>CAWUFW010003438.1:1200000-1825444 GCA_963921515.1 Calotriton arnoldi | reverse complement strand
GGGAATTTCACGGAGTTTTGTATGAGTGCAATGTCCAACTAACTATAACTGTCCCTAAAACCTATGGTTTTTTCAGTGAATTTCAAAGGTTTTTTAAATGCTAATTTGTAACTATAACGTCCCTGAAACCTATGGTTTTTTCAGTGAATATATATATATATATATATATATATATATATATACACACACACACACACGGACACATATATATATATACATAGATTTTATCTCTACATATATTTATATATATGTATCTATATACATATATCTATACATATATATGTATATAGATACATATATATATCATTCACTCTTTAGACTTATGTATATATATGTATCTATATACACATACATATGTATATAGATACATATATATACATATATCATCTACAGAGAGAAAGAGACTCTCTCTCTCTCTCTCTCTCTATATATATATATAAATATCTATATATATATATATATATATATATATATAAAGAAAGATCTCTCTCTTTCTCTAATTTTTTTATAGCTATGGCTTCCCTGGGGGCCGATTGTGGCCCCCACGGAAAGCACATAGCTATAAAAAAAAATTGCCCCCACAGGGGGTCAGCCTCTGAGCAGGAGGACCGACCCCCTGCCAATATCGCCGCCATTTTTTTTTTTTAACTTTTTTTTTTCATTTTTGAGGGGCGATCGCACCCCCCAAGGAAAGCCAACATTCACAAAAAACAAAATATGCCCCCGGGGGGGGGGCCGACCCATTGCCAGGAGGGCCGACCCCCCAAAGACATCCCTGGTGTCTAGTGGGCTTTCCTGGCCGTGGATTGCAGCGCTGCCGCGATCCACGGCCAGGAAACCCTTTCAGGAAGGCCTCGTTTGAAAGGGGAGACTCTCCCCTTTCAAATGAGGCCTCCCTGAAAGCTGGGGAGGCCGTTTTCGGCCGGATTTCCCCATCGGAGTCGACCGTGGCCTTACCTGCTGCTGTCCTCGGCTCCGGTGGGGAAATCAGTGACGTCAGAGCGCCTCGCGACGCGCTGACATCACAGATGGGTGGGAGAGGGCGCGGGTGGAGACGCGGAAAGCCTTCCATGGCTCCCCCAGGGGGAATAAAAAAAAAAACAATCCCCGGTGCAATGCACCGGAGGTTTAAAGGGGGCCCTCCCTGGTGACAGCCAATGGACGAGCGCCGCACCAGGGAGGTAGTGCTTGCGTCGGCCATTGGCCGACGCAAGCACCAAAGGGGTTAATAATATCGATGTTTATGTTAGTGTTATGTATTTTAGTATGTATTTTATATGTATGTGTTCCACATGTTTTATGTTTTGTATTTTTTTTTAAATATATGTATTCATTGTTTAGAAATTAGTAATATTTTTTAAAGTAAATTTTGCGTTTTAGTATCGTAGCGGGTTGTGGGTTTATAGGGGAATAGGGTGGGAAGTAATTTAATTATAGTAAATTAAATCATAATTTTTAGAAATTATTAATTATTTTTAAATAAATTTTGCATTTTAGTTCTGTAGCGGGTTGTGGGTTTATAGGGGAATAGGGTGGGAAGTAATTTAATTGTAATTAAGTAATTATTAATTTTAATTTATTGGTATTGATAATTAATTTATTGTTAATTAATTATTAATTGGTAATTAATTTTTATTAATTGATTAATTGCTAATTATATTAATTGTGTTAATTTTTGGGGGAGTGTGTTGTGGGTTTATAGGGGAATAGGGTGGGAAGTAAATTAATTATAATAAATTAATTAATAATTTTTTATTTTTGGTATTGATAATTAATTTGTTTATTAATTATTAATTGGTAATTAATTTTTATTAATTAATTAATTGGTAAATATATTAATTGTGTTAATTTAGTTTAGGAGCGGGTTGTGTGTTTATAGGGGAATAGGGTGGGAAGTAATTTATTATAATTAAGCAAATATTTATTAATATTTATTGGTATGGATATTAATTTATTGTTAATTAATTATTAATTGGTAATTAGTTTTTATTAATTATTATTTGTTAGTATTGATAATTAATTTATTGTTTATGAATTATTAATTGGTAATTAATTTTTATTAATAAATTACTTGATAAATATATTAATTGTGTTAATTTAGTTTAGGAATGGGTTGTGTGTTTATAGGGGAATAGGGTGAGAAGTAATTTTTTATAATTAAGTACATATTTATTAATATTTATTGGTATTGATAATTAATTTATTGTTAATTAATTATTTATTGGTAATTAATTTTTATTAATTATTATTTTTGGGTATTGATAATTAATTTATTGTTTATTAATCATTAATTGGTAATTAATTTTTATTAATTGATTAATTGATAATTATATTAATTGTGTTAAATTTTATGCGGAGTGGGTTGTGTGTTTATTGGGGAATAGTGTGGGAAGTAATTTAATGTATTAAAGTAATTATTAATTTAAATTTATTGGTATCTATAATTAATTTATTGTTAATTTATTAATAAATCATTTAATTTAAATAATTATTTGATTGATAAGTATGTTATTTTTAACCCCTACGCTATCCAACACTTTCCCTACTGTTGCACTCTTTGGAGTGGGAATAGTAATTTTTACCCCTACGCTATCCAACACTTTCCCTACTGTTGCGCTCTCTGGAGTTGGTATAGTAATTTTTACCCCTACTCTATCCAACACTTTCCCTACTGTTGCACTCACTGGAGTGGGAATACTAATTTTAACCCTTTCTCTATCCAACACTTTCCCTACTGTTGCACTCTCTGGGTGGGAATTGTAATTTTTACCCCTACGCTATCCAACACTTTCCCTACTGTTGCACTCTCTGGAGTTGGAATAGTAATTTGTACCCCTACGCTATCCAACACTTTCCCTACTGTTGCACTCTCTGGAGTGGGAATAGTAATTTTTACCCCTACGCTATCCAACACTTTCCCTACTGTTGCACTCTCTGGAGTGGGAATAGTAATTTTTGCCCCTACGCTATCCAACACTTTCCCTACTGTTGCACTCTCTGGAGTGGGAATAGTAATGTTTACCCCTACGCTATCCAACACTTTCCTTACTGTTGCACTCTTTGGAGTGGGAATAGTAATTTTTTTCCCTCCGCTATCCAATATTTTTCTGTATTGTTTTAGTTAATGTTGTGTATAATTTATTTTTAAAACATTAAAAATATTGTAGTTTTTTAATTTGTTATATATATATTTTTTATTTTATTTATATTATTTTTGTGTGTGTATATGTGTTTATAATTTCTAAAATGTTTTTAACAATTTATAAGTTATTAAAATAATTATTTATGAATATTATTAAGTAAGTATATATATTATATTCTAAATGTATATGTTTAATTTATTTTAACATTATATGTATTAGTTATTATTTTTAAACATTTTTTAATATTTTTAACTATGTTTTTTTTAATTATATGTATTATTTACTTTATTTTACATTATTTTTTTAACATTTAAAAAAACGATATTTTTTACAACGATATTTTTGACATCGATATTTTTTTCTTGATATTTTTGTACTTACCATGATGTAGATAGGATGTCGATATTCTTGACTTTGATATTTTTGTCCCGATATTTTTGTACCTCGATATTGTTGTGGTCGATATTTTGTGATTTGCAAGAAAAAGGGTAAGTGCATCACTTACCCCTGCGCACTACAAAACAGTATGGGGTCCATTACGATGGCGGGCGGACTTTGTCCGCCCGCCACCGTAACGGAATGCGGGACCGTCTGCCAGGGGTGCGGCGGTCCCGCACCTGCAATTAGGATGCCACCGCTACCGTGGCGGTGGCATCCCCCATACTCAGCATTGTGGCGGGCGGTGCTCACAGCACCGCCCGCCACAATGCTGGAAATGCATGTTGTGCATTTGCATGCACAGGGTGACAGGCACCGCGCGATGCCTGCCACCTTGTGCATTCAAATGCAGGGGGGTACCATAGGTACCCCCCAGGTGCACCCCCCACCCCCCAACACCCTGGGGGCCCCCAACAGGCCCCCAATTGCAATTACCGTATGCCTTTCCATGGCGGCAACGCCGCCATGGAAAGGCACACCTCCGCCAGCATCATAATATGGATGGCGGTGTCTTGCAGACACCGCCACCATATAAGGCCCCTTTTCCGCCGGTCGACGAGTCGACCGGCGGAAAAGCGACGGACGGTTTTACCGTCCGCCGGGGTCCCCCCCGCCATAGTAATATGGCGGGGGGAAAATGTGTGGCGGGCGGAGGGAAATAGCGGGCGGATCGCCACCGCCAAATGGGCGGTGGCGATCCGCCCGTTATCATAATGGGCCCCCAAGTGTGCAATCTCATGGTCCTGAAGAAAGCCCAAAGACCCGACAGGGCACCCAAGGGCTGAAACATGTCGGCCACTCACGTTTTTGAATAGGTGCAATAGAACAGTGGCTCTTCTATTCACGCACCACTCCCCCCTTTTTAGCATTACCCCATCATCAACCGAATAAAATTAGTTCTGATAGATGGAGGTAATTTTAGACACACCTCACTCTCACCCTCACCATTACTAATTGCTACTGTGAACAGGCGGAGGAAAGCATAACGTAAGACCCTATGATGATGCTTTTCACGTAATAACGCTTGCGGAAAATCAAGGTATACCGCACCAACGGCTCTAACATGAATGAGGGTTTTAAAGACGGCAAGAACCCATGACCCGGTTTAAACAGGACAAGTGATTCATTCCCCATTGATTACCTACTTACCGGATGGAAGCCAAATGAGTCTCAGCTTCCTTCTCCCTCATTTGATTAGAAGATTATTGATAGAGTGACAATGAGTGAATGAATTAGAATAAGGGAGTAATTAAAGTGACAGTGTGAGATAGTGACAGAATTAGTGTGAGGGTGACTAAGTGATTGTGAGTGAGTGGTTATGGGAGTGAGTGAATATGATTGTGAGCATGGAGAGAAAGTAGAGGAGCAAGAGCTATTGAGAGTGAGTGAACATCTGTGTGTGAGTGAGTGAAAAAGCATAAAGAGTATGAATGTGATACTGAGCCAGTGTATGCAAGTGTGCATATTAAACAAGTGTGCTTCTGGTCCATGGGAAGATGCCAGCTCTGGCATATTGGAGGCTATTCTTGTAATATTCTTGCAACGTCCTTTATCTAGGAGCAAATAGCGAATTAGTACGCAAGCTGCAGGAGGTGCAGAATTCTGTGGCGAGGCTACTTCGTCAGGTACCGAAAACATCCTCCATCACAGGCTCTTTGCGTGATCTCCATTGGCTCAGGGTTGAGCAACGGACGAAATTTAAGGCCTTATGCTATATGCATAAGATTAAGCTAGGTACAGCACCCCATTACCTATGCTCCCTAGCCCAGACATATCTTCCGCCCCGTCTACTTCGCTCCGCATCCCAAGCTAACTTCATAGTTCCTAGATTTAAACTTTCACGTATGGGCGGACGCTCTTTCTCGTACCTGGCCTCAATGTTGTGGAACTCACTACCTTCCCCACTTCGCCACGAAATTAGCCATAAAAGCTTCCGCAAAGGCCTGAAGACCTGGCTTTTCAACCAGTAAAAAGCTTGTCCGATTTGTCTGCAATCTGTCCTGTGCGCCGGGAAACCTCCGGGTAGCTGTGCGCCTTATAAATTTAATTTAATAATAATAATAATAATAATAATGAAGGCAATCATAGCTATGAGGGTGGGCAACCACAGCAATATGGAGATAATTCTTGGCATATCGTGGAGAGCATTCAATCAACCAATCAATGGAGGGTTGGTAAAGCGCAACTACTCACCTGTGTGGGTCTCAGGGCACTGGGGGGAGGTGGGGAGCAGATCCGTCTAAGTGCTGGAGTCATCGGAAGAGCCAGGTCTCGAGTCCTTCCTGAACCGGGGTAGCATGGGATATAGTCTAAGGTGGAGGGGTAGGGTGTTCCAGCTCTTGGCAGCGAGGAAGGAGAAGGACTTTCCTCCGGTTCTGGTCTTGTGGATCCATGGGACATGGCCAGGATGAACTGGGCAGAGTGGAGGTGCCTTTTGGGTGTGTGGAAAGAGAGGCGGCTGTTCAGGTATGCTGGTCCAGCATTGTGGAGGGCATTGTAAGCCTGGGTGAGGAGTTTGAAGGTTATTCTTCTGTCTGCCTGGAGCCAGTTGAGTTCACAGAGGTGTTGAGTAATGTGGATGTGCCAGAGGAGGTTGAGGACCAGTCTGGCTGAGGCGTTCTGGACATTCATTGCGGTATCGTGGAGCGCATTCATTGGAGGGTATGGAACCTGAATATCATTTATTAAATATTGTTGGACAACAGTATATTGGTAAAAATTTGGTGACCACCAAAATATTGTGGGGCACAATATCACATAGAATATAGGGTTTTGTTTTTTCTAATAATGTTCTCCCTTAAAATCTTATTTACTTAAGTATTGTTCTTTATAATATAGTTAATATTAATTTTGGGATGTAAATGTTTATTATATATTTTGTTAAGTGTTATTTTGTGAATATACTTAACTCCTGATTTGGAAGGCTGGTATGAGGCAAACTGAATATTTCTGAAGCTCTCAGGAGGTGGAACGCACTGTCTATCTCCAAGCTGAGAAGGATAAATGTCCTGAAAATGAGTGCCTTACTGTTAGACCTGTCAGCCCTAGGGTGGTCTTACCCAAACATTTTGCCTTACTCCTCCATTTTTGCTGATCTTGTTTTTGTTGGCCTTAGGACTCTGTGCACTTTACCAAAGCTAACCCATGCTTAGGTGTGTGTGCTCTCTCATTTCAACATGGTAAACTTGGCTTACACCCAATTGGCACATTTAATTTACTTGTAAGACCATAGGAAATTGGTACTGCATTTACCCAGGGCCTGTAAATTCAATGCTACTAGTGGGCCTGCAGCAACGATTGTGCTACCCACTTAAGTAGCTCTTTTATTAAGTCTCATGCCTGCCACTGCAGCCTGTGTGTGCAATTTACACTGCCATTTTTACCTGGCAAAACAAACCTTTACCAAGCCTAAACCTTAATTTTTAATATATATAAGTCACCACTAGGTTAGGCCCTAAACATCCATGGGGCAGGGTGCAGTGTATTTAAAAAGTTGGACACGTACATTTAACTTTTTCCTGTCCTGGTAGTAAGAAACTCTTAAATAATACCTCTTCCATGGAATAACATTGGGTTGCCTTATTACATTTAATAACTGATAACTTACAATTTCGAGCAGGTATAAATATCAAATTTGCTGTCTAAAGAATTAAAATTTAAAATCCTCTTTAATGGTGAAGTCAGCTTTTAAGTCACAATCCTGAAAATGCACTTTTTTGAAAATTGACATTTTTTAGTCTCCCATTTGGCACCCGCAGCCTGTTTATTGGGTCACAATACTTGGTGCAGCTGGCAGTTGGTCTTTGTATATTGCTCCCAGACAGTGAGACAAAGGAGCATAGGTGTTGGCAGGATGGGCCATCTCTGACCTGATGAGGGGGAGGAGCTGTCACCTACCACACACATCACAAATGCTCTGCCTGAGCACACTCACAAAGTGTTCGCCACTAGTCTATTGTGTACCCAGACAAGCTGGGAACAGGGCAGGAGGCAGAAAATTCCCAACGCCGCTGGGAATGGAAATCTCCAGAACCTTCCCCTATTACAAAAGTGGGCACAAAGAATAAATAATGGACCCTCTGGCCAAACTCTTCAGCACAACTCTGGGTCTGTGGAAGACTCAGAAGGACTGCTCTGCTGCTTTGCAAGATGGGCTGCAACTCTGTTTCCCTGATGTCTGCTGCCCTGCTGCCTGAGTGAAAGGACTGGATCTGCATCTTGATCTCAGGACCGCTAGAGTGACTCCAAGGGCTAGTTGGCTGGCCTCTTGATCAAAGCCTCTAGGACAAAAAAGACTCCATCTATCTTGAACCCAGCCACTTGACTCAGTCTGCTGTGAGTCTTACCCACCAATTGGTGCCACTCCAGTTCTAGACCCCTGCAAGTGGGACTGAAGGTGCTCTGTCAGCCCAGCTGTAGTCCTGTGAGCAGAACTGATGCAACGTGATGCATCTTCTTGCAGTCACTTTGGAACCACCACTGCACAATGCATCACTGATGCAAGGCTTCGCATCGCAGCCCACAGCCTCCTTGGAACCGCCGCTGCGGGACACATCCTCAACGCCTTGGCAAGCCCCTCATCGGCAGTATCCTTAACAACGATGGAAGATTACGCATCACAGCCCCACAGCATATCTGGGACTGCCAGTGTGCAATGCATCTTGAAGGTAGGACCTCGCATCGCATCACAGGCCCCTCGCCGATGGTATCCGCGACAACAACTCTGGACTCCGCATCACAGCCCTGCAGTTCCTCAGAACCACTGCTGCATGACAGAAACCAGGAGTTAAGGTACTTTTGCTCAGCAATCCTAACTTGGTCCCAGTATTTGGCAAGCACTTGATCGCAGTCGGCCTGGATTTGTAACTTTAACCTGGCACTACTTTCATTGAAATCTTTAAAATTGCATTTCTCCGTTTCTACTGATTGGATTTTTGTTGTTTTCGTGTCACATTATTTATTAAATTTTACTGTATTAATTTTTCTAAATTGGTGTGGGATTTGTCTTGTGTTGTGTTTTCAGCCTATTCCTGTTTAGGTGCTGCATAAATACTTTGCACATTGCCTCTAGGTTAAACCTGACTGCTTTTGTGCCAAGCTTCAAGAGGGTTCAGCACAGGTTAATTTGAGGTTGCTTGTGACCTCACTTTAACAGGAATTTTGGTTGCTGCTTAAGTAGGGTTTCAAACCCCCAACCAGTAACCCAATTTCAAGCACCTACCTAAGCTCCTTTTCCTATTTCAGACATTGCCTACCCCATTCCATTAGCAGAACTCCAGATTCTTTAAAGAAAACCTTTTGGATTCATTTGGGGAGAAGGCATGGCCAGGATTAGAAAACACTTGTAAATGACCCCATGAAAGAAAGGACGACTCACCTGGCCAGATATTTTTCATTACGATCACACATCTCAATTGTGATAAATAATTAAATGGGCAGTGAAGGAGTCACAGGCCAGTACTGATCAGCACAAGTGAGACCTGGCATGACTCACGATGCCCTACACACCACCTAGCATCTATGTTGCTCACCTTGTCAAAACCAAACCACATTGGAGGACTGGGACTGGGACTGGGCTGCCAAAAATGGCAACCCTACCTCTTTCCCTTCATAGTACACATCGATACTCGACAATTCTAACTTTACTCCCAGGCTCTGTGGGGAGCAAATTAAGAAATAACAAGAAGATGAATGCAGAGTCCTCTTAAATCATCCTCAGTTAGCTTGGCAGAGAGCTTTCAGGCTTAACTTAGACACAATGTGTAAAGTATATGTGCAACACTTCAAACAGTAAAACTATGAAAACACCACACAAAAAGATTCCGCACCAAATTAGAAACATAGAGATTTATTTAATAAATAAAACAAGAGCAAAGCACCAAAAATCCAATAAGTAGAACTTGTGATATTGAATTTCAAAAATTTTTAGTTAAAAATGCGGGATGGGCGGAGTTCGTGGAGATCCACTACGTGGAATCACACAGAGTGAAGAAAAAAAATCAGCGATCTCTGCCTAATTCCACGCGAGCGGGCAAAGTTGTGCACGGCTGCTCGCTCGTGCTGATTGGTGTGATCAGCGCCCTCCGCGTATCAACACAGTTGCCACCTGCACCACGCAGTCGCCGGCGATCACGGCCATTTTGTTTTTCCTATTCTGTGCATGGTGCTGGGCCTACCTCTAAATTCTAACTATATCTTTGGCATCCTAACTTTTTTTTAACTTATCCTCCCCTGTTTTACATTTATTTCCTTAGTGTGTGTGATTGTGTTGGTGTATTTTACGTTTTTGCCTCTTTTTTATTTTCTGTGACTTTTATTACTTTTCCGCTAACTTCCCCAAACTTCCCAATTTCTCCCTCAGCAATCTATTCCTTCTGCTCCTCCTGTCTTTCTTTTTTTCATCTTCAGCTAGCGGCATGCCAGAGCATGGGAGAAGCGGCATACCCTGTAGGCACAGGCACTACCAGGGGGTGCTGCACTTGTTTTTTTCGTGCAACATCACCACCCCTCTATGCTAGCAGCAGGCTGTAGGCATGAGAGTGGGTACAGCCTGCGTAAGTGTTGGCTGCTGTGGGGGAGGATGCGCCACTGCATTCGCCAATGCTCTGGGGTTCAGCGCACCCAGCAGCAACTGATGCATTGCTGGGCTGACATCCTCAACCTGTGGCCGTCCAGGTTGTGGGGCTTGGTGAGTACTATTAATTAATTATTATCATTCGTTGTGTCCTATCCTATAATTCAATTTTTTTCTCCAAATAGCATGCTGCACCCACTCAAAGGTAAGTTAAGTTCACATAACGTTGCGAATATTATGTGATCCAATTTGAGAAAGCCAGGTGCTCGGTGCTACCTATTTCTGCTCCTTGTTATAGGCATTCGCTTGGGCTGATTTTGTAAGAAGCTATGCTGACTACTCTGTCCTCCTGTCACTAAGATAGAGGTCCTGTGTTAGTATTAGTAATATATTATTGGTGAGTTAACATTCTCTGTGTCTTTCTTTATATGTAGCCGGTACATTCCCAAGCAAACTTCCAGTGGTGTAGTATGCAAAATATGCATCTATGCATTGAAAACGGAAACTGACTGAGTTGGCCCATCAAAGGGGGTTAGATTTGTGAAGCAAAGCTGAAGTATTTCCAAATGCAGTTTTAGGAAATTTGGAATAGGGCTTAGGTAAATTTGCAAAAATGAGGATAGATCAACTGGATAATGTAGGCACTCTGTTTTAGAAAAGTAAAATATCAATATGTTACTGACTTTGCCTGTCAAAATATTATCTAGGACATTAACTGTACCACTAACCTATTTTTGCTAACTTCTTTATTTCTGCAGCAGCCAAGGGCAAGAAGAGGACATTAGAGGGTCGGGCTGAGGAGGGTGCCTCCAGAAGTACCCGGGGGGTGGAATTTTCGCCTTCTCCCCCTGTGCCACGGTGGATGACTCTGCTGGCCCCAGTAAGTTCTGATTAATTTGATTTATTTCTCTAACTTTTACCTCTCCCGATTAGATACATTTTTCCTCTGTGACTTTTTTTGGAACACTCGTGTCACGCTGGGCAGGTAAAACGGGACACTATGAGTTTGGTTGCCTTGGTTGTTTATTGTTGTAGGTTAAACAAAATTGTCAAATAACACTGCCAGGCGACGTCTTCCTCAGGGGGATCGAGACTTCTCCTCCTTGGCGTCTCTCCAGAGTGTGGGTCGGCGGGTCAATCAGGGACGAAGGGAGAAAACAAAAAGATGCACTGCCATTAGTGCTGCGCTCTGTCTCTGGTGGGGGGGGTGCGAGGGAAGAATACACCCGGTCGGTTCTCGGGACTGTGCAGGGGAAGGGGCCGTCACCAAAAGGAACAGGGATTTACGCAGCTCATTTCCCTCCCGTTTCTCCAGCGGAAACTTGCGCTATCCGCTACCCTCACCTCCCGGAGGTATTGATTCAGCCCTCCCGGTTCCCCAAAAGCAGACACACACCTGTTCTAGCCACGTCCCTCCTGGAACATGGCTGGGCGCTGCGTGTTGCCGTTGGCCTCCTGGCCGCTTCTCGGCTGCTTCCTCAGTGGTGCTTCGGGCTCCTGCTGCTCTTGCCGGTCTCTCGCTCCGCCCCGCTCTCTCCGTCTCCTGCACTCGGCCGTCTTCCTCCTTCCGGTCTCTGACCACCTCCTCATAGGCTCCTGGGGTCTTATCCACTGGTGACGCTCCGTAGTCCCACCTCCAAGGGGCGGGGCCGGCGTCCTCCTCATCCGCGATGTTAAAGGGCCAGCTATGCGGGTGTATGGAACCTCGTGTTCAGGAAGACACATATCCGAGTCCGGCAGCTGGAAGGGAGAGAAAGGAGTGGTTCCATGAGGTAGGCAGGGCCGTCCAGGGTTCATGGGGACAGGAACCCGACAGCTCGTCTTTCTATTTAATGTTTATCCTTGTTACTTATCCCTCCCTGCATTATCCATTTTCTCTATTTCTTGTTTCTATAGCTGACTTCCTCCTGTGTCTGTGCTAATCTGTAGCTTAAGCTTTCTTCTGCTTCGTTATGCTGTCCCTCTCCCCTAACTTTATACCCTGTGAACTGGTACTGTAAGACTAAGACACTAGATTAGGTAGTCTACTGTGAAGATTAAAGTGTTTGCAGACCCAAGCAAGCTCTTCTATGATTGTTTGTCGAGAAGGCTTTCAATTTATTGCTCATGCTGAAATGATGAGAGAGTGGCCACGGTTATGGTGACCCCAATACTGTGTTGTATGTATTATTTTTCAGAATCCCAGCAGTTTTGGTGACAGTGCAGCATGGTAGGAGAGTAGTATGAGGACAGTCCCATTGCATCTGCCAACCAAACCAATATGTTGTTTATTGGCCAATTTATTCTACCCCTTCATTGTGCTTTAAATGACTCACAGTCATCATATCTCTTCCCCTCCTTTATGGTTGGCTTAACTACTGGCTTTTCTAACATTGTCAACCACCAAAGAGAGGAGGTACTGCAAACTGAACTGTAGTCATGTGTTGCTGTTGTATTTTGTATAAAAATATAAAAAGGGGGAGGTGTATCTGGCATCTAAAGTGTGTGATGTTTTTTATAGCCACAAAGTCCACCAGTGACAGGGCTAGCAGCACCAGTGCGCCAGCAGCAGCTGAAGGGGGTGTCTCTCAGCTACAGGGACGAGCGATGGCAAGTCACATTGCTTGATAGTGACAATTACTAGTATACCCACTGTGTTTGTTAAATGAGGCAGATCCCACCCATCATCATTCACCCATGACCTCCCTGCCAATGGCGCTTCATGAATCGCAACCCATGGGGCATGGTCCCACCCAACTGCAGCATGGTTCAATCCAGCACTGCAGTGTTGGCTGTGCAATGTGCATCTGCTTCTGTTAATGTAGCATTTACAAAGCTTTCAATGGATTGCAAACCAAAATGAAAACAAGGTGTCTTTCTTTTCTCTCCCAGTGGCCACTCAGTCACTCACCTCCTAGTACCGCACTACTTTATTTTTTCCTAAGTGCTTCTGCCCCAGCCTACCAGAAACATTGGGAAAAAAATTGTGGCATGCGCTACATGGTACGGGACAAGTGCTTCATATGGCTTCCATAATGGATTTATGCGTGTTCAAATTTGACATTCATCAACTTTCAGTTTCAACTACAGTGACTGACTAAGCCAAAGCTACATCATCAGTGAACCCCCCCACTATTCTATAGCAAAACCTCTACCGCACCTAACAGACCTTTTCTCTGTACCTTACCCTGCTGCAGCAGACTAAGGGCCTGATTTTTAGAGTTTGGCACAAACGTAACCTATATCCCGTCCGCCGTATTATGAATTGTAATACAGCTGACGTGATATCTGTCACTTTATAATGGAGTAATCCCTCTGCCAAACTCTAGTTTATAGCAGTCCCTAAGTTTTCCTTCCCTTACTGCCAAGTGAGTGTATTTGATTTAAATAATTTGTATTTGAGGGTGAGGCCAGGAAGTAAAGTGGGATTAAGGGTCTGTGATTTTGTGTTTTGCGGATGGAATACTCTGTGCCTAACGTGCCCAATAAAATCTATACATCCCATTCTTTTTCCTATACTGCAGTGCAACATTTTTCCCACTGTCTACTTATGTCAGACAGGTTATTTATTATTCGCATGTTATACATGGCGTGTGTGACATATTATTAACCATGTGCCTCTTTGGAGTCAGGGTAGAATTGAAAGGTATTTGGAAAAGAGCAGGGCCATTGGAATCAAAGATAATATTTTATCCATTGCAGCTCACCCAGCTGCAGACTGTAGAGAGTAGCAAATTTGTTCCTGATGCGCTAGGTAGCTAGCTTCCAGTCATTTAGCACACCAAGAATAGAATACTTGTACTCCATAGTGGATGATGCCTTACTCGTTAAACAGAGTTATTTTTCTTTTTTCCAGACAAAGGGGTCGATTCCGATCTCGGTCGGTAGGGCTCCGAATCGGATTCGGCTTTACCGGATCCGAGTCGGAGGCATTGTTTCCGACCGATTCGTACAGTCGTCCGAGCGAGCAAGTACGATGCGAGTGAACGCGAAATCGCCGACCGACTCGTTTCCGTGTCCGACCCGCTCCCTCCGACTCGTTCGCACTCGATACGTGGCGCGCAATGGAGACGTTTTACGACCGAGCCAGTACGATGGATGCGTCGGACAGCCGGATCGAGTCGGAGCGTCTGGCTCGAAAAAGCTCCTGGAGCCGGACTTGGGGGGTCCGTGCCGGACCCCCCTGCATCCGTAGCCGTACGAGTCGAGCACAGGGGGACCCAAGGGTCCCCCTAAACATGCATGTACTGTGCAAGTTGCACCGACGCGCACACACTGTAGGGGGCGCACTTGTTCGCGACGTACCCATTGAGTCACTGGGAGCCCATGTACGCAGCCGGACGACCGGCTCCCATTGACTTCAATGGGAGTCCGACCGAATCGAGTCCGGCAGCATGCGGCCGCATTGTACTTGCTCGGTCGGACTGCAGGAGTCCGGCTCGGTCGGAAATCTCTCCGGATCCGGCTCGGTCGGAGAGTTTTCCGACCCAGATCGGAATCGGCCCCAAAGTGTCTGTGAGGGTTAGTTTTTTTAGGAAATTCTTTTCAAGAAAAAAAATCACTATCTTTTTTTAATCTTATGTTGCCTCCTTTCAGCCAGTCAGTGCGTTTATGTGAGGCATGTGTTGTTAAAGTCATGTCCCTGTGACTGACTTTCCTAATCACATCAAAAATTCCAATGACCCTCGGGGACCAGCAAATGTACTTATACTGCGACACAATATAATTTAAAAAACAATTGTTTGCACAGAGCATTCTTTAAAATTTGTTTTTTCTTCTTTCTTGAAATAGCTACTCCTGCTAGTCCACCACTGTGAGAGGGTGGACTGGTATATGATGTACACTTATGTAAGTGGACACCCTGCCCTAGTCCGGACAACCCTAATGGTGATTTAGGAGGTCTTAGACAACCATAGAAAGCTCTCTAAGTGGTAGCTGTGGAGAGCAGCCTTCATGGTTAGTCCAGAATGAGTGCAAAGCAGCTTGTTTTACCAGAATGCAATTTTATAGGTATAGATTAAATGAAAAAGAACCACACAAGATATCTATAAAAATATATATTTATTAGATAGTACTCACTAACACGTTTATATATCTCCTACCCAGAGATATGCACAATGCACATAATACTTTGCATAGAAATCACGTAAATAGCACAGAATACACAGTGGGCACCGGGTGGACCAAACCACATATTAAGAAAGTGGTAGAAGAACCACGACTCTTGTCAAGACAATGTCCAGAGGACGTAGAAGTGCCAGGGACCCAAGGAACCACCCAAGGTGAGTGACTAGCAACCCCACGGAGATCGTGTGCAGTGTGGGAACACGACCGTGTTCTCTGTACAAATCAATGTGTAAGTTTCGGTTGCAATTTTAAAGAAAAAGGATCCTTCACAGTGGACCCTGAAGAAACCCAGTGGAAGACAGAAGGTTGGAGAGCCACCCCACCCGTGGATACCCTAGTACCCACATTACCTACACCAGGGAAGCCGGGTGCAAAGGTGCAAAGTGGTGTCAGAAACCGCCGTCATTCCCAATGGAGGACTTCAGGAAAGTGCCGTTGCTTGGGAAGGAGAAAGTGTCCGGTGGAATCCGAAGGTGGATTCTAGTTGAGAGGTACCTGCAAACAGAGGGGACAGCATCTATGTCACTCAGGAGTGGCCCAGAGACCTGGAAGACGAATGCCCACCGATGTCACGCGTTGCAGGAGAGTTGACGGTGACCTTGACTCTGCAGCTGTGAGGACCAGGCAATGCTGAGGAAGACCAGGAGCCATGCACGAGCTTTCCCACATTGGATGTCGGGAGTTGAGGGGTTGGTGTCCGTCAGAAGCACCAACAAGCCTTGGCAACTGCACACAATGTGGATGTCGAAGAAGGTGCAATGTCAGGACCAGCAAGGTCCAGGGGACTCACCACAAGCAAGGGAGTCAGTGTAGGCCCCAAGAAATCAGGGGAGTCCAACAGAAACAAATATGACCCTCAACAGGACCCACAGGCCGGAGCCACTGGAGTCGCAAAAGGACATTGAGCAGCTCAACAAAAGATGCAGGCCACGATGCAAACGATGTGGTGTGGACAAATATTCTGGTCACTGGAGATGCTCGAGGTTGGGGCTACTTGGAGCTCAAAGATGTTGATGGAAGGAAACCAACAAGCCTTGGCAACGGCAAGTCAACGCGGTGCATAGGGGTTTGGTTCCTGCAGCTCCCATGAGGGCTACTGGCCTCAAACTTGGTGAGAGTGCAGGGAAGGCCTTGAGAGCTGTGAAGAACCACCACCTGTGTTGTTGAACCTTTTGTATTCCGTAGGAGCTCAGGATCAGCAGACCGGTCAGCTTAGTTGCGGTGCCTGCAGAAGCAGGGAAGTGACTCCTACACTTCAAGGGAGATTCCTTCAGGTGTCTTTGATGCCCACAGGCCTTGGAAGGTTCCTGTATGGTGCACAGGCACAGACAATGCAGCAGACTGGAAGGGAGATGAAGTCAAGCCCAAACGAAGTCCAGCAAAGTCCAGAGTGCCCAGGCGTTAGAAGTTAAAGTGGTGTCTGAATTGAATCGTGTCCCACGATGAATCTAGGGACCCACCGACAGGTAAGCCCTTAAGTACCCTCAGGAAAGGGTTGGGAGGATTCAGGGGACCCTCCCAGGGGAGGGTCTGGACAGGAGGGAGGTTACTCCCATGACCTTTGTCCTGGATCGCACCAAAGCTGGAGTCAGAGGCTCCCAGAGTTGGTTTGAACTGGACTATGCAAGCAGGCACCAAATGTGCCCCTCATGCAGACTGAGTGGTGCTGGCAAGCACACCCACCCGGCCAAAAATACGCTAAATCCTGTCTGGGAGGTGGTCACACCTCCCTGTGACAGTATAGCTATTGTTCTGCCTTCCCCTGCTCAACCTTGGCTCAGCAGCAGGAGGGCAGAATCATGTCTCTGGTCGGCAGCAGCCATGTTGTGCTGTCCGGGTCTAGAAGACTGGTACCGGGAAACTCTTCCAGTGCTTGGAATCATACCTCCCACACCATTTATAGGGGGTATTATTCCAACTTGTTTGATACCAAACATGATAGGATTCGTTGCAGCCAGTTTTGAGATGGTCATCGCTTAATTATGCGGTGCCCCTCTATATGGTATATGGCTGCTTCACTTACAACCCGGGAGAATGGACTCCGTAGGCTGTAGGGGTGCCCTGCTCATGCAGGGGCAACCTCACACTTAGAACCAAGCACCCTGCCTTCAGGATTGTAAAGGCCTGCTATAGGGGTGACTTATAGGTTTTAAGTGCAGTGACCCTAGATATAGGAAACCTATATCTTTTTTAAGTGGTGCTAGCACCAGCTTACACAGGCTGAAATGTCAGACCTGTTGTTACAGTTTGAATGGTCTCCCATGGGTGGCATAATACATGTGTCAGCCCATGGGGGACCTCTGGGGTACCGATGCCCTGGGTACTTTAGTACCATATACTAGGGACTTATAAGGGTACCCCAGTATCAAATCTGGGATGTACCTAAGTATTGAACATAACAATTTAGGGGAGAAAGCAGAGAGACTGGGGTCCTGATTATCAGTATCCCAGTCAGACTAGTCAAAAACAGCTTAGCACCAGGCAAAAAGTAGGGGTAACCATAAAAGCAGATCCTACTTTACTACAACCACCATCACCGACCCGGCAGGAGATTGCGGGCCAGGTCCGGCAGCAGAGACTGGAGGCCACCAGGGAGTACTATCAGTGGCTGGTGGACAAGGATGGCCCGGCACATGCCCCTGCTCCTGGGCCCAGTTCCACCGGTACACCACCTGCATCTCCAGCCTCCATACCACCCCAGAATTACTGGCATCTTGGAGCTGCCTGTGCCCATCTCCGTGCCAGCCACCCATTAGACCGGCTCCACCGTTGCCATGTGCTGCATGAGCTGGTGCACTCTGGCCAACGAATGGCATGCCTCGCGGCCAACATCCAACATATGGAGACCCTCGTAGAGAATGCTCTCTTTAGCTCTTTTTTAATTTTTTGTTTTGGTGGGAGGGAGTTGTTGTGGGTGGAGAGGGTGGGAATTTGGGCAGGGCATTTTTGGACAGTTTGGAGTTTGGTCATGATTTATATTTATTGTGGACATTCCTTTGGGATGGGGAAAAAATGTGGGAGAGGGGTGGGGCCTTTGTGGGTGGAGAGGGTGAGTTTTATATGTTATTATATATATATATATTTGCAGCACAGATTTAGTGTATAATACAATATAATCAAGAGCAGCATTCACATAAATGAGATGCGACTCAGGATAAAGATAGATTTAAAAGGGAGCTAACATTAGACATATTATATATATTTTTATTCAATTTCAAACGTATATGGCTATAGTTGAGTCTGTTTTTTTAAAAATGTCACATGTCACATGAGCTTATTTTCATTGGTTGCACGGTACTTAAATATGGTGGTCCGTCAGCAGCGCGTCCAGTGATCAAGATCGCTTTGCGATCGAAACGCGTCTGGGGCGGACACTTGTCTGTCTATACTTGCTGTTAATAAAGACGTTGCCAGCAGAAACCCCGTGTGGTTGCGAATTCTTACAAGAGTAATGAGAGGTCCGTACCTGCTGCTGTTCCCTCTGGCAATAGGAGGGATTGGGACTTTGTTTCAAGTTCAATTGAACCGGACAATTGGCTGACTCCGGTATACGGACCCTCTCCTGTACAAGTGGCGTGGCTTGGATCAGCCTTACATCGCGGATGCGATTTTGGAGTAACCCGGAAGGGGAAAGTGACCACGCCCCCCGTTCGAAGGAATACGGCTGTGAGTGTGGATCGCCGGTGTGCCGGTGGGTGATCGTCGGATCTTGGGCAGTCGGAGGACGCCGAAGTACGAGGACCTTTGCCGGTAAGGAGTAACGCCACAGCTAATGCGCACAAGCAGTGAACGGGTTGGGAGATCAAGAACTTCTTCACACAAAAAAATCGGGAATGAACTAGCGGGGTTCCGAGCACTAGTCTAACCAATCAGCTAGAACATGACAGCCCAGGACGCGCTGCGAGACCGGGAGGCTGCAGCGGAGGCACTGTTTACCAATTTACCAAGTGTGAGTGCGGATAGCGACAGACAAAGTAACAGTGCAAATAACTACAACAATGATGTCAGAGGACTTTTAAGGAAACTAGAAAAATTACAAAAAAATGAACTTAACAAATGGTGGGAGAAAAAGTCCCTGGAAAAATACAGGGATGTGGGACGAATACCCAGAGGTTTGAGGGTGATGATAACACCAACATTTGAAAACCCTCACCCAGAAATGCTCTCAGAATGGGCGGGTAACAACTTACAGGCATCTATGAACATGGCTAACATACTCATTAAATATGCCGAAATTGACAGGAACAAAATTCTCAAAGATATTGATGATATACTGAATCTACTTGAAACTAATGATCAAAAAGAGTCAATAGCCAAAGGTAAAGCTGATATACAGAAGAAACTAAAGTTATATGAGGACACAATTAAAACCTGCAAAGCCTTCAAGTTCACTCGTGACCGAGACGACTACGCTACTGGGAGGGTTTTTACCTTCTCTAAAAAATTTGACAATGTTAAAAGGAAGGCCTTGGACACACAACCATTGGCACAAGCCCCTACCAGTACTGATGGTATAAGTGAAAGCAACTTGACATCGGATGAAAACTCTTTAACTAGTGGAGATTCGGATGATAACAGCAATCAATTGTCTAATGCTTCACCACCAGTGGTCAATAAACTATCCTTGGGAGAGGAGTTGAATTTTTTAACTATGGACAGGCGACAGACATTACGCCCACGCAACGACCCAAAGCCAATTGTCGCAACAGCAGCAAATGCCGTAGGGAGAGGCGCAGGCAGCGGCTTAAATCCATCAGGCAGAGGAAGGGGAACAAGGAGATGGAATCGATAAATACTGGCAGAGACAATACAATTATAAACTTGACTAATACCACTTTAAGTAAAGCAGAATCACAGTTGTTATGTTTGGGTTTGTCTTATTGTCCTGAATCTAATTTTTCTTATAATCAATCAAGAATTGACGTATATAAATTTATACGTAAGATTAAACTCAAGAAATTTTTCCAATTGACTTCCAACAAAAACACAACACTGCCACCCAACCGCAATACTATTGTGAGCAATCTGCAGGCCAAGGATGTACCAACTTTATTAACTATGCAGTCTTTGGCCAATGAAGCAGTTAATAATGACAAGTCCAGTGAGGATAATTTATCTGCCATAGACATAGATGTAGGGAAATCACCTATAAGTCCTTTCCGTCCCCCATCCTCTTTCTATCCCATGATGCCCAAAGATGCTGTAGATGTCTATAGTGATATGGTAGTTGAGGACTTTAAGAAATTAAATCGGTCTGTTACGTTGAGTCATAAAAAACGCAATTACCATCTCAAAAACTACTGGACGTTGATGAAAAAACTACGTATGAAACAAGACATCATAGTGAGCAGTGCAGATAAAGGCGTGAATATAGTTCTATGGCCTAAATCAGATTACCATATAGAAGCTCACCGCCACTTATCGGATACAAGTTGCTATATAAAGGTTAACAGAGAAGAACTTAAACGAGTGAAAGACACAGTAGGGAAACATTTATATCAGTGGAAGAGACAGGGCCTTTTAACTAATAATGAATTTTCTTTTTTTAAAAATGATTTCCCAGTCACACCTACTCTATATTTAGTCCCCAAAGTACATAAGGACATTCATCCGGTGCAGGCTAGACCGATCATATCAGCATGTAACAATGTATTAGAAGCCGTATCTAAATACGTAGATTACTTCTTGCAGCCACACATGACCAGTTTGCCGTCGTTCCTTAAAGATACAGGAGATTACCTAAATAAAATCAGCAAAATTGAATGGCAAAGGGGATATATGCTGATGGTCATGGACATAGCTGTGTTATATACTAGCATTTACCATGATCAGGGTCTAAAAGCAGTTTAATTTTTTCTCAGTAACCGAGACATCTGTTTTTATGATCACAACAACATGATACTCAAAATGATAGACTTATGTTTAAACAACAATCTATTCATGTTCAATAAGCTCCTCTATAAGCAAATACGAGGAGTGGCGATGGGGGCGTGTTTTTCTCCCACCTATGCCTGTCTGCTGGTGGGATGGTGGGAGGAACACGTCCTCAGGGTCACTCATAAAGAAAGCTGGGATAATCACATTGCATACTACGGCCGCTACATCGATGATGTTTTCATCATATGGAAGGGCACAGAGGAGGAAGCTACAGAATTCATCAAATCTATTAATGATAATAACATGAATCTTCAATTTATAGCTAGTTGTAGGTCACAGAAAGTAGAATTCCTAGATGTGGAGGTGTACATTAAAAACAATCAGATTCAAACAAAATTGCACAGGAAGAGTACAGCCGGCAACTCCACGTTACATGCTTCGAGTTGCCATCCGGCCCAACTCATTAGAAGTATACCCTATGGGGAGTTCCTCCGAATAAGACGCATCTGTAGTGAGGAATCTGATTTAGCATGTTGTCAAAATGAAGCCTTTAGTAGATTCTTGGCACGTGGATATAAATCTATTGATTTACAGGTGGCCTTGGATAAGGCCAACACATTACCACGCCAAGAGTGTTTAAAATCAAAGACGGATCAAGAGTTGAATTCTGAGGCACAGTCAGACAAGGAAATTATAAATCCTATTAGATTGATCACAACTTATAGCAAACAAGAGAAAGACATTAGAGGGATTATCAACAAACATTGGCCCATTGTTTTAACTGACCTAACTTTAAAGTTTTATTACCAGCAGTGCCGGCTATTACATTCAGAAGGGCACAATCTATGCGTGACACCCTGGTAAAATCCAGCCCAGAGATAATGTCGAGTAGCACATGGCTTTTTAAACCAGGTTTTTACAAATGCTCATCTTGTAGAGCCTGCAAATTTGGATCCAACAAGTCAGAATATGTATCAGCTTTTAATAATATTCCTATACCTATTAGGGAACACTACACATGTCGTACTGATTATGCAGTATACGTGTTAGAGTGCACATGCCACTTTAAATATGTTGGCAGCACCAAACTGCCAGTGTTCAATAGGATATTGCAACATATAAGGGCAATTATCAATTCGGATCCAAATTACCCCGTCGCTCGACACTTCAAGGCAGTCCATGGTAATAAAATTGAGGATCTCCGATATTATGTAATAGGCGCAGTGCCCTTAAAGATTCGCGGAGGTAATAGGGAAAAAACATTACGTCAGTTAGAGTCTTCATTCATATTAACATTAGATACCAGGATGCCAAATGGGCTGAACAACAGTGAGGATTTGCACAACTTTTTATAGGCTGGTTCTTAGAGAGAAAAAATATTTTAATATATTTAATGTATTTATCATATTTGTAACAACATCTTTTTAACCATGGACCTATGATTGTGAGTAATCCTATATACTGAATGCATTTGCCTAAGATATTGCTGTCATTTTGTTTCCTTTGTCTGAAAAATAGAAATTTGAAGTTTAGAGATTTTTTTATCGTCCCACACCTCTCGAGGCTCGAATAAAAATGAATTATTTAATGTATGAAATTGTTGTAGCACTAGCACTTTAGAGAAAACATCCAGTCCAAGCACTTTATAATTAGTATAGCACTTGCACTTTAAATAATATAACCGGATGGTTATATTGTAAATAGCGCTCTTTTGCACACCCTTACCATTTATAAGTTTTTAATAGGTGTAACATAGGCAATATAGAAAAGGTTTTTATCACATTAGACACAAATACATTTCTTTCTCTTTTTTTACTCAACAGTCATTAGAGATGAAATGAATCATTTTTATGCAATATCACATATGTCGCTCTGAAGGTTTTTAACTCTGTCGTTGTATGAATATGATACATCTATTCTGAACTGCAAGTCACGAAGGGGCACTGGCCCGGGAATTGCAGCACAGGTTTAGTGTATAATACAATATAATCAAGAGCAGCATTCACATAAATGAGATGCGACTCAGGATAAAGATAGATTTAAAAGGGAGCTAACATTAGACATATTATATATATTTTTATTCAATTTCAAACGTATATGGCTATAGTTGAGTCTGTTTTTTTAAAAATGTCACATGTCACATGAGCTTATTTTCATTGGTTGCACGGTACTTAAATATGGTGGTCCGTCAGCAGCGCGTCCAGTGATCAAGATCGCTTTGCGATCGAAACACGTCTGGGGCGGACACTTGTTTGTCTATACTTGCTGTTAATAAAGACGTTGCCAGCAGAAACCCCGTGTGGTTGCGAATTCTTACAAGAGTAATGAGAGGTCCGTACCTGCTGCTGTTCCCTCTGGCAATAGGAAGGATTGGGACTTTGTTTCAATATATATATATATATATATATATATATATATATATATATATATATATATATATATATATATATATATATATATATATATATATATATATATATTAGTAAAGGGAAATCTTTATAATCCACTTTATGTCTGAAGATTTTTTTGTGTTTACTTCAACTTTGCACTGATGTTTTTTCACGCAGCCTATCTTTACTATTTCTAAAGTGTATGCCAGTTAGGAGGGTATGCTACAGGACAAGCCAGATACTTTATTACCAGCCTTCTGAGCTCTGTCCATTGGTGGATATTCTCATACAATACATCAAAGGGTTATGATTCACAGAGACCTCTTTTGGATCATCCAGATACTCCTGGAACATCCTCTGAATGGTCATTGGTGCTGCCACTTGCTCGACCTCTTTTGCCATTACCTCTGCATTGGACTTAAGCCCTGGCATTTGATACCAATCCAATGCAGAGGTTGGGTCTGATCCTTTTGTTGCTTTTGTTGACGGTGCTCTGATTGATGGTGTCGTTGGCTGCTGTGAGACAAGACTGCCCTCTCTGGAAGTTGAGGGCAGCACCCCAGAACTGCAGAGTGGGACTCTAAGTTCCAGCTGTTCTTCTTCCAGGTCTCCAGCTTCAGGGCCGGACTGTGCTCGCAAACCAGCCCTAGCAATTATGTCCGACCGGCCCCAGGGGGGGGGACAATACTGCTGCTGCAGTTTTGTTACAAGGAGGCGATTTTCGTCTGCCAGTATCAAAAACAGTCCCCACCGGTCCAAAATCGGCCCCCAACCTTCCGCCCCACTGGGGAAACGCCTGGTGCCCGCTACGGCCAGTCAGGCCCAGTCCGGCTTGCTCAACAATCCACCTCTTGCATTTTGAAACATCCCCTTCAGAAAAAGGAATGAAAGTGGGCAGAATTTTTTTGTAATGTGGATCAAGTAGTGTGGCAAAGATGTACTCTTTGGATGAGATGATGTCATGTTGCAGCCTTGTATTACAAGCCAAGCGAAAGATTAAGCTCTCAACTATGGCATGTGCTTCTGCTTTTTCTTTCACACCTGTGAGTGCGACCCTTTCAGATACCTTGTTTAGCTGGTCCTATAGCAGATGCAACAATGGGGTAGCTTGACCCATCGTACTGTCCTCCTTGCTAACTTCCCATGTGAAAATTTCAAAAGGCAGTAGCATCTGTGTCAGGCATTTGACTAGGCCCCATTTACCCAAATTCATGGTCATAGCTTTCCCAATTGTATCTCCTCCTCTTTAAATTAGATAGTCATTGATCTGTTTGACCTGCTCAACAGACGTTGCAACATGTAATAGGTCGAGTTCCAACGTGCTGGCACCTCCTCTATCAGGGCTTTAACTGGTACACTATTAGCACACTGAATAGTCAGCAACTGCTTCCAGGCTTTAAAAGAATGGCTGAAATGAGTGCAGATTCTTCTACAGGGGGTCAGTATGTTGCCGTCTGTGTCTACTTTTTTGAGAAAGTCTTGCTCAACCAGTTTGGTGCAATGCACCAAAGACAGGACCCTGAAATAACAAGTGTCTGCCATGGCCTTGACTATGGTACTGCCATTTTCCGTGGCAACAAATCCAATTCTGAGTCGCAGCCATTGAGACATCTTGCTGTTAAATTCGTCCAAGATGTTTGCAGCTGTATGTGATTTCTCGATGGTGAACATGGCTACAGTTGGATGCCAACGAATGCTCTTAAAACTTTCTTCAGGGCCAAGACCTGTAGATAGATTTTGCTTTACCCCCGCAAAAGAGATACAGTGTGCAGTGATGCACATGTAATCAGTCACCTGACAACTGGTCCACATGTCTTTCGTCAGGTGGATAGTGTAAACAACACTTTGCTGCAAAGCTTGTCCACCCAATTGCAGCACACCGTGATGCAGAGCTGGTACAGCAACTCTGGCAAAATAGGTCAGACTTGGAACCTTCAATTTCGGGCAGATGGCTGCCGCAAATTCTAAGAATCCCATTCCTTCCACAAAAGAAAAAGGGAGGAGGTCCAGCGCTAACATTTTTGTCATCCCACCATCGTACAACCATGCCATTGGGGGGTTGTAGGGCCCCTTTAATCTAAACATGCCTGTAATAGTAGCCTGTATTATCTTCTTTTCTGGGGCCCCTGACGCAGTTAACTTTTGAGAAGAAGGTAGTGGTAGACTCAGTGTACATCATGGTGGGACTCTCGCTGTATGCATTGGTGTCTCCATCTGACTCTGCATCTTCTTGTGCAATTATGAAGTCGCTGATTCTGCTGGCATACTGCTGAGGACAGGGCTGCTTTGTGTGAGGATGTCACCCTCTTGCTCCTCATCATCACCTTCCACCGTGATTGGACTTGTAGATGATGTATGTTCCCAGGCTTTCCGCAACTTCACCCCCATGACCACATTAAGCAATTTTTTTAAGGTGCTCCTCCCACCGGACTGAGTGTTTTTTTCATATGGGTCATTTGGCCTCCAGTACCATAGAGTGATCTAGGCTTACATCGACGAACATTTGTGTGAAAAATGGTGCATATTGCAATATGCTCCCTCAGTGTGCTACTCATAAAAAAGTCCCAAACTATGGAAAAGTACTTTTTTACTGGGCCACTGTCAATACCTGAAGAAGAACTGGAGGTAGGTGAGCGTGTTGTCGTGCATACTTCTACTGAGGTAGGGGTTGGTGCAGGTCTCAGCTGGGGCTTTGAAAATATGAGAACTGGTGGTGCTACCTGTGCCACATCCCTTGGAGCAGGCTAAATGGTAATGTTGGACTTGTCTGTGTCACCTTCCACAATGACTAGCTCATCATAATCCTCCTCATCATCCCTTTCCACAATTCTAAGGCTTTCAGGAACTTTTATTTTCCCTTGCCTCTCCTGGTCTCTCCCAGACTTTGCCAGGGTCCACTCCATGTCCTTATCATCATCATTAGAAATGGTGCTTTGAGCAGATGGTGGAGTAGAACCCTTCTTTTTCCTTGCTGGAGATCTGGGAGTCAATGATTCTAAAAGAGGAGGTTCTTTCTTGGCAGGAAGCTCAACCTTCTGTTCTGCTTCAACATCAGGAAGATGTACTAATGCTGGCTGCAGCTGCTGTCCACTTTGCTCTCTTTCCTGAAACTATTGGATACTACATTGCGGAAGGGACAAATCCAATTCAGTGTCATTGCTCGTCGGCGTCACTAGGATTGCAGTGGCTGCCACACTGACAGACATGGTCTTGGGCTTAGCTTGGGGTGGTGCTGTATATGCAGGAGTGCTGCTCCCAGGTTTCTCCCTGGAGACTGAGCCGGCAGGCACACAACTCCCAAAAAAGGTTGTGGTTGGCACGCCAGTGGTGGAAAGCTGCTTCTTCTCACTAAGCTGCACAAGCAGAAGAGATTGGAGGATTCACATCACTGTACAGGCCCACTGTTTGTCAGTACTGTGGGTTGATATCTCTTCTTCTCTTGTTCACCTAAGAGCAAACAAGCAAGAAAAACATTTAGTGAAATGTGGCATTGTTGCAGTTTGAATTAGTACAGACAAAGGCAGTATTAGTGTGGTTGGTTACTTAGGTAATAATAAATCAGCCACTTTAAAGTCAAAACACACCACCATACCATAAAATTTAACTTCAAATCATAATAACGCAACATACAGATATAGCTCTTTGCTTCATGTCCATATATTCTAAAGGAGACACCTCTGGCACTCAGGGAACTGCTTGGGTAAATGTAATAATCATCTTTAAAAAAATTAGGGCTAGTGTGTGCCTATGGCAGGCAATGTGGTCCAGGGGGAAATGGAATGTTCATTAAAAAAGGAATGATGCTGTTGTGTCTGCAGTGCACTGCAGCCAGGGTGTCCTGGAGGAAATGGAATTATATATAAAAAAACTGAATGTTGTTGCGTGGGTGTGCGCCTATGGTGGATGGATCGTGTAAAGGAGACAAGGGAAACCCTACTCACAAGGAACCACCCTACTCACAAGGAACCAGGGTAAGTATTATATAGACAGAAACAGTGGTTCCTGTGGGCAATATAATTGATAATAATAAAAATAAGCACAATCGCAGTGAAAGAAAGAGTTAGAAGGATGTCCAAAGGAGAAGAAACCATATACCACTCAAAGTTTGGTAATAACAGCAATTATTTATATATAACAATGAAATTTATATTCAAAATTTATATTCAGAAAAACACAGTGCAGGGTGTCCCCAGTGAACATGGAACCTACAAAAATAGTGACATATTGTGACATAGACAATTGGTTTCCATCATTGGTAAAGTCAACCATCAAAAGTAATATGCAATGAAAACAGCCTCCTTATAAAATAATAGGGGCTGATGAATGGTTCGCTTTAGGTTTTTGTCAACGGCGTTTCGACCCCTTTTACAGTGAGGGGTCTCTTGAGGACCTATTGATGTAGGGACATCTACAATTTAAGGGAGAGAAAATTAGCATCAGTGTGGGGGCCAAAACAACAGTGTTGCTATATGGAATACTCAGGGGAGGCCTGTACCTGAGAGGAAGGAATCTCTGTCAGTGCACCACAAGGAAGTGAGAGTGTAGGAAGGGTACTCACATGGGACCCAGCCGGGCACTGCACATATGGAGGAAGGAATGAGAATGAAAATGTAAAACCAATCGTACACATCGACTACGAGAAAAACTGATGGTAAAGGAAACTTACCCCAGTGAGGGGAAGGAACTGACAGATGGGGCAATTGCAGCAATCAGCAGGGCTAGTGTATGGGTGTGTAGAAAATCTGATTCACGAGAGACACGACAATTCGTGTAATTTGCGTTGGTCTCTAAAGAGGGTGAAGGAATCTATTAAATTATATAAAATTAACGGAGAAGTTTGGCGAGGCAACCAGACACAGTGCAAAGTCATAAAGCCCTTACCAGGGTTGAAGCAATTAATGCTTAATACTGTGATGCAACCACTCCGACCAGCGGGGGGTAAACACCCAATTAGTTTGTGCTCTCGATCAGTGAAAACACGTCAATCCATGTATCTGAAATAGTAGGAGATTACATTAAGAATGTGTCACCAGAATGCCTGTTGATAACAGCGACCTAACTAATTGAGAGAACTAAGCTCTTACCGTCTCCTGGATCAGTTGATCTGGATACAGAGACCGTGAACGCGTGCATCCGCTTATCTGTGATCTAATGGTAGAGTACCATTAGATGACAGATAACTGGATTACACCGTCTGGCGGCTATCCCTAGTGATGCCTGCCATGACGTCCGGTTTTGGCGGGCAACACCTTAGTACTAATTAACTCCACAGTGAGTCCCGACCACTTGTCATTGAACAAGTGCGGATGGACTCGGGCGGTTCATTCTTCACGCGTAGCGGATGCACGCGTTCACGGTCTCTGTATCCAGAACAACTGATCCAGGAGACGGTAAGAGCTTAGTTCTCTCAATTAGCCTTTTTTAGAGAGAGGGGGCAAGGCCAAAGGCAAGGCATGGTACCAATACCCGGGAGAACGCCAGACCCAGAGGAAACATTACCAATGGGGTCCCCAACCGTATTAGACCATGTAGCACAGAGGACTGATATAATACCGATGTTTAATCTGTCGCAACACATACTATCCTCAGCTGAGGTGTCCTTATTAAGCAAGGGCTTGTCATATGTGATGCAAAACACACAAGATGATGGACGGAATGCTGCACATTGGCAAACATTCACCCCCAGTCACAGATCTGGGTTTAATCCATCGTTATTTTGCTTCACCACGCCACCCCAGTTCAGACATAGCCATATGCAAATCAGTCTTGACCCTGTGCCTCATGGGAACAGTCCAGACCGAACTGCCAAGCCATGTCTTTCCTGGACCGGAATCAAGCATCCTAGGACCGGTTTCAGGCTATCAGCCTTCATCAGCCAGGATAGCTTGACTCCAGTGGCGTAGTGAGCACCGGACCCACGTCTGGACATACCCTTCCCACTTAGGGCGAAATGCAAAACACACAAGATGATGGACGGAATGCTGCACATTGGCAAACATTCACCCCCAGTCACAGATCTGGGTTTAATCCATCGTTATTTTGCTTCACCAAGCCACCCCAGTTCAGTCATAGCCATATGCAAATCAGTCTTGACCCTGTGCCTCATGGGAACAGTCCAGACTGAACTGCCAAGCCATGTCTTCCCTGGACGGGAATCAAGCATCCTAGGACCGGTTTCAGGCTATCAGCCTTCATCAGCCAGGATAGCTTGACTCCAGTGGCGTAGTGAGCACAGGACCCACGTCTGGGCATACCCTTCCCACTTAGGGCGAAATGCAAAACACACAAGATGATGGACGGAATGCTGCACATTGGCAAACATTCACCCCCAGTCACAGATCTGGGTTTAATCCATCGTTATTTTGCTTCTCCGCGCCACCCCAGTTCAGACATAGCCATATGCAAATCAGTCTTGACCCTGTGCCTCATGGGAACAGTCCAGACCGAACTGCCAAGCCATGTCTTCCCTGGACAGGAATCAAGCATCCTAGGACCGGTTTCAGGCTATCAGCCTTCATCAGCCAGGATAGCTTGACTCCAGTGGCGTAGTGAGCACGGGACCCACGTCTGGGCATACCCTTCCCACTTAGGGCGAAATGCAAAACACACAAGATGATGGACGGAATGCTGCACATTGGCAAACATTCACCCCCAGTCACAGACCTGGGTTTAATCCATCGTTATTTTGCTTCACCACGCCACCCCAGTTCAGACATAGCCATATGCAAATCAGTCTTGACCCTGTGCCTCATGGGAACAGTCCAGACCGAACTGCCAAGCCATGTCTTCGCTGGACCGGAATCAAGCATCCTAGGAACGGTTTCAGGCTATCAGCCTTCATCAGCCAGGATAGCTTGACTCCAGTGGCGTAGTGAGCACGGGACCCACGTCTGGGCATACCCTTCCCACTTAGGGCGAAATGCAAAACACACAAGATGATGGACGGAATGCTGCACATTGGCAAACATTCACCCCCAGTCACAGATCTGGGTTTAATCCATCGTTATTTTGCTTCACCACGCCACCCCAGTTCAGACATAGCCATATGCAAATCAGTCTTGACCCTGTGCCGCATGGGAACAGTCCAGACCGAACTGCCAAGCCATGTCTTCCCTGGACCGGAATCAAGCATCCTAGGACCGGTTTCAGGCTATCAGCCTTCATCAGCCAGGATAGCTTGACTCCAGTGGCGTAGTGAGCACGGGACCCACGTCTGGGCATACCCTTCCCACTTAGGGCGAAATGCAAAACACACAAGATGATGGACGGAATGCTGCACATTGGCAAACATTCACCCCCAGTCACAGATCTGGGTTTAATCCATCGTTTTTTGCTTCACCACGCCACCCCAGTTCAGACATAGCCATATGCAAATCAGTCTTGACCCTGTGCCTCATGGGAACAGTCCAGACCGAACTGCCAAGCCATGTCTTCCCTGGACCGGAATCAAGCATCCTAGGACCGGTTTCAGGCTATCAGCCTTCATCAGCCAGGATAGCTTGACTCCAGTGGCGTAGTGAGCACGGGACCCACGTCTGGGCATACCCTTCCCACTTAGGGCGAAATGCAAAACACACAAGATGATGGACGGAATGCTGCACATTGGCAAACATTCACCCCCAGTCACAGATCTGGGTTTAATCCATCGTTATTTTGCTTCACCACGCCACCCCAGTTCAGACATAGCCATATGCAAATCAGTCTTGACCCTGTGCCTCATGGGAACAGTCCAGACCGAACTGCCAAGCCATGTCTTCCCTGGACCGGAATCAAGCATCCTAGGACCGGTTTCAGGCTATCAGCCTTCATCAACCAGGATAGCTTGACTCCAGTGGCGTAGTGAGCATGGGACCCACGTCTGGGCATACCCTTCCCACTTAGGGCGAAATGCAAAACACACAAGATGATGGACGGAATGCTGCACATTGGCAAACATTCACCCCCAGTCACAGATCTGGGTTTAATCCATCGTTATTTTGCTTCACCACGCCACCCCAGTTCAGACATAGCCATATGCAAATCAGTCTTGACCCTGTGCCTCATGGGAACAGTCCAGACCGAACTGCCAAGCCATGTCTTCCCTGGACCGGAATCAAGCATCCTAGGACCGGTTTCAGGCTATCAGCCTTCATCAGCCAGGATAGCTTGACTCCAGTGGCGTAGTGAGCACGGGACCCACGTCTGGGCATACCCTTCCCACTTAGGGCGAAATGCAAAACACACAAGATGATGGACGGAATGCTGCACATTGGCAAACATTCACCCCCAGTCACAGATCTGGGTTTAATCCATCGTTATTTTGCTTCACCACGCCACCCCAGTTCAGACATAGCCATATGCAAATCAGTCTTGACCCTGTGCCTCATGGGAACAGTCCAGACCGAACTGCCAAGCCATGTCTTCCCTGGACCGGAATCAAGCATCCTAGGACCGGTTTCAGGCTATCAGCCTTCATCAGCCAGGATAGCTTGACTCCAGTGGCGAAGTGAGCACGGGACCCACGTCTGGGCATACCCTTCCCACTTAGGGCGAAATGCAAAACACACAAGATGATGGACGGAATGCTGCACATTGGCAAACATTCACCCCCAGTCACAGATCTGGGTTTAATCCATCGTTATTTTGCTTCACCACGCCACCCCAGTTCAGACATAGCCATATGCAAATCAGTCTTGACCCTGTGCCTCATGGGAACAGTCCAGACCGAACTGCCAAGCCATGTCTTCCCTGGACCGGAATCAAGCATCCTAGGACCGGTTTCAGGCTATCAGCCTTCATCAGCCAGGATAGCTTGACTCCAGTGGCGTAGTGAGCACGGGACCCACGTCTGGGCATACCCTTCCCACTTAGGCGAAATGCAAAACACACAAGATGATGGACGGAATGCTGCACATTGGCAAACATTCACCCCCAGTCACAGATCTGGGTTTAATCCATCGTTATTTTGCTTCACCACGCCACCCCAGTTCAGACATAGCCATATGCAAATCAGTCTTGACCCTGTGCCTCATGGGAACAGTCCAGACCGAACTGCCAAGCCATGTCTTCCCTGGACCGGAATCAAGCATCCTAGGACCGGTTTCAGGCTATCAGCCTTCATCAGCCAGGATAGCTTGACTCCAGTGGCGTAGTGAGCATGGGACCCACGTCTGGGCATACCCTTCCCACTTAGGGCGAAATGCAAAACACACAAGATGATGGACGGAATGCTGCACATTGGCAAACATTCACCCCCAGTCACAGATCTGGGTTTAATCCATCGTTATTTTGCTTCACCACGCCACTCCCAGTTCAGACATAGCCATATGCAAATCAGTCTTGACCCTGTGCCTCATGGGAACAGTCCAGACCGAACTGCCAAGCCATGTCTTCCCTGGACCGGAATCAAGCATCCTAGGACCGGTTTCAGGCTATCAGCCTTCATCAGCCAGGATAGCTTGACTCCAGTGGCGTAGTGAGCATGGGACCCACGTCTGGGCATACCCTTCCCACTTAGGGCGAAATGCAAAACACACAAGATGATGGACGGAATGCTGCACATTGGCAAACATTCACCCCCAGTCACAGATCTGGGTTTAATCCATCGTTATTTTGCTTCACCACGCCACCCCAGTTCAGACATAGCCATATGCAAATCAGTCTTGACCCTGTGCCTCATGGGAACAGTCCAGACCGAACTGCCAAGCCATGTCTTCCCTGGACCGGAATCAAGCATCCTAGGACCGGTTTCAGGCTATCAGCCTTCATCAGCCAGGATAGCTTGACTCCAGTGGCGAAGTGAGCACGGGACCCACGTCTGGGCATACCCTTCCCACTTAGGGCGAAATGCAAAACACACAAGATGATGGACGGAATGCTGCACATTGGCAAACATTCACCCCCAGTCACAGATCTGGGTTTAATCCATCGTTATTTTGCTTCACCACGCCACCCCAGTTCAGACATAGCCATATGCAAATCAGTCTTGACCCTGTGCCTCATGGGAACAGTCCAGACCGAACTGCCAAGCCATGTCTTCCCTGGACCGGAATCAAGCATCCTAGGACCGGTTTCAGGCTATCAGCCTTCATCAGCCAGGATAGCTTGACTCCAGTGGCGTAGTGAGCACGGGACCCACGTCTGGGCATACCCTTCCCACTTAGGGCGAAATACAAAACACACAAGATGATGGACGGAATGCTGCACATTGGCAAACATTCACCCCAGTCACAGATCTGGATTTAATCCATCGTTATTTTGCTTCACCACGCCACCCCAGTTCAGACATAGCCATATGCAAATCAGTCTTGACCCTGTGCCTCATGGGAACAGTCCAGACCGAACTGCCAAGCCATGTCTTCCCTGGACCGGAATCAAGCATCCTAGGACCGGGTCCAGGCTATCAGCCTTCATCAGCCAGGATAGCTTGACTCCAGTGGCGAAGTGAGCACGGGACCCACGTCTGGGCATACCCTTCCCACTTAGGGCGAAATGCAAAACACACAAGATGATGGACGGAATGCTGCACATTGGCAAACATTCACCCCCAGTCACAGATCTGGGTTTAATCCATCATTATTTTGCTTCACCACGCCACCCCAGTTCAGACATAGCCATATGCAAATCAGTCTTGACCCTGTGCCTCATGGGAACAGTCCAGACCGAACTGCCAAGCCATGTCTTCCTGGACCGGAATCAAGCATCCTAGGACCGGTTTCAGGCTATCAGCCTTCATCAGCCAGGATAGCTTGACTCCAGTGGCGTAGTGAGCACGGGACCCACGTCTGGGCATACCCTTCCCACTTAGGCCGAAATGCAAAACACACAAGATGATGGACGGAATGCTGCACACTGGCAAACAGGGTAGGGTATGCCCAGACGTGGGTCCCGTGCTCACTACGCCACTGGAGTCAAGCTATCCTGGCTGATGAAGGCTGATAGCCTGAAACGGTCCTAGGATGCTTGATTCCGGTCCAGGGAAGACATGGCTTGCAGTTCGGTCTGGACTGTTCCCATGAGGCACAGTGTCAAGACTGATTTGCATATGGCTATGTCTGAACTGGGGTGGCATGGTGAAGCAAAATAACGATGGATTAAACCCAGATCTGTGACTGGGGGTGAATGTTTGCCAATGTGCAGCATTCCGTCCATCATCTTGTGTGTTTTGCATTTCGCCCTATGTGGGAAGGGTATGCCCAGACGTGGTCCCGTGCTCACTACGCCACTGGAGTCAAGCTATCCTGGCTGATGAAGGCTGATAGTCTGAAACCGGTCCTAGGATGCTTGATTCCGGTCCAGGGAAGACATGGCTTGCAGTTCGGTCTGGACTGTTCCCATGAGGCACAGGGTCAAGACTGATTTGCATATGGCTATGTCTGAACTGGGGTGGCGTGGTGAAGCAAAATAACGATGGATTAAACCCAGATCTGTGACTGGGGGTGAATGTTTGCCAATGTGCAGCATTCCGTCCATCATCTTGTGTGTTTTGCTTGTCATATGTGATCACTGAACGAACTAATTTCTTCAATTTGAAAACTGAGCTTTTTCAATTTTTTTGTAAGATTCGATTACGACTGTTCTTTAAAGATAGAGACCTTAAACAGCAAGATTCAGTGACAGGCCTTAAAACCCCTTCTACCTTCTACCCCTCAAACTCAATGATGCCACCAGAGCTAATAACCTTTATAAAATTGGTATTAGGGGGTCTTGATAACCTCAAAACCAGCAAATGCTTTATGCCTTATAACATACTTTACAGGAGCAGCAAGCATTACTGGCCCTAAAAAATGACAAAGCCATAATTCTAAAACCTGCGGATAAAGGAGGTGGCATTGTGATCCAGGATCGCAAAGATTATGATGTGGAAATCCGCAAACAGATCAATGAAGAGAAACATTATAAAAAACTAGCTACTAACCCATTGTCAGACATTAGAAAAGAAATTCTAAAGATTACTAAAGAAGGGAAAGAACAGGGATACATTAGCAAAAAGGAATTTGAGTTCTTAAATGCTGACAACCCAAGGACTCCTGTCCTTTATACCCTCCCTAAGATCCACAAGAGCACCACTAATCCTCTGGGCCGCCCAATTCTATCTGGGTTTGGTTCGGTCCTAGAACCAATTGGAAGGTATATTGATTTCTTTATCAAAGATTTTGTTCCCACACAAGAAACCTACGTGAGGGATAGTATGTACATGATTAATTTGGTAGATGGCATGCCTTACAATATTGAAACAGACTGGCTTGCAACTCTAGATATCTCTTCATTGTATACTAATATACCCCAGGAGGATAGTATCTTGATAACAGAGAAATTGCTGGAGACAAGAATAAGGCCAATACAGGTTCCCACTAGTTTCATCATCTCCCTGCTCAGGATTGCCCTTCAATTCAATTACTTTGTATCTGAAGGTACTTATTACCAACAATGCTCTGGGACCAGTGTGGGAGCAGTCTTCGCACCAAACTTAGCTAATATCTATATGGACTGCGTTGAACAAACTTATGCCTTGACCACAACGAATAGGTACCACTCCAACATTAAATGCTGGAAGCGGTACATTGACGATATTTTTCTGATCTGGTCCGGCACAGAGACAGAGTTCCATGAGTTCATTGTATACCTCAACAACATCCAGAAACATTTGACTTTCACGTAAACTATACAAAAGTCAGCTATAGCCTTTCTGGACTTGAGCATTAAACACGAAATGGGCACCCTCTACAACAGTCTTCACATGAAACCGACAGAGAGGAACACACTCTTAGCATACAAAAGTCATCACCCACGAGCTCTGCGAGATGGTTTGCCTTTTGGACAATTTCTGCGTCTGCGCAGAAATTGTTCACATAAGGAGGATTATATGAAAGAGGCCCTGATACTGAAATCCAAACTACTAGCCAGGGGTTACCCCAACAGACTGATAAGAAAGTCCCTCAAACGCGCTTGGTTTTGGCCAAGAGAGGAGTTACTAACTACAAAGGAGAAGACTCCCATTGATAGGCTCATCTGTGTTATCACTTTTGGTGTGCACACAAACAGGGTTCGCAATTTAATCACGAAAAACTGGGATCTGATAAAAAACATTGATTCCACTATAGAATCTCCTATGTTTGCCTTTAAACGGGGCAAAAATATAAAAGATCACTTGATATGTTCCTCTACAGAGAGCATTACTATACGAAAGACCAGAACCCTGGAATCAGCCTGGGGTTTACCAGATTTGAAAGGACATTTTAAATGTGGTAACTGTGTTTCCTGTGTTTTTACATTCAATACCAATACATTTGAACATGCCAATGCGAAACAGGTACTTGAATTTTTCTCAAACTGTAACACTCGCAATGTGGTGTCCGTGCAACTTACCGTACATTGGACAGACATCACAACCAATCAAAGCGCGAATCGGACAACATCGTAGTCGTATCAGATGTTCTGTACCAAATGCTCCATTGGTGACCCATTTTATTGAAAAAAAACATACAGCAGATGACATAAAGTGGCAGGTCATTGACAAAGCAACTGTTCCGGAAAGAGGTGGTGACCTGACGCAAATTTTGCAAAGACTGGAATGTTGATGGATAGAAAGGACTAACTCTATTATCCATGGACTAAACTCGGCTGAGGAATGGCGTGGTTTCGTGGCCACATTACATTACTGAACTGAAAGGCTAATACCAATGTTATTGCATCATGAAAAGCTCTAAACTTAGGAAATTATGCACTACCATTGTTTTTACATTGTGTCTCAAAATGTCGTCATAATTCTACTATATGAAATACTACATTTGTGTAAGTATTAATACGGCTATACTATACACCTTGTATATATTTTCAGATGATGCATCCAGTTTAGATTTTTCATTGCATACATTGTAATTATCGTACTATTAATTTTTGGGTTATTGTGAGCTTACTGTAAGCTTCTTCATTGAAATGTCGCGTGAGACATCTGCAATATTCTGTATCACTTCTGCAATATTCTGGCCCAGGGTTATCCGGCCCTCCCCCCTTTTAGCTCACTGATCAGGATTTTGTAATTCAGGTGTCCTTGAGACATTAATCCACTTCCCAGCCTTTATATTTTCATGGCCTTTAATTCCTTCTATATATTTTAATTCCTTCTATATATCTTCATTCCCATTCTTGGACACATCACCCTTATAGACGGGAATCATCCTCCCTGTCATTTGCACTTCTTTCCATCCTTCTCCGCATTTTCGTTGACTGCATTTACGTCTTTTCTCCATTTTGATGATTTGTCTCCACTCTACCATTAGATCACAGATAACCGGATTACACTGTCTGGCGGCTATCCCTAGTGATGCCTGCCGTGACGTCCGGTTTTGGCGGGCAACACCTTAGTACTAATTAACTCCACAGTGAGTCCCGGCCCCTTGTCATTGAACAAGTGCAGATGGACTCTGGCGGTTCTTTCTTCACGCGTAGCGGATGCACACGTTCACGGTCTCTGTATCCAGATCAACTGATCCAGGAGACGGTAAGAGCATAGTTCTCTCAATTAGTTAGGACGCTGTTACCAACAGGCATTCTGGTGACACATTCTTAATGTAATCTCCTACTATTTCAGATACACGGATCAACGTGTTTTCACTGATCGAGAGCACAAACTAATTGGGTGTTTAACCCCCGCTGGTCGGAGTGGTTGCATCACAGTATTAAGCGCTAATTGCTTCAACCCTGGTAAGGGCTTTATGACTTTGCACTATGTCTGGTTGCCTCGCCTAACTTCTCTGTTTATTTTATATAATTTAATAGATTCCTTCACCCCCTTTAGAGACCAATGCGAATTACACGGATTGTTGTGTCTCTCGTGAATCAGAATTTCTACACACCCATACACTAGCCCTGCTGATCGCTGCATTTGCCCCATCTGTCAGTTCCTTCCCCTCACTGGGGTAAGTTTCCTTTGCCATCAGTCTTTCACATAGTCGATGTGTACGATTGGTTTTACATTTTCCTTCTCATTCCTTCCTCCATATGTGCAGTGCCCGGCTGGGTCCCATGTGAGTACCCTTCCTACACTCTCACTTCCTTGTGGTGCACTGACGTCACTCTGACAGAGATTCCTTCCTCTCAGGTACAGGCCTCCCCTGAGAATTCCATATAGCAATGCTGTTGTTTTGGCCCCCATGCTGATGCTAATTTTCTCTCCCTTAAATTGTAGATGTCCCTACATCAATAGGTCCTGAAGAGACCCCTCACTATAAAAGGGGTCGAAACGCCGTCGACAAAAACCTAAAGCGAACCATTCATCAGCCCCTATTATTTTATAAGGAGGCTGTTTTCATTGCATATTACTTTTGATGGTTGACTTTACCAATGTTGGAAACCAATTGTCTATGTCACAATATGTCACTATTTTTGTAGGTGCCATGTTCACTGGGGACACCCTGCACTGTGTTTTTTCTGAATATAAATTTTGAATATAAATTTCATTGTTATATATATAAATAATTGCTGTTATTACCAAACTTTGGGGTCGATTACGATGTCGGGCGGATCGCCACCGCCCGCATGGCGGTGGCGATCCGCCCGCCATTTTCGTCCGTCCGCCACCAAATTCCCCCCGCCATATTACCATGGCGGAGGGGACCCCGGCGGACGGAAAGACCGTCCGCATGTTTTCCGCCCGGCCGATCAGTCGACCGGGCGGAAAAGGGATTAATATGGTGGCGGTGTCTGCAAGACACCGCCATCCACATTATGATGCCGGCGGTGATGAGCCTTTCCATGGCGACGTCGCCGCCATGGAAAGGCTCACGGTCCCTGACATTGGGGGCCCGTAGCGGGCCCCCAGGTATTTTGGGGGTGGGGGTGCACATGGGGGTACCTATGGTACCCCCTGCATTTGCATATACAACATGGCAGGCACCGCGCGGTGCCTGTCACGTTGTGCATACAGATGCACAACATGCATTTCCAGCACTGTGGCGGGCGGTGTTGTGAGCACCGCCCGCCACAATGCTGGAAATGGGGATACTCACCGCCACCGTGGCGGTGGCATCCTAATCACATGTGCGGGACCGCCGCACACATAGCGGGCGGTCCCATTTACCGGGGCGATGTCGAGCGGACAAAGTCCGCCCGCCATCATAATCGGCCCCTTTGAGTGGTATATGGTTTCTTCTCCTTTGGACATCCTTCTAACCCTTTCTTTCACTGCGATTGTGCTTATTTCTATTATTATCAATTATATTACCAACTGGAACCACTGTTTCTGTCTATATGGTGGATGGATGGCTGGATGGATGGATGGAGGGATGGATAGATGGATGCATCGAGGCAAAATGCAAAAACATATTAATAAATAAATTAAAAATAATTTTAAAAGGTTTTAAAGAAATACAAAAGAAAAAATTAAAATTAAAACCATTAAAATAAAAAATATATAAATTAAAAATTAAAAAACATTACCAATAATTGCTGATGTTTGTAGGGGAGGATGAGAAGAAACCTACTGTGAGGCAAGGAGCTGCGAAATAAAAAAAATGCATGTGATATATAAGCACTGGTCATCAAAATCATATTCTTAATATACATAATACTACACTGATCCTCAAGCATATTATTAAATTGATATCACATCAATCCATGTATGCCTATGACAAAGACACACTGGCTGGATGCACAAAATGGCTACCAGCCAGTGCCACATGGTCAAACAACAACAGCGAGCAAGGAGGCATGGTGAACAAAGAACACATGCAATCCTATGGCAAAGGCACACTTGCTGGATGCACAAAATGGCTGCCAGCCAGTGCCACATGGTCAAACAACAACAGCAAGGAAGAAGGCATGGGGAACAAAGGGAACACATGCCTAAGGCACTAAGACACTGGCTGGATGCACAAAATGGCTGCCAGCCACATGGCCAAACAACAAAAGTGAGCAAGAAGGCATGGGGAACAAAGAGAACACATTCAGGCCTATGGACACAGACTCAACAAAATGTCCACTGTCCACATGGCATGTAGACAAAGACAAATGGTGGCCTATGGCAAGCACACTCACTGGCCAGACAAAGGAGGCACGGTAACACTGAAGAAAACACTACTATTAATTCAGCAATGCTAAAAACGAAAATTAACCGAGCTATAAAAATATTACTACACACATCCTCCCAAGGCATCAAATATTACTCCACATATACACTTTCTGTACACAAAAAACCATGAAATACAAAAACATCCCACATTTTGTATTTAATCCAATGCCATTCCAGCCCTAAATTATGTTTTAAAACAACACATACCACAGAAACAGTTGTTGCATGCACCCATGACTAGTATTGGCCTGGGCCTACTCACTGGATGGCCCCTTGACAGACTGGGCCACATAGTAAAATAAATACATTTCCAAACTTAGCAAACATGGAGAAAATGTACTGAACTGTGCAACATTGTTCCTTTACACAAGAAGAAAAATTTAATGCAAAAACATAACAAGGCCCCTATTGAAACTGCAGGCCACTCACAAAAATAAATTTGAAAATTTGAATAAAAGTACAAATAAATACTGGTGCATGCCCTCTATCAAACAAACAATACCCATATACATGAGTTTTTGAACTTACTTGTAAAATCTCAGATGCAAAGTTCTTAAATTCAATGGTATATATGCTGCAGACAAAGAGAGTGATTTTTCCAGCATCAAAACCAAATGAAAAGTTACCAGGAAGTGGAAAAAGCACTGGTAGGAGCCTGCTGGACAGGAACAGGAAGTTGGAGTCTCTAGGGCACTTCCTTCGTTTTGGAAAGAAAAATGGCTTCTCGCACAAAAAAACAAATTGAACTGTCCGTTGGAGAAGAAAATCCCCTCTAAATCCTCTTTTTGAAGATTTATTCTCTTCTCGAGCACAAAGCTACTTGAGTAGTGCATTCGTGAGCAGCAGTACATTGGCGCCGTTGTGACAGGAAGACGTACAAGCTAGCGTGAAGTCTCACACATGCTTGCTAGCAGCTCGAGAATTATGTGACTTTCGCGAGTGGGCACCAAAACAGATCTCTAGTGTGCGAACAGAAGCAAAAACTGCCATTTGAGCCCGGAGGCCGGAATCCAGGAACTCCGCATTCTGCCGCAAAGTGCGGCATGCCTGAATTCAGAAACCTCCACAAGCGGAGCGGATTTTACCACTGGGGCCTAGTAAAAATAGCACCTAGAAGCAAAAATCGCCATTCCCTGTTATATGGTCCCGATGGACCGGGATACAGTCAAAAGTTCAGGCCGACTGCGATGGAGTGCGGGCCACATACAGGGACCCAGTAAGGCACGCTGAACGGAGTCCCTTAATCCCAGGTGCGTCAACGTTGGCGATGTGAGATACAGTGAGGGGATGCATCGGTTCCGATCCATGCAGCAGCAACAATGTGCTGATCCTGAGCCATAAAGCAGCGGGGATGGGTCGGCTCCGATGAGCTGCAATGCGGAGGCTTCAACATTGTCATCGAGGCTACCATCGGCGGATATGCAAAGGCGTTGCGTTGGGAAGCACATCGCGCAGTGGGGGTTCAGAAGGCGATGCGTCAAGTCTGATCTACGCAGCAGTGGTGATGCATCAGTGCAGATCCATGCAGCAGTAGCGTTGCACCTGTTCTGATTCGTGCAGCAGTGGCGATGCATCGATTCTGATCCTTGCAGCACCAGGGATGCGTCAGTTCCACAGCGGATGCATTGGTTCCACAGGAACAAACATCTTAGGCCCATTTCCATGGGTTCAGGACTAGGGTGGCACCACTTGGCAGGGCAGACGCACTGATGGCAGAGTACAGGTCCAGAAGCAAGGTGGTTGGAAGTCTTTTATGTCCTTGAGTCGCCAGATCAGGAGGCCAGTCTGCTAGCCCTTGGAGTCACTCCGGGTTCAAGTGATGCAGGTCCAGTCTTCTCACCCAGGCAGGGTAACAGCAGGAAGAAGGGCTGCACAGAAGGCAATATTTGAGCAAAGCAGCAGTGCAGCAGAGTGGCAGTCCTTCAGCAGCACAGCTGTCCATCTTCCTGGCAGAGGTTTCACAGATACAGATGTGTGCTGAAGAGGGAGTGTTGGAGGTCGAGTATTTATACCCAGTTATGCCTTTGAAGTAGGGGAGACTTCAAAGACATTCCTTTAAAACGCTCAGAGGTCTTACCATTGTGCCCTGGCTCCAGACTAACTGCAGGAAGGCATGCAATCCTTTGTGTGGTGACAGGACACAGCATATTCAGCAGTAGCGGCTCACACAGGGAAGAGCGGTGGGGCGGTGGAGCGGGGCGGGGCCGGGGGGGTGGTGGAAGTCGACAGAGGACAGGTTAATTAATGTTAAATAAAAAAATAAAAAAACACTTACCTAGCGCTCGCCGCATCGCCGCCGCCGCAATGTGGCGAGCGCAAAGTGTTTTATTTATTTAGGATTACTTAACCCGTCGTCTGTCAACTTCCACCACCCCCAACCCCGCACCAACCACCACTCTTACCTGTGTGAGCTGCCTCTGATATTCAGGTGTAAGTCAGGCTGGGTCTAGCTACTCCCTCCCATCCTGTCAGGATGGCCCATCAAGGCACACCTAAGCTCCCATTGTGTGTGGCTGTCTAGGGGAATACACAAAACACAATTGTCACTCACCCCTTGATATGTGATCAGATACAGGTAGCAGGCACCAAATGGCTAACTTCAGAAAACATCAACTTTCTAAAAGTGGCATGTTAAGAATTGCAATTTAAAATCTGACTTTACCATACCTTTGGATTTTAAATTGTGATTCCAGAGACACCAAACTTGTAATGACTATCGCCTCACAATTGGGAATTACACCTAGACAATCGAATAAGTTAATCACTAGTAGCACTAGTGAAAAATTACTTTGAGAGTATATCAATACCAGGACATGAAAAACGCAAAAGTACATGTTCTACCTTATAAATGCATTGCACTCTGCCCTCCAGGTTGTCCAGGGCCTACCTTAGGGGTGACTTATATGTATAAAAAGGGAAGGTTTGGTCCTGCCAAGAAGTTTATGATGACAGGATGAAATTGAAGTGTAACTGTACACGCAGGCTCTGCAATGGCAGGCCTGAGCCATGGTTAGAGAGCTACATAAGTAGGTGGCACAATAATTGCTGCAGCCCACTAGTAGAATTTAATTCACAGACCCTGGGCACATGGTAGTGAACTTTACCAGGGATTTATAACTAAATTAAATATGCCAATTTGGGATGTACCAATATTACCATGATTCAGGGAGAGAGTGCATGCACTTTAGCACTAGTTAGCAGTCTGTCTGAACCAGGAAGGTGTGGTCTCAGCTTCTTCAGTGCCCAGACCACAGCAAAAGTTCTCTCCCAGTCACACTCCACCTCTGTTCCAGTGGACGTATCCTCCTGCTAATGAAGGCTACTGGTTGGTCTAGGCCCTCTTGATCCAACTGTGATAAGACCGCCCCTATGCCATGCTCCCAAGCGTCCATCTGTGCAATGAGTTGCTTGGAGAATTCAGGTGCCTTGAGTACAGGTGCTGTACACATGACTTCCTTGAGGGTATCAAAAGCTTTCTGACAAGCCTCTGTCCAGAGCACCAATCTGGGCTGCTTCTTGGAAGTCAGCTCATTTAAGGGGGCAACAATGGTGCCATAACGCTCAACAAATCTTCTTAGTGTCTTGTGAGGCTCACGAAGGCTCTCACCTCTGTCTGAGTTTTATGTGGTTGTCAGGCCATGGTAGTCTCAATCTTGGCCTGGAGGGGCTGCACCTTGCACCTATCTACCAAGTGACCCAGGTACACCACGGAACCCTGCCAAATTTGGCACTTACTGGCCTTGATGGTCAGGCCTGCCTGTTACAGGGCCTGAAGCACCTTGTGGAGGTGATGCAGGTGTTCCTCCCAGCTGGAACTGTGGACGGCAATGTTGTCTAAGTAGGCGGCACAAAAGACCTCCTCACCTTCCAGGACCCTGTCAACCAACCTTTGGAAAGTATCATGGGCATTTTTCAAGCCAAAAGGCATCACCCGAAATTGGAAGTGGCCCTCTGGGGGTTGAGAATGCTGACCTCTCTTTAGCACGCTCAGTCAGAGCAATCTGCAGTATCCTGATGTCAAATCATAGGTACTGAGGAATTTGGCAGTGCCCTGCTTGTCAATGAGCTCATCAGTTCTGGGGATGGGGTGTGCGTAGGTACTGGTAAAGGAATTGAGTCCCCGGTCATCCACACAGAACTGGAGCTCTGGTGTGGCGCCCGGTGGGGCAGCCTTTGGTACCAGCACCAGAGGGCTGGACCAGGGACAACTGGAGGGCTCCATCACCCCTAATGCTAGCTTCTTGGAGACTTCCACCTTGATGCTGGCCCTCACCCTGTCTGACAACCTGTACATTTTGTTCTTCACAGGTAAGCTGTTTCCAGTGCCAATGTCATGGGTGCACAGATGCGTGAGTTCAGGGGTGAGTGAGAACTGTGAGGAAAACTGTCCCAGCAACTGGTAACAGTCACTCTGCTGTTCTACGGTCAGGGTGGAAGAGAGGTTGATACCCTCCACTGACCCATCATGTTCCTGTGCAGAGAGGTCAGGGAAAGGGTCGCTCTCCTCTTCCACTTTTTCCAGAAGTGATGCATCTTGTTGTGAAGGGCCAGCATGTAGCTGACCACATCCTGGGAGGATTTCCTGGGAGCCTGCTCCCACCCCACCTTGACAAGGCCAAGAGGTCCCCCAACAGGGTGGCTATAGAGGAGTTCAAAGCGGCTGAACCCTACTCCTTTCTGTGGCACCTCCCTGTAGGCAAAAAGAAGGCATAACAAGAGGATGTCCCACTTACACCTCATGGGCTCAGTCAGGCCCACAATTATACCCTTTAAGATCTTGTTGAATAACTCGACAAGACCATTGGCTTGGGGGTGATAGGGTGTGGTGAACCTGTAAATTGCACCACACTCTTCCCACATGGACTTCATGTACGCAGACATCAAGTTAGTGCCTCTGTCAGACACTTCCTCTTTGGGGAACCCAACATGGGTAAAGATCCCCATCAGAGCTTTAGCCACCACAGGTGCAGTCACTGACCTTAGAGGGATGGCCTCTGGGTAGAGGGTAGCATGGTCCACCAAGACCAGGATAAACCTGTTACCTAAGGCTTTCTTGGGGTCTAAGGGTCCAATGATGTTGATGCCCACCTATCAAAGTGGGTGCAAATGACTAGTAATGGGATATGGGGAGCTTTTTGCTTTTTCCCTGATTTCTCACTGGCCTGGCAGGTGGGACAGAACCTGCAGAATGCCTCTAAGGCTGTCTTCATTTGGGGCCAATAAAGTGGGAGACAAGCCTGGTGAAGTTCTTGTTTTGCCCTAAATGTCTTGCGAGGGGATATTGTGAGCCACACAACAAGACGAGATTCCCCTCTGTGCTTAAATTATAGAAGTAGTGACGATTGAATAGTAACCACTGAACCAAAAACCTTTCCTGTGAATAACTGTTTGACCAAAACTTTTTGTTCAAAACCCTTTATTACATAAAAATCATATTAAAACATATTTGTCATATAGCATCAATACAGTTTTTTATATCTTTTGTTAAAATTTGATGGAGGTAAATTTGCTTCGTTTCGTGTTTCCTCCTAATTTTTTCTCAGCAAAAGATTTTTGCAAATAATCTCACCATATGCATAGCAATCCTAATTCTTTAAAAAAGATTATAAACATATATAACACACAATTAAGACAAATATTCACATTTATATAAAAAACATTTGTCTAAAACAATGATTCACATTTGAATGATGCAAGAATCATGCAAAAGTCAATTAAGACAAAAATTCACATTTATATCAAAACAATTGTATAAAACAATGATTCACATTTGAATGATACAAAAGTCATACAAAAGTCGACGCAGCGTTTCGGCGATTATATCTCCGCCTTCTTCAGGACTTGTACATCATTTATTTCTCTGTTATTCTAAAACACATTAATCTAAAACACAATAAATGCCTTTATCAGTCGGGTTAGATTTACGTGCCTATCCTCCAGATTAGGGAACAACGTTTTCTACCAACTCCTCATAATGTATCCATCATTAGAGGGAACAATCCTTAACTTGGGTTGCTTGTATTTTGGGGAGATTTTCCACTCGATAACAAGTTGGGGAGCTTTTCCACTCGATAAAAGGTTGCCCAACGGTTTGTCAATAATCAATTTCATATGTAGGTTTTTTACCCCAAAATGACTTTTGAAAATTGGTCAGCTCAATACAAGCATTCTTTGTCCCGAGATGTTGGCGATCATCTCCTTATATTTATTATGATCTCCGGTTTTCTTCAATTGCCGGTCTCATGCACGTCTCAGGGTTCGGATGGCACATGGGCTGCCTCAGTACCAGGAGCCTTAGGCTCACTATAGAGGAGATCATTCTCCCAGTAGATTAGGTGATCCCCAAAGACTTTACCTGCTGCATGGGCTGAGGCCTGCCGCATCAAGCCCTCAAGAGTAGAACACTCCTGTGCTTTGCGGAATTCATCCCTGTTGGGCCCAACCTCAACTTGCCAGCCAGCAAGCTCAAAGTAGGTTACCTAGGGTGACAATGTCTTCCCCGGTTGGCTCAGGGGGTCTCCTCTTCATGGACCCCCTCAACCTCCATCATGGAAACTTCAGGGGCTGGTTGCCCACACCCCTTGCCCATCTCCTTGGGAGTTGTCTGGACCATTGTTTCAGGTTCCAGACGCCCTTGACTCCTTTTGTGGTCAGCCATGGACCGTGTGGTCATACAGACCCACTCAGGCATTCCCAATATCTCCAAGTGTGACCTGAGCTCTACCTGCCTCAAGGCAGTGCCTCCAGGTTGCTGCCTAACAGACAATCTACAGGCATGGCAAGGCTCACAGCTTCTTTCAGAGCACCTGAGACCCCCCACTCAAAAGGAACGAGAGCCACAGGTAGATTGCTGTCACGATTGTCGGCGACTATGACTTGATGGAATGTGTTCAGAAGGACCTGCTCTGCAGACACCAGCTGACACTTGACAGTAGTCATACTGACTCCTGTGTCTCGCAGAGCCTCCACCCGTTGCCCATTGATGGTAACCCACTGCCTGTACAAGGAAGTATTAGCAGGCATATGGGCTTTTGGCACCATCTCTTTATCCACCAGGGAAACTAGGGTCACCTCTGTCTGCTCTCCGAAGCTAACTGAGACTACTTCCTTCCCAAGCCCTACACTCGCCAACCCAGGTGTCTGCCCACCGGTGGGGGGCTGTGCCCTCTTGGGACATTTGGAGTTGCTCTTGGAGTGCCCATATTTGTAGCACTCAGTACATTTGGGTACAAACCTCCCTGTCTGCTTGTCAAAGAACCCCTTCTTTTAGTTTCAGACTGGGACTGGTTACCACTACTCCCTTGAGAAGGGGGCCTTTAGAGAACTCCTTACTTTTAAGTTTTTCTCCCCCTTCTTTCTTCTGGTTGGAACCCTGACCACCTTTGTGGGAGTCCCTCCAGATACCTTTTTGGACACTCTGGTGCTAGCCCAGAAGTTCGCCTACTCAGCAAGCTTCCTGGGATCAGTCAACATACTGTTAACTAGGTGCTGGCGAAACTCTGTAAAACAGATACTGATCATTTGCTCTCTCAAAATTAAATTGCAAAACCCAACATAATCATTAACTTTGCTGCCCCATACCCAACCATTCAGTGCCTTGCTGAATTAGCCTACAAAATCTACCCAGGATTGGTTTGGGAGCTTCTGACTTTCGCTGCACCTTTGGCGATACTTCTCATTGTTCATCCCAAATTTAGTAAGTAAAATGGCTTCATGGGGATGTACTTTTCTTGGTCCCCAACCTCTAATGTCAGAAGTATGTCCCTTCCCACAGTAGGCATGTGTTTCCACTGACTATCACCCTAGTGCTTCTGAGGTACCTTGTCATCTCCCACCACATAACTGGGCACCAAATCATTGGGCATGCAAACCCTTTTCTGTCCTTCAAGTCCTGCATGAATGCTGCCACCATCACTGCTGTACTCTGCCTGTCTGGCCTTGATGTCCAGCTCCTTTAAGCTCCTCTAATGAGCCTGTAACATGTTTATCTCCTCTTAGGCACTCTCAGCCTTCTCCTCCTCCATTTCTAATTTAGCCACCTGCAGCTTAAATTCTCTCACTTTCCTCCTCTCCTCCAGTTTCTCTGGCGACAGGCTTTGGGAAGAAACACTGCTCCCTGCCCTGGCAAGAAGCTCTGATTCAGGGGTCAACTCCTCTCCATCCACTGCAGGTGGTTCCTCAGAAGGTCATTCTTCAGCCCATCATCCTCTCCGTGGTCACACACAGCACGGAGTGAGTTTCTGCCCAGGTCTTCAGCACCTTTTGCAACTCCACCTTTCTGGTGGTGGTCTTGGCAGGACGTCCAATCTCCTTACAGGAGTCCTTGATCTGGGTCACAATGCATACCTCTATGTTGGCCAGCTCAAATCCCATGCTTGTAGGTGCAGTTGTAGATCTAGCAGATAGAGATATGATTGTGAGAGAAAAAAATGCCAATCAGGGAGAATTTAAAATTCAAATTGGTCTTGGATGTGGAATAGTAGTGTACACCAAAAAACTGTATGTCACTGCACAACACAAGTCCTATTCTCACCACTGACCACCAGTGTAAGAAAATTGGTTGTTGGTTGACTGAGGTGTAAACCTTGGTCAAACAGCAATCAAGATCCCAGTCAGTGTAAGTGTCAGGCAAACCTAAATTAATCTTTGCTCACCCTCTGGTAGCTTGGCACAGGGCAGTCAGACTTAACTTAGATGCAATGAGTAAAGTATTTGTGCAACACTTCAAGAAGTAAAACAGTGAAAATACCACACAGAAAGATTCCACACCAGGTTAGAAAAATAGAGATTGATTTAAATAAATAAAACAAAAACCCAATAAGTAGAACTTGAGATATTGAATGTCATAATTGTTAGCTAAAAATTGCACCTAGAAGCAAAAAACGCAATTCGAGATATCTGGTCGCGGTGTACCGGGACAAAGTCAAAAGTTCAGGCTGACCATGATGGAGTGCAGACCAAATACATCGACCCAATGAGGCCCACTGAACAAAAGTACCTAAATTCTGGGTGCGTCGATATCAGGGATGCGGGATACAGTTGAGGCAATGTGTTGGTTCCAATCCATGCAGCGGCAACAATGCACTGGTCCAGATCAGCGCAGGAACAGTGATGTGCCGGCAGCGATGAGCTGCGATGCAGTGGCTTCAGCATCATCATCGAGGCTGCAGTGGATGGAAATGTGAGAACTTTTGTTGGGAAGCCAGTCGCGCAGAGGTAGTTCCGGAGGTGATGCTTTGAGTCCAATCTACGCACCAGTGGTGATGCGTCAATGCAGATCTATGCAGCAGAGGTGATGGCTGGTTCTGATCCACAGAGCAGACGTGATGCGTCAATTCTGACCATGCAGCAGCAGCGATGCGCCTTTCCAACAACTGATGCGTCATTTCCACTGGAGCAAGCACCTTATGCACACTTCCAAGGGTCCAGGACTGGGGTGGCACCATTTGGCAGAGCAGACTCACAATGGCAGTCCAGTAAGTCTTTTATGTCTTCGAGACTTCAGAGCTGGAGATTAGCCAGCTAGTCCTTGAATTCACTCTGGGTTCAAGTGATGCAGGTCCAGTCCTTCTCACCCATGCAGGGTAACAGCAGGCAGTAGGGCAGCACAGCAAGGCAGGAGTCTAGCAAAGCATCAGCCAGCAGAGTGGCAGCCCTTCTTCCTGGCAGAGACTGCACAGGTTTAGAAGTGTACTGAAGTGGTGGTGTCAGAGGTACAGTACTAATACCCAGTTGTGCCTTTGAAATGGGGGAGACTTCAAGGACATGCCTTTGAAGTGCATAGAGGTCCTCCCTTCCTGCACTGGGTCCAGGCTCACTGCAGAGGGGAATGCAGCCCTTTGTGTGGTGACAGGACACAGCCTATTCAGGTGTGAGGCTGGGTCCAACTCCTCCCTCCGATCCTGTCAGGGTGACCCATCAAGTCATACCTAAACTCCCATTGCATGTGGCTGTGTAGGGGAAATACACAAAGTCCAACTGCCACCCACCCCAAACATATGATCAGAGAATGATAGCAGGCACCAAATTGCTAAAGTAAGAAAATGCCAACTTTCTAAAAGTGTGAATAATATAACAGCTGTGATGCACTCAATTTTCTGCAGTAAACCTAATATCTCAAAGAAACAAAAACTCCTCAAAGCTTGGTGTACGCCCTCTGTGGTGGTTTCACCCAGCCACCCATTCAAAATAGAGCAATATATCCAGGACTGTAAATCTTAGACAGAGTGCGCACTACCTAATGCACTCCGAATGAGTGCTTCACAATGTTAATCAAACACTTTAAATAATCAGTGCTACAAGAATAAACAAAATTATCAAATACACACAAAAACTCCTCCAAATTTACAAAAACGAAATAGAGTGTCTTTTTGTAGATGTGAGTCTTCAACTTGTTTTATTCACAGATGAAAACTTCAACAAGCTCTCCTGTTGATTCATAGTTTAAATAATGCATCCTGACATGAATTCCTTCGTTGTAAATTTGGAGGAGTTTTTTGTGTGTATTTGATAATTTTGTTTATTCTTGTAGCACTGATTATTTAAAGTGTTTGATTAACATTGTGAAGCACTCATTCGGAGTGCATTAGGTAGTGCACACTCTGTCTAAGACCTACAGTCCTGGATATATTGCTTCTATTTTGAATGGGTGGCTGGGTGAAACCACCACAGAGGGCGCACACCAAACCTTGAAGAGTTTTTGTTTCTTTGAGATATTAGGTTTACTGCAGAAGATTGAGTGCATCACAGCTGTTATATTATTCACAATTGTAGTTTTTCACCAAAAACAGCATTTAGTTGCACCACAGAATGTCATTCGAAGACATTGTGCACCTGACAGATAACAAGGCTGAAACTAAAGCATACAGTGCAAATGAAGCACAAGACATTTATGGCCTTATTCGGGAGGTTAGGGCATTTGATTTGACCCAAGGACCAGTTACACAACAATTACGACAACTAGAATATTTAATGCAACGTGAGATCAATCAGAGGTTGCATGCTACCAGTCTTATCCATTATCATAAGGCCAGTAGGATACCGAGAGGATTAAGATTGCCATTGAAACCTATGATGTTTAAGACAAATAAAAAGTTTATGGATAAATGGTATGCGATCCTTAATAAATGTTCACTTGACCTCATACTCTTAATAGTAGAAGAACTATCCACAGTCCTGTTAGGCTTGGAACAAGAGATCAAGGATCTACAAGAAGCCATTAAACTACGTATGGAAACTGAATACTGGGTAACTACATTAGAGGAGATTAACACCAAATTAGATATTTATGCAAAAGAAATTCAAGTGCGGAAGGTTCAAAAATTCAGGAGGGACACAATAGATTATAAATTAGATGAGGTGTACTCCTGGGCGGAAGTATACGCTCAAAAACGCACTTTTCATAAAACAGGTACTACCTCATCTGAGGAGAGTCTAGTATCCAACTACTCCATAAGTTTGGATTTTAAATTTCAATTCCAGAGACACCAATCTTGTAAACACTCATCTCTTCACAATTGGGAACTACACTTAGACAATGGAATAAAGTAATCTCAATGTTATCATATGGAAGCGATAGGCCTTGCATTAGTGAAAAACAACTTTGAGAGTTATTCACTACCAAAAACTTAAAAGTACATGTCCTACCTTTTAAATACATAGCGCCCTGCCCTCTGGGTTGTCCAGGGCCTACCTTAGGGTTGACTTAAAGGTATAAAAAGGAAAGATTTGGTCCTGGCAAGAGGTTTATCTTTTCAGGACAGAATGGCAGTGGAAACTGCACACACAGGCTCTGCAATGGAAGGCCTGAGCCATGGTTAGAGGGCTACTTAAACGGGTGGCACAATAAGTACTCTGGTCTACTAGTAGCATTTAATTTTCAGGCCCTGGGTACACGTAGTGCACGTTACTAGGGACTTAATAGCAAATTAAATATGCCAATTGGGGATGAACCAATATTACCATGTTTTAGAGAGTACATGCACTTTAGCAGTGGTTATCAGTGGTAAATTGCTCAGAATCCTAAGGCCAGCAAAAATGTGGTCAGAAAAGTGGAAGAGGTAGGCAAAAAGTTGGTGGGAAGACCACTCTAAGGCTGTTAGGTCTAACACATCTCCTCTAGGGAAACCTCTTACAAAGTCCTTTGCAAATGGTATATGGTGCCTGAAAAACTCCACTGTATATACTCCGAGGAACTAGCCACTTTCTGGTGTTGCAGAGCACAAACAAGTACAATGATACAGGCCTTGATGGAGAGTCCCTCCATTTGGAAGGAGATCTTAAGTCATATCAAGAAGATTTTGAGGTATTCAATAACTGATGACCCAGGACTAGTTTTGTTGGGCATCATGGAGGAAGACTCCAATCATGTACGTGTTACACACAAGGCATTGTGGGGTCAGCTAACATGAGTGGCCAAGGCATTGATAGGCCTCTATTGGAAGAGGGTAGACCCTGCAAATATCAACCATTGGGTTGGCATACATTGGTAAACATTAGCACTGGAGAAACTCACTTTTCCATTACAGCAAGACAAGAATAGTTTCCCCCGAATCCAGAAAGATCATCACCCATGCACTCATAACCAGCAGACTGGACTATGGGAACACCCTCTATACCAGAATCAACAAATCTCTGCTTCACAAACTGCAGACCGTCCAGAACTCCGCAGCCAGACTCGTCCTCAGCATCCCACGACAAGACCACATCACCCAGGACCTACGAGACCTCCACTGGCTCCCCGTCAAAAAGAGAGAGCTGCTCACTCATGCCTACAAATCCCTCCACAACACCGGACCCCAATACCTCAACTAAAGAGTCTTCTTCTACGCCCCCAAGAGAAACATCTGCTCCGCCAACCTTGCCCTGGCTAAAATCCTTCGCATCCGCAGAGCCAGAACGGGAGGAAGAGCCTTCTCCTACATCGCGACAAAACCTGGAACGAACTCCCCCTCAGCAACAGATGAACCCCCACACTGCAGGCATTCATCAAGACCTGGCTCTTTGGATGAATCAGAGCTGCCCGAACTCCCGCCCCAGCCTTCAGACCCTCACGGGGGAGTAGTGCGCTTTACAAATCCCTCATTATTTGATTGATTGATTGAGGAATCAGAGCCCCTTGATAAAATATCTTAAATATGCCAGACATTGAATTCTATGCCCCAATAAGACTGAAAGAGTTACAATTGTTTGATAGGTATATAGGGCCTCACTATGCCGTAACTCATACAGAGTTGCGGGGGCATTTTGGAATGTACTGGATGCTATGGTTACCTGCTCTGTGATACAACAAAAGTTTAGTTTGCAGAGGGGTGCAGAGAGGGGTAGGTGAATATGTCAATCTAGTACAAAGTAACACATTTTGTGGTAGAATAACAGAATTACTTAAAGGATGTACCAAAAGCAAGTGATTGAGATGTAATAAGATCTTTTATATTACTCATTTATTTTATATGGTAAAATTCACCATTTGTATTGTCTTTTGGCCCTGTCTCGTGTGTTAATTAACCATGTGTTGAGGCCAACCATGGCTGAGCCCTCGTGGGCTACACCAAGTGGATTGGTCCCAGTGAAAGCCTGGAAAGGTATTCTATCACTTTTCTGGAGTAAAACATTAAAATTGCCTTGAAATCACAATGCAGACTGGGACTTAGTTATATTTTGAAAAGACAAATTCTCCCCATGTGGGCCATTACTCCAATTGTAACCGCCATCTTGGACCCAAAGTCTGGATTCCTGAATCAGGTTGGTCCCATAGGAGCTCTGGAGCTTTGGAGATTTTTCATTGAGAATTTTTCAAGTCTCAAACCAGAATGGAACGTAGTCATTTTTTTGGCAGTGTTGGGATCCGTGAGTGGAACAAAGCTGAAATTCAATCCGATGCTGTGAAAAAACTGTTCAGATACTCTGGACTCTAGACAATAAGTTTTTAAAAGATCCCCAACTTTCCTCTGGTGTCCAAACAACTACAGGACTATAATTCTAAGACCCCCAGGACTTCGAAAGAGGCACTTATAAACATTCTGGGTGTCAGACAGAGGCCAACCACAAAGTACAGCCCAGGTCAAGTTTCTACTGATCAGCTGGGCATTTCCAGGTAAAGGCTTCTTGCAGCATACAGCTACACAGGCAGCGAGCCAACTGACCTTTGGAGTCCACTTTCAGGCAGCAAGTCCACTTGTCTTCTGATATTCCTCAGATCCAGAAAGTGTTCTAAGGAGGGTGACTTGTAGTGACACATTTATGGCTGGCATTCACTAGTGGGCGGAGGTGACTCCTAGGTACTCACTTATCAATGGAGTAAATGCTTCTCTTTGTCTTACTATAGAGGTCCAAAATGCTGTGTGTCAGGGCAATGCTAAGATGGCCAAAGCCTTTAAATCTTGGCCCATGTCTTCAGAATGAGTAAGTTGCTTGCTCAATATCAGATCTTACCAAGCTAGCCAAAGAGCAAGCACTAATAAAATTGAAAATAAATGTATATTTTCAACATATACAAACACGCAATACCACCTTTTGCTTTCAGGGTGGTCTAGAATCTACTGGAAGAAGAAAGATGTCAATATCAGCGCAATTAACAAAGCTACATGTGCATTTAAGATTAGATGGCATGCACATATTAACCCTGTATAGAAGTTGAAAACCACTTCAAAAATTATTTAAAGTTACCTTTACACTCAAACAATGATTTTTCTGGGAGTAAATCTACTTCCAGTGGTGGAGAGTGGGTGGATAGTGGATGTTCAAGGGTGGGAAAGCCCTGGAAGTTTGTGCAGAATCTAAAAAGTATATGTTGTGGATATCCGCAACTGCCCCTTGAGCATACACCTACCATGGAAATGGTCAGGCATTAATGCCTGTCAAGCACCAGGGTAACCACATTCCACATCAGGAATGGAATAAGAAACCACTAAAATTGGTGCATTTCTCTGTGAAGTTGTACCTTATGTCCTTGGTGCGAGGTCTGCAAGGCAATGCTTTGCAAGGCTTCGTGTCTCTCTGTATTGGTTCAGATGAAGCTTTCAGCTGTGTGGCAATGCTTTGCAGGGCTTCGCGATGCTCACTGGTGAAACTGGTGCAGCTTTCATATAGGATTTGCAGTGGAGCTGTGCGAGGCTTCACATCGCCTCGGCATCTGTTCCGGTGAAGCCTTCAGTTCAGAATTGAGCTGCTTTGTGTGGCCCTGCATAACTTTGTGCTGGATCTGATGGAACTTTCAGTTAGTCAGGGAGGAGAGCTCTCTGGTGTCAGCCAAGGTTCCAGGAACAGGAGGGCACCTCTTGGGGATCAGGACTCGATTCAGGAACGGCCATCAACAGTGCTCATGCAGGTTCAGTTGGTACTGGTCAGCAGGGCAGTTGCAGGGCAGGCCTCTGGAAGCATGTTGTGTCCTTGTATCTCAAAGAGGAGGTCCCCCAACTGACTCTTGGAGTCACTCTGGTTAGCTTGGGATCAAAGCAGCAGGTCTAAACTTCCTTATAAAGACAGCAATGTAGTCCTTCTGGAAGTCAGGCAGCCCTTCTTCTGAATCTTCCACAGGTACAGGAGTGTTCTGATGAGTGGCTCTGCAGGTCCAATATTTATACATGTTACCAGCCTTTTTGTAGGAAGCCTCTCTATCATACCCCCACAACTGGTTTTGGAAAGTTCTTCCCTTCCTTTGGTCAAGGCTCAAAACTGTCTGAAGTGACAAAAAGCAGGGGAGGTAGGTGTCAGATTCCTTTGTATGTGCCATAGGCAAAGCCCCTTTAATGTAAGTGGACTGGGTACAGCCCCTTCCCAACCATCCTGTCAGGATTTCCCACCATGTCCATACCTAAACTCCCCTTCTATCACTGTCTAGAAGTAATACACAAACCCCAAATGCAGGGCAATTCACAGTCATGTGACCCCAGAAACTGGCAAAAGGATCAGTTTGTGGGACAATAAAATGGTAACTTTCTTAAGGTAACAAAAGACACACAATTGATGGATGGAATGCAGAACAAATCAAAACATTCACCCCCAGTCAAGAGAGCTGGGTTAAATCCATCATTCTTTTGCTCACCATGCCACCCCAGTTCAGACCTGGCCATAGGCAAATCAGCCTTGACCCTGCGCCTCATGGGAACAGTCCAGCCCGAACTGCCAAGCCAGGACGTCCTTGGACCGGAAACTAACGGTGGCATTTTCAAAATTGTTTTTTAAAATCCGACTTTACCATTAAAGTGGATTTAAAATGACAATTCATTTGAGTGTAAACATCATATCTCTGCTCCCAATCTAAAATTAGCACTTATTAAATGTAATAAGGTAATCCAATGTTAGACAATGGAAGAGATAGGGCGGACAACAGTGAAAAACTGCTTTAGGAGTATATCACTGCCAGGACATGTAACACTTAAGCATACATGTCCTTGTTTTTACATAGAACACCCCTATACTTTGAGCCTTGGGGAGTTATCTTACGGGTGACATATGTATTAAAAAGGAAGGATTATGCCTAGGAAAAGGTATATTATGCCAGGTCCAAATGGCAGTTTACAACTGCACTACAGGCCGCATTGGCAGGCCTGAGACATTGCTTTAAAAGACAATGAGTGCTGCAGCCCACTAGCAGCATTTAATTCACAGGCCCTGGGTACATGTAGTACCTTATACTTGTTCTCCTGATTCTTGCTATTGTCCCACAAGCTGTTCTGCCTCCTATGCACCTGACTGAACATTCCTATTCAAAACCTGTATTACAACTGAACTCTTTAATCCCGTCCCCATGTGCAGTTCATCATTCCTATATTGCAATCTAAAAGTCTACCCTGCTATAATACGTCACATATCCACCCCACCCATGCACCACTAGGAATGGACAATGTTGAACCTTGCCCTGGCTACCCATTAGTAATGGCAAGCCTCATTTTGATCTTGCCTGGGACGCAAGACCCATATTTCTCAACAAATGTGGCAATATTAAATTTACACCAATAAATACAGTCAATTATCTCTCGTCCTTGCCTCAACAATTCAAATGTCTAATCCTCAAAAATAGATAAAGAACTGTGAGATAAACATGATTACCACCCCTTCAATGTTAGCAGATTTATTTAGACCAGCTGCAAATGTTCAAGCACGTGTTACTTTGATCCTGTTTTTACAGTTTCCTTGTATGCTTCAGGCATTGCGAGGCACGTTTGATGAGCCTTGCAGCTGGTCCATTATTTCAAAGAGATTCTACTTCCTGTGCTGCCTCTTTGCTTTTCCTTCCGTAAACAACCTTCTATCCATTCCCAGGCGTGTTTGGGGTGTATCTTTGTTACAAGATACGATTCTTAACTTTGCTCAGATAAGTAACATTTAATTAATGTCTTTTCATCACCACTTCGAAGATATTCATTTTCTTTTGAACATTCTGGGGAAAACTAGAATACTTGTATTCCCATATTTTAAAACACCATCCATTGCATTCCAGTAGAAATGCATCTCCATCTGTGTAGTTTAGCTAATGACCTAATATGGGCCAAGCAGTGGCACTGAGTGCAGAACCCAAAACGAGAGTCTTTATTTACAAGCCCCTTCGCCGCCTGTAAGTCACTTTTTGTGCATTTTGCTGCCATTCAGATTTCTCGTAAATCTGGAAATATGTCAGGTTCCATTGGTGTTGTGTGAGAACAATCACAGCAACACCCATGGAACGCTCCTTTCACACAAAGTGCTGCGTCTAAAGGGGCTGTATTTACAAGGACAGGAAACGGGTGGCTTTTCCTGTCCTTGTAAATACAGGGCAGAAAAATGCGCCGCCGGAGAGTCACAAAAAGTGATGCACCGGCAGCACAATGAGCTTGTAAATAAGCCCCTCAGTAAAATCAGGCGCCAGAGTTTTTTCAATCACATCGCTATGATGCAATAGTTCATTTCGGTTTGAATAGCAAGGCATGTATTTCTCCATGGCATGCCCTTTGGTAATTTATCTAGTTGTTTAAATTATTTAAAAAAATAAAAAATTAAGATTAAGTGCTCAAAGGTTTTCTTTGGGAACCCACCATTGGTACTGCTAAAAATGCCAAGGCTGCTGAATACCAAACTGCTTAGTACCTAAAATCTGTTTCAACTGCCACCCTACCCTTCCTTTCTTTTTATCTCACTTTTGTAAGTTCTTTTTAGGTCTCGCGCCTAGCGTTGCAGTGCGCAGCCCTGCTCGCACAGCGCGAGACCTTTAGGAAGGGCTTCTGAAAACGACCTACCCGCTCGTGCGTGTGGTTTTGTTTTCAGAAGCCCACATTGGCTGGAGCGTCCATTTTTTTTATGGGGACGGCATGCGATTGGTCAAAGGCGGGCGCATGTCCCGCCTTTGCCGCGCCCATTCCCAACGGTGGCCAGAACGCGCAGCAGCGCGCGTTCGCCTCGCTGTCGCGCTCCCTTCCCACCCCCCCCTCCTCTGCGCGCACCACTGGTTTCGATTCCCGCGTTAGGCGGTTTCGATTCCGTGCTTGTTTTACAGTGGCGCGTGACCCATACTTAACTCTTGCGCTGTCTTTTCTAGTCACCTTCATGCAAAGGGTGCTGCTTGAAGCTTTATTCTAAACACACCCCACAGACGAGCTCCGCCATGTCGTTTCCTGAAGCCCACGGCAGCCTCTTTGCCTATGGAAAGAGACAGAGTCGATACTACCAGATGAGATGCAGTAACGCCGCTGCTGGGTAAAGGCCAGGCAAGGGAAGCAGGCACAAAAGCCTTCCCTTGCGAGAGAAAACGAAAAGAAAAAAAAACACAGGCCTATGAAAAGCCTGGCGATCTGCAGAGAAAGTGCGAGTGAAACCTGAAACATCCGAGTGCCCCGCATCCCATTTAAATTGGGGCAGATGGCCGCGGCGCTTCCAGAGATAAAAGCAGCCCTCGGTATTCACAGGAGACAAACACTTCAGGCCCAACACCCCCGGCCTGACCACTGTTCCTCCTGCATTATTAAATAAGTGCCAGCCTGCAGGTTTATGTCTGCAAGAAAACGGGGTGGAAGCGACCGCCTTGCATCGAGCTGTCCTGGTGACTTTCATTCACAAAGCAACAATGCCCGAGGGAGGGAGGGCCATCGGGAACTGGGCAGAGAATGCCATGCTACGTCGTCTCAGAGAGGCCGGTAGGGCTGGGGTACAGTAAACGACGTTGGGCTCACCTGATAACTTTTGTAGAGCTCTTTTCTAGAGTAATCTCAACAAAGTTGGTGAAGCTAAGACCGCATCAGGCTCGCCCGGGAGAGGCCTAGAGGGCTGGGACAGGAAGCCACATCGGGATTTCTCGGAAAATAACTAGTAGAACGGGACTGCTGGTCATTCAGCCTCATTTTGCAAATGCTGGTAAAGCGCAGTGAGGCTCAACCTCACCATGAGGAAGAGGCTGCACGAGCTATAGCAGCTTGAGGCACACCTGTGAAATGTCAGGAGGGCTGGGGAAGGAAGCTCCTTTCACTTGAGTGGATCGTTTGAAGTTGGACACACCTCTGAAAGGCTCTAGTCACAATACCTGCTATCACTCGATGGATGGGAGGAAGCCTGAAACGCTCTGCGGAAGGGTGGGTTGGAGGGGTGGGGGTGAATGCACAATGGTTCCTGCGTAAATTAAAGTGTTTTTTTACCAACACATAAAGATGTTAGCCCCAGTGAAGCATCGCTGGAAAATAATCGCAGCAGTGAACCAGTAAGAGCAGAACGCACATCTTGGGCACAATTCCAAAGCAGCGAGTCTCATGCACAGAGGCGTTTTCCGGGAAGCTTTGGAACGGACACCCCGCGTGACTCATCAGTCTCAAAGCGTACGATGACCAATCCTAGCCTGTGGTTGCTGAACAGTAACACTGGTCATTCCCGTCTGGATAGTTCCCCAGGACCACATTGTTCGCAGCATTTGCTTAAAGTCGCAGCAGCTGAAATGGTGAGGTACTCACTCTCCACTTGTGTCTTGGTTCTGGGGTGAAATCTCTCAAGAAAGGGCTGTAGAGGAGGGCACGTGGGCTGCTTCCCAGGACACTGCAGTGGAGATATTCCAGACACTGAATTTTTCACATTTTGCATCGTTGATGCGGTCTGGTAAGTAAGTGCAGGCGGTGCGAGTTATTTTCTGGCGTCCAGGCCCAGCCCTTGGCTGCAATCTGAGCCCAGTGGTTACGAGGGGGGAGTTGGCTTGGGCACCGAGTGCTACATTGCTTTGTTAAAGGGTTGGGCACTGGGACTGATGCCATCCTGCTCTGAGGAGTCAAGGTACGCACAATAGCAGCATTGCTAACCTGGACCTCAAGCAACGGAGGGAAGCTTAAACATCAGGTACAGAAATCATGAATTGATAATTCTAAGATGCAGCATTGTAAAAAAAATGTAAATCGAAAAGTTCAAAAAGAGCTTAGATAGTTGCTAATTTTGAACCAGTGTTCGTTCTTTCTCCCTAAAATCAAATCACCCCAACGCAGTCAATACAGAGTTCTATCTGTTTTCCAACTTTGATGCTCAGTGCAATGCATACATATACACACACACAGGCACGTTTAAAAAACAAAGTACAAATGTTTGGCAAAAGTGAACACAAACATTTTGTCTTGATATATTGCAAAAAGGGAAACCAACTCACATTTGACCTCGTGGCAACAGAAAAGTCCTGTTATGCTTTTATTTTTAATTCAGCACAGACTGGCAAGAGCTTGATAAACAAGTTTGATGTTCTTTTTTTCATTCATTTTACAAAAGTAACATGTTTATATTGCCTCCACGTGCACCGATGATGCCGTCTAGCGACGTAACTGACTCATGGGAGCAGTCCAGGACCTTCCAACCTCTACTTTGTCATTCCTTAATGATGAATACCCTTTTGGGGGTTAGGGGTGGGAGTCAACCGTGGGAGGGACAGTCTCACATCAGCCAAACTGAAGTTAGCCCAAAGGTGGGGGTCCGGCACACTGCAGTGGTAGGAGGATACCCCCAGCAATCCCGTGATAGCAAACACTTCACCTAGAAGGTTCGAGTCCTGACCAGACCGAGATCACGGTTGAGATCTAGTCACCTACAATTCACAAGACTTCAATGCCTCTGAATTTTAATTGGTGGAACACAATGATGGCGATTCATTAGGCAACACTGGTACCTTAAATCGGCACTAATCAGCCAGATGCAAACTGTACCATTCTTGGAAGGTCTGGAACTTCCTTGCATTAGAGTTCTACTTCTGCGAGCAGTAGAAGACTTCCACAGGGGCATGGTAGACCGCATCCAGAACCAAGTGGAACAACATCTGCCACTCCACTCTGGAGACATGGTGCCCTCTTGCCTGGAGAAACCTGGACTGAGGTGCCCAATCTCTCCTCGAGATTTATAAGTAGCCCAGCGGGGGGAAACTTTGTATCACCAAGACGCCAAATGCAAGTCTGGTTTTGCTGGATATAGGGCCAATTTCTGCAGTACTGGGTGGTGCTACACCAGGTTTTTGTGCGGGCTCACGTCTTTTGTAACCAGAACTTACATTTTCTTAAGTCTTACTTTGCTACAGTTTGGATGAAGCGGAGAAAAAAAAAACTTAACCTCTGAGAAGGAGGCTCCAGTTCAGTGTCTCTGCCTTACGAGGTTCTTCCCTAGCACCACAGCGAGACAAATGCACCAGGAACAGGAAAATCTCTGATGGGAAAAAAATATTAGGCTCAGAAGTAATTTTTCCTGCTGTACTCAGCCTCTGTCATTGACACCTTATCTGCTTATAACTAAGCCTCCCTTGAAGCTGGGTCCTGCTGAAAAGACCACAGGCTGGATAAATAATATTTTTTAACCTGGTTTGCTTAGTGCCCGGGTTAACAGATAAATGTCCCGTTTTTAGGTCTTGCCTAGCAACGCAGCGAAGCTGCTCGTTAGCGAGATCTATTGTCGTCGACTTGAGTTTGGAAGGGGGACAGGAGATGTGCACTTTCCCAGACAGCCGATGTGCACGCTCACTGCGTGTCGATCAGCTTGGTCCCGGACAGCACATGGGCACGCGCACGATGTGTCTTTCAGCTTGCGCCCGGACAGCCGATGTGCAAGCTCGCACGCTCACGGCGTCTCTTGTTAGGTTTGTAAGTACTATTTTTCTTTAATGTTTTCTCCTACTGGAGGCACAACATGCTTTCCTGCATCTGTGCCGCTTTGCTTGCACCTTTTCATCTAAATGTTTTGTCAGCACAGCACGTTATAACTATAGGGGCTGCGTGCTCTTATGTTTCTTTCAACTAAATCCTTATGATTGTATTATTTATGCCACGCTTTACCTTTAGCGCCCGGGCGCCTTCCGTTCTTTTTATTTTATTTTTTTGAAAAAAAATTTTTAAGGCACGTGGGCAGTTTGCTCCTTATTGCTGTCGCGCTTTTCTTTTCTGTTGCCCAACTGGCCAAACTCAATTTTTTCAATTGTATACACTTTTCGTAAGCAGCGCGGCGTGCTGCGCCACGTATGAAAAAGTTACAATATTAAAAAAAACAGTGTTTGGCGAGCCGTGCCTTTCTTTTCTCTGGCAAGACTCGTCCAGCTCTATTTTTTTAATATTACGTTTTTTAGGTGCTGGGGCCTCTCTGGCCAGCTATCAAGATGGCGGTACGGGGCAGCGTGAGTTTAATAGCAGCACCTGGCTTGCTTCCCTGGTCTGTGTTGCTGTCTGCAGCAGCTGTGTGCGCACTCCTTTTGTCCGCGGTAAAAGTTCTCCGGGACTTTCACCATCATGGCGTCCAAGAGGGCACTGCTCATTCTGGCAAAGGGGGCAGTAGAGGATCTCATGCATGTGCTGTGAACATTAGTTTAACAAAAAAAAACAAATGAAACTTGCCAACTTAAGCATCGTAAAAGAATCAATTGCTCTCCTCCGCGGCAGATATTTATCTTCCCTCAAGGAGCACCGGATAACTGTACTCGGTGGCTCTCCATTTGACCGGAGCCATTTGTTGTTGGTTTACTTTGCAACTTCTGTTGTGGCTGCATGATGTAGTGCCGTGTTTACTCACTCGTGCCTCCCCTGTGTGTGGTCCACACAGCTCATGAGCTCTGTATATTTATTTTGGTTGGTCGAAGAAAGGAAGTAGAACGCTTAAAAAGTAAAGAATTACTTCTTCACTCACATTGCACCTGGCCCCATTATAAGTATACAAACGATAGTATGATATTTTACACGTGTTCTTGCTATTCTCCACTGCCTTAAGGAAGAATTACGTATTTCAAATAGGAATCATAAATGTTATATATTTAAAACATACATTTCTTAACAAAAACACTTTCCAGACTTCTGTACTGAAAGATGGGAAATGTGCTTCTCGATTCGTTCTGTAAATAAACATAGGGTGGGAACCAGTTGAATGACGAGGTTAGCATCGCCAAGCTCAATGGTTGATTAATACTGCAATGCAAGAAGTTACAGATGACATATTCATGCTGCTGTCTTTATCATTATAAACACTGTTAAAGTATTGAGATGACCCGAGATTCATCTGACTCGCAAAGAATGTTTGTGCTTAGAGTTCAAATTCTTTCATGATTTATGCTACATTGCAAGTGGTCAAGTAAACACAACATTTTACTTATTCATAGTGGTTCAAATTAAAAGGGAGTATTGTGGAAATCGCAAACACAAGTTTGGGCACAAGAATAAAGATAGTCACAAATTTTAAGGAATAACACAATGCATGTTTTTTTGGTGCAAATCATTTTGCATTCACGGAAGTGCAGGTAATTAAAGTGGCCAGCTTGAAAAACGAAAGAAAATACACCGTTTTGGGATAAGATCACATTTTAATTAACCATGTAACCTTATGTTGTGCAGACAATGGTGAGTAAGAATGCTATAGATATAGTATTGGAGCAAGGGAGCCTTGGTTACTCGACAGCCATAATTGGGTGGGCCACTCACCCTTCCCAAAACCCGGTGTCCGGGTGCCACTGTTCTTGCTGCACAACTAATAGCTAAGGCCCTGTTTTTTTAGGTCAAGCCTGGGCAGTGCATGTGCTGCTCTGCGAGCCAGGCTGGATTTGAGTATGGAATAGAAGCCCCGCCCACTCTCCGCCCATATTCGTCATTGGCTTGTGTCATTGTCCTTCGTAAATGCTGGCTTCTGATTCGTTAATAGGCCTGTTAGTCCCTCCTTAGTGCCACCTTGTCTTCATTTGTATCCTCCCATGAGGACTGGCCCTTTTACTTCGGTTGTTACACTGTAAGTTTTATTTAGTCTGTAAGCACTATTTTCTTTTATGGTTTCTCCTACTGCAGGCACGACATGCTTTCCTGCAACAGTGCTGCTTTGCTTGCACTTTTTCATTTAAATGTTTTGGCAGCACAGCACGCTATTCTAGCGTGTGCATGCTTTTATTTTATATAATAACTCCACTGCAAATAAAAAAACAAAAGTAAAAACATTGTTATTTTCAACGCCAACAGCTCTAACTTTAAGAAATGCGAGACCTATTGCATTGCAAATGCTTGTTTTGACTTGCGTTCACACTTTGTCACGGTTTTCCTTTGTATCCTCTCCTCTATCCTTTTCTCTCGTCTGCCTTTCTCGCTCTTGCTTTTGGTCAAAGACTGACATTGAAATATAAAATGGTGGTTGGTGTTCACCAGTTACAGCTAGAAGCACAAATTAAGAACCGATTTATCAGCCCTATCCCTGTCTAAGTCATAACAGTGTATGAAAAGGTTTGTTTCATATCAGACCCTCTTCCAGGTTCAGGTTGTGTTAATTTCCGTCTCAAACCTGTCTTTCCTGTCAGTGTGTGTCCTTTCAGTAGCTGTTGTCTCACAGTTATTCAGTGTCTACTTTTGAAAAATTGCCTTAATTGCAATCAAAATTCCATTTTCGCAGGTAACAAATAATCTGCCATAGGGAGGTTCAAAGTTCCAATTTGAAGATTGCGGACTGTTTCGGCATTGCTGTCAACCCATGCTACCAGGCGGTAGTGATGCAAGCTATCAAGCACATCCTCTCGCAGGGCAGCCTGTTGGCCTTGTAGTCCTTCCTATGATTCCTAAACTCAGCACTGTCACTGCAGATTGGTATTATTACTCTAAACTGTAGTCATCGTTCAGTTCAGGCCAATCACAGCTATGCTCTGACCTCATTGCCACTCAACACCACTTCTACATGCATGTCCTCCATCAACCAGCCCCCACACCTACCACCACTTTTCCAAGCTGCTTTGTTAGCTTGCAGGTCAGCCGGATTGACTTACAAAAGCTTTAACATTCCTGTCCCTCCGCTTCTCTTCATGTGCTGTATAGCTCCGTCACAGCATTGTGCAGACCAGGATCTCCACTTCAGGACCAGATTTCAGCTAGAAACTTCAGGGGAACATCAGGATGAAATACGTGCATCTTGTTTAGTATTGCTATGGCTAACATTTTCCATATACTTTAATGAGTATTAATCTCCTGTGTCTGAATCTGAATCTTAACATGATTTATGAGTGAGTCCAGAGTCGAGAGGTCTCTGACTGACTCTGCATGCCACCAACATGCTTCCCTCTAATCCCCCAGTAACATACCACACTTAGGGGCATATTTAGGGGAGGCTTGCATTGCGTATGCACCACGCAATGTGTTACATGTGTGACACAAACCTCTAAGTCAGATTAATGAAGCCACGCAAAATCACTTTCTGTGGCTCTGAGTGGACTCATAAATCTGAAGTAGCGCATCACAGTACAAATCACTGCGTTGTGCTACTCTGCCATGGGTAAGCGTTCCATGGACATTGCGGTGGGTGTTTCCACCCAACTCCCATGAATTTTGATGCGTTCCCAGATTTACATGGACTCATAAACCTGGGAATGCACCAAAATCTTACGCCTTCCAAGGAGAGGTGTAACAACGAGAAATATCTTTATTACTCCTCGTTTTTCCCTCTTTCTATGTGTGCTGCATTCTGCAGCACACATAGAAAGCGGAAAAAAACCTCTCAGGATTGTTTTTGTGGAGGAAGCTGTCACTTCCTGCACAAAACCAATCCTGCCTACAGCACAGGCACCCTTGCACCGTGGCGCAAGGGTGCCTTCATTGGCGCTAGGCTGCCAAAACGGAACAAGCGCAAGGGAAAAGGACAGGAATGCACCGTATTGGATAAATACGGCACATTCCTGCCCTTTGCGTGTGATGCAGGGCAGCACAGCAAGGTGACTTGTTGCACTTCCCTGTGGCACAAAAGCAATAAATATGTCCCTTAATCTGTAGTAAAATAGTAGCTCAAGGCTAAATACTCATTGGCAACACATTTTTTAATTCTATCTAGAACAACATAAAGGGATAGTGGAAGGAAACATTTGTCCATCAATAAAAAAATTATTATTCCTGTCCAACATTTGTTGTGGAGCTGGTAAAGTTCAACTTCAAACTACACCTGCCACAAATTATAGTGATTTCACTCTTATTCTTGCCAGTCATTGATATTCGAAGAGCTATCACTGTCCAGTCTATTGAGCTACATTTCAACCATATGCCTTCAATTTCACCCAAATACGCACACTCTGTTTCACTCATTATAATGGGTAACAGCTTCACTGAGATTCTTATCCTGGGCAAGCTGCCTTCAAATTGGTCTTCTGCCTGGTGACCAGATTTGCTCAGGTCTCTTCCTTTGCCATAGCCTAAGGCTAAAACCCTAGGCACGTTGTTTAATGAAACCTTACATTTAATAGCCACATTATGGCCTTGGCGGCAAGTGCTTTGGGATCTGAGATCACTCAAGAATATGAGCTGCTTCTTGTCTGAATCTGCTAAGAAAACAGTAGTCCAGGCACTGATCATTTCCAGGCTGGACTACTGCAGCATTCTATACTTGAGAGTTTCTCAATCTCGCCTGATGAGACTTCAGCGTGTACAGAATACTGCAGCTCGATTGCTGCTGAATCTTCCTAGATGAAAATCAATGGGCTTTGCACTTCATTAACTCCACTGGCTCCTTTTGAAGAAGCGTCTTTCTTACAAAGCTTTGTGCTACTGTTACAAGGCCTTCTCGAATAAGGTGGAAGCTATTTGCACCCTCTCATTAAGCCATACTCCCCTGTGAGGCATCTCAGGTCATCCGTGGCCCTGCTGGCTCATGTCCCCGCTGTAAAGAAAGTACACACTGGGGGCAGTTCCTTTAGTTTTCAGGCATCCAAGCTGTGGAAATCACTCCCCCTTTCCTTGAGACAGGCAAAGATTGAGGTGGTGATCTGCAAAAACTTGAAAACTTGGTTGTTTAGATAGGTTTTTTCTCCTCCTCTAGGTTACATTATGCATGATCGCTGTAGTTGACCTTCAGGCCGGAACACTCAGTTTGAAGTAGCAGTGCGCTATATAAAACCTTTTATTATTGTTATTATTATTATTATTATTATTATGTCACGCACATTACATCAGATGAGGCCAGTAAACACCTCTTGGACTTTGTTCAGCTCTGGTCTTCAAAGGCACCATTGTTATTCCCCTAGTCAAAGACCCTCTGTCACCCTATGCTTGTTGGTCACATCAGCGACCAACTGTTCATAAAATAGAAACTTGGTTACAGGGCCCTTACCCACACGGAAATTGCTGATGCAATAACAAAAGCCTACTATCACACTAGCGAGGGATGCTTTTGGCTGTCAAAAATAAATGTGAAATTTGGCCTGCTCTCAGAAGCAGTAGCTGGTTGAGATTCCAATGTACACAGCGTGGAACGACTGATCTGTCCTCACATGACACTGAAATGGCCTCTGTGCCCATCTAGGATGGAAGAATATTAAGCAGACGAAATGTAACACGGCAATACAAATCCTCTAAATATCCGTGCATCTGGCACAGTCTTGAAGTGTCCCTCGTTGAAGATGTTGCTGAGATCTCAGACATTATACTCGACCTTCTCCAATGGGTAATCTACTCTTTTTTTCAAGAGAAACCAAGAAGTGAAATCATTATCCTCAGTTTCTCTGAATAAAAAAAAAATCTTAATTCTGTCGCAGAGTTTCCTGCTCCCCTCTGCTATTCATGTGTAGGGAGTTATTTTTATGAAGATCTTCAGAATGTTTAGTCAGCTCAATTTATATGCAGATAAATCTTACCAGATTTGAAACAATACACGTTGTACATTATTCAATCAATAGGTACATATTACACGTGTGACATATATACTTATCAAAGGTATAAACTGATAGGCGATGAGTATTGCAAACAAAGTACGTAGGTTTGGGATTATTGTACATACAGCATTTGTTCCATAACTTAATTTGTATATATATATTTTTTCAATTACAGTTCTATAACTCATTTTTAGATTATTATGTACCGATTGCAGTGCTAAAATTCTAAAGGAAGCACAATATAATTTTAAGAAATAATATTCATCATATAAAAAATAACGTTCTAACAATTATTTATTTCTCATTTTAATTTAATCAATAGTACTAGCCAAGTTCATAAAATTGAAACCTTTATGGCGAAGTCTGTACATTAGCTTTGTTTCAATTTGTACTAGAAAATATAAATGAGTTGCAATTGTGCTGGCTCAGATTTTTCCTACACTTGATAAGCATAGCTTTCAAGCGTGAACAGAGTTCATTTTATTCTATGCCAGCTTTCAAAATATGAATAATTAATTTGATCAAAAATAGATTATTGTCTTTTCTTTTTTTATTGGCTTATATTTTCTTATTAATATGGTCTCTAAGTGTTGGCATTTATTCATATGCTTTTTTCTCGAGCATTTTATGTGTGCTGCTCTTTCTATCCAGACACAACCAGAAGAAAAAGAAGAAAAACATTTTAAATAGATCTATAAACTGTTCTTGGTCTGTTGTAATAAGAAAGTAGATAATATTTGAGCTTCTTCAAATGCAGGAAACTGGTACCGTGCAAACCAGTCTTCTGTGCTTAATTTAAGAGTCCAAGAGTATTGAAAGAATCACTTCAGTGTCAAGAATACATCACTTCATGAAGGACCTGACAATGATGGCAGCCTTCAGCCTGTTGTTTCACAATCACAAGAATTGCCACTGCATCTTGCATTAATTAAAACCCTTTCACTTCTCTTCTGACATTGAAATGTAGAGATGTGTTATTAAAAGCAAATAGATGCACATAAATTAGAGGTGGTAGATTGCGTAATTTAGTGTAGTGTAATCACACAGAATTAGCAAAACAATCCATGACTTTATGCAGAATTATGCAAGAAGAGTAATTCTGCGTTTAGCGGTATTTTCTTAATGAAAAAAGACTCCCTTGCGTTCAAAAAGGAAGTGAGGATGCATTTTGGACTAATACATTTTGCAAAATGCAACAGAACACAAATAGCAGTGCCAGCGGCCAGCCACTTGGAGTAGGATTTTCCCCGAACTTACTCCAAGCATTTAGTGCTAAATGCACCGATGCATTTAGCTCTTAGAAAATAGTGCTAAATGCAACAGAACATGAACAGCAGCGCAAGCAGCTGCTCGTGCATGCTAAATGTGCTCTTGCATTGGATTTTTTCCTCCGATTTACTCTTAATTACGAGAGAAGACGTAATTCTGATATTACCAGTTATTCGTTGTCAAAAAGTAACGCAGAATTGCTGAAATTACTCTGATCGGTTCAGCATAATTAAAATTCCTGCCAGGGCTAACACGTATCCTGGCTTTGAATGGGCCTACGTTTCACTGGGAAAGAGAAGACTGACCAATCCATCTCTCAAGTAAACAGGATTCCATTCTAGTATTTTACTTCTTTTAGCTAACTTCTGTAATTAATCTGGAGGTAATGCATAAGATCTTGAGAGCACAAACATCACCCAAATTAGCCTACAATGAAGAAGAAAACAAACTAACAATTTACTACCAAACTACAGTAATCATGGGTTGCATACTACTTGTAGCGATGTGCTTTAACTCCACGTCAGGGCTATTAAGTTCTATCTAAATACAATTACTCTGAGTACACTTTTCAGAAATCCACCTATGGAAATGTTAGGCATGGATCATGTCATTGTTGCCAACATTGGCCTCTCCTCCATTCATTGGCTTTGACTTTATACTTTCCAAAAGTCTTCATAAAGCAGGGCTCATGCCAATTGTATTAGTCATCATAAATGGAAGATGAAAAGTGATAGAAGCCCTAACTTTAATTAAAAACTGTTCCATGTAGAGTGTTGTGGGTATGAGCAGGAAGAATCCTGAAAGTCCCATCTCAATGTGCCTTCTTAGGTCCTCTAACAGGCGTATCCCTTGGTTCATGAAATATAAACAGTATGCACATATATTAAGGGGATAGTCCTGACAGATTTCCTATATGATGGTGTGTTGTTTGCATCCAACCTTGCATTTTTGTTATTTGTCACATACGAGGGTCAGCTTAAGAACAATGTAAATTATAGTGAGAAGGAAAACATCAATCCGTTAATGTAGCCGGGAGATAATTAAGAGAGGTTGTATGTTACAATATTGATCAGAAAAATATTGTTCTGCTAAAATATCTACTCCACAATATCAGACACCATTATAAAAACAAGGTAATTACAAAGAAGAAAGTGTGGATTTACAATTCTAGCTCAACATCTATGCACATTGTTGAGGTAGGGTAAGTCAATATTGTTGAGTCAATATTGTTACAGGTCAATACTAAAACATCGGTACAGAGTCATATTGTTAGTAATTCAGAGCTGATGGTGCTATGAAGTAATCTTAGAAAGCCTTTCAGGAGCTCCAACTGGTGACATTGAGCATGTGATCTCAGTCACAGCACTCGGCTTGGAAGAATTAAAACCTGATAAATAGGCCTGCTCTCAAATGATGGCTGGATGCCTCTCTCCATGATTGCTGGAATTTGGAGTTGGATGTAGTGCTAGACAAGAAAAGGAGAGGGAAATATGCCTATCTCTGCTGCCACTATGGCAGACACTTAAACTTGAACTACAGCTCAGCTCAACCATTCAAGTCATAAAATAAAATAAGATTTCAGGAGCATATTAATAAAGGTAAAGTCACACTAGAGCATTGAAGATGTACCTCCTGTGGTTTGCTGTGTGTGGCAGATCATCCTCTGTCCAATATACTGCTCTGTTGGAAAATCACTTTGGTGCTTGCTGGATGGTGGCTCTGAATCATCTACTTTAAGAACTCCCAGTTAATATTTTTCAACAATCTATTTATTGAATTTTTTCAAAGGCATATTGTTACATAGTGCTGTTCCAATCCCTTCTCTCGATTCATACAATGTTAGTCTATAAGGAGGTACAGTTGCTTCTTTTCGGAGAAGAAGAAAACCCAGACATATAGAGAATTAACAGCAAAAATCACTATTGGTCATCCTCTTACTATATTCAACTGATACCAAAGTCCCACTTAACTCCCTCCTTCCCTCCCCCAAAACATTAAGGGTGCACAGAGTTTCCAATGAGGTGCGTTTGAATATATGGTTTGCCTGGCCTGTTCTAAGAACCCCTGGAAGTGTCTTTACGATGTTGCCATCCCTCGCTCCCCCAGGTTTTCTAGAATTGGAAGAGGTGGAGCGCCCGGGTACATGTAGGGCACGCAAACAGGGGAATGCCCTCTGATAGATATTCCACCAGAGGTCCCCAAGTATTTTGGGAGTTTTTAAATGTGTCTGCTAGCACGCCTGCCATCCTTTCCATGGTGAGAGCTTGCCACAAGCGAGAGTGCCATTGGGTCATGGAGGGTGCCCCTTTCTGTTTCCATGCTCCCGCCACTGCCATTTTGGCTGCCTCTAGACAGAGCTATAGAGTAGATATATCACTAACTGTTTGGCGTTTGAGGGTGTCAGACCTGAGGTCCAATAGTGTTGACCCCAGGTCAAAGGGAATGGGGCAACCCAGTATATCTTTAATCTGCGCCAAAATTCTGTCCAAAAGGGTCTAATCATTGGACAGTCCCACCATATATGTCTAAAATCCCCTCGGAGTCCACAGCCTCTCCAGCATAAATCAGAAGTCTTGGGAAAGATACATTTAAGTTCCATTAGATACAAGAACCAATTTTATAGTACTTTATAGTGGGGCTCTCGCATTCTCATTAATTGATTACATTTGTGTATATCCATTTACAGTTTGTCTCATTGCTTGTCTGTGATGTTCAACCCCAGAATGCTCTACCAGAAAGGCTTGTGCCTGGGTTGCTCAATGTACAATGTAGCTTGTAGTATTTTATAGAGGTGCAAGATCGTGCCTTTTGTGCCATTTTCTAATTTCGCTAGCTTCTCTATTGGCGTGAGCTCTCTGGTCGCTGCTTCTCTATCTCCCCGGCTGAGGACCCAATGTCTAACTTGAGTGTAGTGATAGTATTTTTTGGCAGGCAGGGTAAACTCCCCCTGACAGTGTTCAAAAGTGAGGTTATCCCAATTATGGAATAGGTCAGAAATCGTACGGCATCCCCCTCTCTCCACACATCGAAGAGTCCGGTGTGGATGTGGGTGGAAACGCTGGGTTATAGTGTATGGGCGTGAAGGGTGATGGGAAGCTTGTCAGGGCAGATGACCTGTGGATATCGTCCCACACGTTAAGGGTAGTTTTAGTAGGTGTACTTAGGTAAACATTGGGCGGGCGCTCTGATTTAGGTTTCCACAATAAATTCCAGATGCTCCTCCCCGCCACTGCTCTGTCCAAGTGTAGCCAGTGTTTGTCGGATGCCTGGGATGACCATTCTGTAATCACAAGTAGTTGGGCTGCTTTGTAATATAGATTCATGTCTGGTAGCGCCAATCCCCCTTTGTTTTTAGGGAGCCGAAGTTGTCGAAATGATAATATTGCCCTTTGTCCTTGCCAAATAAAGCAGATGATCATTGATTTTAATGTGGTTACGAACCCCTGCTCTATCTCAATCGAGAGGCCCTGGAAAAGGTACAGGACTCTGGGCAGTACCATCATCTTGGTTGCCTGAATGCAACCTATCCATGATAGATACATGGAGCCCATCTAAGTAGATCCGCTTTCACATGTTAGAGAAGTGGGGGATTGTTTGCCTTAAAAAGGTCTTGGAGCCTAGGGTTATCCTTATTCCTAAATATGTGATTTACTTTTTGGCCCACTGGAAGGGTGTAGAGTCGACCAATGTTTCCATATCCCTCTGCAACAGTGTGAGGTTCAGCAGGTAAGATTTGGTAAGGTTAACCTGTAGACCCGCCACCTGTTCATAGCGCCTCAGCTCCACCACTACGGTTAAAAGTGAGGATTCTGGGGCTGTCACTGATAAGAGCATGTCGTTTGTGAAGAGAGAAATCTTATGTTCGTCCACCCCGAATGTGATTCCCTGTATCTCGCGCGTTGTGCGCATTTTTGCAGCCAAGGTTTCTATATTTAGGGCGAATGGAAGTGGTGAGAGAGGGCATCCCTGGCAAGTCCCCCTCTCTAAGTGAAACGCTGCTGAGCTCACCCCATTGACTAGGACTCTTGCACTAGGACACACAAGTTTGCTCTTATCATGGCTATAAATCTGTCACAGAATCCGTACTTCCTCAAAGCCTGAAATAGGAAGGGCCAATTCACTCGATCAAAGGCCTTCTCTGCATCCAGCACCAAAAGAACAGCTGGTAGTGATTTGTTATTTACCTTTCCCACAAGATGGAAGACCCTCCTTAAGTTTTCATGAGTCTGCCTGCCTTGAATGAACCCGGATTGATCCGGGTGAAAGAGTTCTGGCATTAAAGATTCCAGTCTACTGGCCAATATCTTTGTGTAGATTTTGGCGTCCAAGTTAAGGAGCACTATCAGGCGGTCGGAGCTGCATAGGTGAAGATCCTTCCCTGGCTTAGGCATCACCGAGATAAGGGCCTCCCCTATAGATGTCGTCACAGTCCCCGTCTCCGCGAATGAGTTATATAAATGTGTTAATTGTGGGATTATGTCAGCCCCAAATGTTTTATAAAACTGCAACAAGAATCCAATCCGAGGATACTTGTGTAGTCCAAAAGTCAATAATGTTGTAACTACAACGTTATCTATGTCCACTTTTAATCCAGAAACAAGAGTTCGGGTCACATGAGATCAGAAATCGTTTTCATACAGCCAAAAGTTCAATCCAATTCATGCAGTCAGCATATATTAGTACAGTATTTTTGATTCAATACAGCCAACACGTGTTTCGTCGATAGGTAATTCATACCTCAACTTCTTTAGGGCTGTAATTTCTTTTTAAAATACATAATATTAGAAGGATCATCATAACTCTAAAGAAACCGTCACCCACCATGGTGCCACACTATAAGAGGAGATACGAAATCTGATTTTGTCTCATACAATATGCACAAATTGCTGTGATTATCAAAGTCAGTAAGAATTGGTAAGTTTTACATTCATATGCACGATCCACAGTAATTAACAAGGTCAGTAAGATTGTCAATAATTCTCAGAACCCGAGGGCAGAACAGTATTGTTAATACTCCAATACTTGATAATATACTATTTGCAAAAACCAAACACAGTAGAGGAATCAAAGAAAAGAATGTAAATTGAAAATTAATATAGAGAAACTATGAAACGTTAGCCAGAGAAGATAAGTAACCCTAGATCCCATACGTTAAGCCAAAAGTGATAAGCGGAAAATGAGAGTGGCACGAGAAAATAGTGTGAAGGAATTGTAAATATGCGTGTAAAATAATGACCTGAAAAAAGTCTCAATTAGCTTAAGGAGTGTGTTCCATCCGCTTAATAGATTTCATGTACTTGACAGCAAAGTACAATATCAGTATTCTGTCTAGAATAAAGTGAGAAAAAAATATTAAAATAAAAGTGAAATGAATACTTCGTTAACAATTTGAGAAACAAGATAATTCTAAACTGACTAACAAGCAAGTAAAGCAACGTTGTCGTTAGAGGTCACCTCCCTTCGATACCATATAAGAAATCAACAGACTTTCGTTTTAAAATGCATAAAAAGACTCTCTGCACGTTTGTCAGGGCAAATGTTAAGCGCACCAAGTCTAGATATCGGCTACTGCATATTTATCAACAATTGAATAGAATATATAATGAAACTATCTGCAAGTATGGCACAATAATTGTTAAGAGGTTTCGGCACTGTGTGTGTGGCGGTGGTCTCGGTGTCCCCGTCTGTTGCCTTGAGTGCTCCCAGTGAATCCACCCAGTCACTGTGTCCCCATGTCCTCCGTTACTATTCCACTAATAGAGGGGGACCTTTCTGTGGTGGCCTGTGGGGAGGACCGAGCTAGGTCTCTCACCCCGTGCCGGTTAATAATCTTGGCTAGTCCCAGTAAGCTATCTCCTCCTGCCTGGGTAGCTTATCCCTCATTGTGTGTGTTTCTGTTAGGGAAATAGCTACCTTCAGCTCCTTGTCAGCTTGGCTATGTACAGCCCTTCTGCTATTGATGGCGGATCTAAGCCTGGGCGGAGTTCGCGGAGTTCTGCTATGCAAATGTCCGCAAAGTGCAAAAAAATCTCAGCCGCGTTATGCGGAGCTCCGCAAGCAGCGGAGTGCGTTGGATAAATGCTGTCTGTGGTGATTTTCAGTGCCAGGTGCTTGCCTGTGCTGTGTAATCATCGCGAACAGCACCATGCACATGCTTCCTTTCTGGCGCTCGAGTAGATTTTTACTCAAGCGGCAGCTTTCTCATCGCAAGCGGACAGTTTCTCAAAGCGAGCAGTCGCGAGCATACGTCACCACTCGCAATGAGAAATCTGACCGCCTGGGTTTAGAAATCTCGCCAGGAGGTTCATTTTCCATGCTCGCGCTCGCCAACTTGATGTTGACGATTGCGAACAAGGAAAAATCTCGCCGGGAGGTGGATTTTCCTCGCTTGCTCTCGCCAACTTGACGTTGACGAACGCGAGCGAGGGTAAAAACTCTGCTCTGCTATGCGGAGTAGAGTTTTTCAGAACTCTGCGAGCTCCATGTAACGCGGTGTGCAGAAATCTCTGCAAACTCCGCGAGCGGAGCGCAATTCACTGCCCAGACTTAGGTGCATCCTTCTCAGGCACCAGTTCCTGCAAGTGCCTCTTGGCGTTCCTGGTGGTGCCTTATACCATTTAAGTGGTCACCATGTGGAGGTCAGGCGCCAAGGGGCACGAGGATCCACGATGTGGGATCCGCGGACGCTATCAGTGCCCAGTGCGCGAATCCTTCCATAACTCCTCTTGCACTACAGGCAGCTTTCTGCTCTCTGCCCCTCCACCTGCTGAGGGAGGCTCTCGATCTGATGATGTGCCGTTCCATGGACCACTTCCCACGTCAGCGCCTTCCTGTTGCTCCCTGGGCCCCAGCGGCGCTCTGCTGCCCTGACAGCACCGGCTCCCTTTCGGCTTCTCTCCGGTGAGTTTCTGATGCCCCCGTTGTCACTGGCCTCTCATCACGACGCTTTTAGCAGGATTACCCCTCCACAGGCTCATTTGAGTGACCTTTTTTGTGATTTCGCCACGGAGCCTCAGTGTATGACAAAAATCGCCAGGCAGAAAGACCTGACAACCTTTGCCAGGGGGACCACATAGATAGTACAGAGGGAGCAGTTCAGAGAGGATCCCTGTGCACCCCACATATGATGCTGACTGACCTAGATTTTAAAGGGGAGATGAAAAACACTTGAGAGCTATTCCCTAGAAAGTCTCTCAGCCAGACTAGGTACTGTGTGTGAACCCCGATGTTGAAAATCCTTTCAATCAGACCTGCATTCAAAACCGTAGCAAAATCTGTGGAAAGATCTAATAATATAAGTGCAGCAGAATTTCCTTCCTCGTTCTCTATACCCCCCCGTTTATTGGCTAGGTGAAAAAGTAATGTATGAAAGACCAGGTGTGCTTGTAAAGCTTTGGGTAGTTACAATTTAAAACTAACAGATGACTTCAAAAGAATCCAAAAATTAGGCTGAAATGTGTACATATGCTTGAAAATGATTTTGTTTTTTAAAACAACCGTACTAGACTTACTGGTCAATACTGTATTTCAATTTGTCTTTTCCAATCTGAAAATTGCTTGTACTTAATTTTTATTTTAAGCACATTATGGCAAGTGTTTTGTGCCAATTCTTGTAATTGTAAAATATTGTCTTTAACAGCTGGCACATCTGCTGGCACATTTGACATTAATATAGGAAAAGATACAGGGTCACGGCCATACATTACATAAAAGGGGAGTACTGAGTGTAAGCCTGTTGTACATTATTGCATACAAAGTTAGCTAGCTAAGGTTCTTGACCTAAGATCCCTGAGAGTCTCCTAAAAAACATTGTAAAAATTGTTTGAAAGCTTAGCTTACACTTTCAGTCCGTCCTTTAGACTGAGGATACAGTGCTTTCCAACATTTTTGCTTAAATTGGCTTACAGTGTAAGAGATTAACTGTTAGGGTACTCTGTGTAAGTGAATAATAAGGTGAAGGAATATATGTGTCATTTCAAATGCCTTAAGAAGATGATAATAAAGGATGAAATATGTAATTTTGAAAAGGCAATCCACTACCATCATAATCGTATCCTGTCTTGCATTTTGAGGTAGGTCAATAACAAACTGAAACCACTTATCAGACAAGTGCTGGTGTAGAAATAGGATGCAGACACCCTTTGGACTTGGTTTGATCAACTTTGCCTCTGGCATAAACATCACATACCTCAGCACATTTTAGCACATCTTTACATAAAGAAGGCCACCAGAAATTTCTAGACATTATTCACATAGTTTGTGTTTAATCTAAAATTGCTTGTACCTTTCATTCTGCCATGGTTAACAAATTTGGTGACAAAATAAAGCCTAAAAATTATATTTCTTGAACCTGAAACTCACATTCTGATAATTTGCCTATATAAATTATGTTTCAGTGAGGTAGCAAGCACCTTCCTGACAGCTTGTACATAATCACTGACTCAGGCAGAATAAATCAGGGTACCATCTATGTATACAATTACAAAATAATCCAAACATCCGCTGAAAACCTGATTAACAAAATATTGAAATGCTGCATGGGTATTACAGATCCCGATTAGCATCATGCAATACTCAGAAAACTCATATTAAATTCAGAATGCCGTCTTCCACTCATCCCCTGTCTGAACTCTAATCAAGTTTAAAGAACTTCTGTTGTTCAACTTGGTGTAACCTTTGGCATAGTGCACTTGATCTAGAAGAACAGGGATGAGTGAAAGAGTGTAACGATTTTTAACAGTAATCAATGCATGTTCAAAATTCTTTACTTGCTTTAGGAATGAAAACTAATATAGAAACTGTAAGTGATGCTGAGGGCCTTATAAACCTGTGGGTTAAATAGGCTTGTGAATATTTCTTAAATATTTATTTCTCGAAGCATAATTTGGTTTCAAGGAATCTTTGCTCCTGGAATCAAGTCTATCTGCATCATGTGTTAAAGTTTCAGTCTTTTCTTTGCATAAAATGTATTTTAGATCAACATAGAAATTGGGTGTTACAGTATCCTTCAGTGCTGCTGTGGCAAACAAGTGCTTAACATGAAAAGCCACTCTTTCTAGTAATTCAGTGATAAAACAATTCTCTCTAAAAAAATTAACATCAAAAGTTATTGTTCATAATGCCAAATCAATTGAAGGATTTTGATAAATTAATAAATTAACAAAATCATTCCTAAAATTATTTTGAATTGTGGAGCATCAATTATGTTCAAATAAACATACTCTTGATAGGAGTCATGCTCAATGCCACATGCAATAATAATAGAAAAGGATCTTTGTGTTCTGTAGTTAGCATGATTCCGTCCACTGATCTAAAAGCCTCAGGTCATTCTATTTTCTCAATTGGAACTCCTAGTGATAGAAAATAAGAAGAATCAATAAATTTGCCTGTGAATCTAACATCAATATTGCCTCTAATCTGGGAGTTTCATGCCATCTCAATCAAACATTTGAAGTTAAATATAATTCAGCACTTTGTAAAGTATTTAATATGGCCAGATCTTTCCTTGAAACTGACTACTGTCCCAGCCTGGAGCTCTCTAGTTCTCACCATGAAGCTGACTTTCTTCCTGCAGGCTTGGGTTTAGTAGAGAAGTCTCATATAAAATGCCCTTTCTTTCTGCAATGCATACATTGCCCATTTTTCCTTCTACTCTGATTTTCTTCCTTAGATAAGGGCCCTCCAATACTACCTATTTCCATAGGTTCAGGTTTCACTGTGTTTGGACCAGATGTTTCTTGGTTCGTGAAAACACTGGGGTTTTCACATTTTTCTTATCCCCTTTTGTATATGGCAATGTCAAAAATCAGAAGAGTGTCTGAGATTTTAGAATGTCTACGAGAACACCTCAGTGCCAGGATACCATCCTGGTCTACAATTCGGCATAATATAACATAACATAACATAACATATCATAACTTAATGTCAATGAGGCTTACCCCTTGAAGGCTGTGGCATACATGCCTATGGTGGCTGAGGCATCATGAGTAGTTAGCAAGCTTGAGTCTAGGGCGGGCCTCCTGGGTCATGACAGGCAGCAGCAGTATTTCAACATCTTAGAATCTCTAGGAAGCTGTCAGCAACTTCATGTTTTATTGGCTCTTTGATGTCACTAGTTTGTTCACCATTCCAGTCCTTTACCTTTGTTAGTTTTTCCCCTTTCCTGTTCCCATTACTTTGAATTTGCTCTTCGGAATCAGTTTTGGCTTCAGCATAGTATTATGGATTTCCCTTTGGGACCTCATTGCCTGCTTTTCTCTGACCTTGCTCTTCTGATTCTCCTTTGGCACATTATAGTGCATTTACCATTACAGCTTTCTGATCGGCTTGCCTATTATACTAACCTTGTTCTTAGGACTATGGACCTCATTAGGATGGCGGTCGGACTTTCGTCCAACTGCCAGCATATCAGGGATGGGACTGCCCGACTTGCTGTTGGCGGTCCCGCCATTGGAATTACAATGCGACTGCCTTCAAGGCGGTTGCAAAGTGTATATTTTGTATTGGCGCGTGTGCTGCGGGCTGTAGCACATGACGCAGTACAAAAAAGACACTTTTTGCATATCCCTGCACTATGTGGCAGGCCCCATGAGGAGCCTGCCACATGGTGCAGGGATATGGTGCCCCCCAGGGGCCATGTCGGAGGGCCAGGGAGGAAGGGGGGCCCGCTACGGGCCCCCAATGTCCCTTTCTGCCTGCCTTTTCATGGCGGTTTACCCAGGGAGGCTCCGCCACTATCGGATCTGTGGCGGTAGATCTCTCCGACCGCCAGACATTGGCCCTCCATCCTAAAGTGGCGGGCAGGAATCAGCATTACGATGGTGGTGGGACTGCTGTCGGTGGTGGTCCCATCATCATCGTAATCAGGCCCTATATTTTGGTTCTTCTGTCTTGCTGTGTTTTCCCTGTTCCTTTTCCCTGGTTAGACTTATCCTGATTCCTGTCCAGAGATTGGGGCTTACTGGCTTCACTTGGGTTTACTGGGGGTAACTTTTCTAAAGTCATAGAGCATATATAATTACAATGGGCCTGATTACGATGATGGTGGGACCGCCACCGACAGCCTGTCGGTGTCGGTGCCACCACCATCATAATGCTGATTCCTGCCCACCACATTAGGATGGGGGGTGGATGTCTGGCAGTCGGAGGGACCAACCACCACAGGTCCGTCGCAGGGACTTGTATTCCCTACAATAGTGGCAGTGCCTGCCAGGCACCGCCATAGGGATTACAATGTCCCTTCCCACCTGGTGTTTCTTGGTGGTTTACCCGTCTTGAAAAGGCAGATGGAAAGGGACATTGGGGGCCCGTTTCAGGCCCCCCTTCCCCCCTGGCCCTTCGACATGGCCCCTGGAGGGCACCTACGGTGCCTCCAACATATCCCTGCACCATGTGGCAGGTACCACCTGGTGCCTGCCACATGGTGCAGAAATATGCAAAAAGTGTATTTTTTGTACTGCGGCGTGTGCTGCAGCCTGCAGCACACCCCGCAATACAAAAATTACACTTTGCGACCGCCTTGAAGGCGGTCGCATTGTAATTCCAATGGCGGAACCGCCAACAGCAAGTCCGTCGGTCCCATCCCCGATATGATGACGGTCGGACAAAAGTCCGACCGCCATCATAATGAGACCCTATATGTTTATTCTGAATATCACTTTTCTTTAATTAATACTAAAAGTTGCATGTACCTTTTCTGATTAGTGGGTCATTTTACCTTCTGAGAGTCTCTGTGAATAACCGTACAATGACCAGAGATATAACACCAGAGAGAGATGTACAAACGAAAACTTGGACATGCTGCTTCCCTCTCGCTGTCTCATCCATTGCCATACCCTTAAGGTGTTTGCCTTGTCCTGTGCATCCTCTTTAGACAGTAATACACTCTGAACATGAGGTGATTGTCGGCAAAACTCATCAGATAACACTGCCAAATCCTGACCGGCAATCAATGATTCAACGTTAATGTTAAGCTTATCAAATGTGCACATTTCTAGGGCTGAGGATCCACCTACGAAAAATATCTTATAAATCATCCTTCAATCCATGGTAAAATATTGCTGCTCTTTTATTCACTGGCCATTTAGTTTCTGACACTAGTTGATCGAACCATCTTAAATAAGAAACCAGATCTTTTTTGCTTTGCCTTAAATCTAGTAACTGTTTGTCAGCTGACTTAAACTGAAGCATACAAACAAGTGATGGATGAAATGCTTGAAATAATCTCAGTCACTGGTAATTACTCAGCCAACATCCCAGTCCATCGTTATTTTTCACTCCATGCCACCTCAGTTTTGACTTAACTGTTAAACCTGACACCCTTGGGTGGTAGTCCCCCAAACCTTTTTGCCTTCACCCCTGTTTTCTGAACCAATTTCTGTTGGCTTTTAGGACTCTGTGCAACTTACCTCTGCTAACCAGTGCTAAAGTGCTTGTGCTCTCTCCTCCAAAAATGGTAAAATTGGCTTACACCCAATTGGCAAATTTACCTTACTTGTAAGTCCCTATTAAAGTGGTACCACATGTACCAAGGGCCTGTAAATTAGATGCTACTAGTGGGCCTGCAGCACTTAGTGCGCCACCTCCTTAAGTAGCTCTTTACAAACACGTCTAATGCCTGCTATTACAGTTTGTGTGTTTTTCAGACTGTCATTTTGACCTGGCAAAATAAACCTTTCATTGGGCCTAAACCTTCCTTTTCAATACACATAAGTCACCTCTAGTATGAACCCTAAATCAGTTCATAGGTCAGGGTGCATTATATTTAAAAAGTTGGACATGTACTTTTAAGATTTGATAATGGGCCTGGAGGTTGGCAGGATGTGCCATCCAGACCTGATGGGGCTCTCACCTGTCACACTTGCACTTCAAAGACACTATCTCAGCTCACACCCAAATTAATTCACACTAGCCTATTGTGACTGCAGACAGACTAGGACTAGGGCAGGGAGGCAGGAAATTCCAAATACCTCTGTTGTGGGAAAACTCTAGAAACTTCTCCCATTTCAAATATAGCAACAGGTACAAATGTAGGCCCCTCAGACCCACTCTAAGGATCACTTATGGAACAGTGGAAGACTAAGGGGCCGATTCCGATTCGGGCCGGAAAACGTACTGACCGACTCGGTACGGGAATTTAGTCCGACCGACTCGGACCGGCGCCGCACAACCCGGGTAGTACGATGAAATGCATGTGAAATCCGACAGACTCGGACGGAATACAAAACGACCGACTGAGATGGACGGAAACAAGGCATCCGGCCGGGAAATCACGTGAAACGAACCGACCGACACGCACTCGGATTGAACCCGAACAAAACATACCCGCGAACTCCGACCCGCGTAGTACGATGCTGTGCGTGCAAAACACGACCGACTCGCCCGGAGCACAAGCCGTACGACCGACACGCATACAAAACCCAGCCGAAGCAACCCAATACTACGCGACCGACTCGTACGCCGCATATGAAACCTAGCTGACACACAACGGGAACGAGTCGGACAAGATCGCACCAGACAACTGCAGCGTCCTACTCGGACACAAGAACGACTCCTACATGCACCAAAAACACCAAGGAAAAATTAAAAAAAAAAAGGGCCAAACAAGCAACCACTAAGCCAATAAATACAGGGAGGGAAAAAAAATGGAACAAGGACACACCTCCAACTCCACCTACATAAACGCCACAAATCCCAACCATGATCCCTTGCAAATTCCACTGACCTGCCAGACAGAACACCATCACACAGCAACCACAGACACACTCACAGCTCATACATCACAGAAGCCACACACCATTACCACACCTACAAATAGCACCCTCACACACACCCAGCTAAACCTACACTCACACACCCCCACTTGCACACACACACACACATCAATAACCACCACCACCCATCACCATGCCCCCAAAGAAGAACCATAAGTTCCTAGATTGTGAATTGGAAGTCCTGGTAGACGAGATCCTGAGGGTAGAGCCACAGTTGTTTGGTACATTGGTACAACAGACCCCCATGTCGCAGAAAACCAAGATGTGGGCGAGGATTGTCAACAGGGTCAACGCACAATCACCATGTTTGCGCACAAAGGAAGACATCCAGAACAGGTGGTATGATGTGCGCAGGAGGGTCAGGGACCTACTCAAAAAGGACTACCTCCTCAGCCAGCACACCGGCAGTGGCCCTCCTGCAAAACCAGTATACCTCAGGCCCTGGGAGGAGAAGGTGCGGGCCATCCTACCACCAGTGAGCGTATACGGACTAACAGACATCCCAGAGCCTGGTGAGTACACAACTAATATACACAATATGGTGTGACTACACACACACATCACAGTCAAGGGGATAGGCAAACCATGCACAATTAGCAAATACACACCAACCAAAAGATATCCATCCCAAGATGTGAATGCTAGTCAGACAAACACAATACCTGCCATCCCATAGTGATATGTAACTGTGTCATGACATCTACAAACCTAACAACAAATACAGCAAGGCAGTGGCACAAATAGAACCAACAAATACTCCCAGATATTTACCCACCACTAGAAGACCAGCTCACAGGGAAGCTCACTGAAAGGAAGGAATTCTGTGTATGCTGGTCAAGTCAGTGTAGCCAATAGCATGATGGGAGTGGTAGTCACAGATATTGGTCACACCCACAATTGGCCCATCAACACCACTCTGAACCATGCTCACATCACAGGGAGTGGAAAACAACTGACAAGATGGCTGACACTGGCTACTGCTGTGGGGAGCACAAGGCCCTGCTGGGAACTGGGCACCAACAAACAACAGGAACACACTGTCAGCCATCTTCCCATTGCTGTCACACTCACACACACTGAAGTCCACTCAAAAGGAAGGAAGGATGGGCATGCTGGGAAGGGGGGGTGTAGGCAATAGCATGATGGGAGTGGTAGTCACAGATCAACATCTCCCACCCACATGGCCCAGCAAGTTAGCACTGAAGCATGCACACCTCACAGGGAGTCAAAAGCCACTTCAAAGATGTCTGACACTGGCCACAGCTGTGGGGAGCACAAGGCCCTGCTGGGAACTGGGCACCAACAAACAACAGGACCACACTGTCAGCCATCTTGCCATTGCTGTCCCACTCACACACACTGAAGTCCATCCAAAAGGAAGGAAGGATGGGCATGCTGGGAAGGGGGGTGGAGGCAATAGCAGGATGGGAGTTGTAGGCACAGATATTGGTCACACCCACAATTGGCCCATCAACTCCACTCTGAACCATGCTCACATCACAGGGAGTGGAAAACAACTGACAAGATGGCTGACACTGGGTACTGCTGTGGGGAGCACAAGGCCCTGCTGGGAACATTGCAACAACCAACAGCAGGGCACCACTGACTGACATCCTGAAAGACAACTTGCACTCACTGCAATGGAAGCACGTTCCATGGTGGGATATCTGGCTGGGTGGGAAGGAGGACTCACAGCTATGACCATAGTTACAAGGACCTCCCCTCACACACCCCCTCAACACTAACTCCACATAACCCACCTGGGAGAATGCAATGCCTCACATCCTAACTGAAGATCCCACAAAGAACAACCACCCTGGGTCATGCTGTGTGAAGCACAGGGACACTCTTGGGACTTGTAGCCAAACAACTGCCAGGACAACACTCCCAGCCATCCTGTCAGCACAGGCACCCCACCCCACAGGGAAGCAGAGTCAAAAGGAAGGAAGGATGGGCATGCTGGGAAGGGGGGTGGAGGCAATAGCATGATGGGAGTTGTAGGCACAGATATTGCTCACCCTCACAATTGGCCCATCAACACCACCCTCAACCATGCTCACATCACAGGGAGTTGAAAACAACTGACAAGATGGCTGACACTGGCTACTGCAGTGGGGAGCACAAGGCCCTGCTGGGAACTGGGCACCAACAAACAACAGGAACACACTGTCAGCCATCTTGCCATTGCTGTCACACTCACACACACTGAAGTCCACTCAAAAGGAAGGAAGGATGGGCATGCTGGGAAGGGGGGTGTAGGCAATAGCATGATGGGAGTGGTAGTCACAGATCAACATCTCACACCCACATGGCCCAGCAAGTTAGCACTGAAGCATGCACACCTCACAGGGAGTCAAAAGCCACTTCAAAGATGTCTGACACTGGCCACAGCTGTGGGAGCACAAGGCCCTGCTGGGAACTGGGCACCAACAAACAACAGGAACACACTGTCAGCCATCTTCCCATTGCTGTCACACTCACACACACTGAAGTCCATCCAAAAGGAAGGAAGGATGGGCATGCTGGGAAGGGGGGTGGAGGCAATAGCAGGATGGGAGTTGTAGGCACAGATATTGGTCACACCCACAATTGGCCCATCAACTCCACTCTGAACCATGCTCACATCACAGGGAGTGGAAAACAACTGACAAGATGGCTGACACTGGGTACTGCTGTGGGGAGCACAAGGCCCTGCTGGGAACTGTGCAACAACCAACAGCAGGGCACCACTGACTGACATCCTGAAAGACAACTTGCACTCCCTGCAATGGAAGCACGTTCCATGGTGGGATATCTGGCTGGGTGGGAAGGAGGACTCACAGCTATGACCATAGTTACAAGGACCTCCCCTCACACACCCCCTCAACACTAACTCCACATAACCCACCTGGGAGAATGCAATGCCTCACATCCTAACTGAAGATCCCACAAAGAACAACGACCGTGGGTCATGCTGTGTGAAGCACAGGGACACTCTTGGGACTTGTAGCCAAACAACTGCCAGGACAACACTCCCAGCCATCCTGTCAGCACAGGCACCCCACCCCACAGGGAAGCAGAGTCAAAAGGAAGGAAGGATGGGCATGCTGGGAAGGGGGTGGAGGCAATAGCATGATGGGAGTTGTAGGCACAGATATTGCTCACCCTCACAATTGGCCCATCAACACCACTCTCAACCATGCTCACATCACAGGGAGTGGAAAACAACTGACAAGATGGCTGACACTGGCTACTGCAGTGGGGAGCACAAGGCCCTGCTGGGAACTGGGCACCAACAAACAACAGGAACACACTGTCAGCCATCTTGCCATTGCTGTCACACTCACACACACTGAAGTCCACTCAAAAGGAAGGAAGGATGGGCATGCTGGGAAGGGGGGGTGTAGGCAATAGCATGATGGGAGTGGTAGTCACAGATCAACATCTCACACCCACATGGCCCAGCAATTTAGCACTGAAGCATGCACACCTCACAGGGAGTCAAAAGCCACTTCAAAGATGTCTGACACTGGCCACAGCTGTGGGAGCACAAGGCCCTGCTGGGAACTGGGCACCAACAAACAACAGGACCACACTGTCAGCCATCTTGCCATTGCTGTCACACTCACACACACTGAAGTCCATCCAAAAGGAAGGAAGGATGGGCATGCTGGGAAGGGGGGTGGAGGCAATAGCAGGATGGGAGTTGTAGGCACAGATATTGGTCACACCCACAATTGGCCCATCAACACCACTCTGAACCATGCTCACATCACAGGGAGTGGAAAACAACTGACAAGATGGCTGATACTGGGTACTGCTGGGGGGAGCACAAGGCCCTGCTGGGAACTGTGCAACAACCAACAGCAGGACACCACTGACTGACATCCTGAAAGACAACTTGCACTCCCTGCAATGGAAGCACGTTCCATGGTGGAATTTCTGGCTGGGTGGGAAGGAGGACTCACAGCTATGACCATAGTTACAAGGACCTCCCCTCACACACCCCCTCAACACTAACTCCACATAACCCACCTGGGAGAATGCAATGCCTCACATCCTAACTGAAGATCCCACAAAGAACCACCACCCTGGGTCATGCTGTGTGAAGCACAGGGACACTCTTGGGACTTGTAGCCAAACAACTGCCAGGACAACACTCCCAGCCATCCTGTCAGCACATGCACCCCACCCCACAGGGAAGCAGAGTCAAAAGGAAGGAAGGATGGGCATGCTGGGAAGGGGGGTGGAGGCAATAGCATGATGGGAGTTGTAGGCACAGATATTGCTCACCCTCACAATTGGCCCATCAACACCACTCTCAACCATGCTCACATCACAGGGAGTGGAAAAGGACTCACAAGATGGCTGACACTGGGTACTGCTGGGGGAGCATAAGGCCCTGCTGGGAACTGTGCAACAACCAACAGCAGGACACCACTGACTGACATCCTGAAAGACAACTTGCACTCCCTGCAATGTAAGCACGCTTCATGGTGGGTTAACTGGGCTGGGGGAGAAGGAGGCCTGGATGGCAACCAAATACCACCAATGCTGGTCATGCACACACCTCAACATACACATTGACATGCCACAGGTTGGCAGGACAATGTGCTACACCAATATCACTCTCTGACTGTCACAATTTAGGAGAATGCAATGTCCTGGCCCACATCCAGAGGTACAGTCACAACTGTCAGGTGTTTGAACAATTGATGCCAGTAGAAACATAACATACAATCTGTGTCTCTCCCCAAAACAGGTGATGATGGGGACACAGCAGCAGACGAGGAGGAGTCCCTGTCCCAGGCTCCGGGGAACACTGAGCTCACTGGTGTGGATCACCCACTGCACTCCTCGGATGGTGAAGAACCAGCTGGAACCTCTGGTGTGAGTCATCATGCAGCACCAGCAGGACCAACATCTGCACCCCCTGCACCCACCCCTCCAACAACTGCCAACACACAGGCCACCCCTGCCAACACGGACAGACCAAGGACCACAGATGACAACAGCGCAGGGACCCAGGCCCAAACTGGAGCTGGTGACAACGAGCCCAGGAACAACACCCAAGTGGGCCCAGGGTCACCTGTGCGTGCCACCGCAGGTCCTGCACGTGTTGCCAGGGGTGGTGGGAGGGGTAGTAGACATAGGTCGCTCTTTGCAGAGGGGTCTGGACTGCATGATGACCCACAACTGGCACGCATCGCGGATGCATACCAGACTAGCACCGGAGAGGTCAGCCAGATAGTGGGGATCCTCAAGGACATACAACAGCAGCAGGCTGCCCATCATGCCTGCTTGGACTCCCACATGTCGACACACACATGTCACATGTCGAGACACACATGTCACGTGTCGAGACACACATGTCTGGCATGGAGTCCAAGTGGGACACATTGGAACAACTGACAGCGGTGCATAGGGACATACTCACATGCCTCCGCCAGATCAGCACCAACATGGCCTCACCTCCCTGTGTGCCCACAACAACTGCTGCTGAAACAACTGCAAATGCCACAGGGAGGGAGGAGGACTCTGGCAGAGAGTCCCCTGCACCGCCGCAGCCTGCACCTGAGGGTCCCCCCCCAAGAAGAGGGGCCGTCCGAAGAGGCCAAACTGAAAGTCCGATGGCCATCTACATCCCCCAGGAAGCCAACACCTGTTCTGGAACTTTTCCTCTGTGTGCAAACTGCACGCCCTGTCGAAGCCAACCCAACTCTCCCACATGACATGGGGAGCTCTAGTTGGCCAAATTCATCAGATGACTGTGGACTTTACTCTGGACATGTCAGCTACCAAGACTTCCAATACACATGGGAACTTTGGATTCCAATTAATATGTACAGCACCCACCATCCTGTGCACCATCCTCACACCTGTATGTAAATAAACTCACCAATACACCATATCTGCCTCTGTTGTGATTCCAACGTGGTTTTTGTCATGTAGATGGTGATCTGCTAAATGACACTGTGCATGCTAACTGCTACAGCAAGTCCAACCCCGTCATGTCAGTCATGGCGATGTGACACATATGAGGGAGACACACCACTAGGGCCACACAACACATACACACCAGGGCCATCAGACTCATCACCTATACTGATGTTGCAACTAAATACAGTGGAATGCACAGACACGCCACCTATTCACATTCACTGTGAACTAGACTACAGGTGCAGTAAGCAAATGTCAGTCAGATGTGTGACTACAGACAACGCACATCCCAAAGTGAAGCACAGGTTTATTACACATTTGCAACATGTTGTTTCCACTACAAATGCAAGCTAATCCAACCTGGCTGTGGCCACAAAGTCAAAAAAACAGAAGATAGAAAGTCCAGGGGTGTGTGGCACATCACCTGTAGGGAAACGACTGCTTCCACCTTGGAAGTTGAATCATGGATTCGGGGGATCCAAGTTGATCAGACAACTCCGGCAGCACCCTGTGAAGGACAAACATGACACACAGTCAAAAACATTGAAGAACAGCACAGAACGGCAATACTCATGTCTAATACATGTCACGAGATAACTACACAAAACCAAGTTAGCATGTCAACACTGTTGGGCAGTACAGACCACCTGCAAGGACACATCGCTGCACACATCCAGTCAAGTAGCACATGGGCACACTCAAACAGCACCAGAGCAACACACACACATATCATGCAAACTCAAATCATTGACATCACAACCCTCTGGAGACTCACATTCAGCTGAAGAAGTTGGTGATGAGCTGTGTGCGGACATCACCATCATCATCATCATCATCTTCACTGGCATTGTGACCCAGGCCAGGATCTTCCACAGGTGGCGGACGTTGGTCATCGTCATCCAGGATGAGAGGCAACTCCTTCCGCACTGCCAGGTTGTGTAGCATGCAGCAGACGATGACAATCTTGCACACCTTTGCTGGGGCATATGGGAGGGCCCCTCCTGTCTTGTCCAGGCAGCAGAAGCGGCTCTTCAGGAGACCAAAGGTCCGCTCAATCACCCTCCTCATCCGACCATGTGCCTCATTGTAGCGCATCTGGGCTGGTGTCACAGGGTTCCTGAGGGGTGTCAGCAACCACGGCATGTTGGGGTATCCCGAATCACCTACAGACAGACAATTGCACATTAGCCGATTTGAAAATGTGTGCGGAAAACAACATAGCAGAACACACACAATGGTACAAAGTCAGTACACACCAACAAGCCAGGCACGCTGGTTCGGCATCTGTGACATCATCCTCGGGATGCGACTACTCCTCATCACGTAGGCATCGTGTGCCGAACCGGGGAAACGGGCACACACATGTGAGATGGTCATATCTGCAAGACATACCACCAGAGCATTGATCGAATGGTAATGTTTACGGTTGCGGTATGCCTGCTCATGTGCCTGTGGTGGTATCAAAGACACATGTGTCCCATCAATGGAGCCAATTACATGTGGCATCCTCCCCAGGGCATAGAAGTCACTCTTGACGTCAGTGAGTCGTTGACGTGTTGGGAAATAGATGTACTGGTTGAGGTATCTCAACATTGCCCCCAAAACATCGCGTAGCACACGGCTGAACATAGTCTGTGACATTCCACCAGTAGTTGCCACAGTGTGTTGAAAGGTACCGGTGGCAAAGAAGTGTAGGGCTGCCATCACCTTCACCTTGGGGGTCAGCGCTGTAGGATACGGCCGGCCAGGCTGCAAATGTGGGGCCAACCACACTGCCAAATCCTCAATAAGCTGCCTGGTGAAGCGGTACCGTCGGATGCTGTCACGTTCCACCATCGTTGCCAGGTCTGGGAATGGTCGATGGACAGCAGGAGCCCTGCAGTGCATAGGTGAAGAAAGCAAGATTGTCAGTCACCCCACCTATGTGCCGTTCACCATACTCAATTTCACATGATACATCATCAACATATACAAGTACTTGATGTGTGTGTCGTTCCGTTTGGACATATATGGCACCTACATGGACATCATCTAACATCTCTGTTCAACAAGTGTTGACAACAGGTTCCAGGGTGTGCTATGGGACACCATTAGGCTGTGTCACAGTACCCATTAACTGCTCTCACGTTCCACACACATACCACAGTGAGATGTCTGGACAGATGCTCCACAGGCATCACAGCTCATTGACAGGTAGATTCCCAGGGAGCCTGTCTTGCCACATGGACACAGGCATGACATGGCGTATCATGTACACGTCAGAAAAACAAACATGACACCCACAGGTAGTGGCCCCTGTAGCCTCTGCAGGACAGACATGGACGTCTGTGACACACACACACACACCATCAAAGTTCATGCACAAACCACGTGGATGTGGAGACTGTCTCCCATTGTGCACATGGAGTCAGAGACATGTGATACACAACATGCACACAGACTGTGGAGGGACATCACTATTGTTGGAATGGGCCACCCTGTGACGTACATGCCTTCCCACATGTGAGCCTGGGGGTATGTGACATGTCATACACATACACAACCTGGAAATGTGACCATGACACATGCTCAGAAATGAAAAGTTGCACACCACAGTGGTCAGGTGCACAACACACAAAGGACCCTGTCCCCATTAACACGTGCACAGCCTGGGTGTGTATGCCCCCAAGTGCCACCCCAAAATCCACATGTTCACCCCCATACACAGATAAGGTTATGCTGCCACACATGCTTCATAGACAGTGTGGACTGGGTGTGGTGTTGTAGGTGTGCCCCTGAGTCCCTGGAAAGTAAATGTGGCTGGCATAGGTTCACCAGTGACCAGCATGGTGACATATGCGTGTGACCTGTCCAGGGACGTGTTGTAGAGCAATGGACCGATCGGTGTGCCCGGCCGGCCCATTGCATTGAATGTGAGCGGGTACGCGTTGTATGCCTGGTACGCGTTGTACAGCAATGGACCGATCGGTGTGCCCGGCCGGCCCATTGCATTGAATGTGAGCGGGTACGCGTTGTATGCCTGGTACGCGTTGTACAGCAATGGACTGATCGGTGTGCCCGGCCGGCCCATTGCATTGAATGTGAGCAGGTACGCGTTGTAGAGCAATGGACCGATCGGTGTGCCCGGCCGGCCCATTGCATTGTATGTGAGCGGGTACGCATTGTATGCCTGGTACGCGTTGTACAGCAATGGACCGATCGGTGTGCCCGGCCGGCCCATTGCATTGAATGTGAGCGGGTACGCGTTGTATGCCTGGTACGCGTTGTACAGCAATGGACCGAACGGTGCGCACACATTGGCTGGGGCCTGGCATGGCAACGGACGCGTTTTCGAAGCTCCAACGAGTCTGATGCAGTGAATTCAGTTGGCCAGCCACAACAATGTTGCAAAATCATGGGTGTCATGAAGTTGAAGATTTGAAGGATGCTGTGGGCGTGTATTAGTGCTGCAATTCCATGGATAGGTCAAATTCAGAAGATGCAAACGACTTGGACCTATCACTTTGCACACATGGGACAGTATCTGCCTCTGCAGCACACATATAATGCTGGCTGTTCCCCTGAGAGCTCACTTGCCTGCACTACATGCTCCAGGGCGACATCAGCCACCAACACTGCTGCTGTTTATGCATCCTCTGGCTCCTGCAATGGCACGTACTGTGGAGAGAGCCCCAGCCTTCAGCCTTGAGGAGAACCAGGCCCTGCTGGACAGCCTCCTTCCAAGGTACAGCAAGCTGTATGGGACACCAGGGGAGCAGGTGAGTGTGCTGTCCACTGCCTCACTAATTGTGCATGTTGTCTGACTAGCAGGGCTTTCAGTGTGCACACCACTGGCTAGCATGCCCACTGAGTAGTTGTCACACCCCAAAGTGTGTAGTCACATGCACAGAACTGGTACAGTGCAGTAACAGTGCATTCCAACTAGGTTTACTTCCCATGCAATGATACCATGTAGTGACTGCTGGCAAACTGTTCATAGCCATTGTTGCACTGCCTGTGTACATCATATGCCCCTGTGATTGAGACATGTATATCCAACTGTGTGATGCACGTATATGTTGCATGTGTAGTAATGGCCTTTTTACTTTGTCATCCTCACAGGTTGATGCCCACCAGAAGCAGGAAATCTGGCTGACCATCGCCTGGAAAGTAAGATCCGTGGGGGTCTACAGGTGCAGGATCCGCAACTGCCAAAAGAGGTGGCAGGACCTTCGTGGCTGGACCCGGAGGATCGCAAGGGTCCAGCTGAAGCTGTCGCCTCCTCGCAGGAGGGGCGGACACCGGACCCTGACCCCCACATGCTCCGGATCCTGGCAGTGGTCTTCCCTGACCTGGATGGGCAGCTGAAGGACAGACAGCAGCAAGGAGGGGGTGAGTCCATGACTGCACTGTGCACTTTTTCTGCCATGCTATGTGCCCTCCTCTGGCCTGGTTAAACTTCCAAAGTACATCAGTCATGTGGTCCAGGACCCATGTCCCTCATTTGTTACATGCCCACTTCTCCTCTGATACTCATATGTGTGGCCCTTATAGTCATGAAATTGACTAATTTGGGGACTGTGTCATTGCATTTTGCTTTGCTCAAGGTGGGGGACAGCATTTGTTCCCGTGACTATGTTGTGCAATTCATGGGTGGGTCAATTGCTTACACAATGCCTAAGTTCTGACATGTGATCTGCGTGTAACTTTGATATGTGGTCCGCTTGCTGCTCTGACTCACCACATGTCCCTGGGGAATGTGGCACACACCCATGCTGCTGGTGGGAACAATATTTGGGCCTCAGGAGTATGTGTATCCAGTGTGTCACACATGCTTAGCCACCTGCCTACTGTCCAGGACTCATCCCTCATACAGGTGGAGCTGGACAGTCATGCCTCCCACTCCCGTGTATCATCTGGCATGTTGTGGTCAGTGAAATGTACCCTCAGGTGTCTGCCTCTGTCTCATTGTGCTGTGTCTTCGTTGTCAGGACTACTGGTATGTTCATCGTTTGGGGCTCAGCATGCCATCTGAGATGTGACCATGATAGACGATACTTCTGTGACTTATAGGTGTCTGATCACTTGACTGTGCACACAGGTGTTTGCGACTGTGACTTTCAAGCAGCTGTATTTTCATTCACAGCACACTGTGAGGTGCTCATGTTCAGAGAGTTGTGTTTCATGTCCCCCATATGTCCAGTTGGTATGACGTGGACAAATAGTAGTACAGATGATGTGGTTTTTGGGGGATGGACATGTGCACTTGTCAGTCACACAACTTGCATTCCCCATGCCCTCGGATTGTGACACAGTGCAGACTGTTGTTGTCTGGCTGCCATGGCCATGTGACTTGAGACAGTTATGTATGACTTTGCACGCATTCCTGTGTCATGGCATTCAACTTCCTGGGACTGATCCTGCAGGGGAGTGACATGTGCAACATGCACCCCATTGTGGCATTGACTATCGGTACATCGGTGCATCATGGTGTCTGGTGCTGGTATGCATCACATGCATTCCTAATTAGAATCTGGCCATCCCTTCATCCGGACACCTGCACTGACTCAGTGGCAAGAGATGTGATGTGTGTATGTTCACATGCTTCACTGTGTTCCCTGCAATGTCCAACAACTGTGTAGGTGGTGCATGTGTCCACACTGGGGTCTTACCATCAGACAGGCACCAGACAGATGGGTGCAAGGGTAGGAGGGTGTGAGTCCCATGGTTGACCATCAGACTGACAATTGGCTTCCCGAATCTGTGTGAGGACTTTAGGCAATGTTCAACTAAGGATGCCAGGGCTTGCTCTGTAATGTGCCGTACTTACTGTGGTGTGTACGGTCAGTGCAGGTGACTGATGTTTGTCTGTTTCCCTAATTGTTTGCAGATACATCCACGGCCACAGGAGGGGACAGCTCCACGGAACAAGAGGAGCAGCGGAGCCAGACTGGGTCAGCATTGGACGAGTGGTCAGAGGGACCCAGTGGCACGGAGGGCGAGGGGAGCCACACCGAGGAGTCCTCAGCACCATCCACCTCAGCTGGGGACCACAGCAGCTCGGAGGATGACTCCCTTGTGAGGCGGGTCTCGGCAGCCACCAAAGGCCAGCTAGTCTGTCTGGCCCCGCCACCACCACCACCACCACCGCCCTCCCATCGGCTCCCATTCCTGAGGTCCGTGGAGGCTCCCGTGCTCTGGAGCGTGTCTCCTTCGTGCCAGGCACCGCAGCCCCTGCCCCTGTGTCCCCTGCTGCCCTGAGTGAGGAGTCTGTGTACCTCCTTCGGCAGCTCCATGTAGGGCAGACAGCAATGCTGAGTGTCCTCCATGCACACACCACTCTGTTGACACAGCTGGTGTCATTCATGGAGGGCATCTCAACGGGTATGTCTGCCCTACAGAGGAGCAATAGGTCCATGGACTCCTCCCTGACGGCAGCAGTGTCCCTCCTCCAACAGTCCCTCACCCCTCCCACCTCCGCCCCATCCACACTTCCTGCCCCCCTACCTGTCCAAAGCACATGCACACCTGCACAGTCATCCACACACACAGACACGAGCAGCACAGACACACCGAAGAGTAAGGCAAGACGTGCACACAAGCATCCTCAGGGAACTGATACCACAGACACAGGGGATGGGGAACACACACACACAGGCATCCACATTCACTCTGCAGTCCTCCAAATCCTCTCCCTCCAAGACCCCTTCCCTTGCCTCGCCTGCTACCCCACATACACAGCAGGTCTTCCTGTGTGACCTCGGCCTCTTCCCCACCATTCCTGCTGACCCAGCACACCAGGGGAAGAGGAAGTCCACCCACACAGAGAGGAGTGCCCCTCGCCCCCGGACACCCTCCCCCAGGCGCAGGCAGACACAGGAGCCCATTCGGAAGTCCCCCGGAGCAGGAAGAGCAAGACCCCACCACCACCACCACGCAGCTCCAGCGCCCAGTCTCTCTCCTCCATCCCCCAGGACACCACTGCACAGGTTCCCCCGCCACACCCTGCCCCAGGTTCCCCCACACACCGATACCGCATCCCCAGACTGCTTAGGCCCTCCCCCCTGCCACTTGCTCTTCCACCCTCAACCCAGACGCTCTGCCTGTTAGTGGCACTGTTGTGGGGACCGGGTCCCCCCTCTGTCCTGCCCACCTCATCTGCCCACCCTTCCACTCCCTTGGAGTCATGCACTGCAGTGGAGTCCACAACCACCACGTCTGACTCGGGCACTGCAGTGGGTACCCAGTCCACTACATCAGTCCAGCCCACTGCAGTGGTTGCGGCACCCACACCAACTGACTTGTGTACCACGGTGGTGCCGGCCCCCCCTGAGTCAGACACCTCCACTGCAGTTGCCGGTGACACTCCTGCACCCATCACCCCTTCACTGCCTCACTCTGCCATCCCCTGATCCTGTCCCTACGGTGCCTGGCCTGCCACTTGTATGCCCCTCCAAGGGTGATGTCCCCCAAACGTACCAGTGCAGGCAAGCAATGTGTGACCAGTTGTCACTTCTCACCCCGTTGGTACTGTGATTTTGGACTGGCCATTGGCCTTAGTTTCTTTTGGACTTCCGTTTTTACCCTGACATTTGCTGAATAAAGCCTCTTTTTGTTTACTTTTGGGTTTTCTTTTGATGTACATGATGTGGATGAGTAGCATCCTGCATTTGCAGTTGTAATAATGTTCACATCAGGACGATGAAGTGTTGCAGTGATGGACTCCATGTGGTCCATGGGATATGTGTCCTGTTGTATTCTGGATCTATGGCATCCTTTGCTACAGTCTGAGGGTGTAATGTTCAGCATTTGACACAGGGATGTCCTTTTTGCATTAGTAAATGAACATCTTTGTCTTACACTGATGCACATCTGGTGGGCTTACCACTGTTCAATGTTCCAATTTCCCTGACTGTGTGCCCAGCTCCACTGGACATGCAGTTTTGCACATCAATGTCGAAGGACTCATCTGTGTATACAGTGCAACTTGCTTGACACGTGTTTGGTGTGTGTGCAGATGACTGACGTGACACCCCCGTACCCAGGCTGATGTGAGCAGAGCCTTCTGTGTGTTGTGGTTGTTGACTCACTGACGGAGTGTTCTGCTGACATGTTTGGGTCGTGCACAGACAAGGTTTGGCACAGCAGACCTTCCACAGGAGTGGTGTGCCCTCATGGCAGTGTGTAATCTGGTGACATTGCGTGGGCCTGTGTTGTGTAAGCATGTCTGTGCGTGTTCCCTTCCCTTTTCCTACACAGGCTGTGTCCCTAGGGATGTTCCTGTTTGTGATGCTTGCTGAGTTGTTCTGTGTTCATCCAGCATCTTGGTATACTGTGTATCTAATTGACAGTCACATAAAAAACTCAAATCGTGGCAGAAAAGACAATTACCTTTTCTGCCACAATTTGAGTTTTTTATGTGACTGTTTTTATATGATTGAATATATGTATGCACAGGTCAATTAGATACACAGTATAGCTTGATATGTGTTATGAATTGATTTTAAAATTGTAATAAAGATACCTTTTTTAATTAGAATAATCTACCTTTGTATTTTTTCTATTGATTGTTACACTGAGTTCATAAATAAGATGTACTGAAGAGACGTATATATCTATAGATTTGCAACATTCATAAACTCATAATTGCCTAGGGATGTATATTACACTGTATTAGTGCCCTGCCCTAGGAATTGTTTTATCAATTCGACAGGGGGTCCTTGTTATTTTTCATTACATCCAGCATCTTGGACCTGGTTTCTCTGTGATGTGGGTGCATGGCAAACTAATGTTCATGAGGTTGTCATCCCAGGTTGTCTTTGTTGTCAGTGCTGGGGATGCGGGCAAACGCAGATGGGACACATTCAGGATTCCCCTTGGCACTTGTTGTTTACACGAGTAATGTGATTTACAGTTTGTGTTAGCTTACAGTGATTGTGACACGTTGTGTGTGTGACAGCTGCCACTCCTCAGGGTCAGAGCTGCAATGTTGGTAGTTGTGTACGTGTGTTCTTCGTGTGTCACCTTGGCTTCTTCATTGGTGTGTGACTATGGCCAGGATACCATTGATTGTGGTGGATTTCACATCATGCCCATGTACAGCATACTGTGCTGTGTGTCAGATATTGACAAGTCTTGTTGACTGGCCATGTGTGATGGGTTTCTGCACCTTGGTCCCCACCACCACCCCTGGTATTGTCATGGGTGCATGTGCAATGTCACCAGTCCATGTGAGCTTCACTGCTGCACATTGGTGGAGATCAGGGTGTGTGGTGTTGAGTGTGTGCAAAAGTGAGTTGTTGCACGGCCAGACCCCTACCTCCATATTGGCCTTGGCTGGCAGGCCGTGCTGATTGATTGGAGCTTGTGTAGGTGTGATGGTAGTTAGTTGCTCAGGACACATGGCTGGGGTTCACAGTGTGAACGACATCTAACATTGTCATCACAGTGGGATTATCATGCAGGCTAGTGTCAGCACAATATGGGGTCCCTGGGGGTAGTGCTGTGGTGGGTCTGTCTCTTGCTGTGTTAGTTGCTGTTCCTACAAGCTTGTGTGACATGTGTAATTTGTGCCCCCTCTCATCTAACAATGCCTGATTGCCCACATAGGGGATTTGGATCCATGAGTTACTTTTGTGTGGCACTGTATGTGCATCTGTGTAATTGGTATTGAGGCCTCATCATGTGTTGTGTGGTTGCCTGGGGACACTGGCACCCCCCCCCCTCACCTGTTGTGTTTGATGTGCAGTGTGGGTCTGCCTGTTTGTGCATCTGCACCACTGCATTGGCATATCTTTAGTGTGCTATTGGCTGTATGTTGTTTGGTGAGTTTCACCTGCTGTCCCTGGGACTCCTTGGTCATCAGTCAGCACAATGATCATTGTTTGTGTGTCCATTGCTGCCATGGTATGTTATTTGTTCACCTCACATCTACAGTTTCCACAGCGTATCTACATTAGTGTGCCCATTGGTGCAAATATGTGGGTCTGCATTATGATGGTCACTTCTGTCATTGTGTCATTGATGGATGTTGACAGTGTCAGCCCCCATGGGTGATGTTTGTCTGCACATGGCCAAAGGTATGTCTTATTTGCACTGCACTGTTTGCCTCCCCCAATCTATGTTGCTATGGGACACAAGCACTACTTTGCCACTGATGTGTTTGTTGTTCTGTGACCAGGAATCATCCATGCAGTTTGGCAGTTGCAGCTTTTTCAATGTCAACACTTACATTTTGGTCACTGTGATGATGGGGGTTTAGACCCCATTGCCACAATGTTCAAAATGTGCTTCAGCTATGGACCCCACACTTACCTTTTGGTCACTGTGATGATGGGGGTTTAGACCCCATTGCCACAATGTGCAAAATGTGCTTCAGCTATGGACCCCACACTTACCTTTTGGTCACTGTGATGATGGGGGTTTAGACCCCATTGCCACAATGTTCAAAATGTGCTTCAGCTATGGACCCCACACTTACCTTTTGGTCACTGTGATGATGGGGGTTTAGACCCCATTGCCACAATGTGCAAAATGTGCTTCAGCTATGGACCCCACACTTACCTTTTGGTCACTGTGATGATGGGGGTTGGACCCCATTGCCACAGTGGTCATGGTCTGCTTGCATTGTGGGGGCCACACACATTTATGTGTGACACATGTGATAGGGGGTCACATTGTATGTTCAAAGTCATGTTCAGTGTTGTAGGCATTTGACACAGTCTACACACGCTTGTCATGGTGTTGGGGGGATGTCTTTTTGTTGCATTCCTTATGTTGGTGTGTGCTTGTTGTGTCATGCATTAGCCATCCTGTGAGTGGGGGTGTTGTTGGTGGTAGGCATCCTGCCCCACTTGGGTAGAGGTGGTAGTAGTGGTAGGCATCTGGCACCCATGGGTAGAGGTGGTAATAGTGGTAGGCATCTGGCACCCATGGGTAGAGGTGGTAGTAGTGGTAGGCATCTGGCACGCCCTGAGTAGGGGTGGTACTGGTGGTAGGCATCCTGCCCCCCATGGGTAGAGGTGGTAGTAGTGACAGGCATCCAGCCCCCCATGGGTAGAGGTGGAAGTAGTGGTAGGCATCTGGCACCCCCTGAGTAGGGGTGGTAGTGGTGGTGGCCATCCAGCCCCCCATGGGTAGAGGTGGTAGTAGTGGTAGGCATCTGGCACCCATGGGTAGAGGTGGTAGTAGCGACAGCCATCCAGTCCCCCATGGGTAGAGGTAGTAGTAGTGGTAGGCATCCAGCCCCCCATGGGTAGGGGTGGTAGTAGTGGTAGGCATCCAGCCACCCATGGGTAGAGGTGGTAGTAGTGACAGGCATCCAGCCCCCCATGGGTAGAGGTGGTAGTAGTGGTAGGCATCCAGCCCCCCATGGGTAGAGGTGGTAGTGGTGGTAGGCATCCAGCCCCCCATGGGTAGGGGTGGTAGTAGTGACAGGCATCCAGCCCCCCATGGGTGGAGGTGGTAGTAGTGATAGGCATCTGGCACCCATGGGTAGAGGTGGTAGTAGTGGTAGGCATCTGGCACGCCCTGAGTAGGGGTGGTACTGGTGGTAGGCATCCTGCCCCCCATGGGTAGAGGTGGTAGTAGTGACAGGCATCCAGCCCCCCATGGGTAGAGGTGGTAGTAGTGGTAGGCATCTGGCACCCCCTGAGTAGGGGTGGTAGTGGTGGTGGGCATCCAGCCCCCATGGGTAGAGGTGGTAGTAGTGGTAGGCATCTGGCACCCATGGGTAGAGGTGGTAGTAGCGACAGCCATCCAGCCCCCATGGGTAGAGGTGGTAGTAGTGGTAGGCATCCAGCCCCCATGGGTAGGGGTGGTAGTAGTGGTAGGCATCCAGCCACCCATGGGTAGAGGTGGTAGTAGTGACAGGCATCCAGCCCCCCATGGGTAGAGGTGGTAGTAGTGGTAGGCATCCAGCCCCCCATGGGTAGAGGTGGTAGTGGTGGTAGGCATCCAGCCCCCCATGGGTAGGGGTGGTAGTAGTGACAGGCATCCAGCCCCCCATGGGTAGAGGTGGTAGTAGTGGTAGGCATCCAGCCCCCCATGGGTAGAGGTGGTAGTGGTGGTAGGCATCCTGCACCCCATGGGTAGAGGTGGTAGTAGTGACAGGCATCCAGCCCCCCATGGGTAGAGGTGGTAGTAGTGGTAGGCATCTGGCACCCCCTGAGTAGGAGTGGTAGTGGTGGTGGGCATCCAGCCCCCATGGGTAGAGGTGGTAGTAGTGGTAGGCATCTGGCACCCATGGGTAGAGGTGGTAGTAGCGACAGCCATCCAGCCCCCCATGGGTAGAGGTGGTAGTGGTGGTAGGCATCCAGCCCCCCATGGGTAGGGTTGGTAGTAGTGACAGGCATCCAGCCCCCCATGGGTGGAGGTGGTAGTAGTGACAGGCATCCAGCCCCCCATGGGTAGAGGTGGTAGTAGTGGTAGGCATCCAGCCCCCCATGGGTAGAGGTGGTAGTGGTGGTAGGCATCCAGCCCCCCATGGGTAGGGGTGGTAGTAGTGACAGGCATCCAGCCCCCCATGGGTAGAGGTGGTAGTAGTGCCAGGCATCCAGCCCCCCATGGGTAGAGGTGGTAGTAGTGGTAGGCATCCAGCCCCCCATGTGTAGGGGTGGTAGTAGTGGTAGGCATCCAGCCACCCATGGGTAGATGTGGTAGTAGTGACAGGCATACAGCCCCCCATGGGTAGAGGTGGTAGTAGTGGTAGGCATCCAGCCCCCCATGGGTAGGGGTGGTAGTAGTGACAGGCATCCAGCCCCCCATGGGTAGAGGTGGTAGTAGTGACAGGCATCCAGCCCCCCATGGGTAGAGGTGGTAGTAGTGGTAGGCATCCAGCCCCCCATGGGTAGAGGTGGTAGTAGTGGTAGGCATCCAGCCCCCCATGGGTAGAGGTGGTAGTGGTGGTAGGCATCCAGCCCCCCATGGGTAGGGGTGGTAGTAGTGACAGGCATCCAGCCCCCCATGGGTAGAGGTGGTAGTAGTGACAGGCATCCAGCCCCCCATGGGTAGAGGTGGTAGTAGTGGTAGGCATCCAGCCCCCAATGGGTAGAGGTGGTAGTGGTGGTAGGCATCCAGCCCCCATGGGTAGGGGTGGTAGTAGTGACAGGCATCCAGCCCCCATGGGTAGAGGTGGTAGTGGTGGTAGGCATCCTGCACCCCATGGGTAGAGGTGGTAGTAGTGACAGGCATCCAGCCCCCATGGGTAGAGGTGGTAGTAGTGACAGGCATCCTGCCCCCATGGGTAGAGGTGGTAGTAGTGGTAGGCATCTGGCACCCCCTGAGTAGGGGTGGTAGTGGTGGTGGGCATCCAGCCCCCATGGGTAGAGGTGGTAGGAGTGACAGGCATCTAGCACCCCCTGGGTAGGGGTGGTGTTAGTTGTTGGCATCCAGGCCCCTATGTGTGTATGTGGCATTGGTGATGGCCATCCCGCCCCTATGGTGCTGCTGTTGCTGGTGTAAGTAATTTCTGCATCCCTCTGTGTGTGTGTGATATGTCGGGTACGTGTAGTTTGTTTTTGTGGTTGGTGTCTGACTTACCTTCTGCGCCGTACGCGTCCGTGCCTGTTCCGGTAATAGATGTAGAGTATTGGTAGGACCTGCGCGATGGGATTCATGGTTGGTTCGTCTCGTTCGTCTTTCTCTTTGCTTCGCCTCGTCGCTGGCGTGTTCGTATCGTAGCCGTGGATCGTCTTGTGGCGCGAATCGGAGCTTATGTACGCCTCTCCCGGATGCTTTGATGTGCCGTGCGTAGCGACGGGTTCGGCGCGTACGGAAAGCGCATCGTACTTGTCCGGCCGGACGGGGCTGCATTTTGGCTTCCGTGCGACTCGATTCTGCATTTCCGGATCCGCATCGGTCGGAGAACTGGACCTGTATTGGGTGAGTACGACTGGGTCGGGATTTGGGCAGTTGTGCGCATCGTACTTGCTCGTTCGGACGTATGTGCGAATCGGTCGGGAAACAGGCATTCGCCTGGCTTTTTTCCCGGCCGAATGGTATTAGGTGCGCCTCCGACCGGGATCGGAATCGACCCCTAAGAAGAAAGACTGCTCAGCTGCCCTGCTGCTGGAAGGACTACCCTGCTGTTCTACAGCAAAAAGGACTGCCCTGCTTCCCAGCTGCCTGAGGGAGGTAGATGGGATTTGGTCCTTGAACCCAGAGCCACCAGAGTGACTGGCATCCTGCCCTGAGCTACAAGACATAACAAGTTCCAGAGACCTGTTCTGCATCTGACCAGCTGCCCTGACTCAACTAGACCTGCCTGTGCCCTGCTGCTAGCCTTTGCTAGAGTGCGTCTGATCCTCAAGAGGTGCTCTCGGTCCTGGACTCTTGGCTAGTGTACTCCTCCTAGCCCAACTGTAGGTTCCCTCAGAACTGGGGAGAGGATGTAGCCTTACGGCTAGAGGGGTCGACCTCGAAGCTAGGGAACCGGATTCGAGTCTCCTCAATGACGCTCAACATCCTGTGATTCTGGGCAAATCACTTAATCTCTCCGTGCCTAACAAAAATGAATGTGTCCACCTGTAACGAAACTGGTGCTCATGTAAAGCGCTCTGATACCCGATGTCTCGGGTATAGTTTGCGCTATATAAAACTAAAAAAAAACCTGCCACAGTGTGATGGAACTAAATGCAGTGCTATGCACGACCTGGCATCACAGCACCTCACACCTCCTGATCGGCGGCCTCATCGGAATTGATGTAGCACAATGCAACTCAACGCAGGACAAAGCAGTCCTCACAGCTCCTCATTGGAGCTGATGCAGCAGACATAAGAGGGACTAACCTGGTCCCTGCATCCGGCCCGCACTCCATCGTGGTTGGCCTGAATTTGTGACTTTGTCCTTTGTCTGGTGCAACCAGATACCCACAGTTAGCACTTTCTTCTTTTAGGTACCATACTTGCCCTATGAAACTGCATATCTCCGGTTCTACAGATTGGATTTTGGTTGCTTTGGTGTCAAATAATTTATTACATTTTACTTTATCTGTCTACATTGTTGTGGGATTTTACCTGTGTTGTGTTTTCACTTTGTTACAGTTAGTGTGCTGCATAAATACTCTACACATTGCCTCTACGTGATGCCTGACTGCGTTTGAGCCAAGCTACCAGAGGGTTAAGCACAGGTTCATTTAGTGACTATTTGTGGTTCACCCTGATAAGGACTGTGGATGTTGCTTTAGACGGGCTCACAACCCCCTCAACTAGCAATACAATTCCTCAAACCAGCCATATGCAAATCAGTCTTAACCCTGCTCAAATTGGAGGAGTCCAGCCTAAACTGCCAGGCCAGCTCCTCCCTGAACCAGTACACAAACAACCCAAGACTGGTTTTGCCCTTATTAGAGCTCATCAGTCCAGTATAGCTTGGTGTCAATGGCCCAGTGTGCATGGGAACTATGTCTCAGCATACTCATTCCATTTAGGGTGTCACACTGAAGTGTCCTAATAATATCCAACTCACTTCAGTTGGACAGAATTGGATCATGAGTGTTAACTAATGGCACGGCATAAGCGGCCTCCTATACACCTAAATAAAAAATCAAAATGCCACCTTCGATTGTGAGTTCGAGAATGCCGCAGGGTAAACCATAAAATGTAACTGCACTTGGCTCATAAATAAATCTTTCTTTTTAGAATCTCCATAAACTCTCTCTGGGAGGGAGGAGGTAAAGAAGTTGGTAAGATAACACACACTGCTGGCATTGTCATGCCTGTACCTTCTGAGGATGGTACTAAGCTTTTTGACATGTCAAATCAGCTACTGGGCTTACTCCCAAATTGTCAATTTAAATGCACTACATGATTATATAATGCTGCAGTGTCTGTCCTATAAGTGGACAATTCTTTTTCAAAATCATCCATAGTCAACAAAGTGACAGGAGTGGTTGTCAGGAACTGTTTAGAAGGAAAAAAAGTATGTGGGCTTATGATTCTGTCAGGACCACTATTCTCAAGTCCTCCTTCCGGCAGACAGAAGGTAAGTGTTTTAAGGAAGGTACTGCCGGGAAAAAGACTTGGAAGAATCATTTAAGATTTATCATTATTTTATCTCCAATCTTAATCAGAACTATTATGAGTAAATACCTCCTACCCAGATCGTGAAGGTTCTATGGAACAACCTTCCTGCAAAGTCCGGAAACCTATAGGCCTATTGAGACTGCAACCACTCTGTTGAATTCTGCTTATTCACATGCAGCGCGGTTAGGGCATGGCCCTACTTATTGCTGCCTGCTCAAAATGGCAGATGAATTTTCTAGCAATCTCACAGAAAATTCACTTTTTCTGCAGAACCATTAGAAAAACGTGCTCTCTTATACCAGGTTCTAAATGAAGAGATGGGAAGCTCGCCATCTCCTTCCATAAGGCCATATGCGCCTTATCGCAGATCGGTCATTCCGGAGCAGTAGAAGTTCAATGGGTCAGGTAGACTTTACTGTCATTTGAATTACAAGTGGAAACCATGGCACAGACAGCCTAATACACAACACTCTGGGGAAACGCTGCTTATATTGTTAGGTTAGACTGTTGGGCCCAGTGGTCTCCCAAAAGTTCAAACTGGTTATGAAAAAGAGCATCTTCTAAATTCCGTGATACAAATGTTAGAAATTATGCTTACAGAAGTGTGATAAACAAGTGCTGATCAAGATATTGTGAAAAGGGACTTGGTGCGATTCAAGGACTAAAGGTAACATGGTTGGACTGCACCAAAACTCTTCCAGTTCCTTAGCTTTAACACCAATGTGGAAGAAGGGATTGCGATGACAGAAGCCAGCTATCAGTTTAAAAAGAAAATAGATGTTCCCCTAAAAAGTTATAGAGAAATGTGGAATATTGAGAAACTAGATTGTGCTTTCTAACCTTTGGTTTGTGGATTCCCAGAAAGATTGGAGGTGAATATAAAAATGGGAGAGGTGTTTTTGAACTTAATATTAGAAATTTTACTTTTAAATTCAGACATTCAGTTCTCTCATTTCTCTTTTTCTAGAGTCCAAAAGAGTCCATCACAGAATCCTGTGGGCCCTGAGAGATTAATTTTATTTGAAGCTGTAATATGAAATCTGATCCCTCACACATAAATATATGTTTTCAAAAATGTTATATATGTTTGTAGACTTTCTGCAATTATTTTACTTTTAATATTTAAAATCACAATATTTATGACAATATTGGATTTTAGTTTATTTTCAGGTAAATCAATGCATAAGAAAATTATTTTGCTTGATTTATATTTGTAAATTTAATATTGTTTAATCTAGAAATTATAATAATTTTTCATTCATTTATATTGGATGTACTTATTTTTAAAAGCTATTTTTCAAAAATTCAAATTAATTTTAATTAAAAGCATTTACTATTTTAAAATATATATTCTATATTTTAACACTGCATTTTGGTTTTCATTCTTTTTGGTAATTTTAATTTAATTTTAATTTTATAAGTCAGTATATTGTAAGCTATATTTTTCCATTGGATATTTTTGTAGGATTATATTTTGGAATAAATATTTTTTTGCTTTTATTACAAGTATTCGGCTGTTGATTTTATGGTGGTTCATATTTTGACATCGATATTATTCTAGATTGATATTTTGCAGTCACTATTCAGTAGTACAATTCTTAAAGTGAGCTGAGCACTATGTGAGAACAATGCTATTTTTGTCTGCATTGCAAATAATGTCATGGGTGTACAAGAATTTGAATTTGAATTACTAAAATGTTTGTGGCCCATAATACAAAACATAGCTGCCTTTCACACATACGATTTAAAACAAAATATAAAAATTTTAAATGATAATTTTAAAACAACGCTAAAATACTGTATGCTCTAAAACAAAACGAAATATGTCAGGCCCAAGAAGACCACAGACATAAAACAACAGCACTAGGCTGACAGCCAAGGCGACATGCAAGACGAAAAACGAGATGACATGTATTAACACTGAAAGTGTTCTTTTTGAGCAGTCTGAAGTTTTGTGCCAATGTTCCAGCTGAGCTTGAGGAATAGACCTGTTGCCTTGGTGACCTAACTCGCATGGTCGCTTAGCAAAAAGAATATTTGATCTGCCTTATTTCCAGGTTGCTCTTTGTGTAGGATCTTAGGGGCTCATTACGATACCCGGCGTAAAAAAATCCGCCAGGCATGGAAGCGGCAAAAATCCGCCCGCACACACCGCCTGAACACCGACCACGCCATTATGAGTACACAAACCGAAAACCGCCATCGGCGGAAAAAGCACACAAAATACCGCCCGCCATCGTCCGAGTCAGAGTCAAACCGCCCGCCACGGACGGAAACACGCACGACAACACAAAACCGCCCGCCCACACGGCCGACACACCGCACGTGAAATTACGATCGCACCGCCATGAGCGCGGAAAAACCACAAATATACCGCCCGCCAGCGCAAACAACGCCGATGAGAATCGACACGGCAGAAGCCATGGCCCCCACGTACCTGCACAGAAACCATCCGCACACAAAACCAATAGCACACAACATGGCCAACAAGTCCACACAGCAAGGCACACACAAATACACAAGCACAGTACACATCCCGAAAACACCCCCCGGACAAACAAAAAATACAAAGGCCAGAACCCCAGACACAACACACCTGAAAACAACAGACCATGAGGACACACCCACATAGGTGAGTACAAAAGCAGCACTCCCACAGACCACAACCCCTTGCTACATTGCAAACCAGAGAGGAGAGGAGAGGACACAGTGACACAGCAAGGACAGCAGCACACCACAGAAACGCACACATCACTACCACCACCACCACCACCACCACCACCACCACCACCAAACACCGGCACCACAAACCCCCTGCACATTACACAACACACACCGCACCAGCACCACAAACACCATGGCACCACAAAGGATGCCCAAGTTCACGCCCATGGAGCTGACGGTCATGGTCGACGAGATCATCAAGGTGTACCCACAAATCTATGGGAACATGGTCCAGCACACACCACTAGCCACCAGAAACAGAATGTGGACCCGGATCGTAGACCAGGTCAATGCAGTCGGGACCCTGCCCAGGAACAGAACCGAGATAAACAAACGTTGGAATGACGTAAAGAGCCTGGTCAAGAAGAAGGAGGGCAAAAACAGAGAGCTGGCTGCCGTCACTGGCGGAGGGAATCCCGCGCTCTTTAAGACCTTCAAAGCGTGGGAGGAGAAGGTGCGAGTCGTAATCCATCCGGAGATCCTCGCCGGATTAGCAGGGGGAGTGGAGGCTGGTAAGTACAAACTAATGTATACTAGCACACCGCTATGTACTCACATGCGCAACCACCATGCCACAGCTCCCAGGGACAAACACCCCCATGTCCAGCACACAATACACAACACATCACACGCACATGCAACAGACACTACCACACACAGGCCAAACCGAACAACTGTAAGATGCGTGGGGACATGTGTACACTAAGCCAGCCACGTAACCACCAACAGGTCCCCAAATATGCCAGAAGCGCCACAACGAGCACCCACCACACCCATGTGTCCGCCACAGCTGCACTAACCGACAAGTAACAGGTAAGTGGCAGGAACACAAAGTGCAGTGGGTGGGACGGTGGACAGCCCAAGTACAACACACACCAGGCCCCAGTCCCACAGCACAGCAAGGAGGAGCATCCCCCACACCCCACAGCCACGTGTCAGCCACCGCAGTGCACAACGACAGCCGAAAGGCAGACATCACGGTCCACAGCAATCGGTGTCAGTGGGTGTACAGCCACCCCCACGACCCACTACACCCCCCCACACCCACAGACCTGCAACATGGAGCACCCCCCGCTTAGAGCCATGTGGCATCCAGTACAGTGCACACACGAACAACTTGCAGGTGGGAAACTGGACAGGGCTGGATTACTGGAGGCATGAGGACCATAACACCACCAACACATGGGACATGTCACGTAGCACACGGACACGCAGCACCGCCCACCGTCACGAACAAGTGAACAATGTGCACACGGACATGAACAGCAGACTCACACCCCACATGACCCATCACAGACATAGCAACACCCAAGGAGCCACGTCTGCATGCACAAGCCACACTGAATATAGTCCCACACGGCAGCCACAGTGCAACTCATCACACACAACCGAAACACCATTGAAGTCCTGTCCATGTAGCCCCCACTGCCTGTCAACCCCACACCCCACAACTACGCCTATGTAAGACAAACAACACTAGACGCAACAGAGCGGAACAACAGAAATGCACACGAACACCACTGAACCCATCAAACTCACAGACACACCATGCACATACAACATACCATCCATCCCATCCGTCAGCCCCAGTCACATGAAAGGCATGTCATCCGCACAGCTGCCACACATACAGCAGTCACGCTAAGACACATGCCCATGACCAACCATGTGCCAGAAGTCAATTAAGCGCACGACACACTGTGAGCAACAACACACAACATGGGCCACACCCCCCCGAGCACTGCAGTGATGCACATGGCACAGGGCAGCACGCACACCAAGGAGATGGGACAACTGCAATACGTTGGCTGGCACACAACTATCACTCACTCATAACGATGCGTCCAATGCCATGTCCAGTAACCACAACAGACAGCAAATATGCAGGGCATGTCAGGCATGCACACACCTCAGACCATGCACTGTCATGCTGCCACAACACATGTCACGTTCGGCACCCATGGCTCACAGCATGTACCCCAAAAGCATATCCCCTCCCAAATGCGAATCTGGGGCATGGCCCCCATGTTGCCATATGCGTTCCTAAGCGTTCCATTTGAACCCCAAAAGCATATCCCCTCCCAAATGCGAATCTGGGGCATGGCCCCCATGTTGCCATATGCGTTCCTAAGCGTTCCATTTGAACCCCAAAAGCATATCCCCTCCCAAATGCGAATCTGGGGCATGGCCCCCATGTTGCCATATGCGTTCCTAAGCGTTCCATATGAACTCCAAAAGCAAAGTACAAACCAGACCCAGGATGGGCCAGGAGCCCGCATACACCAGAGTCACAATGAGTAGGGGCAAAGCAACACACCCATCGGCATGGCCAATCCGTCCCATGCCACATGTGCACAGCACACAGTCCCATTGCCTAGCACACACAACTACAGATGCCACAGCCACACACTCGCCTCCGGGAAACCCATGTACGAGATTGCACGAACTGCCAATGTCAGACGACTAATACATACTTCGCCAGGTGCAACACAATAACAAATCTCATTTTCTCCACAGGTGACGAACTGCTGGACGCTGGGGATGGAGACAGCAGCCAGCACAGCCAGCCTACAAGCCCCCAACGAGGACACATGGATCTGGAGGATCTGTCCACCTCTTCGGACACGGACCACCAAGCTGGCCCATCTGGCGTGGCAGGGCCCAGCCGCTCCCCAGGACCCCTCCTACCCACCAACCCATCATCCAGGGATGCTGAACAGTCCCAGTCCCCTGCTGCCACTGTCGTTGCGGCCACACCCACGGTCATTGCGGCCACTACCACTGCCGCAACCGCCACCATCGCCGCACCGACCACCACCGCCTCCACCACCACCACGTCTTCGCTGGCACCAGCCCCAGCGCAGGTGGTGGCCCGGCCGACTGGATCCACCCTGGGAGCCACAGCGAGGACCGTGGTGAGCAATGTGGCTAGTGGGCAGGCCGGTGGCAGCAGGACTGGTAGGAGGAGCAGGGTCAGGGAAACGCCAGCCTCCCCTGGGAGCCATGCCCTGCCTCAAATGGCCAGAGTCCTTGGGGCCTATGAAGAGGCCCAAGGACAATGGGCCAGGTCTGCTACTGACACGCGGGAGGTGCTGGGGGTGCTGAGGTCCATGGACGCCCATATGGGCCAATTCGTGTCCCGTATGGACCAACTCGTGGACCTCATGGGCCAGCTGGTGGTGGCGGTGGGGTCACAGGCAAGGCCAGCAACACCACCTCCGCCACCACCTGCTAGGGCGCAGGGTCGGCCAGCAGTGTCCACTTCCCCTGCATCCACAGCAAGTGAGCACACCTCACCCACCACCAGCAGGTCGCCACCACACCCCCCCCCTCCCAAACGTGGAAGGGGCCGTCCGAAGAGGAAACAGATCTCCCGGGAGGACTTTGCACGCTCCAGTCGCAAGTGAGGCAGCCAGCCAGCCTTCCGCCAGCCTTCCTTGACCAGCCACTGCATTGACTTGCTCTACGATCCCACTCCACACAGCCAGCTGGATGGCATGTGTGTGTTGGACTATGGACATAGAACCAGTGGGTACACCCTGATCATCACGCAGCCATGACCGACAGCTCATTGTCACTGCACGCACCACTTTTGTTATCACCTTACACACAATCACATGTCACAGTTCGTAATAAATGCACCTTATTCACTAACTGCTGTTTGTGCCCTGTGTTTTATTTGTACGGAATACAACGGCCACCTTGGGCGGAAGGGCACCTGATGCGTGGCATGGCAATGGAATCCGGAGGGCCTGTAGGGACCTAGGGTTGGGAGACAGAACAGGAGCACATTCAATGAGTGTGTCACACACCCATCACACAGTACATGTCAACAACTACAAGCAATGTACACACATCGCACAGAGCAATAGGGCACAATGCCACAGTCACCAACAGTGGCATACTACCCTGGCCATGGAGCGTTGACACACTGCACGCAGTGAACATACGGCCACCCTGACACAGCACACACACACCTGCACAGATACAGACACATCATCCGTCGTACATGGACACTCACCGTCAAGTGAAGTAGCGGGCGATGAGCTGCTGGCGCACATTCCCAGCTTCCTCCTCTCCGCTGTCCACCTCACTCGAGCTGTCCTGGTCTGCGGGCTGGGGCCCTGGTTGATCTCCGTCATCCACAATGAGGGGGATCTGCTTCCAAATGGCCAGATTGTGCAGCATGCAGCACGCCACCACTATCTGGCACACCTTCTGTGGGGAGTACGCCAGTGCACCCTCGGTGCGGTCCAGGCACCTGAACCTGGACTTGAGGAGGCCAAAGGTACGCTCGACCACACGTCTGGTCCTCCCATGTGCCTCATTGTATCGATCGTCTGCTGGGGTGCGAGGATTCCTCAATGGACTGAGCAGCCATGCCCCATTCGGGTACGCAGAGTCACCTGGGTGTGAGGGACACAGAGAACCGTAGCTATTCCAACTGGACAGGGGACAGCATCGCACAACCAGCACGCTACACCACTCCACATACTCACCGACAATACAGGCACGATCCTGTTGCAGATTGGCCATCAGTCGTGGCAAGATGCTGTTGCGCATTATGTGTGCGTCATGGGCCGAGCCTGGAAACTTTGCACACACGTGGGTGATCACCATGTCCCCAAGGCACACCACTTGCACATTCAGGGAGTGCGTGTGCTTCCTGTTGCGGTACAGGTGCTCAGTGGCCTGTGGTGGAACAAGGCCAACATGAGTGCAGTCAATGGCTCCCACGACGTGTGGGATTCTGCCAAGGGCATAGAATGCACCCTTCACTGCCGCCAATTCACGAGCCCTGGGGAAGCGGATGTACCTGTTCCGGTACAGCATCATGGCTGCCAGTACATCCCTCAGCACCTTGCTGAACATGGGCTGGGACATCCCTCCTCCACTGCCCACTGTGTGCTGGAATGACCCAGTGGCGAAGAAATGCATGGCGGCCATCACCTTAGCCGTGGGGGTGACAGCAGTCGGATACACCCTGCGGGGACGGAGATGGGGCTCTAACATGGCACACAGTCGATGCAGAGTTGGCCTGTCCAGCCGAAACTTCCTGATTACCTCTGTATCGTCCATGTCCGCCAGCAATTGGTATGGGCGGTCAATGTTCGGTCTCCGCCTGGGTTAAATGGCAGAGGACACATGTCAAAGCAACACGGCACATAGCAATTTCGCATACACATCACTGACATGACTGAGCAAGCACATGAGCCACAGCCCAGCTGCCAAGCTGGGACGGCACGGCCACAATACACTTACACAGGTCTCCCAACAATGGCAATGGCAAGTGAGACATACCACTGCCATGTGCATGCACATGGGGATCTAGGCCCCAATGACTTGCGGGGCGTGCTGATGGGGACTGACTGCATATTCGTCAAGCGGCAACGCCACGGCAACATGAGTGTCTGCTGAGCATGGAACTGCTTCCGAGGCTGGATGAGTATGGCACACGACGACGACGATGTGGGCACGGGCTGAGCGGCCAATACAAGTGGGACCTGTGGCACGAGGGGATATGAGACAGTAGTAGGTGTCAGCACTGCACCCTATGTACAGCACTGTACGGATCACAGCTCCCGAAACATTGACTGGTGTCCACATTGACAGCCCCATGCCAAGACGGCTGTGTGCTTGCAGTCACACGTCACAGGTGAGAGGTTACATTGCACGTGCCAGGTGGCAGTCGTACATAGTGGGAGCTGGCATGTGTGTGCATGTGTCTCCTGTTCAGGATCCACCAGATGGGCGCTGACTCTGTACTGACCATTGGACACAGCATGTTCCGTGGAAGGCTTGTGTGTGTGGGATGGTGGCACTGGATGTGCCTCCGTTGGGTGGGGGGCCATGCACAGGGCGGGTACGTCGATGATTGCGCATTGTTGGTCACGGTGGGTGCACCAGCTAAGATGTGTTGCCCTGTGTTCAATTCCTATGTCCGCATGATGATGGACTGTAGATGTGGGCAGACTACACACTGGTCGATGTGCTGTCTATATGCACGTGCCTTCACACCAGGCACAGCTGCCCCTGCACATGTGACCCCTGCTGGACTCGCTGCTGGGTCTGTGGAGCTGATGCACCTTCTGCGCGTGGGGCGGACAGCTCTCCTCACTTCCCTCATTGCGCATGTCATGACTTTGCCGCAGGTGACATGGATCATGGAGGGCCCACATGAACGCGTGGGTAGGCTACACATGATTGTACACTGGTCGCCACCCCCAGTCAGTGTTTCGAATGGGAAGGTTGTCGTGCTGGTGGTATGTTCGATGTGTCGGATGGGCGGGCCTAGGTGCGGGCTTACATTCCGGACATGGGGGGTAGTTGGATTGGCGACTAGTTGCAGTGCACACGGGACATGTCTCTTCCTTTCCACATCTGGGTCATCCCTTGTACTAACTGACAGTGATACAGTCATCTTCGCCCCAGCCCTCATGTCCTCCCCTCGCTCCCCCAATATGCATGCTCACCTGCGAGGCTAGCGCTTGCACAGGCAGCCCCAAGCTCGCACCAGAGAGGGCAAGGAGTGTATGTGTGGGTCCAGTTGCACGAGTGGGCTGTCTCAGGGTATGATGTGTGGCGGGACGCCGTCCACCTGCGTGGTGCCCCAAATGGAGACCCGGCCTGCATGGACTATGCATCACAGTCTTCGCCTTCCGGATCCGCCACCTGCGACACCCAGTGGCTGTGGCTGCCCTTGCGGCCAGGCCGCGTCCGTCTGTGGCTGATGGCCCACACATTCACTCTTTGGCCTCTCTGGGGAGGGCTCGGGGGTGGTGGCGCACGCGCTTGCACTTAGTCGCAATGGCATGTGGCGTGGTTGGTATGATGGGCAATGGATGGGATGGTGCGAGCCACCTCCCGTGACGTCAGTGCTGCTCGTGCTGTGGTGCGTCCCCCCTACACTTCCATCTGACTTGTGCCATGCTAGACGTTGAGGTTCTATTGCCTGCGTGATATGAGCAGGAGGAGCGCGAGGAGACCTCTCACACACCATGCTCCACTGCCATGCCGTGTCCTGTATCGCCTGTGCGGATTGACTATGTTGGGGTTACACCTGGTCGACTGGGGCTGTGTGTGCCTTGTCAAGGGGCATGGCGGGCGCACAACAGGATCCAACTTGTCCACAGAGGGTGGGCTGAGGTGCGCCTGGTACCGCCTTGTACGTGTGCCCGGCTGCTGTGCACACACGTGTTCACTCCCCCCGACAGGTGTCCTCTCACAATGCCCAGGGAAGCGGTGGTGTACTGTTCATGACCCCTCCCAACACGGCGTGCTCCAACTTGGCATGTGCGCATCTACCCGTCGCACCCACCCACCTGAGCACTGCGTCCATACGACTTCACACGACACATGTGTGTCTTCCACAGTAGTGCTACTCATTTGCGTTGACATCCAATACCAGTGGACTACATGGTCATGTCACGACTGCCGTGTACTTCACATACTCTCATCCTCTCTCATTCGTACTTGTGAAATGAGTCAGCGGAGACAGTTTTGGTTTCAAACATTATATTGAGTCTTCTGTCCTCTGTGATGCAGTATAGTGGACACTACTGGCAGCGGAATACATGTTGAGGATATACTGAGCATGATTACGAATGGGATAGGGTGTGGGGTTACATCTGCTTGGCCAAGGCTGTGCTAATGTACATTTACGTATAGCTGCGGAGCTGCGGACTTTGACACAGACGGTATACATGTAGCCTACCAGACCGCTCGGCATCATGGGCACAGTCCATCTCAGTTCCATGTGACAGGTTTGCTGCGGTTGTTCCTCATGCACGCGTGCATGTGAGATGACATCAGGGCATGTGCTTGCGTGCATGCAGCGGCGTGCCACTTGTTGTTGCACTGTGGTGGTTACTGGACATGTCACAGTCACTGGGGTCGTGTTGTTGTTGTATGCACTTGTCGTCCATGCAAAGGTCCTGGTATGGGATTCCCGGGGCGGGGGTGGGAGGGGTGCAGCACCCACAGACTCCAGGCGACCTATTCATGTCCACTGAGCGGTGTGTGTGTCCATGTGCGCTGGATCCATGTCGTGTCCTGGTTGTTCGTGCAGTTCCGTCCATGTGGGTGCGATGCACAGAGCCCATGCCACTGCCTCCCACGATGCATGCGGTGTTCCTGGATGTGATGGGGAACAGTGTGCATGTCCCGGTCATGTCCGATGTCATGGCGATGTCGTTGATGGTGTGGTTACAGTTGCCGGTTGTTTGGTATGGCTGTTGTGGTGGTGACTGGCCAGTCCGTGCGGAAGCTGAGCATGGGTGCGGGGTTGGACTTCATAGGTCACTCGGGGAACCTGCGTTGTGGTCCGACGTATTTACAGGTTGTCAGGTATGCGATGCCGTCCAGCAGGGCTTCCATGTCATTGGTGGTGTACATGTTTGCCAGCCAATGAAGCGGATGGTGGCTGTCAAGGTGTTGTTCGTAGGTTGTCCCTTGGAGGACCATGATGGGGCATGCTGGGTGACATTCGATGTAGCTGTTCTCGATGATCCGTCGTGTGGAGGCACAGTGGTTCCATTTCAGTGCGCGTGCGATGTTGGCCACATACGCCATGCCCCCATAGGCAGAGCAGGCCCTGTCGTGTGCGTCCAGAGGGAGGAGTAGTGGTAGCAGGTCCGCCTTCAGACATGCCGGGTTGGAGAGGCATATCTCGACGGGATGCTGGTAGGGACACCTCCGACAGTAGAAGACGGGCATGACGCAGCTGAACAATGTGATGCGGTAAGTCAGTCGGTAACTTACGTTCAGCAGGGACAGGAGATCGCATCCCAATGTATGTATCGTGTTGGTTTGGTACAGCTTGAGCTGTTCGGCGTAGTTGGGTAGGTGTGTTGCGGTTGCCATTTCGCAGCGGTTCGTAGAGGTGGCGTGCTCCGGCTGTGTGTGCAGTCTGCAATGTGCACGCTCCGGGGTTGCTGTGAGCTCTGTGTAGTCGTGGGGAGACAGGACTTGTGTTCTGTTGGATTGTTTGGAGGACACGGGCCCTCTTCCCACATGCTTCTCAGACAGTTCAAGGTCAGTGCTGTGTGACTCCTTCCAATTAACTTGCATGTGGCCGACATGGGGGAGTGTTTTCTTCTTTCTTCCCCGTCCGTTGTGTGCTTCTGTGATATGCGCTATCTGCCGTGTGGTCGGTCTCCTCGGCATGCCTGTGTTGGTCTATTCTTGGACAATGGCTGTATTCACCGGCTTCTGTCGTAGGGCTGTGGTTTCGGTGTTGGAATGGAAGGTCATTCAGTGCTGTCTGCTCTCCCTTGTGTGGGCGGCAGGCTGCCTTTCCGCTCTGCGTTGGGCCTTGTGTGTGGATGTAATTCTTGGGCCACCTGTTGTCGGTCCCCGGGCTCTTTGGTGTTCCGTTTCATGTGTCTTGTTCATATGTGCAGGGTGGTATGGGTTTTTCAGTGTGGTACTGGCGTTCCTCTTCCCGAAGGGGCCCTGCTTCTCCTAGTTGGTGTTGCCGCCGCTGTGTGCTTCGCCATGTTTGTTACACTGGGGTGTGTCCTGCTGTTGCGTGACTTCACTGACATGTGTGCGTCGGTTGTGTGGCGTTGGGTGTTGTCCGTGAATTGGGCGTTGGGGACATGTCTGTGGCCGGCCTGTCACGTGTCATGTGCGTTCGGGGTGGGGCTGATGTGTGTGCTGCTTGGTTGTGTCCCTGTGTCTGTGTGCGACGCATGCATGGCGCTGCGGTTGGCCTCTGCGTTGTGCGCATGTGTGGCGGCGTCATCGGCGCTTTGTGGCCGTGACGGGGTGGTTGGTTCCTAGTCCCAGGTGGTGTGTACACATGTGTTCCGCGATGTTAGGATTTGGCCTGTGTGTCATATGTGGATGCAATGGTGGATGTGTAGTGTGCACGCGCTGGTGGGGGTTGTCCGCTTTTTCCGCCCTTGCACTGTGTGCGCTGTTTGCGTGCACTTGTTGTGTGTGTGCCTACCTGCGTCTCCGCGGTACGTTGCGTCCTTGGTGTTGCATCAGCAGAAGCATGGGAAGGGCCTGCAGTGCTGGATTCATGCCCGGGGTGCCGCTTCTTCGTTGTCCGTGCTCTGCGTCCGTGTTTCCGCCTCTCTTTCACGTGCGGTGTCTCTTTGCCGTGGGAGCCGTTTGTTTGCGGCATCGTAATTTATGCGCCGGGCGGGACGTGTTTCGTCGGACGGTGTGTGTCAGTTGTGCTGCGCCGCTACGTGTGCGGGCGCACTTTGATGGCGGACGGTGTTGCTGGCTTGCCGGCGGTGTTTGGCCTGCTTTTCGCATCATAATTGGGCGGGCGTGTGGACTGCTGCGTGCCGGCGGTAACTGGTGGTTTTTGCATCCGCCAGCACGGCGGTTGTGCTTCCGCCCGCCATCGTAATGGGCCCCTTAGCTATTGTATTGGACCTACCCTTGCTCAAATGGCTGCAAACCAACATAAAATGTTCCAAGCCCTCTTTTTCGCTGCAAACGCATTCGTCTGTGACCTTCAGGTTGCGGCTGTTCTTGATTGTATTAAATAGCGCCACCCCCCATCCTCCCTAGCTACAGCGAACAGTCTCCTTTCTCTGTGGTTTGCTAGCAAAACAAGGTATTGTTGAGCCTACGGGGATGGGTCAAACAAGCCCACTCGGGAGCTCATTTTTAGGTTTGTAAGGGCGAGCATTGTTTCTTGTTTTAAGATCGAAGATTGGTTATTTATTATGGCATTTTGCCTCTTGTGTGGCAGCAAATTTAAGTTTATGAAAGTTGCTAGGTGCAGCCTCTGTGCTTTCTTATTTCATTGAATCATGCAGCTAAATTTAAGCTGCATAGAAAAGTAAAGTGTTTTCCAGGCTTTGTCCACGAGCTGTCCTGTTCCCGAACTCAGCCTTTTCAGTCCATATTTAATGGGGACTGTCTGACATTTGGATTCGATTTTGAAGTGGCCAACATCCGCCTCAAATATCGGGGTCAGGAAGCTAGCTGGTAATTTGAGTAGTGATTTACAAATCTTTCTCTCAGAGCATCCTACACATTCTCTTCACCTCTCCAGACCCCAGAGCTCTGCTCCATAGGAAATCTGACTTCCCACTTTTGCCTGAAAAACATTATTGATGTAGTTGGAGAACCTGTGACTGTGTTTATGCACAATCCTCAAAATTGCATATGTGGCGGCTTCTGAATTGCCGATGATGGTTTGTATATGGTTTGGCCATTGAAGTGTATTGCCAATTGTCACACTTAGGGGTCTATTATGATGGCGGTCGGATGTCCACCGCCGGGCCGGCGGTGGCGCCTGCTGTACCGGCGGTGGACATCCACCCGCCATCGCAACCAGGGAAACCGCCGGTCACATTAGGATGGCGGTGGTGATCGCGGCGGTGGGAAATTCCGACCGCCGCTTTACCACGGGTTGCCATCCGCACTCCTGCCTGGCGGATGGAGCAGGACCGGGATAATGGTGGCGGTGCAGAGCAGGCCGGATTATGATGCTGGCGGTAGCCAGCCTTTCAGCAGCGGTCAGACCGCCATTGAAAGGCATGCAGTGATTGTCTTCCGGGGGCCCGTTGCGGGCCCCCAATGTGTTGGGGGGGTGTGGGTGCACTGGGGGGTACCCATGGTCCCCCCTACATTTTCCTGCATCAGGTGGCAGGCACTGTGCAGTGCCTGCCACGCAGTGCAGGGAAATGCAGGACATGCTCCTTTCGGCATGGCGGCGGTGCTGCGAGCAGCAGCAACCGCCGCAATGTCAATGCCCGCGATCCGACCGCCGCGGTCGGATTTCGACAGCGGGTCATCGTAGTTCGACCGGCGGTGATGTCGCGGTACATGCGGGCGGTCTTTTCCCGCTACCATGGCGGTCGGGGAGGTTTCCCGACCGCCATCGTAATAGGCCCCTTAGATATTTGAAGGCTGCCACTTCCTCCAGTTCCTCGTGATGTAAAAAGAACAAGGGCTTTTTGCGCACTAGCTCCTGAAAATCATTTTCATCGGATTACTAGAGTTAATTGCCAAGTTAGTTGTTTTGCAATAGGTTTCCAATGCTAGGAGCTGGGTCTGCAGAGCTTCAGGAGTTTTTGCAATGAGAATAGAGTCATTAGCGTAGAGGAGTGCTGGAATCTTAAAGCCATTAATTGATGGAACATGACTACTTTGTATATATCATTAACGTAGAGAGAGAGAATGAAAGTGTCACTAAAAGGCAACCCTGCTTGACCCCCCTATTGTTATATAATTTCCTTTTGAGGTTCCCATTTTTGGCTAAGGGCCTGATTTAAATCTTGGTGGAACCGGTCCCACCGTTGATTTTTCAGCCGTCATCCCGCCCGGCAGCCTGGCTGTCTGCCCGCCCTATTTAGATGGGTGCACAGACAAAATATCGATTTTTAAATATTGACCTACATTAATATTGAGTTTTAAATATCGTAGGGACAGAATATCGACATCAAGAATATCGGTGACCAGAATATCGACCTGAAGGTAAGAAATATCGTTTTTGTTAATATCGAGTTATTAATATCGATAGTAAAAATATCGATGTTAATAATATCGATGTTTATGTTAGTGTTATGTATTTTAGTATGTATTTTATATGTATGTGTTCCACATGTTTTGTTATGCTTTGTATTATTTTTTTATTAATTGTTTAGAAGTTAGTAATTTTTTTTAAAGTAAATTTTGCGTTTTAGTACCGTAGCGGGTTGTGGGTTTATAGGGGAATAGGGTGGGAAGTAATTTAATTATAGTAAATTAATTCATAATTTTTTTTAATTATTAATTATTTTTAATAAAATTTTGCATTTTAGTTCTGTAGCGGGTTGTGGGTTTATCGGGGAATAGGGTGGGAAGTAATTTAATTGTAATTAGGTAATTATTAATTTTTATTTATTGTTATTGATATTTAATTTATTGTTAATTATTAATTGGTAATTAATTTTTATTAATTGATTAATTGATAATTATATTAATTGTATTAATTTTTTATTGGAGCAGGTTGTGGGTTAATAGGGGAATAAGGTGGGAAGTAAATTAATTATAATAAAGTAATTAATAATTTGTATTTTTGGGTATTGATAATTAATTTATTGTTTATTAATTAATAATTGGTAATTAATTATTATTAATTAATTAATTGATAAATATATTAATTGTGTTAATTTAGTTTAGGAGCGGGTTGTGTGTTTATAGGGGAAAAGGGTGGGAAGTAATTGTTATAATTAAGTAATTATTTATTAATATTTATTGGTATTGATAATTAATTTATTGTTAATTAATTATTAATTGCTAATTAATTTTTATTTATTGGTATTGATAATTATTTTATTGTTAATTAATTATTAATTGTTAATTAATTTTTATTAATTGATTAATTGACACTTATATTAATTGTGTTAAATTTTATGTGGAGTGGGTTTTGTGTTTATTGGGGAATAGGGTGGGAAGAAATGTTATGTTATTAAAGTAATTATTAATTTTCATTTATTGGTATTTATAATTAATTTATTGTTAATTTATTAATAAATCATTATTTAATTAAAACAATTATTTAATTGATAAGTATGTTATTTTTAACCCCTACGCTATCCAACACTTTCCCTACTGTTGCATTCTCTGGAGTGGGAATAGAATTTTTACCCCTACGCTATCCAACACTTTCCCTACTGTTACACTCTCTGGAGTTGGAATAGTAATTTTTACCCCTACGCTATCCAACACTTTCCCTACTGTTGCACTTACTGGAGTGGGAATAGTAATTTTAACCCTTTCGCTATCCAACACTTTCCCTACTGTTGCACTCTCTGGAGTGGGAATAGTAATTTTTACCCTTACGCTATCCAACACTTTCCCCTACTGTTGCACTCACTGGAGTGGGAATAGTAATTTTAATCCTTTCGCTATCCAACACTTTCCCTACTGTTGTACTCTCTGGAGTGGGAATAGTAATTTTTAGCCCTACGCTATCCAACACTTTCCCTACTGTTGCACTCTCTGGAGTGGGAATAGCAATTTTTACCCCTACGCTATCCAACACTTTCCCTACTGTTGCACTCTCTGGAGTTGGAATAGTAATTTTTACCCCTACGCCATCCAATACTTTCCCTACTGTTGCACTCTTTGGAGTGGGAAAAGTAATTTTTACCCCTACGCTATCCAACACTTTCCCTACTGTTGCACTCTCTGGAGTTGGAATAGTAATTTTTACCCCTACGCCATCCAATACTTTCCCTACTGTTGCACTCTTTGGAGTGGGAATAGTAATTTTTTTCCCTCCGCTATCCAATATTTTTCTGTATTGTTTTACTTAATGTTGTGTATAATTTATTTTACAAAAATTAAAAATATTGTAATTTTTTAATTTGTTAAATATATTTTTTACATTTTTTATAATATTATTTGTTTATGTGTATGTCTGTATTTATAATTTATAAAATATTTTTAACAATTTATGTTATTAAAATAATTATTTATGAATATTATTCAGTATATATATTATATTTTATATGTATATGTTTAATTTATTTTAACATTTTATGTATCAGTTTTTATTTTTAAACATTTTAAAATAATTTTAACTATGTTTCTTTTAATTATACATATTATTTACTTTATTTTAGATTATTTTTTTAACATTTTAAAAAAAAACGATATTTTTTACAACGATATTCTTGACATCGATATTTTGTTTCCGATATTTTTGTACTTACCATGATGTAGATAGGATGTCGATATTCTTGACTTCGATATTTTTGTACCTCGATATTTTTGAGGTCGATATTTTGTCAGTGATTCATTTAGATGTTGGCGGGTCCATAGACACTTAGGGGCCGATTCCGATTCGGGCCGGAAATCTCTCCGACCGAGCCGGACCCGGAGAGATTTCCGACCGAATCGGACCCTAGCAGTCCGACCGAACAAGTACGATGCGCACGCATGCTATCGGACTCGATTCGGTCGGACTCCCATTGAAGTCAATGGGAGCCGGTCGTACAACACATACGCGGGCTCCCATTGACTCAATGGGTGCGAGGTGAACAAGGGTGCCCCCTACAGCCGGTACGCGTCGAAGCGGGTCGCGCCGTACATGCACAGGTAGGGGGGACGCATGGGTCCCCCCTGTGTGCGACTCGCGCGGCTACACGTACAGGGGGGTCCGACACGGACCCCCAAAGTGCGGCTCCGACTGCTCTTTTGAGCCGGACGGCGCGAGTCGGTCGGACTGCTCGAGGCGCGCATCGTACTTACCCGCCGGGGAACGTCTCCATTTCGCGGTGCGAGTCGTGTCCGTGCGAGCCGGTCGGAGAGGTCGGTTTTCGCGAACGAGTCGGTCGGTGCGGTTGGGTCTCGCGAACGAGTCGGTCGGAGATGTTGCATCGTACTCGCTCGCCCGGACGCACGTACGAATCGGTCGGGAAACAGGGCTCCGAATCGGATCCGGTAAAGCCAAATCCGATTCGGAGCCCTACCGGCCGAGATCGGAATCGGCCCCAAGGCCGCTGCGATCCCGCCGACTCTGCCAGGAATGCTCAACCGTGTCTACCGCGGGATAGAAAGAGTTAGCTTAAGGCGAGACTTCAGCCCAGATTTCCGCTGAGCTGATTACGATGTGCCTTTCCACTGTGGCAACTATGGCGGGAATACCTCTTACTCAGAGTTGGCAGAATTGAAGGAAATGAGGCAAAAACATACCTTTTTTTCTGGTTCCTGTTTCCGTTTCAGTCTTCTACCCCATCGCCCAGGTCCCCCCTCTGCTTCACCGACTTCACCATGATGCCAAATGACTCTGTTGTCGGCAAGATCTACGGTAAGCCACTTTCACATTTGTCCTATGTAGCGTGTATTGGCAATTGTTGTAGCCTGTCTGCATTTCTCTTACATACAACATTTTCCTTAGGTGTAATGTAGTAGTGTTCAGTTTTCTACTAATCAAGGTAGATTTATCCCACCTGTAGTGACATTTAAAAACAATATTTGATGTTGTGATGTTTGGGGGTGTAGTACTAGTGGTGCCTGTCGGTGGGCATTCAATAGTGTCTGTATGTTGTGTGAGTGGCGTGCAAAAAGTAACACAAAGGGGCACATCACATTGCCTACTTATGGTTGACATGCCACATTACGGTAGCGGAGGGGCCCCCGGAAGGTTTAAATACAACGCCGACCTCCTGACGAATGTGTGACAATGTAGGAGGCGTCCCCCACACCTTGCCATGGAGCCCATAGTCTAGTATGACTGGGATTTTACAGATTCAGAAAAGGGACTGGTAGGATAATAAAAACGTACCTGTTTATATGTTTACAACAATAAACTGTTGCTTATCACATTACCCTGACAAAGAACCCAGACCTGTATAGCCTCCTAGAACAGTCGAAACATGTTGTTTATATGTTTACAACAATAAACTGTTGCTTATCGCATTATACTGACAAAGACCCCAGACCTGTATAGGCTCTTAGAATGGTCAAAACATGTTGGTAATTAGGACTTCTAGGTCTAGTGATCCATTGCAAATCACTATAAGACCCCTACTTTTTTAAGCATCCTTTTAAACATACCAGTGGTACTCGCTGAATAAAGAATTGTCTTGATTAAACCATTAGATACATTTTATATCTAAAACTGTCCCCCGAAAAAACAGGACCGCAAGTAATTTGTCCTGAATTCAGATTTATAAGAACTCCCAGGGATAGACTAGCTTCCCTTGGTTGAGTCTGCCTGGGTAGTATTATTCTCACCCGGGTGTGAGAGGTCGTCAAATGATGAAGCATGCCTCGATAAGTCGAAGGTGAGGCGACTGCTCAAAAATCTTTTGATGCCAGACTATTAGAATAAGTCAAAAAAATAGGTGAGATTTGACTAGAGTACCCTCAAGTACCTTTTCGTGTGTTAAATGTCCAGGGAGATATACTTGAGCATTGATCCTCCCACTAACTCTCTTTAGGGATTTATTGTCATGCAAACAAGACACATATGTGTATTGACACATTAATAAGTTGCACTTACCTATTTCCCCACCACCATGAACCCCACTCCGTCAGGACTTCGCTGCCAGGACTTCACCAGTGCAACATCTAAATCAGTTCTGCATAATCCAGCTGGCCTGATGGTGGCAGAGTACTGTCAGTCAGCAGAGAAAACCACTGCTGCGGTGGTCTTCTGTCTCTAGCCGCAACATCTAAATGCAGCAGGCAGACCGCCGACAGCTCGATGGAGTACTTGGGACTGCCACCGCGGCAGAACAGCGGTAATCCTGCCAAGATCTAAATCAGGCCCTAAATCTCAGCTGAGTGGATATGACAGAGTATGACATTTAAATTAATGACAAGAGCCCCGGCTCCATGCCCAGCATCTTTAATTTTTTCATTAGGCATTTAAAAGGTCTAAAAATGGGAGAAACAGGGGCATTTTTGTCCATGTGTTGGTCTTATACATCAAATACAGGAAAGTAAGAATCTCATCAATCACAGACAGTGCTTCTCTGAAGCTGCCTTGTTTCACTAAAAGGATACTCTCATTACTGACCCACTCATCCAAGGCCGTCAGTACTAATTTGGATTTTTTTTTTACAGTCGATGTCAATGAAACGTATTGGTCTGTCGGACTTTGGATAATTTTTTTTACCTTTCTTATATAGGGGTCAATAGCACTGTTTAGCCACATATTGGGACAGTGGTTAAGCACTACAATTGCCCTGAAGACTTCTGCAAGGATTTCCTCCCACCATTCGATGGCAGCAAGAAAGAGCTCTGAAAGAATCATATTAGAGCCCGGTGCCATTCCTCTATGAAGGCTTTTTACGGCTTCACTGACTTTTTTTTTTGTGAACACTTCCAGCTGGCTTGTACTTGGCAAACTACTGTGGGCTCCGTCGAAGGCACTAAGGGAAGAGGACTCCCTATCCGGGATGGTCATAGTATTAAAGATTGTGCTAAAATGCTTTACCCATGCGCTTCATCAATGTTAGCTTCCGGATAGTGCCTCCTTACTACAAGGTCTTCCCCGATCATCCTCCACAAGGCCTTTGCATCATTCTCTACAGCAGATCTTTCGAGCTCCAACTACTAACTGTTTGAAAATTGTGCCTTCTTTTTCATATTTAGTGACTTATATCTAAGTCTGCCCGCCCTTATAACCAGTTTGGATGATTCACTATGAAGCACGCTTGTAATACTAATTTAATTGTCTTACATTCTTCATCAAACAATCCTATTTTTCCATAATGTTTTTTTGTTGCTGTAGGATGCATTACAGGGATTACAGGGTGCAGCACAAGCTTCCTTTGCTAATGTATCCTGTATGGATATTACTTTATTGTCGACTTAACCTGTCTGCTGAGGAACAAACAGGTTAGGCTGAAAGAGGGGTAGTGTGTTTGTGTCCCGACTGCCTATTGATGGACAGTATGTGAAGGCACCATATGCCCTTTTGTGTGTACATATACGAAATGTACTCCTCTCCATCTGCTCAGTTTGTCTTAACTCCGTACGTTCCTTCCTCAGGTCAGTGATTTCACCAAGGAGTTTATTAATTAATACCTGCAACTGTCTCTTCCTGTCATCCTTTCCTGGGATGTAACCATTAAATGGTATTGAGTTCTGCAAAGCTTTCCTACCCAAGCTAGCAGGCATTACTCTATTAAGGGGCCGATTCCGATTCAGGCCGGAAATCACTCCGACCGAGCCGGACCCGGAGAGATTTCCGACCGAATCGGACTCTAGCAGCCCGACCGAACGAGTACGATGCGTACGCATGCAATCGGACTCGATTCAGTCGGACTCCCATTGAAGTCAATGGGAGCCGGTCGTACAACGCTTACGCGGGCTCCCATTGACTCAATGGGTGCGAGGCGAACAAGGGCGCCCCCTACAGCGGGTACGCGTCGATGCGAATCGCGCCGTACATGCACAGGTAGGGGGGACCCATGGGTCCCCCCTGTGTGCGACTCGCGCAGCTACGCGTACAGGGGGGTCCGACACGGACCCCCAAAGTCCGGCTCCGACTGCCCTTTGGAGCCGGACGGCGCGAGTCGGTCGGACTGCTCGAGGCGCGCAACGTCTCCATTGCGCGGTGCGAGTCGTGTCCGTGCGAGTCGGTCGGAGCGGTTCAGACCCGCGAACAAGTCGGTCGGCGATTTCGCGTGCGCTCGCATCGTACTCGCTCGCCCGGGTGCACGTTCGAATCGGTCGGGGAAGAGGGCTCCGAATCGGATCCGGTTAAGCCGAATCCGATTCGGTGCCCTACCGGCCGAGATCGGAATCGGCCCCTAAGTGTAGGGTTAGAATTCCCTGGTATCCCTGGTGTCTGAACCTCTGCTGCAATGGCTATGTTTTATCCTTTATTAGATACTTATAGAGGTTGTCAAAGAAGATGTTGGTAAGATTTGTTTGACAGTAGATGGAAAAAAAAGTTTAGAATGGGAGTTCAGCTTGGATGGACCTCTTTGAGTCGAAATATGTACTCCCAGGGAATGTTGCCGGTGTGGATCACCTACACATGGAATATTCCTTACCGGACTTTGTGACATCCAGCTTATTTGCGGCCATTACACAGTCTATTATCAAGTCCCTCCTGCAAGCAGTGTCCATGAAGCTAAATTTCCCTCTGTGTGTCCCATTTATGACCTCGAGCTCTTCAAGAGAAAAATGTGCAAGGGAGCAAGGAATATCTCCAAGGCCCTCTAGTCTACTTAGGGGGTCAGAGGCAGAGCTGCAAGATGAGCTGCTGAATACGTCTCGCTCACGTGTATCTGTACATGCATCTTCTTGAAGTTCTACTGCACCTTCATGTGCTTTATTGTTCACTCTAAGAGGCTGAAGCATGAGTTTCATTCTTCCATTGCCTGGTTTTAGGCAGATCCTATGGCATGGGCCACCCAAGCTCCTATTCTTGATTTGTGACTGTTTCTTTGTCTGTGGCTGTATCTGTGGCTCCTGGTCCACCCAATCCTTTGGACAATCAGTATAGGCTGCAGGCATATGATGGATTTCAGCCACAACTGTGAATACTCTTAGGTCTTCTGGGCGCTGTGCTTGTTTAATATTTGAAACTGTGACTCCAGGCTCCTCTGCCCATAGCTTCTAGTGACAGCCTGGCCATTTATTCAACATGTTTGTCTGGTTGAGAAAAGGAGCCTGAGGGGGGGACAGGCCAAATGACTCCATACCTACCCCTACCCCTTCAGTAGCTCCTATGATTTTCTGTGCATTCTGCCGCACCCGATAGGGCGCCTTTTTAACCTTCCGTGGAGTGAAAGGCGAGGTGCAAGATGCTAGGAGCATAAACGTGCGGTGGGGCAGTAAAATCTGGTTAAAGTTCCGTTGGCTGTCCTGTTTGACTTTGACGGTCTGTAGATGTATGCCAGTCACGGGGCAAAGTAGGATGAGGGGAGAGGGGAGGAGAGATTCTGCTGCTTACAAAGACTTACTAGGCTTTGCTCTCCTGTAAGCAAACATCTCTTTCAGAGCTACAGGCTTGCAGTGCTAAACAAAGCCTGAACTGGACTAGCCCCCCTTTTACTGCTCAGCTCTGCTCTCAATTCAAGCACTATAACCAGCATGCTCAGGTGACCATGAAAGAAACAATAACACTCCAAGGCAAATGAGAGCAGGTAACAGGGGCAATCAACGGCTGTCGGGCCCCTCAAGCTCACTAGGTGCACACTACAAAGACACAGTTAAAAACAAAATTATTGTCACCAAAGGCACAGCATTGCAGCAGACATTTTTGCGGGAGTGCTCCCGGAGCGCAACACCCAAAAGGCAGACAACAGGCAGCAACAAGGCTTACCTCAGGCTCCCAAAATGCCTCCGGAAAAAATGAGCAGTCACGCAGCATGCACAGAGCAGTGGCAAAGGTAAGGGCAGGACAGAGCAAGCGCCACATCTGCTGCACCCATAGCTGAAGAGGAGGCATCCAGGCCACTTGCGTTAGCCTCACATTGACCTAAACATGGCGCCCGGGGTCGAATGTTCAACGGCGGCTCCTCTGCTATGGCAGAGGAGCGTCGCCCCCCCTGTCAGCAGCCTCTAAAAGGTCAAAAATAAAATGATAATATAACGTGTTTATTATCATTTTATTTTTGCTCTCGGAGTGGAGTGGGCGGAGCCATTGGGGGGACAGTCACAGGGGGAGTGGAGGGCACTGTTATCAGTCCGCATGACGGTTTGGCCAGGTGTCTCAGACCGGAGAAACCGTCATGCACACTTAAAGCTGTCTCCAACTCGAGCTGCATTGCTGGGTTGGAGACAGCAGGCACAGGCTGACATGAGAGCAGCGTCAGGATTGGCCACAGGGGAGTCTGGGAGCCTGTGCTTCCTGCAGTGAAGCATGAAGATCAAAAGAGCGGCGATGTAGCAGGTAAGTTCTTATCTGTATTTTTTTATTTTTTATTTTTTTCATCCTCCGTTGTCCGTCATTCCCCCCTCCCCACCGCCTCTCTACCCTGACACCAGCCGCAACTGCCAAAGTCCAATATTCAACATATCCAAACCTGCCATGTCACATCTTGCCTATTATGCTGACACCCTATGTCTTCAGGAACAGCATGGGTGTACAAGATGTTGTAGCTATTACATCGAATCATTTTTGACCATTTGCTCAATGTGACACTGCTAATTTTCATGGATAAGCAGGGATTAAATGATTAATTTATAAACCTGCGTTTAAGGGAGCTGATTTCCGTAAGAGATTGATGAGGAGGGAAATCAGTAGTCTAAGCACAAGATGACTAAGGATTCAACTGCTATTTTAAGATCTTTTTGAAAGAGGATGTGTTTGATATTATTCTCATTTTTATAAATTTAATCTTGATGACTTTGGCTTGCATATGCTTTTGAGGTAGACATTTTGATCTAGTAAGAATCCTAGGTATTTGGTTAAATGAGCCATTTTGGAGTAATATTTGCATCTCTCGCTGCTTTTCGCAAGTGTGAGCAGTGGCTTTATTTTGACAAGAATGCAACAATGAATCTGATTTGAGAGTATTGTATTCCATTCATTTCTATGTTCCACCGGGCTTTTGTACTTCCATTCCTTCTCTGGAATGAGCCACACAAGGAAAATCATAAACGTTATAGAACTCACACCTGACCTTAGTCAACAGTGCAATTGTTGAAAGAAACATATTGACGTGTCAAATGTCCTTCAAAATAGCTACAATCACTTGATGTAGCATCATCCTAAAAGCTGGCTAACACATCAAAGACACTGTTTCCGGGAAGAAGCCTCTCCTACCAAAAATGTAGAAAGGCAGAAGTGTAACAAATGCGGGCACTGCTTTGTAATATTACAGCTTGGCACCAAGTCATTCGTATGTATGGCCAATATGTCAGGAATTCAAAATTCGACCATAAAACATTCCAAATTAACTAACCCTTCTGCTGTGGATACTTGGGGGATATTTCCACCAGTAGACATGACATCACCTGCAGGCGTTCGTCAGGTTCAAATAGCTAGAAGTAAATGGTGACCACACAAACGCTTTTCAATAGCTGCTGCCTGCAAAAAGAAGATCTGCTCTCTGCGGCGCATTTTTTAAAATCGGGCCACAGTGTGAACAATCCTACAACTATTGACATCTCCTAAGGTAGTACAAAAAACATCCATAAGGAACATCCAAAGGGATCAATCTAGAGCTTGGGTGGGCGGTCTTCTCTCTGGGGTGGAGCTGAGGGCCTCTATGGCACTGACTGTGTGGCAGGCTACCCAGCAACCTTAAAATTATGCCCTTTTTGTACACAGGCCTGTACTTTTCCCCAACAAAATCTTACTCAGCGCACTTTTTGTTAGAATGTAGAAAAGAAGGGGCAGATTTACAAGCCCCTTGCGCCACTTTTGCGCCGCCGTTGCGTCACTTTTGTGACGCAGCGGCGACGTAAACCATGCGCCACGTTGCGCCTTATTTACAACGTGACGCATCTAGGGAGATGCGTCACATTGTAAAGCCCTGCGCCACATGAAACTTGCGTCAGGTCTCATGTGGGCGTTCCGTCGCAAGGTGGGCGTTCCGTCGGAGGAAAGCCTCGTAAAAGTGACGCAGTGAAATCTACAAGATTTCACTGAGTCACTTTTCCGACGCCGCTGCGACAAATCCTTACGCCTGCTTCAAGTAGGCATAAGGAGTGGCGCACCACGTTAGAGATGGGCGGCCCACGAGCATTGCTGGAGTTGCGTTGCACTTGCGACACGACTCCAGCAATGCGCCACCCTTTCGACGGGAGATGCGACACGCATCTGTTTATCTTTGCGCCACGGTGCGCTGCATAGTAAATGCGGCGCACCTGTGGAGGCGCAAGGGTAAACTTGCGTGATGCATCTTTCCTGACGCATCTCTGCTGATTTGCAGGGATGCGCCAGACATTGTAAATCTGCCCCGAAGTCTTTGCAGGCAAATTATACACAAGCCAAATCCTTTCCTTTACCTTTCCATAACCTCCAATGAGAGAGTCCCTAGTAAATTCCACAATTAAGAAGCACAATATTGAGTACACTGGCTTGCTTGTTGTGCAACCTACATAGGAGTTTTTTTCTTGTAGAATTTATAAGTTCAAATATTGAACAACGTGTTTAGGTGATGTAAGTACACATTTTTCAATTTTTCTAGCGCGTGTTACATTTTGTGCTCTGTCACAATACCCATTGTAAATTAAACCATAGCACCAGGATTTGAGGACAAATACACAACAGTATAGTCCCCTTCCCCATTATTATTCATCGTGCCATTACGCTTTCGCGTGACCAAGGGCCCATGCAGACAAAGTAGCTGCCTACAGCTCACCACTACAGTCAGGGTCGCCTTCCCTTCTGGAGGTACAGAACCCCCCCACATTTTAAGAGAAGAGACACTAATGGATTTGTCCACAGTTCGAAATCATAATCATCGCCTGTGGATTTGCTGCGTTCGGGCTGCCCTGTGAAATAGTGCACTCGGAGGACCCCACCACCAGCATTACTGTGTTATCGATCGTGACAGATGGAAAGCACCAGGGGACAGACTGAGGCCTCCTTGTTCATCCTTATGAGTACATTGTGGACCAGAATGTCTGGATGCATGCAGCGTTACTCATTCAGATACAGCCAACACAGCATTTTGTGCAAGAGTTAGCTTTGCTACTTTCTGTGGAGATATAGGGGGCACATCTAACCTGGGCTTCTATTGGAATTCTATAACGCATATTAGCAAGCCCATTATCGCCGTTTTAGCGGCAGTTTCCTGCCGCTAAAACGGCGATAATTTTAACGTGGGTCTTGCTAATATGCCCCATAGTCCGAAATAGACATATTTGCATCGCAAACTTCTTGCCATTAATTTTCCGCACAGATGCAATGATGTAGATAAGGCTGGCAATGCACAATCCTCTGACACTTTTTCTAATGTGATTTTTTCAATAAGTATAACTTCAACAAGGGGACTTTTACCTCAGAAATGAATGCTGTGATGCTCTAGCTTGTCAATGGTATTTCATCTGCTGAAATTGCAGGTCCCGAGAAAGTAGGGGTGTGTTTCAGATGTGTATAAATGATCACTCCTCTTTATATCAGTCCCTTATGAAGGTGCAGGAAAGGATATGTATGGATCTTCCACAGAGTTAACAAGTGATCGGAGCACAACAACATGGTGCATGCACTGGGGACTTTGCCCATCAACACTGTTTCACTCCTCCTTGTTTTCACTTCCGTTCCCACTATTGCACGTGAGCGGAAGAGGCGGATGGTACAATCAATGTTGTGTGTTGTGAGCTTGATAGAATTGTACATGATGCTGGAGCAAGGGATGGTTTAGGACTGTAGGGGATGGTAGGACAGGGGTATTGGTATTTTCTATGTGTCAGCAATACATTATAAATCAATACCATCACATTACTTTTCTTTCTTTTACAATATACATGTGAGCAACATTGTCAGGTAGTCGAGTGAGGAGTCTCTTCCACGGCAAGAAACTTCCTAGCTGGTAAAAATCCATTTAGCGCTAAAGCTGGCTAGAAAGGAGCGAGAGATTAGGTATACATTTAACATAACGAAGCAGAGCACTTGCAATATTTACATTTAAAGACTGATGAAATGAAGCCAGTCAGAGGGCCGCCTTACTTGATAGTTTATTTGCTAATGGTGGCGAAGGGGAGAACACATAAAAAGCAAAGTAAGTACGATGAAGTTAAATGTTTAAGGTCAGAAAAGGTAAGGCAAACATATTTATAGAAACAATATTGTGTATACTAATAATTGCAAAATGGTGAACATAGGAAAAAATTGAAAAATATGTACATTTGAGCGTTTTTATGAAAGCCTTAACAAGGCAATTATTTAATAAGCATACATTAATACACAAACTCATAAGGATAAAATCCAACAAATTCCAGCTTGCAAACCACTGAAGCAATAATATAAAACAGAAGAAACACAGCTGTTCATTCACAGCATAAACCCACGTATTTAATTTGCATTACTTTACAGAGGTTTGTAAAATCATTTTAAGAGTTCATCAAAACTTACTAGGGACCAAATAAAGTGCCACCCATGTAATGTGTATACTAATATACTGGCAATACACTACAGAAGAAACCAATTTAGCATCTAGCAGAAACGCTAAACCACCCACCCAAACGAGATGAAAACTGACCACTCCATTTCTGTCTCTCAATAAGGGTGACTATGGGTTAGCAATATAGCCATTTGTTGGATGCCAGCTATCTTCAAATGTGTGCCTTGATTTGCACTTCAGACTATTTCACCATATCCGCTGGGTCTGATTCACAAAGGTAAATTTACACTTTTGTGTAGGTTTATGACTGTTTGCTATTCACAAAGGGATTTACGAGTAGTATCTTTATGAGTTACGGATTCTCTGCACATAAAAAGATAGGACAGTCTTTTACCTTTGTGAATCAGTCCGTGTAACTTCATAATTCTTCTCCATACTAGGTAGCACCAACTGCCTTAAACTTAAGAGCACTCAGTTCAGTCTCTCTTGCTTACTCCTCAATTTGGAAGGTAAATCTGTATATACCATGTATATACTCTGTCTAAGGGCCTGATTACGATCTTAGCAGATGGGATACTCCGTTGCAAACGTGACGGATATCCCATCCACCGTATTACAAGTTCCATTATATCCAATGGAACTTGTAATACGGCGGACTGAATATCCGTCACATCGTAATCAGGCCCTAAGTGATTGTCATAAAAAAGCATGGTTGAGTGAAAGCATGCTGGTCACACCTTGAGTTTTCCTAGCCCTGTCCTGAGTATTCATTTCAGATCTGACAGGATACTAAAATTCAGATATTGTTGCTTGAATCTAATGTAATCCTGAAGTCATGACATTTGTCTATGTGGAGCATAATTTCCATGTTACAGTGTCATTCAATGACAAGAATAAAACAGTTCTCCTCACCTAGCCCTGACAATCACCTGGACCCTTGGCTGCTGTTAAACTATACTGCTCCTAACTTTTCCTTAAACCTGGGACTTAGAAACTCTTTGGCTCCAAAGACCTCCAGAGCACCGGTACCAACCTGCCAAGCTGATCTGATGAAGGTGCATTGCCGCTGGGCTAAAGATTCAGGTTGCACCGACTCAAATCTTTTCTGCAGCAGCAAATCTGATTCAGTGAGACCTTGCAGAGAAGGTATCTGGCTTGCCCTGCTGGAAGAATTTAACCTCCAAAAAAGTGACTAAGTCCAAAGGTAGAAATTTTCACTGGGTGAGGGCTTCAAAAGTATCTGGTCAACTAGGGACCTTCCTTGAGCCCGGAATACCAATTTCTCTTGATCTGAGCTTTCCCACCCAAAGTCAATGACTTCACCCAGACATCATTCAGTGGCTATCTGATGGCGTGTGACCCCCTTCAGCTCAGCCTGCTGCCTCACTCCATTGAGGACTTTTGATCTGCATTTCAGAGACTACCTTTGATGGTACAACATCCACTCAGGTAGAACGAGGTTTCTGTGTCCAACCCGGGCTTCATCGCGGTCAGCCTGAACGTTCGCCTAGGTACCGGCCAAGCACAAACAGATGACTGCATCTGGTGGTTAATATTATTTGGAGCTGTTTTCACATTTAAACTTTAAAAAATTCACAACTCCAGTTTCCTTATTGGATTTTTGTCATTTTGGTGTATTTTATTTTTTATTTACTCTATTTTTCTAAATTGCATTGGGATTTTTATTGTGTTGTGTTTTGACTTTATTACTGTTTTGGTACTGCATAACTACTTTACACATTACCTCTAAGTTAAGCCTGCCTGCTCTGAGACATTGCTATCAGGGAGTTGAGCTAAGATTAATTTATAGACTTAAAGGATTCACCCTGACAGGAGTTGTTGTTATTACTTGAGGTGGGTACTGTCCCCCTCAACTAATGCCTCAATTTCTTTCAGGTGGCAATTGTCCCAGCATATTTGTAAACAATGTATAATTTTATCCCTGTTGTGCTGCCACACAGTCTTAAATATATGAGGTGTGTGTAGGAAAGGGCGGAACTCCCCATGAAAAAAAACAGTTCTGGCACTGGGTTTCCTTCCACTGGGATTGGTGTCACTCTGGCTACTTAGACAATGGCAGGGGCAGGCCTAGGTGTGGGTTACATCTGTCTGTGATGGGGGCTACCCCTTTGAAGCTTGTACAGTTGGTGGCCACATTCCCCCAGGCCATCCTGTCAGAATGAGGTCATATCTCCTCCCAGCCAATGCTCTTTTGTTCCCTTCTCAGAAGGCAATTCACACCCCTCAGCACACTGCCAGCTGGGGATTATCTAAGAAAGGGCTACTACAGGCTTCAGGCAGGGAAATGCCAATTCTATAAAAGTAAGATTTTCAAACTAGTAATTTAAAATCTGACTTTATCATCAGATTGGGCTTTTAATTGCTATTAATTTGAGTCCTGGAATCATGATTCTAGCTATTCCCAAACCAAAGTTATACATTATATGATATTACAATGTCACACCGTGTTTTCTATAGGAGAAACAGCCTTGCCAAAGTGAAAAACGACTTTGGGGATTTTTACTGACAGGACTTGTAAAACCTAAGAACACTTGTCCAACTTTTTTAAATACCATGCACCCTGATCTATGGCCACTTAGGGGCAGATTATGATGAGGCCCGTAAAGGCTCCAACCAACAGTCAGAGCCTTCCTGGCTGCATCATAATTGTCCACTTGGTTTACTTTCCGACCGCCGCATTACAATGCTGGCGGTCGGAAAGTAAACCGGCTTGTCATTCCGGTTGGCTTACGACGGGTACATGGTGCCTGTCGGCAGTTGGAGCCGTCTCGTAATCCCAAAGGGCGGGCCTTCCTGCCCTTGGGATTACAAAGCATGGTTTCCGACATGGTCTCCATGCTGGCCTGTCCAACATGGAAACCATGTCAGAAAGTGTGTTTGGGGGCCCCCAGCAGGGCCCCCTTGAGCGTACAGCTTCTGGTTAGGGGCCAAGGGGGCACCTATGGTGCCCCCTGTTGATCCCTGCACCTTGTGGCAGGCACCTTGAGGTTAAGACAAAACCAAGCGAACATTCACTTGACAAACTGCGTGCACTACGGAGTATGTTCAACAAGCTTAGTTACATTTCAACAAAATCATCATGCTAAATCTCAAGCATGTTTTGAAAAAGCAATTGAAAAAATGGAGCTTCAAACAAATTCGATTCAATGATTTTTCTTATTGAATGATGCAAATAATGAGTCAATCATCAAAAATGAAACAATTCTGAAAATACATCAGATGATGTGTTCTTTGACGTTTACACAAATAATCATCCTAAATACATTTTTCAAAATATACAGTATTAATGATTCACAAACAATCATGGGTAGCCCAATGCATTTCGGGACCCTGTCCCTTCTTCAGGGGCCACTGTAATACAAAAACATATATATGAATGAATGCTAAATGCATGTCTATCAATGGTTAAAGCATACATAATTGAATTGCCACATATCTACTAAAATCGTGAGACACCCTTATTTAAAAACGATTGCATAGAACATATCGTGAATGAGTCAGACTTAATTAGAGAAAAATCGAAAAATGAAAAGATAGAAGAGTTGCTGTCACCAATAGATATTGCTTCTGGGTGATACATAGTGTTGCCCATATCGTAAAACGACATAATACCATGACTCACAATAGATAATAAACAGTAAACGAAAAAAGAAGGGAAAAATAGAAGAAGAAATAGAATAACGAAAAAGGACACCTACTTGACATACGACTGAGGAAGTGCGTACTGTATGATTTTCACCTATAGTCACGGAGAGGCAAGTATACTAGAAAGTAGAAATGATAACATGCATGAGACAAAAAGGCAAACGAGACGTGTATCCTTCTATCAATACTACTAACTACCAAGACCAAAACACCAAGTGCTAATACCTGATTGAGATGAACTTCAAGATAACAACCTAAAAATAATGGAAATCTTGAATGAGAATAACTCTGAGAAAAACAAAAGACGACAAGCGTCAGGTTTAAGAAAATGCCCAGTGAGTAAAGAGTGTTTACCTGGTATAGATGTAAACCAGCAAACCATCTGCAAATGATACGAAAGCGTAATCAATGAAAAGCCCAAACCGTAAAAACAGCAACATCTGGAAAACAAAAAGTGTCTGGAACGCTCATGGGTTGAAACGGAGAAAGAACCTCGTCACGGGTATCCAAAGACTTAGGGGCCCATTACGATACCCGGCGTAAAAAAATCCGCCAGGCATGGAAGCGGCAAAAATCCGCCCGCACACACCGCCTGAACACCGACCACGCCATTATAAGTACACAAACCGAAAACCGCCATCGGCGGAAAAATCACACAAAATACCGCCCGCCATCGTCCGAGTCGGAGTCAAACCGCCCGCCACGGACGGAAACACGCACGACAACACAAAACCGCCCGCCCACACGGCCGACACACCGCACGTGAAATTACGATCGCACCGCCATGAGCGCGGAAAAACAACAAATATACCGCCCGCAAGCGCAAACAACGCCGATGAGAATCGACACGGCAGAAGCCATGGCGCCCACGTACCTGCACAGAAACCATCCGCACACAAAACCAATAGCACACAACATGGCCAACAAGTCCACACAGCAAGGCACGCACAAATACACAAGCACAGTACATATCCCGAAAACACCCCCCGGACAAACAAAAAATACAAAGGCCAGAACCCCAGACACAACACACCTGAAAACAACAGACCATGAGGACACACCCACATAGGTGAGTACAAAAGCAGCACTCCCACAGACCACAACCCCTTGCTACATTGCAAACCAGAGAGGAGAGGAGAGGACACAGTGACACAGCAAGGACAGCAGCACACCACAGAAACGCACACATCACTACCACCACCACCACCACCACCACCACCAAACACCACCACCACCACCACCACCACCACCACCACCACCACCAAACACCGGCACCACAAACCCCCTGCACATTACACAACACACACCGCACCAGCACCACAAACACCATGGCACCACAAAGGATGCCCAAGTTCACGCCCATGGAGCTGACGGTCATGGTCGACGAGATCATCAAGGTGTACCCACAAATCTATGGGAACATGGTCCAGCACACACCACTAGCCACCAGAAACAGAATGTGGACCCGGATCGTAGACCAGGTCAATGCAGTCGGGACCCTGCCCAGGAACAGAACCGAGATAAACAAACGTTGGAATGACGTAAAGAGCCTGGTCAAGAAGAAGGAGGGCAAAAACAGAGAGCTGGCTGCCGTCACTGGCGGAGGGAATCCAGCGCTCTTTAAGACCTTCAAAGCGTGGGAGGAGAAGGTGCGAGTCGTAATCCATCCGGAGATCCTCGCCGGATTAGCAGGGGGAGTGGAGGCTGGTAAGTACAAACTAATGTATACTAGCACACCGCTATGTACTCACATGCACTACCACCATGCCACAGCTCCCAGGGACAAACACCCCCATGTCCAGCACACAATACACAACACATCACACACACATGCAACAGACACTACCACACACAGCCCAAACCGAACAACTGTAAGATGCGTGGGGACATGTGTACACTAAGCCAGCCACGTAACCACCAACAGGTCCCCAAATATGCCAGAAGCGCCACAACGAGCACCCACCACACCCATGTGTCCGCCACAGCTGCACCAACCGACAAGTAACAGGTAAATGGCAGGAACACAAAGTGCAGTGGGTGGGACGGTGGACAGCCCAAGTACAACACACACCAGGCCCCAGTCCCACAGCACAGCAAGGAGGAGCATCCCCCACACCCCACAGCCACGTGTCAGCCACCGCAGTGCACAGCGACAGCCGAAAGGCAGACATCACGGTCCACAGCAATCGGTGTCAGTGGGTGTACAGCCACCCCCACGACCCACTACACCCCCCACCCCCACAGACCTGCAACATGGAGCACCCCCGCTTAGAGCCATGTGGCATCCAGTACAGTGCACGCACGAACAACTTGCAGGTGGGAAACTGGACAGGGCTGGATTACTGGAGGCATGAGGACCATAACACCACCAACACATGGGACATGTCACGTAGCACACGGACACGCAGCACCGCCCACCGTCACGAACAAGTGAACAATGTGCACACGGACATGAACAGCAGACTCACACCCCACATGACCCATCACAGACATAGCAACACCCAAGGAGCCACGTCTGCATGCACAAGCCACACTGAATATAGTCCCACACGGCGGCCACTGTGCAACTCATCACACACAACCGAAACACCATTGAAGTCCTGTCCATGTAGCCCCTACTGCCTGTCAACCACACACCCCACAACTACGCCTATGTAAGACAAACAACACTAGACGCAACAGAGCGGAACAACAGAAATGCACACGAACACCACTGAACCCATCAAACTCACAGACACACCATGCACATACAACATACCATCCATCCCATCCGTCAGCCCCAGTCTCATGAAAGGCATGTCATCCGCACAGCTGCCACACATACAGCAGTCACGCTAAGACACATGCCCATGACCAACCATGTGCCAGAAGTCAATTAAGCGCACGACACACTGTGAGCAACAACACACAACATGGGCCACACCCCCCAGCACTGCAGTGATGCACATGGCACAGGGCAGCACGCACACCAAGGAGATGGGACAACTGCAATACGTTGGCTGGCACACAACTATCACTCACTCATAACGATGCGTCCAATGCCATGTCCAGTAACCACAACAGACAGCAAATATGCAGGGCATGTCAGGCATGCACACACCTCAGACCATGCACTGTCATGCTGCCACAACACATGTCACGTTCGGCACCCATGGCTCACAGCATGTACCCCAAAAGCATATCCCCTCCCAAATGCGAATCTGGGGCATGGCCCCCATGTTGCCATGTGCGTTCCTAAGCGTTCCATTTGAACCCCAAAAGCATATTCCATCCCAAATGCGAATCTGGGGCATGGCCCCCATGTTGCCATATGCGTTCCTAAGCGTTCCATTTGAACCCCAAAAGCATATTCCATCCCAAATGCGAATCTGGGGCATGGCCCCCATGTTGCCATATGCGTTCCTAAGCGTTCCATTTGAACCCCAAAAGCATATTCCATCCCAAATGCGAATCTGGGGCATGGCCCCCATGTTGCCATATGCGTTCCTAAGCGTTCCATTAGAACACCAAAAGCAAAGTACAAACCAGACCCAGGATGGGCCAGGAGCCCGCATACACCAGAGTCACAATGAGTAGGGGCAAAGCAACACACCCATCGGCATGGCCAATCCGTCCCATGCCACATGTGCACAGCACACAGTCCCATTGCCTAGCACACACAACTACAGATGCCACAGCCACACACTCGCCTCCGGGAAACCCATGTACGAGATTGCACGAACTGCCAATGTCAGACGACTAATACATACTTCGCCAGGTGCAACACAATAACAAATCTCATTCTCTCCACATGTGACGAACTGCTGGACGCTGGGGATGGAGACAGCAGCCAGCACAGCCAGCCTACAAGCCCCCAACGAGGACACACGGATCTGGAGGATCTGTCCACCTCTTCGGACACGGACCACCAAGCTGGCCCATCTGGCGTGGCAGGGCCCAGCCGCTCCCCAGGACCCCTCCTACCCACCAACCCATCATCCAGGGATGCTGAACAGTCCCAGTCCCCTGCTGCCACTGTCGTTGCGGCCACACCCACGGTCATTGCGGCCACTACCACTGCCGCAACCGCCACCATCGCCGCACCGACCACCACCGCCTCCACCACCACCACGTCTTCGCTGGCACCAGCCCCAGCGCAGGTGGTGGCCCGGCCGACTGGATCCACCCTGGGAGCCACAGCGAGGACCGTGGTGAGCAATGTGGCTAGTGGGCAGGCCGGTGGCAGCAGGACTGGTAGGAGGAGCAGGGTCAGGGAAACGCCAGCCTCCCCTGGGAGCCATGCCCTGCCTCAAATGGCCAGAGTCCTTGGGGCCTATGAAGAGGCCCAAGGACAATGGGCCAGGTCTGCTACTGACACGCGGGAGGTGCTGGGGGTGCTGAGGTCCATGGACGCCCATATGGGCCAATTCGTGTCCCGTATGGACCAACTCGTGGACCTCATGGGCCAGCTGGTGGTGGCGGTGGGGTCACAGGCAAGGCCAGCAACACCACCTCCGCCACCACCTGCTAGGGCGCAGGGTCGGCCAGCAGTGTCCACTTCCCCTGCGTCCACAGCCAGTGAGCACACCTCACCCACCACCAGCAGGTCGCCACCACACACCCCCTCCCAAACGTGGAAGGGGCTGTCCGAAGAGGAAACAGATCTCCCGGGAGGACTTCGCACGCTCCAGTCGCAAGTGAGGCAGCCAGCCAGCCTTCCGCCAGCCTTCCTTGACCAGCCACTGCATTGACTTGCTCTACGATCCCACTCCACACAGCCATCTGGATGGCATGTGTGTGTTGGACTATGGACATAGAACCAGTGGGTACACCCTGATCATCACGCAGCCATGACCGACAGCTCATTGTCACTGCACGCACCACTTTTGTCATCACCTTACACACAATCACATGTCACAGTTTGTAATAAATGCACCTTTTTCACTAACTGCTGTTTGTGCCCTGTGTTTTATTTGTACGGAATACATCGGCCACCTTGGGCGGAAGGGCACCTGATGCGTGGCATGGAAATGGAATCCGGAGGGCCTGTAGGGACCTAGGGGTGGGAGACAGAACAGGAGCACATTCAATGAGTGTGTCACACACCCATCACACAGTACATGTCAACAACTACAAGCAATGTACACACATCGCACAGAGCAATAGGGCACAATGCCACAGTCACCAACAGTGGCATACTACCCTGGCCATGGAGCGTTGACACACTGCACGCAGTGAACATACGGCCACCCTGACACAGCACACACACACCTGCATAGATACAGACACATCATCCGTCGTACATGGACACTCACCGTCAAGTGAAGTAGCGGGCGATGAGCTGCTGGCGCACATTCCCAGCTTCCTCCTCTCCGCTGTCCACCTCACTCGAGCTGTCCTGGTCTGCGGGCTGGGGCCCTGGTTGATCTCCGTCATCCACAATGAGGGGGATCTGCTTCCGAATGGCCAGATTGTGCAGCATGCAGCACGCCACCACTATCTGGCACACCTTCTGTGGGAGTACGCCAGTGCACCCCGGTGCGGTCCAGGCACCTGAACCTGGACTTGAGGAGGCCAAAGGTACGCTCGACCACACGTCTGGTCCTCCCATGTGCCTCATTGTATCGATCGTCTGCTGGGGTGCGAGGATTCCTCAATGGACTGAGCAGCCATGCCCCATTCGGATACGCAGAGTCACCTGGGTGTGAGGGACACAGAGAACCGTTGCTATTCCAACTGGACAGGGGACAGCATCGCACAACCAGCACGCTACACCACTCCACATACTCACCGACAATACAGCCACGATCCTGTTGCAGATTGGCCATCAGTCGTGGCAAGATGCTGTTGCGCATTATGTGTGCGTCATGGGCCGAGCCTGGAAACTTTGCACACACGTGGGTGATCACCATGTCCGCAAGGCACACCACTTGCACATTCAGGGAGTGCGTGTGCTTCCTGTTGCGGTACAGGTGCTCAGTGGCCTGTGGTGGAACAAGGCCAACATGAGTGCAGTCAATGGCTCCCACGACGTGTGGGATTCTGCCAAGGGCATAGAATGCACCCTTCACTGCCGCCAATTCACGAGCCCTGGGGAATCTGATGTACCTGTTTCGGTACAGCATCATGGCTGCCAGTACATCCCTCAGCACCTTGCTGAACATGGGCTGGGACATCCCTCCTCCACTGCCCACTGTGTGCTGGAATGACCCAGTGGCGAAGAAATGCATGGCGGCCATCACCTTAGCCGTAGGGGTGACAGCAGTCGGATACACCCTGCGGGGACGGAGATGGGGCTCTAACATGGCACACAGTCGATGCAGAGTTGGCCTGTCCAGCCGAAACTTCCTGATTACCTCTGTATCGTCCATGTCCGCCAGCAATTGGTATGGGCGGTCAATGTTCGGTCTCCGCCTGGGTTAAATGGCAGAGGACACATGTCAAAGCAACACGGCACATAGCAATTTCGCATACACATCACTGACATGACTGAGCAAGCACATGAGCCACAGCCCAGCTGTCAAGCTGGGACGGCACGGCCACAATACACTTACACAGGTCTCCCAACAATGGCAATGGCAAGTGAGACATACCACTGCCATGTGCATGCACATGGGGATCTAGGCCCCAATGACTTGCGGGGCGTGCTGATGGGGACTGACTGCATATTCGTCAAGCGGCAACGCCACGGCAACATGAGTGTCTGCTGAGCATGGAACTGCTTCCGAGGCTGGATGAGTATGGCACACGACGACGACGATGTGGGCACGGGCTGAGCGGCCAATACAAGTGGGACCTGTGGCACGAGGGGATATGAGACAGTAGTAGGTGTCAGCACTGCACCCTATGTACAGCACTGTACGGATCACAGCTCCCGAAACATTGACTGGTGTCCACATTGACAGCCCCATGCCAAGACGGCTGTGTGCTTGCAGTCACACGTCACAGGTGAGAGGTTACATTGCACGTGCCAGGTGGCAGACGTACATAGTGGGAGCTGGCATGTGTGTGCATGTGTCTCCTGTTCAGGATCCACCAGATGGGCGCTGACTCTGTACTGACCATTGGACACAGCATGTTCCGTGGAAGGCTTGTGTGTGTGGGATGGTGGCATTGGATGTGCCTCCGTTGGGTGGGGGGCCATGCACAGGGCGGGTACGTCGATGATTGCGCATTGTTGGTCACGGTGGGTGCACCAACTAAGATGTGTTGCCCTGTGTTCAATTCCTATGTCCGCATGATGATGGACTGTGGATGTGGGCAGACTACACATTGGTCGATGTGCTGTCTATATGCATGTGCCTTCACACCAGGCACAGCTGCCCCTGCACATGTGACCCCTGCTGGACTCGCTGCTGGGTCTGTGGAGCTGATGCACCTTCTGCGCGTGGGGCGGGCAGCTCTCCTCACTTCCCTCATTGCGCATGTCATGTCTTTGCCGCAGGTGACATGGATCATGGAGGGCCCACATGTACGCGTGGGTAGGCTACACATGATTGTTCACTGGTCGCCACCCCCAGTCAGTGTTTCGAATGGGAAGGTTGTCGTGCTGGTGGTATGTTCGATGTGGCGGATGGGCGGGCCTAGGTGCGGGCTTACATTCCGGACATGGGGGGTAGTTGGATTGGCGACTAGTTGCAGTACACACGGGACACGTCTCTTCCTTTCCACATCTGGGTCATCCCTTGTACTAACTGACAGTGATACAGTCATCTTCGCCCCAGCCCTCATGTCCTCCCTCGCCCCCCAATATGCATGCTCACCTGCGAGGCTAGCGCTTGCACAGGCAGCCCCAAGCTCGCACCAGAGAGGGCAAGGAGTGTATGTGTGGGTCCAGTTGCACGAGTGGGCTGTCTCAGGGTATGATGTGTGGCGGGACGCCGTCCACCTGCGTGGTGCCCCAAATGGAGACCCGGCCTGCATGGACTATGCATCACAGTCTTCGCCTTCCGGATCCGCCACCTGCGACACCCAGTGGCTGTGGCTGCCCTTGCGGCCATGCTGCGTCCGTCTGTGGCTGATGGCCCACACATTCACTCTTTGGCCTCTCTGGGGAGGGCTCAGGGGTGGTGGCGCACGCGCTTGCACTTAGTCGCAATGGCATGTGGCGTGGTTGGTATGATGGGCAATGGATGGGATGGTGCGAGCCACCTCCCGTGACGTCAGTGCTGCTCGTGCTGTGGTGCGTCCCCTACACTTCCATTTGACTTTTTGCCATGCTGGACGTTGAGGTTCTATTGCCTGCGTGATATGACCAGGAGGAGCGCGAGGAGACCTCTCACACACCATGCTCCACTGCCATCCCGTGCCCTGTATCGCCTGTGCGGATTGACTATGTTGGGGTTACACCTGGTCGACTGGGGCTGTGTGTGCCTTGTCAAGGGGCATGGCGGGCGCACAACAGGATCCAGCTTGTCCACAGAGGGTGGGCTGAGGTGCGCCTGGTACCGCTTTGTACGTGTGCCCGGCTGCTGTGCACACACGTGTTCACTCCCCCGACAGGTGTCCTCTCACAATGCCCAGGGAAGCGGTGGTGTACTGTTCATGACCCCTCCCAACACGGCGTGCTCCAACTTGGCATGTGCGCATCTACCCGTCGCACCCACCCACCTGAGCACTGCGTCCATACGACTTCACCCGACACATGTGTGTCTTCCACAGTAGTGCTACTCATTTGCGTTGACATCCAATACCAGTGGACTACATGGTCATGTCACGACTGCCGTGTACTTCACATACTCTCATCCTCTCTCATTCGTACTTGTGAAATGAGTCAGCGGAGACAGTTCTGGTTTCAAACATTATATTGAGTCTTCTGTCCTCTGTGATGCAGTATAGTGGACACTACTGGCAGCGGAATACATGTTGAGGATATACTGAGCATGATTACAAATGGGATAGGGTGTGGGGTTACATCTGCTTGGCCAAGGCTGTGCTAATGTACATTTACGTATAGCTGCGGAGCTGCGGACTTTGACACAGACGGTATACATGTAGCCTACCAGACCGCTCGGCATCATGGGCACAGTCCATCTCAGTTCCATGTGACAGGTTTGCTGCGGTTGTTCCTCATGCACGCGTGCATGTGAGATGACATCAGGGCATGTGCTTGCGTGCATGCAGCGGCGTGCCACTTGTTGTTGCACTGTGGTGGTTACTGGACATGTCACAGTCACTGGGGTCGTGTTGTTGTTGTATGCACTTGTCGTCCATGCAAAGGTCCTGGTATGGGATTCCCGGGGCGGGGGTGGGAGGGGTGCAGCACCCACAGACTCCAGGCGACCTATTCATGTCCACTGAGCGGTGTGTGTGTCCATGTGCGCTGGATCCATGTCGTGTCCTGGTTGTTCGTGCAGTTCCGTCCATGTGGGTGCGATGCACAGAGCCCATGCCACTGCCTCCCACGATGCATGCGGTGTTCCTGGATGTGATGGTGAACAGTGTGCATGTCCCGGTCATATCCGATGTCATGGCGATGTCGTTGATGGTGTGGTTACAGTTGCCGGTCGTTTGGTATGGCTGTTGTGGTGGTGACTGGCCAGTCCGTGCGGAAGCTGAGCATGGGTGCGGGGTTGGACTTCATAGGTCACTCGGGGAACCTGCATTGTGGTCCGACGTATTTACAGGTTGTCAGGTATGCGATGCCGTCCAGCAGGGCTTCCATGTCATTGGTGGTGTACATGTTTGCCAGCCAATGAAGCGGATGGTGGCTGTCAAGGTGTTGTTCGTAGGTTGTCCCTTGGAGGACCATGATGGGGCATGCTGGGTGACATTCGATGTAGCTGTTCTCGATGATCCGTCGTGTGGAGGCACAGTGGTTCCATTTCAGTGCGCGTGCGATGTTGGCCACATACGCCATGCCCCCATAGGCAGAGCAGGCCCTGTCGTGTGCGTCCAGAGGGAGGAGTAGTGGTAGCAGGTCCGCCTTCAGACATGCCGGGTTGGAGAGGCATATCTCGACGGGATGCTGGTAGGGACACCTCCGACAGTAGAAGACGGGCATGACGCAGCTGAACAATGTGATGCGGTAAGTCAGTCGGTAACTTACGTTCAGCAGGGACAGGAGATCGCATCCCAATGTATGTATCGTGTTGGTTTGGTACAGCTTGAGCTCTTCGGCGTAGTTGGGTAGGTGTGTTGCGGTTGCCATTTCGCAGCGGTTCGTAGAGGTGGCGTGCTCCGGCTGTGTGTGCAGTCTGCAATGTGCACGCTCCGGGGTTGCTGTGAGCTCTGTGTAGTCGTGGGGAGACAGGACTTGTGTTCTGTTGGCTTGTTTGGAGGACACGGGCCCTCTTCCCACATGCTTCTCAGACAGTTCAAGGTCGGTGCTGTGTGACTCCTTCCAATTAACTTGCATGTGGCCGACATGGGGGAGTGTTTTCTTCTTTCTTCCCCGTCCGTTGTGTGCTTCTGTGATATGCGCTATCTGCCGTGTGGTCGGTCTCCTCGGCATGCCTGTGTTGGTCTATTCTTGGACAATGGCTGTATTCACCGGCTTCTGTCGTAGGGCTGTGGTTTCGGTGTTGGAATGGAAGGTCATTCAGTGCTGTCTGCTCTCCCTTGTGTGGGCGGCAGGCTGCCTTTCCGCTCTGCATTGGGCCTTGTGTGTGGATGTAATTCTTGGGCCACCTGTTGTCGGTCCCCGGGCTCTTTGGTGTTCCGTTTCATGTGTCTTGTTCATATGTGCAGGGTGGTATGGGTTTTTCAGTGTGGTACTGGCGTTCCTCTTCCCGAAGGGGCCCTGCTTCTCCTAGTTGGTGTTGCCGCCGCTGTGTACTTCGCCATGTTTGTTACACTGGGGTGTGTCCTGCTGTTGCGTGACTTAACTGACATGTGTGCGTCGGTTGTGTGGCGTTGGGTGTTGTCCGTGAATTGGGCGTTGGGGACATGTCTGTGGCCGGCCTGTCACGTGTCATGTGCGTTCGGGGTGGGGCTGGTGTGTGTGCTGCTTGGTTGTGTCCCTGTGTCTGTGTGCGACGCATGCATGGCGCTGCGGTTGGCCTCTGCGTTGTGCGCATGTGTGGCGGCGTCATCGGCGCTTTGGGGCCGTGACGGGGTGGTTGGTTCCTAGTCCCAGGTGGTGTGTACACATGTGTTCCGCGATGTTAGGATTTGGCCTGTGTGTCATATGTGGATGCAATGGTGGATGTGTAGTGTGCACGCGCTGGTGGGGGGTTGTCTGCTTTTTCCGCCCTTGCTCTGTGTGCGCTGTTTGCGTGCACTTGTTGTGTGTGTGCCTACCTGCGTCTCCGCGGTACGTTGCGTCCTTGGTAGTGCATCAGCAGAAGCATGGGAAGGGCCTGCAGTGCTGGATTCATGCCCGGGGTGCCGCTTCTTCGTTGTCCGTGCTCTGCGTCCGTGTTTCCGCCTCTCTTTCACGTGCGGTGTCTCTTGGCCGTGGGAGCCGTTTGTTTGCGGCATCGTAATTTATGCGCCGGGCGGGACGTGTTTCGTCGGACGGTGTGTGTCAGTTGTGCTGCGCCGCTACGTGTGCGGGCGCACTTTGATGGCGGACGGTGTTGCTGGCTTGCCGGCGGTGTTTGGCCTGCTTTTCGCATCGTAATTGGGCGGGCGTGTGGACTGCTGCGTGCCGGCGGTAACTGGTGGTTTCTGCATCCGCCAGCACGGCGGTTGTGCTTCCGCCCGCCATCGTAATGGGCCCCTTAAAGATCAATACGTACAAAACGCTGACCCCGTATTTAACTCCGGGAGAAGCCCGCGAAAATGCAGTAATCACCTGACTGAAAGTTAGAAACTGACAAGAGACTACTAGGCGGACATGGCCGCCATCTTAGAAAGGTGCAATGCAGCACCGGCCCGAACCTAAAGTATAATGCCCCGTAAGAAGTAGACAGGCAGACACCACTGAAAGAAAAAACCGCTGCGTAGTAAAAAGCCTGAGAAACGGCCTAAATAAGAATATATGAATGAAAATATATGAATGAGTATCCAAGAATGAAGTACATTACGTGATATCACGGAAATACGGAAAAAATAATAAAAAAGTAATTAAAAAAAATAATCAGATAAGAAAAAGTAATCAGGTAAGAAAAAGTAATCAACAACATACAACACAAACACACCACTATGACAATGGAAAGATACAAAGGTGGGGACAAGTACACACGACAGTGCATAATAAGCAATGACGTAAAGTGACAACAAAACTGAAAGTGAATATGGACAACAAAAATAGATATAAATAAGTAATAGAAAAGTACCCACAACCGAAAGTCATGGGAAGTGATGTCAGTGTAATCAACGTAGAAAAGTGACAAAATTAACGACTTTAACAATGACCAAAACCATATAAAAAAATGTTGTATGAGCTAACGCTGATGTAATGTTTGACATTTTGAAACAAACCTACTGTATTTGGATTTAGTGCAATAAATCCAGATACTACTAATGATGAGCAACCTATCCTGAAGCGGGAGAACGAGAAACAACATATACATTCTATCTGTGACAAATGTATGTTAACTATGACAGCTAACCTAGCATAACACAAACAATGATGACAGCTGTCGTGGAATGTATATACTGAGTACAACTGATCTATGTGATATAAATGTGAATTTTCAAAAAACATGTTCATGAGTGGTATATGGTGAAAGCAACTCTTCAAAAGATGGTGATGTTACAAAAAACAGCTCAAATCCAATTTATCATTCAAACCGAGCGGCATCATGGTATTGAGCCTCCTGATCCAAAACACTTCTCTTTGTGATAGTTTTTTGCTTGAATCAATTCCTTCCTTTAATGTAAGTTTTTCCACAATTAAAAACCGAACTTGAGTGATGTTGTGACCTTGCTCCATCCAATGGACTACTAAGTTCGAATTTGTGTTTTTGTTTCTGATCATACTTTTGTGTTCTCCAATACGAACTTTCACTTTTCTCTCAGTTTTTCCAACATATAAAAAACCACATGGACATTTAATACAGTAAATCACATTGGTTGTATTGCAATCTGAAGAATGGTTGAGAGTAATTTTGACTCCTGTTCTGGGATGTGTGATAAAGTTCTGTTGCATGACATTATTACAATGGGTACAATTACTGCATCTTTTCATCCCTTGTGAATTTTGTATTGGTGATCAAACTTTTTTGGCCAAAAGATCTTTGAGGTTATCACTACTAGTGTAAGCGAATAGTGGTGGTTGGTTAAATGATGTGCCAAAGTCTGGTTCCGGTGCTAAAAGTTCCCATCTCTTGAGAATGATTTTTTTGATGCTTTTGGATTTGGTGGAAAATTTAGTCACAAAAACTGGCCGATTGGTAGGTATTTTTTGTTTGGTTATAAGAAGAGTACTCTGATCAATTCCTTGAATTCGGTCCTCCGCACATTTAATAATTACTGGAGGATATCCACGTTGTGAGAATCTGGTCTTGATCCTACTCAATTCTTCGTTGAATTTATCTGGTGTAGATGATATTCTCTTAGAACGAATCATATGAGAATAAGGTAAATTCTGTATCAATTTGGGAGAATGAAAACTTTGAAACAATAACATATTGTTTCGATCAGTGGGTTTAATGAAAACACTGGTATCAATAGTAGAATTCAATTTAACCACCAAAACATCCAAAAATGGTAGACTCGTCGTGCTAATGTTGGAAGTAAATTGAATACTCTTGTTACGGGAATTCAAAGTTTGAATTTGTTCTTGGAGAGATTCTTCAGTGCTAGACCAAATCAAAAAAATGTCATCAATGTAACGACAATATGTGATAAGATGTTTACTCCAATTTGAATTTTCAAAAATGTGCTTTTCTTCAAATGCAGCCATAAAAATATTTGCGTATGTGGGTGCCCCCCAAAACCCATGGATGTTCCACTGATTTGGAGAAAAAACTCATTTTGATAATGAAAGTAACTATGTAAAAGACAAAAATGTAGTAGCTCCATGAGGAAAACTTTGTGGGCACGTATTTCTGGTTGATTAAGTAACGCCCATTCAATGGCTTCAAGTCCTTCTTGCAAAGGAATTGAAGTGTACAACGATGTCACATCAATTGTACATAAAATGAATTCAGTAGTGTTGGATAAGTCTAAATGTTGTAAACGAGATAGAAAATCTGTAGTATCTCGTATGTAAGATTCCAAGTCCGTACTATTGGTTGAAGAAATTGATCAATATAAACACCCAGAGGTTCAAATATCGACCTGCATCCAGACACAATTGGTCTGAATGGGGGATCGGTGGGATGTTTATGGATCTTTGGCAACATGTAAATATGTGGCCGTTTGGGGTGCTGTTGAATCAGAAAGCTCTTTGTTTTACTGGAGATCCAATCCATATCCTGAGCTCTATCCAAGATGTTCATTAACACTTGAGATATTTCTATGGTAGGATCATGATCCAATTTAAGATAAGTGTTTTCATCCATTAGATGTTCTTGCACTTTTCTATGGTAGTATGATGAATCCATCATAACCAGAGCACCTCCCTTGTTTGCAGACTGAAATGTCAATGTCTCGTTGTTAGCTAAATCTTTCAAAATGGTTCTTTCTTTTTTGGATAAATTTTGACCTTTATATTGATGGTAATTCAATTTACTCAAATCCTGTTTCACAGAAGATTCAAAGCAGTCCAATATTTTATGAGAAACCTGAGGTAAAAAGGTACTCTTAGGTCGCAATTCTGCAAACTCATGATCTGCTTTGGTGATTGGATGTGTCAAAACACTATCAAAACAGTGTCGTAAACGTAAAGTACGCATGAATCGGTAAATGGCAACTTCTGTCTTGTGGAAAGTTGTCTTGTCAGTTGGTACAAAAGTTGTTCCTTTGTTTAAAATTAGCGTTTGTTCAATAGTCAACGTTTGAGAGGAAATGTTTATGATTATTGTTTCTGACTCCGTAAATTTTGTTGCGATTTCTCTTTGGTTTTTTCTTTGTCCTCGCCTGATTTTACGGCACTTCCACTGGTTTTCCCTGCTGTTAAGTCTGGTGGCTGCGAAGGTTTTTGTCCCTTAGATAAAAAAGATTCTGTGGAACCTGAAGCGTGGATTTCACTTATTTCAGTACCGGATTTGCTGGTGCTTACTGTATCGCTTCTAGCTCCATTGCTATACCTTGTGGTGCCTGCCATGGGGTGCAGGGATGAACAACACCTGCCATTTCTCAATGGAAACTTGTGTTATGGCCGGTTTATGGCCATTGAGGAATGGGAGTATGCGACCGAGCAGTGTTTGGTCGCATTGCTATTAAAACTGCACACTCAGGCTGCAGGGGCAGACCAGAAGGCATGCTTTGCACTGTCACTTTAGTGTTGGCAGTGGCAGCTCCTACGCTATAGCAGAGGAGCATCACCCTCCCTGCCAGCAGTCAGAAAAATGAAAAATAAAACAACAATAAACCCTTGTTTATTATCTTTTTATGTTTGCTCTCAGAGCCGAGGCTTGGGGCGGGTCCAGGGGGAAGAGAGGCACTAGGGGAGTGTTTTGTCCTATTATCAGTGCACATGACAGTTTGGCTGTCTGTCTGAGGACGGCCAAACCGTCATGCGCACTGAAGCTCTCTCCAACCCGAGCTGCATTGCCGCAAATCTAGGGTGCTCAGGTCAATCCTGACGGAGCTTTCATGCTTCCAGCAGCATGAAAGCAGCATCAGGATTGGCCACAGTGGACTCTAGGAGCCTGTGCCTGCAGTGGAGAGGAGCGCAATGAGGCAGGTAAGTGTTTTTTTGCTTTTTTTAATTTGTCTTATCATCCGTCCATTCCCCCCTTTGCCCCACTGCCCTGCCACTCAATCCAGATACCGGCCGCTATTGAGTGTTGGTACAATAGACGCTGCATTTCAACAATGACATAACTTACAGGCCCTGGATAGCCAGAGTCCAATATTCTAGGGGCTTCCAGGTAAGTTAAATATGCTAATAAGGTATTAGCTATTTCTACCTATTTTTAGGAGTCTAACGCTTGATATTAGCACCCACATGTTCAAAGACTTAGCACTAAATCTATAAAAAATGTGGCCAAAAAGTAGGGTGATCCTGCAAAAAGGGTCTTTTCTCACAATGGGGTATTAAAGGAAGTTCAGAAAAATATCTAACACTTATTTAAGTATGTTACCTTGCACAGTGACCCCCAATGCAGGTGGAAAACAGAACTTTGGAAACCTTTACTTTAAGGTTGGGCCGCGCTATGAATGTTTGATTCGGACTCAATCGTTTTACCTCTCCGTGCTCTCCCTGCTTTCAGTTGTTAATGCAAACCAAAAGCCAAAGCCTGTTCCTCAAACCACAGATATAGCTGTATATTCCTGGTCTTTTATGTCTAGCATGCACAAAGCTGCACGTCCGGCACATTTTCCACAGGATTTATAGTCAGGATCACACTTTCCATTAAAGGCCTGATATGTGTGGTCCCTATATACAAATGAGCTACCATTTCTCTCCCAGTCCAACAATTTCAGCTTGACAAAGCCTTTGATGGACCAGATTCTGCTCAACTCCACTGTAAAAAATCTCTCTTCTCACCTACCACAGTCAATTCTCACCTTAGTATCTTTTTGGGTTGCTGTGCTATATTTCTGAAATGAAAAGAAAGGAGCTGATTCACAGAAGTAATCTGAGACAAAAATCTACCTTTACAACTTTTGGTATTCACAGAGATCATTTACAAGTTGTATCTTTACATCAGCAGTCTGGCCGGAATCTCCACACCCGGGCCGTACTCTCCACACCCGGGCCGTCCTCTTCGGCTCTGGCCGGATGAAGTGTTATCAATGGGTCAGAATGAAATTTTTACAAAAGGGAACATTAGGAACGTGTGATAAATGGTAGAGGAGGTCATAAAAACTGTTTGGGCAGGGAAAAGGGTGTGGCCGGACACTACATCATATCCCAGAAAAGTTTGCTCCTTTGCATCATTCAAAGACAACCGGCCTTACCAGTGACGGCATACAAGAATGAATTGCTCTTAATTCACAGAGTATCTCCTTTAACAATCTGGCCTCTACTTTCAATGACTCATTTGCAACAAAGGAGGCTTCAAACTAACCATGAATAGATTTTTGTATTAAAAGAAGAACATCCAGCATCGGGGAGGGGCCTGCCAATAAGGAATCGACATTTGCTGCTGAAGTAGCCAGAGTCCTTTAGTCCCCCTCATGAGATATCTGGTCAGTCATATCTGATATACCTGGCAGCACTCTCCTCATCTGGCCATTTCTATATTCTTCCCTACTTTGGAAATTCCCCTCTCCACTCTATGCTGTCCCAGCCCCCCTCTCCGGAGCATGCAAAGCTCAACTCAGTGGGTCGAAACAGACAAGGAGAGGAGGATTGTCGAGGATGTATTACACCTGAGCTTCTGAACAAGTCCAGAGTTTCCTTTTCCCGAATCTCAATCGACTCCTGGGGGCCAGTCACTGAGGAAACTAACTGACTCTCTTTTGCAGAATCCTGCGATGCAAGGGGCTTAAAATGCTTCCCCACAAAATTCTTTATTGCGACCACCAAAGAATTTGCTGTAGGATGAGCTTTATAAACTGCAGGAGTACAATCACCTTCAACTTGAATTACTTCATCATGGCAGGGGGACTCAAAAGCTAGCAAATCTCCAGCTGTAGATGTATTAATCTTCGTCCCACCTGCCTTTCTGCTTTTTGCTGCTCCCAAAGGTTTTGGGCCTTTTTTCTTTGGCAGAGACACCTTAAGACAGACTTTTATCCAACTGGTGGTGGCAGTTGATAAGTGAACAGGCACTATGAGTCACTGCCTTTCCTCTCTTTATCGCGTCACCTCCAAACCCCCCCAATTTCCTTACACCCACTACCCCCTTTACCGCCTCCTCACTTACCTGCTTGCTTACTTTCTGTCACTTTGCTTTACCTGAGGGGGCATGCAACTTATTGGTTCCAAAATCCAGTTTAGTCGCCGGACAACGTTGGCCGTTAAATAAAGTAGGCAGTTTGCAGGATCTTTAGAGGGGGGATATCCCTAGAACACTCCTTTGAGTACCGTTTAATACCCATCCAATTCTCTCTTCCCTGCTGCACTGATAGCAGCCGACTCCCAGTTGTGGCTATCATCCCCCCCTTTTTTTTGCCAATTTTGTCCAGGGGGTGTGGGGCATGAGCACGCTTCTGGCCTTCTGTAGTAATGAGGCTCAATCCATATCCTCTTCAATACGTTTATTTCAAGTTGATGCTCTCAGCAGTTACACAGCTGTTACATCCATGATTCAAACTTTTCTCTTCAGTACTGGTTTTCTTTCCCCTACATTCTAAGTTCTACCTGTCAGGGCATTTCAGGCAGAAGTTACATCATCAACTTTACACATCTTTCCCTCCACAAAACAGAACAGAGTAAAATTCATCATAACTACGTAAGAATATACTAATTTGACAAAGTACTTACATGTTCATACCAACAATATTTCACATGACCCAAGAAACACCAAAACTATTAAAAGTTGTATATGATATTAATAATATATTATTGTACACAGAATGATTGGAAACTTTACAGACATTACCCACGTTCCAGACTGTCCCATCTTCCAGGACAATCACATTCCTTTTCACCTCCACAACCCTGTGTGGTATGGATAATTTACTATCACCTTTCGTCACTATTCCACATTTCTTTGTTACAACCTAATCACCCACTCTAATACATGGCTCTTTCACACCTTTCTTCATATTATTGTACCTTTTTGTACATTTCGGTTTTACAGTAACCCCAGCCTTTATTGCTTCCTGATCTTCTCATAAACTATCTTTCACAATCAACCAAACCGGATTCTCCTTCCTCCCAGGTTCTCTTCATTTCAGGGAAACAAAAGGAGAAACACCAGTCACAGTATGGGGAGTAGTCCTGTGAGCCCACACCAGTTTCCTCAACTCCTTCTTCCAAGACAATCCATTGGCCAATGACAAGTGCACATTGTCCATAAGTAAACGGTTGATCTTTTCCACCATCCCATTCGCTTGTGGCCTTAATAAGGCTAACTTTTCATGCTTGATTCCCCACCTTTCTATAAAACGTCTCATCACCCGAGTTACAAATTGTACTTCATTATTGGAGACAATAGATTTCGGCACACCTTCTTCCAAGAAAATCTCCTCCAGAAAATCTATCACACACTCTGTAGTGATATTGCTCATCGGTTTATTCACAAACCACTTAGTGTGATAGTCGACAAATACCATGATAAATTTGCATTCGCTACCCAATCTACTTATAGGACCAAGAAAATCCATGGCTAACTTCTCCCAAGGTCTTCCAGGTAACTCAACAGATTTCAATGGAGGTTGCCTCATAGATTTCACCTTATCACTGTTGGCACAAGCACAGCAATGTTTCACCACTTCTTCAACTGTACTATCCAATTTTGGCCACCAATATGTTTGCCTTATTCTCCTCTTTGTCATGTTTGTTCCAGGATGCCCCTCATGTGCCAATTGAATAATACGATCACGGAGACCAGCTGGAGGGATGATGCGGTTCCTTCTCATCACTTTATCCTGAAAAATACTCAGTTCTTCTTTAACACCTCAATACTCCTCTACCTGCCCATCATGAAATGACCCTTGGGGCCATCTCTGCCTTAAATTCTCTTTCTTTAACACTAAGGGGCCGATTCCGATCTCGGCCGGTAGGGCACCGAATCGGATTTGGCTTAACCGGATCCGATTCGGAGCCCTCTTACCCGACCGATTCGAACGTGCGTCCGGCCGAGCGAGTACGATGCGAAATCGCCGACCGACTCGTTCGCGAGACCCAACCGCACCGACCGACTCGTTCGCGAGACCCGACCGCTCCGACTGACTCGCACGGACACGACTCGCACCGCGCAATGGAGACGTTCCCCGGCCGGGTAAGTACGATGCGCGCCTCAAGCAGTCCGACCGACTCGCGCAGTCTGGCTCGAAAGAGCAGTCGGTGCCAGACTTTGGGGGTCCGTGTCGGACCCCCCTGTACGCGTAGCCGCGCGAGTCGCACACAGGGGGACCCATGGTTCCCCCCTACCTGTGCATGTACGGCGCGACCCGCTACGACGCGTACCCGCTGTAGGGGGCGCCCTTGTTCGCCTCGCACCCATTGGGCCTGATTCACAGAACTAACTTACGTCAAAAACGTAAACGTAAACGTAAAGTTAGTACTTTTTAGGTATTCACAGAATACACTTACTCATTTTGGTATTCACAGAATGAACTTACTCATTTCGGTATTCACAGAAGTTAGTAGTCCTAAAGTTAGGACTACTAACTTCTGTGAATACCAAAATGAGTAAGTGTATTCTGTGAATACCTAAAAAGTACTAACTTTACGTTTACGTTTACGTTTTTGACGTAAGTTAGTTCTGTGAATCAGGCCCATTGAGTCAATGGGAGCCCGCGTACACGTTGTACGACCGGCTCCCATTGACTTCAATGGGAGTCCGACCGAATCGAGTCCGATGACATGCGAACGCATCGTACTCGTCCGGTCGGACTGCTAGGGTCCGATTCGGTCGGGAATCTCTCCGGGTCCGGCTCGGTCGGGGAGATTTCCGGCCTGAATCGGAATTGGCCCCTAAGTCTTCGTCCATAGCAACATCCCATTCCTCTTTTCACAACGCTATACCCTCTTGAATGTCACATGCTTCACTGACATCAATTTCACCATCCTCCACAATCTCCTTAGTGGGTAATCTAGACAGACAATCCGCCACCACATTTTTTAATCCCTTCAAGTATTCCACTTCAAAGTTAAATTCCAGGACTGATAACATCCACCTGGAAATCCTCAGTGTAACTCCTCATTCCAAACCCTTGCCACCTTTAAATAAATGCACCAGTGGCTTGTGGTCAGTTCTGTCTCAAAAAAGTAGGCCCCACAAAAAATATTTAAAATGTCTGATCCTCCTACAACATGCTAGGGCCTCCCTTTCGATCACAGAACTAGATTTTTCTGCACCTTGCAATCTCCTGTGAGCAAATCCTACTATCTTCTCTTGATCATTCTCCACCTGAGTCAACACAGCTCCTAAACCTACACTGCTAGCATCAGTGGTTAAGTATGTTTTGGCCCTAACCTCAAAATGGCCAAGGGAAGGAGCCTGCATAATCTTTTCCTTGATTTGCTTGAAAGCATTCTCGCATGTATCAGTCCATGCAAACACTGCATTTTTTTTCATCAGCATCCTTAAAGGTTCGACAATCTCAGTAAAGTTCCTCACAAGCTTCAAGCAATATTCCGCTAATCCCAGAAAGGACTTCAGTTGTTCCTTGCTCTCTGGGCACGGTGCACCACTTATACCTTTGACAATACTCCTTTTAGGTTGAATTCCCTCACATGATATCTCATGTCCAAGATACGTGACACACTTCTTCCTGAATTGACATTTGTCCCTTCTAATGGTCAAACCATACTCATCGCAGCATCTCATCACCTGTTCAAGCAGCTCATCATGATGCAACTCATCTTTCCCGGCTACAATGACATCATCTTGGAAGTACCACACATTCTCCATACCCTCAAAAATCTGTTTCATTACTCTCTGAAACACTGCTGACGCTGATACTAATCCAAACGGCATACTCAGATAACGGAACGCACCCAACGGAGTAAAAAAGGATGTAAGGTGTCTAGAATGCTAATGCAACTTGACTTGATGATACGCTGCTGACATATTCACCACACTAAACACCTTCCCCCCAGTCATAGCTATCAGCATCTCTGAGATGTTTGGAACTGGTTGCCTGTCTACCCCGATGTTCCTGTTGAGGTCTCTTAATTCTATACATAACCTAATCTTTCCACCTTCCTTGGGAGCGACTACAATTGGAGCTAGCCATTCAGAGGACTCTATGGGTTCAATTATCCCCTGGCTCAACAGCTTGTTCAATTCTTGTTGCAGAGGCTCTCTCATTAAGAGAGGTATATTTTTCACCTTATACACCACCGGGACTGCTCCTTTTTTTAAGACAATCTTGTGTGAGAACTCTTTAAGCAACGCCAAGTCATTCTGAAATACACGAGGATAATTCTTCACCACCCATTCTTCAAACGTATCCACCTGGCTCACAAGTTGCATATTCTTATCCATAAGCATAACTGGATTTTGCGCAATGGGGTTTAACATTATACCCAAGTCTTTCTGGTGATGCCACCTTAACAAATTAGAACCATAGTCAGTTAAATACACTCGACCATACACCACTTCTCCTTCAAATGCTATATTCATCCATCTCACAGCCAGGATTTCAATTTTCTCTCCTCCATATCCCACAGCTTTTATGTCAGGTTCTGACCAATCTTTATACATTTTCTTGACTAAGGTATCTTTGGACACTGAAGTGTACATACTTCCTGAGTCCACTAGCATCTTCACCTGTAACACATCTAAGCATACGACGCAATGCGGCTTTTCCAATTTCCTCACTACTCTCCTTGTTCACACTACCTTTTTCCTCAATAGATCCACATGTATCGTCATTTGACACCTCCTTAACCATACCTCCCATTTTCTCATCTTGAATAGTTAACACAATTTCAGTAACGTTTTCACATACATCTTCCACCACCCTCACTCTTGCCAGAGCAACTCTTGCCCTACACATTTTAGCAAAATGTCCCTTTTACCACAATTACGACATACTATGCCTCTTGCTGCACACTTAAAACTGGTGGCAATGTGGCCTGGAGCACCACATCGAAACATTTAATTTCTCTTGTTGCAAATTCTTTTTTCACACTAGTGCCGAATGCATCCTTTTTCGAATCGCTCAAATTTTTACCCAAGTTTCCTTTGGAATTTCGTACCTCCAGGACCAAAGCTTGTACACCATTGACATCATGTACTACCTTTGATGAAGTGTCCATTTCCTTAAACCATTTCGCGGCTTGCTCCAGTCCTTTCACCACCTGAATGGCTTCTGTCAGATTGAGGTCCCTTGTCAACAACTTTTCTCTTCCTCTCTTATTATTAGTGCATCTTACGATCTGGTCTCTGATGAGTGAATCACCTAAATTCTCAAATTTGCAAGTTAAAGATAACCCTCGTAAAGCTGCGACATATGTATCTATATCCTCCTCAACCAATTGTACTCTTGAAAAAAATTTGTAACGCTCCATCACCATATTAACCTTAGTAACAAAATGTGCATCTAGAATTTGAATAGACATTTCATAAATTTTTGTAGGAAGACCATTCCCATTCCTAAAGAAATCTCAGGATGATTCTCATATAACCTCCTCCCTTCCACCCCTAAATGATGAAACAAAATGGATTGACGCCTGACTAGACCATATTTTTCACCTCCACTAGCTAACATATAAGGGGAAAATAATTTCTTCCACTGGTCCCAAGGAATAATTGGATTACCTGGAGTGGGAAGGAATGTTGGAGGTGATGCCATGGCTTGATCACCCATGTTAATAGTTTAAAATCGATTAAAATAATTAACTGAAATAAAAAAATAAAGTAATAATTTAACAAAATAAGCTACCACAACAAGCTAACACAATAAATTCAAATAACAAACCTGATTTCCTTAAAAGTTGTTATTTGCAGGCTGAGAACGATGACTTCAATAACCAAAGTTAGCAGTCTAGTTGAAATCAATTTTTCTTCCTTGTCTGTCTTCTCTTTCAATGTCAATAGTGCTTGTATGCTTGTCTGTCTGTTGTCCACATTGGGAGAAAGGTGGTAAGCAATTCCAAGAGGAACTCCTTGACGGTGAGCAAACTCCTTTTTTTTTTTTTCCTTATTATACTAACATTTCCGCCGGCACTCAATTAGTGTGCCAGAGCGTGCCGCGCTCAAGCCAACGGCTTTGACGAGATGCGCACAGTGAAGGCAGCACGAGTCGATCTCGCTGGGAGTCACTAGTGCTGGTAGCGAGAGTTACCCTACACACATAACATGCCTCAAGGCAGCAGGCGTCAGTCTCGTGCAGCGAAAGTAGCACAAGACAACTTCATTTGGAATCACTCACGCTGGTAACGGACAGTGAAGATAGCGTGAGCAATTACTAATTAAAGTTGCTTGCGCTGTGCGGTCTTCACAGGAGCAAATATGCCTCAAGGCAGCACGAGTATTAACGGGAGCGCGAGCTGATATAAATCTGAAATGCTCGTGCTGTCCAGTGAAAGCCGCTACAGCCTCCAGTTGTTAATTAATTCAAACGTCTTGTTTCCCGACGAGGAATCTGAATATAGGCTCTCCTGAGGGTTACAGACGAACGCATATAAATAAATCTTACCGCTTAGGAGAGTCACGTTGCACTTGTCACTTTCTCTAGACCAGTGGTGAGGACATCATATTCATTCTGCCCCCTGTGCAGAAACAAATAGTTGCCACTTAATGTAGTAATGAGGCTCATTCCATATCCTCTTCAATAAGTTTATTTCAAATTGATGCCCTCAGCAGGTACACAGCGGTTACATCCATGACTCAACCTTGTCTCTTCAATTCTGGTTTTCTTTCCCCTACATTCTAAGTTCTACCTGTCAGGGCATTCCAGGCAGAAGTTCCATCATCAACTCTACACATTCTATCTGTAGAGCTTATGGGGTAGAACGTGTAGGCATGTAAGTTTTGGTCGGTGATGCCTTGGTAATGCCTTCGAGCACTCCACGAGCTAGGCTTTAAGTTTTGGCCTTTGATCTGAAGCCAAACCAAGCCAAGCGAAGACAAGCAAAGCTTTCTGGGCCAATGTACTAACCCAAGTAGCTTCTGTGACATGAAGGGGTCGGAGGGCCAACCAAGAGGAGCGACTTGCGCTTAACTCTCTGGCCGGCTGTGTGAGTCTGTAGCTGCTGGCAATGTATTGGCCTTGTTGGCCTTGCAGGAGTGATGCAAGTGGGGTGAAGGGCGCAGCTAATTGCAGGGGCAGTGAGCTGAGCGGGTGACCGTCTTGCCACAAACAAGGCACACTGTCCTAACGCCGGCAGCTTCTGTCTGTGGCGGGTGGTCCCCCCTTGTGCTTAGGACTTACCACCCACCGCTGCTGCTTGCCACGCTTGTTGTCCCCGGGTGCTGGGCACTGTGGCAGAGAATTCGGTTCTGTTAGCCGGCACCGGCTCGATTGCCACTGCTCAGGTCAGCCTGCCAGCACCCCCGCCAGCTGGCATCTCTTCGGCATCTCTTTCAGGCCCTGTCGTGCTCTCCGCACTGAGAACCCTATACTTTTCTCACATAGCAAACCTTGCATTAGGGAACAGCTGAAATGAAAATACATATACTGCGACACCTCACTGACACTATTATTGTTGTATGTCAGATTATCATTAGCAGAAATATCGAGACATACATATTATGGCCTAAATATCGTTTACTAAAGTAAGTCCCATTGGGTGAAGACTTTTTTTTTATTAACTCCAATGAGGCGAAATATTTGTAAATGAAATCTAGGACAAGATAATTATGTCAGGTGATATTGTGTCTATGTTCTTTTATCATACTATTGAGCAAAAACTACATATATCTGCAAATTGTTGTTCCAGAGAGTCATTACACCTCCTATTTGTTTGTCTACAACAAACTCACACGCACACACACACACACAAATATGTACATATACAAACGCAACACAAGGGTACTCAGACACTTAAGACACACACACACACCAGCACAAACTAATGCACAACAGAAAAGCGCACTGACGGTTGTTTTCAAGAGTTTAGCTTTGGTAATGGGTTATTTTGGTCAATAGTTGTCTTTTGTTTTACCTATAGTTTCATGCCACAGGAATTTTCAAATTTCCATCATACAATAAATGTGTTATCTTGCTGTCCATCCTGTGATATTTTGTAAGCACATTTCATATGCCATAACAAGAGGTCACGAAGAACCAGCTGCAAAATCTTCAGTTGCCAGCGAGTTTAACGGACTCATTGTTTTTTATGGCCACATTTTCAAAGCTGGAAGCGATGTGAGTTGTGGCTTTAGAAGGGCTTTTAAGAGGAAATAAATATTGAAAAACATACAGCTAAATACATCACAGACCGAACATTAAAATTGAATTGTTTATGTGAAATAACATTTTTAAATGTACAAAGTGCAGGAAATCTTACCTTTTCCTGGCAATATACATTGTAGCGATCAATGCAAACTGCATTATCATTCACTGTGTTGTGATATGATGTTCATACAGCAGAAGCTTTCAGATTGCAGGTGCTGCGAGTTTTCTAAGTACAGGATATATAGAAAATGAATCAAAGTGGAGTAATGGGGAAATTTCAGTAGCAGACTTGTCACAACTACCGTTTGCTATCCAATTATTTGAAAAGCAGTCTCAAACACTGCAGATTCAAATACGGGAATATCTTCTGAAGTATGCACAATTTCTTTAAATATATTTGCATAATGCACTCATGCATACTTAACTGTCTCGAATATTTGCTCTCTTTTAAACACATATTAGAAGCTGCATTAAAGGTTTAATAAGCAAAGAAAGTCATTTTCGAATAGAGCATGCTTCTAGTTTGTCTTTTTATGGGTCTTTCTGCAGAATGAGGCAGAGAATAAGAATGATGCAGAGAATATCGTAGCCGGACCAAAAGCAACCAGGTGAGAAAGGAGCTGCATGTCAACCAAAACACAACTATTTTATTGTGCAAGTAGCTCATAGCAGCGCTGGTAACACAATTTAAAAATCTTTAAAAAAAAAGAATAAATAAAAAAAATGCAGGTGCATATTGAACGGTGCAACAAGAAATACAAGACCCGAAACAACCTGCTTAATAGTGCCCATCAAAACAAACATTATTGGGCAGATTTTCAAATATTTTGGTCTGGATTTGCTTCACTGAGCAATTTTTTTAAAAAGTTACTTTCCAGCGCAAAACTTGTTTTGCAGTGGAAAAGTACCTGAATGTGCAACATTGCTCTGTGTCGAGGGGGCGTTCCATGGGTGGTACATGGGCGTTCACAGGCACCCACCCATGGTTTGTGATGCAGCACAGAGCCACATTTACTAAACATGGCACTGTTGCTCCTTTCCCCTACACTGGTGCACAAACAGGCTGTCTAGCGCCATGCACACTCCTTTGCATGATAGCATAAAGGTGTTTGCACCAGAGTGCAAAGGTGTTTTTGTGCTTTCTAGCACAGGTTTTGTACTGGAAGGATACAATTCCAGTACAACATCCTATACTAAGAGAATTTTTTTTAACATTTCTCACATTGGATGTGTGCTGTGCAGTGCAGCACACATGCAAAGAGTGAAATGTTGGGTGAAATTAAAACATTTCTTCGACTTTGCACCTGTCTTAAGAGGGCATTATCTATTGAAGAAATCCTAGGGCTGACGGTCTTTGTAGATCTGGCTTTGTGACAGAAACCATGAGTGGTAACGCTGGAATGCTCAAGTCCCACCAGTAGACCTCCTTCTTTAACCAAAGTAGTGCAAAGCAGCCCAACAATTTTTGTGATGGAAAGTAAATACTTTATCAAGACTTTGAAGTCTCCAGTGAGTTCAACAATCATGTTAGCAAACTGGAAAGGGTTCTATATTGTATTAGGTTGATGTGAGAGCTGTGCTTTGATATCAGGGGAACACCCAAGTTGCACCTCTTTCTGAGAGAGAATGGCTACGTACTCTCGACCCAGGCTAACTGCTTGCACTATCTGTAGCAGCAACAGGATTGAATTGCAGGGGCACAGGCCTGTACATCTGCACTCGATGGGGAAGCTCTCTACTCTCGCTCTTCTGTAAAAATCCACCCAGTTCCCATAGCTGGGTACAATGCTTTCATCTAGTCCGATACATAGATGTAGGAGACATGTTATGTGTGATTTTTTGTGTGTTTCCTGGATGGACCTATGAAGGCTGGGGTCCATTTGAACCTTATGTCCTTGTGCTGTACAAAACGTTGATTTCCTTTCTGTTAAGCTGGTGGTGTCTACCTTAGACATCCAAGCCTCCATGTATGCTACTCCTGCCTCTCTGTGAAATCTGAGTACCTGGTAGGTGTAGGAGGTATGTAGCCCATTCCTTTTGTCCCAGTGTAGGTTTCCTTGTCTGGATGAGTCACCCTTCTTCCCATTGCAGGTGCTGCGAGTTTTTCCATTGTACCCAGTTCCCATAACTGGGTACAATGCTTTCATCATGTCCGATACATAGATGTAGGAGACATGTTATGTGTGATTTTTTGTGTGTTTCCTGGATGGACCTATGACGGCTGGGGTCCATTCGAACCTTATGTCCTTGTGCTGCACAAAATGTTGATTTCCTTTCTGTTAAGCTGGTGATGTCTACCTTAGACATCCAAGCCTCCATGTATGCTACTCCTGCTTCTCTTTGTGAAATCTGAGCACCTGGTAGGTATAGGAGGTATGGAGCCTATTCCTTTTGTCCCAGTGTAGGTTCCCTTGCCTAGATGAAAGTCACCCTTCTTCCCATTTCCTATGCAGTGGCCCTCTCCCTTGGCACCACTAGCATATGTAGACCACCACTCAAATGATAATTCATATAATACCTTGCATAGTCAGAAATGACCTATCTGAAGACTCAGAAGCCCATGAAATTCTGAAAGCTACAGCCACATATTAGACAAGGACACAAACTATTGAAAATTGCATGCACATCGATCGTATTAGCATCCTGCCTTTACCAGCAGAATGGTATGTCCACTGTACCCCACAGTCAGTCATCTATAAATTAATCCTCATCATCATAATCTAAACCCCAAGGAGGCCTGCACGCCAGTGTAGGAAAAGAGAACTTCAGGACAGGGGAGACACTGCTTGATTGCTATCCTCCCTTTAAACCAGGCTAAGTCTAGGAAAAGTGCAGAGGTTCCTTGCTGATGTTACTTGAACAATGAAGAAACAACATGCGTGTCAAGGAGCTGAAGTGTGCTGCACAGCAGGATAATCAGATCCTAGCTGACTAGAAGGGCCTGTCTGTGTACAACTTTACTGAACCTGCCCTTGAACTATAATGTTACTACAGCCCTCAATGCCTTGGACATCACCGGAGTTGAGGAGCTGCTCCATTACATTTATGCACCATGATGGTTGAACATGCATCGGTAGACCGTCTTTACAATACAGTCTTTACCTCGCAATTCCTTTACCATGCAGCCTTTACCACTTAGGCAAGTACCACACATATAAGTATTTGTACGTTTACCACCCATGCCTTTACTATGCAGGTAAGTGTTTTTTTTTAAATAACAAAATGAATAGGTCATTTTAAAAAAGGGCTTTGGTGTGAGTTAGGGTAAAGGGAGGTAAGAGTAATTTTAGGGCATAGGGATGGGTAGCGGAAAAGGGAGATAAGGGTAATGTTCGGGTTTAGGGCTGGGCACTAGTAAAGAGAAGTAAAGGTAATTTAAGGGTTTAGGGATGGGTAGAGTAGGGAGGTAAGGATAATGTTATGGTTTAGGTGTGGATAGTGGTAAAGGGAAGTAAGAGTCATTTTAGGGTTTCGGGTGGGTAGGGGTGAACGGAGTTCAAGAGTAAATTAAAAAGACTATTTATATTCCAAAACACATGCTGTCCCAAATAGTGGTGCACATTGACAGCTGGTGCAAGCGTGGGGAACAGACAGAAGCTCTATCTCTTCAATAAACAAACTCACTGCACTCGGTGAACTTTAAATAATTATGTATTCTATGCATGTACAGCAGCAATAACTCTTTTCAGCCTCCTCTGTCTGTCTCGTGGTTGGTGAGTCCATTTTTAGATTCCACCTAAGAAAGGTGAGCCCCTCCTGCCTCTAATCTGGCATTCTGGTAACTGATAGGGTGATCAAGACATTGTCCTCACAGTAGAGGGCTTTGTGTTCACCTTTGACAGTAGGGATCCTAGCGATTTGGTCCTTCTCGCGGATTGCGATGGCCAAAGGTTCCAAAAAGATCAAGAAAAGTGAGGGGGATTGAGGTCATCTCTGCCATTTTCCCCAGTGAATAGGGAAGTAAGGTGAAACAAATTCCCCACAGGAGACCGAGGTTGAAGGGGAACTAAACAACCCTTGGCTAAGGTGATAACATTGGGTCCGAGGCCCATGGGGTCCATCGTGCAGAAGAGATAGCCCTACTCCACACAATCAAATGTCTGTTCTCCATCTAAAGACAATAAGACTTTCTCATCAACATCATTCTGCATGTGTCACAAAAGGTGTAGAAGGGTATGAAGGTGATTAGCAGACATTCAACCTTCTACAAACCCCACTTGAGTTGGATAGATCAGGACAGTGATTAATTTGCCCAGTCTATTTGCACATACCTTTGCAAGAAATTTAGAATCTGTGTATTGATGAGCGAAATGGGCCTATAGCTGGTGCAGGCAAGAGGGCCCTTCGTGGGTTTCAAGATTAAAGCGAATCTCGCCCTGTTAAATGATGTAGAGATGAATATCAGCCTGTGGGCTTCTCTGAAGGCCAACATTAGTTGCGGGACTACCAGGTGGTTGCTGGATTTGTAGAATTCTACTGAGAGCCCATCCTCTCTATGGGATTTGACTGTTGCCATACAATCGATAGCCGCCACTACCTCGTCCTCCCTGACAGCAAGGTCCAATAGGTCCCTGCATATATGTGTCAGTTTCGGTATGCGTAAGTCTTTCACAAAGGTATTCTCTGCATCTAATGAATCTTTTCACTCAGAAGTATATGCCACAGAATAATAAGCTTGAAATTCTGCAAGGATATGTTGGGGATTAGTCAGTAAGACAAAGCACTTGTTTTGTAGGACAGTATGATTCTATTCGAGTCCCGCTGCTTAAGCTGGAGCACCAGCAGCCTCCCTGCCTTTCACCCCTTTTCCTAGTGCTGTTAACTCATTCAAAAAAGGGATTTTTCAGCCTGTGATGCCAGTAAGACGTTCATGTCATACTTTGCTTGGGTCACTTCAAGAAGGGTATTTTGTGTGGGGACTCGGACATAGGCCACCTTGAGCGAATTGATATGGGGCTGTAGGCATGTTTGGGAGTGTAGAGAGTCTTGTTTAGCCGAAGCAGAGTCTCTCATCATGTCTCCTTGCAAGCAAGCTTTATATTCCCCCACAGAGTCCAGGTAGATCACTGGCCCAACATTAGTGTCTAAGTAGCACTGAATGGAGGAGCAAAAGGCGTTGCTTGTCCTTGGGGACCCTATATCGGTCAATTTTCATGCACCAGCAGCCTTGGGGTGGCTTGATCATTTGGGGGTCCATTGCTATCTCAATTAGGCTGTGCTTAGAGAATCCACCAGGAAAAATACTGGAAAATACCAAGTGTCACGTTAAACTGGGGGCCATTAACAAATAGTCAATTCTTGTACATGTGCCATAGGGGCATGAACATGTAGTCCCATTCCTGGGGTGTAGTAACAGCCAAAGCTCAAGGAGGTCAAGGTCATGGATAATGCCACGTAGAACGCATCTACCCCTATAATGTCTCAGGTCAGGTGTGCCAGTCCTATCCAGTACAGGGTTTGTAGTGATAACCCAATATCCTCCAATGAGCACTTTAGTTTTGTCAAAAAGGGCAAGGAGTGTGCTATGTGTGCTAGAAAGTCTTATCAGTCCCTCATGGGGCATATACCGAGCTCACTACCAAATATGCACCTTGGAGTTTGAGCTTAGCAAAAACATAGCTACCTCCCTTATCAATCCATGTCTTCAGGACTTTCACAGGCAAAGATCTATGGATGAGCTTGGGTAACCCCCACTTCCCACGTCTCAGAGGGGAATTGTCATGAGCCATGTGCTTCTCAGCATTGTGTGCATGAAATACATCCCTGACGCAGTTTCTGCACAACTTCTCACCCTCCTCAGCCATCAAGTGTGTTTCCTGCGGAAGTGTTATATCTGTATGCCCTTTTTTCAAGAAGAAGAGGATCTTTTTACATTTATGTAGTGTGTTTGGCCATTTACGTTGAATGAGGAGATGGACAGTAGAAACAAGACTGGGTTGTTAATGACGTGGTAGGGAGGGACTCCTCTGGGAGGGTGAAGTTATGACTCATTGCTTCGGGTAAAGTCGAGGAAAAAACTAGGCTGCCCTCAAGAGTGCAGTTCCCAAGGGCACTAAAGCAGACTGAGCCACAGGTGTACGGCTATAGACAGGCATGGAGGGACAGAGAGTGATGTGTGGGGTGAGCAGAGGTAACTGGGCAAAAGAAGATGGGGTTAAAGCAAATTAAGGTGAACAAAGGGGAAGGAGAAGAGGACATGGAAGTGGTTACTACAATGAGGGATAGGGCAGTAAATGACTGGACCTGTTCTGTGTTGTTCTAGCCTTTTGTGTAATCTCACACTACCAGCTATTACGCAGTGGACAGAACCAGAGGGGGTCCGATTCCCAACCAGGGAGAGAACCAAAGAGAACACAAAAAGAACAATAATGAAACAATTGCTCCAGAAACACCTACACTGAGGTCAAGCGTGGCAACCCAACCAGTAGTGTCACAGGCACCACATCTGACAATACATTGATGGTACAAGGGGGCCGATATATTTACTAGTTGCATATACATAAACAAACAATGATCCGAAAGTTGAGCCATAGTTGGTGCTCGAAATAAGCCATAAGCAGCTGATGGAGAAACACACAACATATAGAGAAGTCTGACCTTCATGGAGGGTCATTGGGGCTTACAGTAAAACCGTGCAGAATTTTTATTTCACAAGCAGAATTGGAGAATTTTGCCGACTCTTCATTACTCTTGTAACATGGGGTTCCCGCCAAAATCTGCCAATCGCTGCATGGTGGAATTTATTTCACATTCGAGCAATGTGAAGACAAGAGGAACAACACAAGGATTCAGAACGCGAGCTGGTGAGCATGAGTGTTATTTTGAATGCCCTAGTGCAATTTCTAGTTGCTCACAGATCTTCCTGTGAGACTTTACAAACATGGGTAGTAGCGAGTGATCGTAGACAGAGGGCTGCTTCCTGAGTAGATTTTCTATTTGCGCTGCAGCAAAATCAACTCAAAAAGGTTTTTCAAGTAGGTATTCTACAGGCACCTACAGTAGTATGCACCTGGACACCTAGCTTGCCACTTGCCTGTTGCCTTCATTTCCTGTTTGTTCCAGACTGATCCACTGACACCGCAGCTGCCCAGGTTTTCCTTGCGGGGTTTTCTCAACTGGGTTTTCCCACTCACCATTCTTCCCACCAACAGAAGCCCTGTCCACCCCAGTACTTACTTAATGCAGTCTGCAGCGTGGGCGTGTAGCTGATGCGTGCGGCTGGAGCATTGCTTGCGTGCCAAAGACAAGCCTGTCTGCTCCCATCTGTGCCTGGACCACACCCAGCACTATGACCCCTGGCCCTCCTGCCTTTCAAAGATACACCATCACCGAGCTCTACACCCTCGACCCCGGAGGCCGCAACAAACACTGCCACTGCGCCGAACCATGTGCTATGGTAGGACCTTTCACCTGCAACCACAGCCACTGCACACACACCAGCACACTAACCAGCCACACCCTGAACACACCACAGACACCACCTGAACAAAAACACCAACTCACATGCACCCTTCTTAACACGCTCACTATGCGAGCATTGCACTGAATTATGGAACCTCATCGCCACCCTCTCACCTGACATCGTCTTTCTCACTGAGACCTAGCTCAACTCCACATCTGCCCCAGACATTGCCACAGCAATCCCCGATGGATATAAAATCACTCACCAGGACCGCACCAACAAGGCGGAAGGAGGAACACACATCATCCACAAAGAAACCATACAGTTTACCACCACCACTAACACCACCACCCCCATGGAACATCTCAACTTCAAGCTCCACACAGATGACAAGACAACCATCAGAGGCACTCTTGCATACCAACCCCCAGGCCTGTGCTCCAGCTTCTGCAACACCATCCCAGACTTCATTGCACCCCTAGCCTTAGACTCCAAGGACTACATCTTCCTCAGTGACCTACATTTTCACATTAATGGCCCCAATGACAAAAACACGCACACCTCCTTGACAGTATGAACAGCAGCCTTGGATTGACAAAGATTGTCCATGACCTTACACACACCACAGGACACAGGCTAAACCCAATTTTTACCTCCAGCAACCACGTCAAATACAGCCATGTCACAGAACTCACATGGATCGATCACTCCATCATCCACTTCAGCATCTTCAGCCCCTGCACTGCCACCCGCAAGATGACCAACACCCCCCACCGGAGGTGGAACAAAATCTTAGGGCCTGATTCACAGAACTAACTTATGTCAAAAACGTAAAGTTAGTACTTTTTGGTATTCACAGAATACACTTACTCATTTTGGTATTCACAGAATGAACTTACTCATTTCGGTATTCACAGAAGTTAGTAGTCCTAACTTTAGGACTCCTAAATGCCTTCTGTGAATACCGAAAGTCTTAAAGTTAGGATTTTTCTCAGTTTAGGAGTAGTAAAGTTAGGAGTCCTAACTTTAGGACTCCTAAATGCCTTCTGTGAATACCGAAAGTCTTAAAGTTAGGATTTTTCTCAGTTTAGGAGTTGTAAACTTTACTACTCACAGAAGGCATTTAGGAGTCCTAAAGTTAGGACTCCTAACTTTACTACTCCTAAACTGAGAAAAATCCTAACTTTAAGACTTTCGGTATTCACAGAAGGCATTTAGGAGTCCTAAAGTTAGGACTACTAACTTCTGTGAATACCGAAATGAGTAAGTTCATTCTGTGAATACCAAAATGAGTAAGTGTATTCTGTGAATACCAAAAAGTACTAACTTTACGTTTTTGACGTAAGTTAGTTCTGTGAATCAGGCCCTTAGAGACCAGCTGGGTGAACGGCCTCAACACCTCCAACCCTGCTATGTCCACCAATCTCGAACAGGGAGTGTAAAACTTCAATGCCTGGAACACCAATTGCGCAGACAGCATTGTCCCCATCAAGAGCAACATCCAAAGAAAATCCACCAAAAAATTCCAGCTGGTACACCCAAGAACTCAGAACAGCAAAACGAGACAGCAAACAGTTGGAGAGGAGATGGAGCAACAGCAAGGACACCTCCAACAGGGCAGCCTTCAAGATCTCCCTCAACCAATTAAACCACCTGTTGAGAGCAACAAAAAAGACAGCCCTTGCCGCATGCATTGAACCAGAGCCAACAACACCAAGGAACTTTTCAACAACATTAAGGAATTCTCCTCACTCACAGGAGCTATGCGACAACCTCGCCCACTTCTTCCACAATAAGATAGCAACCACATACAAAAACTTCGAACCCCAACTTACACCTGCAGACTTCCTCAACAGATGCGTCACCACTGTAACCAACATGAATCACACACTGACCACCTGGAATATCCTCTCCACACAGGACCCAACCTCCAACATAAAATCCATCCACTCGGAAGCTCCCACAGATCCATGCCCTCACCACATCTTCCACCTCGGAAACCAAAGGATCGGCTAGGAACTCACCACCCTGCTCAACACCTCTATCACCACTGCAACATTTTCTGATGCCTGGAAACATGCCATAGTCATACCACTAATCAAAAAGCCCCCCGCTGACCCCAGCAGACTCAAAAGATACCAGCCAATTTCCCTTCTCCCATTTCCAGCAAAGGCCCTGGAAAAGATCATCAACAATCAACTCATGACACACCTCTAGCAGAACCAGCTACTCAGCGCCTCCCAATCCGGGTCTGCAGCAATCACAGCACCGAAACCGCCTTGAGTACAGCCACTGATGACATCCGAACCCTCCTCGACCAAGGAGAAACAGCAACTTTGATTCTCCTTGACCTCTTGGCAGCCTCCAACACCATATCCTACCAAACACTGATCGAAAGACTCCACCACATCGGCATCCAAGGGGATGCACTGAGCTGGATCACCTCCTTCCTCACCAGAAGAACCTAGAGGATCCACCTCCCACCTTTCACCTCTGAACCCAAGGAGATGACCTTCAGTGTCCCCCAGGGCACATCCCTCAGCCCCGTGCTCTTTAACGCATATATGACCCCGCTGGCCAACATAGTCAGATCCCACAGTCTCAACATAATTTCCTACGCAGATGACACACAACTTTCACTCACCGGCAGCCCTGCCACCAACAGAACCAACTTCCACAGATGAGTGACAAACATTGTCAACTGTAAGAAGAACAATAGCCTGGAGCTGAACACAGAAAAGATAGAAGTTTTTATCTTTGGCAACAGCAGCAACACATGGAATGACTCCTGGTGGCCATCAGACCTAGGACCCGCACCCACTCCCTCCAACCACACCAGAAACCTCAAAATCATCATTGAGAACAAACTCACCATGATATCACAGATCCATGCCGTCTCCTCTACCTGCTTCCTCACTCTGTGCATGCTATATAAGATCTTCAAGTGGCTATCACTACACACGAGACGCACCGTGACACAACCCATCATCACCAGCCGACTGGACTACGACAATGTCCTCTACATAGGAATTGTGGAACATGTCCTACAGAGACTTCAGACCATACAGAACGCTGCAGCCTGACTCATCCTCGGCCTTCCCCAATGAATCCACACCACATCCCACCTCAGGAAATGCCACTGGCTCCCTGTACATAATTGATGCCAATTCAAGCTGCAAACCCATTCATACAAGGATCTACACAGCCAAGGACCTGCCTACATTAACAACCACCTGAACTTCCACCAACCGTCAAAAAGATTATGCTCCTCCTCCCTTTCACTTGCCCATACTCCCATATCTACCAAAGCAGAAGTGGAGGATGCTCCTTCTCCCACATCAGAGCTAAGATCTCGAACAGCCTCCTCATGCACCTCGAGACCATCACCCCACTAACGGAATTACGAATGGCCCGCAAGACCTGGCTGTAGAAAAAGCCTCCGGGACCTGCATGTGCCCGGATACCCTATTGGGTGATTAGCCACACTTTATAAATTCTGATTGATTGATTGATCGATAGGCAGGAACGGATGGTTCAGGTAGCTTTTTTAGCTCAAAATGCATGTTTTTATTTAACTTAAATCTATTAACAGAAAGGAAGTGCCACAGGGACTTCGACTTCCTCTTTTGGTCGAGAAAGCTTCTCCCACTGCTTTGTCCATCCCTCGGTCACATTTCAATTAGATTTGGAGGGAAATGATCACCCTCTTTGACTGCCATCCCTGCTGCATATATGTGCCATTGGATTTTAACTTAAAAAAATCAAGTAAGTTAAAGAACTTTTGGATAAGTTTGTTGTTTGATGGAAGGCATGCACCAGTATTGTTTTTTCCTCCTTCATTTTTTCTTAACTTTTTTTTAATTTGATTCTGGGTGGCCTGAAGCTACAGTAGAGGCCCATTTTGCATTAACGCTTTAATTTTTTTCTAGGGGAAAATATTTGCACATTTTTTAGGAAGGTTGGGGGCCTGGGTTTAAAGTACTTTTTTTCTATTTTCATGTGTTGTTTGTGAATTTTCTTCTATTTTGCTCATTTTACTGTCTGGGTCCTAGACGGCCCATGGGCCACTGCCAGCCAGTATTACGCCTTGGGTATTTTTTTAAACATTTTTCAGTGCTATATGGATTAAATGCAAAATGTGCAGGAGCAGGTTGGATAAATCAAGATGACCGTGTGCTTGCACACCATGTGGTGCAGTTAGTGCTGATTTTTCAGCATGGAATGTGCTACTGGCATTAAACTCAGAGCACAAGCAGCTTGAGATGCATTTTCTGCCCTTTGGTGGAACTTTGTTGAATCTTGCAGACTTTTTATGTAACTCTACGTGATTCCACAGAGTGAAAATTTGCGAGTTCCACCTAGGCCTAGATTACAGTTGGCACCATCTCATGGGCACAGGAGAGCAGTATTTGGTGTGAATGACAGTCAACAGAGGAAGTAGAAAGACTGCCAATAGAATGGGGAGGAGAGCGACCAAAAAGGCACTCCAAGGCATGACTGTATCATTCAGGTCTTTAACAGTGATCGGGATTTGTCTTGTGGCTCCAAGGATTTCCAACATCCATGATTATGGCCTTCAGACCACTTCTAAGTGACAGTAGCCAGGCGCGCTCTTTCCTCCAGAGCATCAACTGAGGTGAGAGTTGCTCCAGGTGGAGTAGGCAACAGTGAATGGGACGAATGCAGCATTGTGCCCATCTCAGCACAATCCAGGGCATCAAGACACCTTTCTAAGTACTCCAGGTCGACATATTCAGTGGTTCTCCCAGCTAACATGATAATCATCAAAGCAGATTCCAGCAGGCCGTATTTGATGTCCTTTTATCTCAGTGTGGGCCACAATGCCAGGAATCTCTTCCTCATGGATTGGTTTTCAGAAACGATGTGTGCTGATATGTGGATCACACTTTTTTCATTTTGAAACGCACCATGTTTCTTGGGCCCTTCAATAATGTGCTGAGCCTGCTGATGTCATGCCAGGATCTGATGTGGTCTTGCTGGGTCCGGACCAATCTGGATCACACCTGGTGGGCTCTTTGAAATTCCAGGGGGGGCTAGAAAGTCAGGTTCTGGACGATTGGCAAAGCAAAGGGGGTTGGAGTCATCACCCATCCCAGATTCTTTTCTGTACTGCACCTGCTGACTGTATGGGTGGCTACTCTTTGAAAACTAAGGGGCCCGCTACTCCCACCATCTCTGATGGTTCCCTGTCCACACATCCCGGCTTTCTCACCTAACCTCGCTTCCATAATGAGCACTCTGTGCTGTCTCTCTGTAGGCCTCCACTGCATTGCACCCTGCTTATCCCTGACTGGGCAGGCTGCCCTCATCAAGTTTCACATTTGTGACAAAAGAGCCCGAGCTCCAGGGCTTTTCATTCCAAATCTCATTTACTGCTGCATCCACCTTAATCCCCTTTGTCCAGCTACTCTCACCCTCTTTTAAGAAAAAAGCAGAGTGAGTGTTGCTGGAAGATGGCCTTGAGGAGGTGCATTGTTCACAAGGATCAGAATACCTGACAAGTTGCACCCTTGTCACCAAGTTCAAAGTATTCCCCTATCTGGGCTTGCACTTAGGAATGCAGTATGTTTCCATTTACCAAATCCTGTTAATTTGCTCGCCATTGTAGTGTCATAGTCACAAGTGTGTGTAGTCCCTAGAGTCATCATTATCCTCCCTCCACACATCACGTAGACCTAAATTGTGATAGGACAGGTTTCAGAGTTTCTGAGAATGACCCAAAGTGAATGTTAGAAGACCCTTAACCATCCTTTTCTGAGTACCAAGCAAGGTTAAAGCCCCTCATCATAATTAAATCAGCTTCTGAAAACCCGATGCTCTCCTTGCGGATCATGCCTAAACCCTCAGCCTGCAACTCTCGGCATGGCGTGGAATCCCAGCTCCTAGGCCAGTTCCTGGCTGGCAGGACCCACACAAGAGCCGTGGTTCTTGGGGACTCTCTGGGGACTTTGCCTTCTATTGGAGTCCGGGAAATTCACCTGATGCAATGCAGGGTCTTGAGCGCTTAGAAGGTACTTTGGCACTTTAGCACCTAGGTGCCCCAGCGTTCCAAAGACTTGGCATCAGAGGGTGCAGCTCTTTGGATGTGTTATATTGGCCTCGGAGCCTTGCAGACAGAGCCGGTTAGACAATGGCATCTGCTGGCAGAGAGCTAGAGGCAGGTGCACAAATGCTTACTCAGTGCTAAGTTTGTGAGTTAGAGGGAGGCACCGTACAAGACCATTGGATTGCTGATAACTGGGTGCACCTGGGAGTCGGGTGCCGGGTGCTATTGACTTGCGTGCAGGGTGCCAGGCCAAAGAGATTGTTACTCTAATAAAGAGGTCTCACTCCTCCCAAACAGCTGGCTCGAATGGGTTACCAACTTACCAACAGATGTTTTAAAAGTGGACCCCGTCCCTTGGAGTGTTATGTTATTCAAGCTATTCACTCAAGTGCTCTCTGAACTATTTCCAGCTCCTGGAAGGGTTCCATTATCCATCCTATCTTTAAAAAGGACTGAATTCAGATCCACTAAATTATCGTTTAATAGCTTTGCTAGACTGCAAAGGGAAACTATTTGCTAAATACCTTCTTAACTTAGGACTGGGCAAACCATAAACATTTAATTCCATTTGCCCAGACTGGTTTTCAACAAGGCTATTGCACAATTGCTAATATTGTTGCATTAATTATGCTAGAGAAAAATCAAGAACAAAAAACAGCACCCTTTGCACCTGTTTTATCGGCTGCAATTCTGCTCTTGACAAAATCAACCATGCCAGTCTCTGGAACAAAATGTGGAGCTGGGATATTGATTTAAATCTGCTCCACCTCTTCATCAAATTGCATAATGACACCTGGATAAGAGTTAATTTGGCTTCAACTTATATCCTGTCGCCTAAAATGACCACCTCATTTGGCCTCAAAAGGCTGACTTTTAGCTCTGTTGCTGTTCTTGCTGTGCATATCTGACCTGCCAAAGTATCTGGATGGCCCAGAGGGTCTGCCCCAAAACTCAGTAACTATGGAATCACCCATTTGGCTTATGTTGATTATATTGTCCTGCTCTTACAAACTGCAAAAGGCTTAAAGATCCTGTTGTCTGAGCTTAATGCCTACAATTTAGATAACGATTTGCATGTCAACTTTGCAAAAACAAAAGTAGTAACATGTGGAAAAAAGTAACACCATCCATTTGAAAGCTTGGAAACATAACTATAGAGCAACAAGATAGCTATGTATGCCTGGGTGCAATCATTGACTCGAAGCTTTCTTGGCCAGCTCATCTGAAAGTCAAATAGCAACCGAAACTACAAAAGCCTTGAGAAGATTCTTAAAACTCTACGGAGGAAGAACAATAAGTCAATCTTTAAGGACCCTGACTTCAAAACCCACTCCCCACGTACTATATGCATCTCATATATTAAATCAGAAAACACTAACGCAACTAGAATTAATTTACGTGCAAAGTATTCAACATTTTTTGAATCTGCGAATCTCGACCCCAAGTGCAAAATAAAGCTAAATATAAAATCTTTGCAGAGCCTTCACAATGTCTCAGTAGTGAATTACATATGTGATTGTGCCAATGTCAATAAGCTTATGTTAATTAAAAGGATTAATCCTGGAGGGACTGAAACGAAACAAGTACAAATGTGTTACACTCAATTTGGACCACATTAATAAAGCAATTAAATACCATCATCTTCCAGATTTTGAATTGCTGACATTCATGTCCAGAACTAAATGGAAGAATTTGGTCATAAAAACCATGAAGCTGAATTGCCATACTCAAGTCTTGAAGACCTTATTGAAATATAAGCACAGTGAATGACTCTACAATTCGTAGTCTAATGTCAAGCAACACCCATCTTCTCAGAGAGAGGTCTAAAAGGAGAGGCCAGTCCCTCTCCACACACTACTGCACACACCCATCATTACAGAGAGAGGTCTCAGCAGAGAATCTAGTCCCTCCACATACCCTACTATGCACACCTGTCATCTGAGAGAGAGGACTGGAAGGAGAGCCCAGTCACTCCCAACACATCCTACTATGCACACCTATCATTACAGAGAGCGGTCTCTGCAGAGAGGCTAGTCTCTCTCTACACATCCTACTACGTACACAAGTCATCTGAGGCAGAGGTCTCTGTGGAGAGGTCAGTCTCTCTCCAAACCCTACTACACAAACCTGTCATATAAGAGATGGGTCTCAGTCTAGAGGATACTTTGTCCTACATACTACTATTTACCTACGATTTTGACGTGAGCCCACGAGACACTCGCAGGAGATTACAAGCTTCAGGGAGTGGAGCTTGCTGCATGGACACAAGGTGTTTTACAATCCCATGAGAGTCTCACAAGATCTTAATGAGAAGTAGGGCGAAAAAAGGGCCAAGGCTCAACCAATAGTTACCATTTGTATTACATGGTTGGAGAAATGCTGTGATGTGATTGGGTGCACATTGTTCTTGGTGATTTGGAGGAGACTTCTGTTTGAGTTGTGCTGGACAAAAGTGACTGAATTTGGAAGTGAAGCAGACTGGTGTCTTTAGCTGCACATAAGAAACTGCTCTAAGTTCAGGTAATTAAAAATATACTTTATGAACTTTGTTGAGAAGTGTTAGTAAGTGCACTACTGCTGGTAAAGTTACTCTATTCAAGGTTTACTGAGTGAAAAATTGTTTCTAGAAGTTTATATTTGTTAATATAGCTTCTAAGAGGTAGAGAGATATCACAATGTTTTGCAAGCTGTGTTAAAAAATGAAAAGTTGAATTTGTATGTGGCTCTAAGTAAAATAGCCAGTTTCTGAAATTACAAAAGAAAGAATCTGCAATCTGTCAATACAAGGCCTAGTATTTCTTATGAAGCTTAGAGTACAAATATTTTACCCCATGAGATGTTTGAGTAAAGATATTGGTATTTCATGAGTAAAACACTGTGCTCACTGTTAGAAAAGGCGTGTAAAGAGGAATGTGTTAGTTTACAAACTGTTATGGAACCATGTTTAAAGGCGTGTTATAATTTAATTGTGGTTAAAAAAAATGCAGTGTTTGAGGGTGTGGAATTTTTTAAGAGAACAAATTATAAAGTTAGTGGTACAGTACATATAAATACGCGAAATGTGGGTGAAAAACGTAGAAATCTTCAGAGAATATAGTGATGTATCACTGTTACCAATAATTGATCAGTATGTAACTTTACATTTTTTTGTTATTTTGTCTTTCTTTAGGAGGAAAATAAAAAACAGAAGCTGTAAAAACAGAAGTACTGTGTCACACAATATATGGAGGAGGAAAACAAAAATTGTTTACTTTGGAAAAAAGAAGGAACCGTAACTGTGTGGAAAGTCTGGAAAAAATGTAATACACAACTGATGTTCTTACTGCCTACAAGGACATTTTCACCCTTGGAGAAACTTGTTCTGTGTAGATCTACTTTTTATGACAAAATGATCTGCTTACTTAAAGAGCTCAAAAAGTTTTATTTATATAAGGAAGGTTGTTATCTTCTTGAGCAATAGGTACCTGGGGAGAGGTAGTAACTGTCAAATGGAAGAATGTGTAGACAGCTGAAGAACTGTCAAGTTTGGCTCCACAAGCTTAGTTTGTCTTAGCTATTCTTTCAGAATGACTGCATCTACAATACTTATACATTTCTGTAATGGGTGTAACACACTGGTTGTTTTTATGTTCCCGGCTGGACTTCTTTGTGCACATTTTATAAAACTACAATTTTGCATGGACTATTTTGCCACCTAGGCTGCCATAAAAAGACTATTAGAGAAGATATTATTTGGCAGGTTAAGGTTGCTGAAAGAAAGGAAAAGAAGATCTACGAACATCAAAATCTAGTAGGCAAATGAAGCAGAAGGGGAGGAAATATTGGTGCCTGGTGTTGAGAGTGGCGAAAGATTCTATAAATTAGTAAAGTTGTTGGTTCGGTTTACAGTTGTAGATAATGTAGTTTGTTAATGTAGTTGTTGTTTGTAAAGTTGGCAAATTGTTTTTTTAAATAAAATGTTTAAAGTTGCTACTGATTTCTTACCTCAATAGCTTTTAAAAATGCGAATATTGTTTCGGTTTTGCAATGTTGACATATAGTGGAAGTGTCATCTTGAAGTACTGTAACTGTACTGCTGCATGTATATGTATCTTGATGGTACTATAGAGAGATTTGTGCTTCTTCACACTGTAATATACAGATTTGTATACAAGAGAGAGTCTTGGCATATAGACAACTGCATCCTCATAGTATATTACACATTGCTGTCAGCTAGCGGAGAGAGCAGTTCTTTTCTACATGTTATCATATTTGTTTGTTACTCTGGAGAGAAGTTTCAGCTGGGAATGTCTATTTGTACACCGTACTATACATGCTTGCCCCAATAAGGAGATGTCTGAGAGAGTGGAGAGTGTGTCCTTACATTCAAATATGCGCACCAGTTGTCCATGACACAGTTGTCAACAGAGAGGATACTCCATTTTTTACTCTACTATGAACATTTATTATCATGAAGAGAGGTATGAGCAGAGGGAGCAGTCTCTAACCACAGCCTATTTTGCACATGTGTTACTCTGGGTAGATGTCTGAGCTGACCCATCATACAAGAGAGAGATCTAAGGATAGAGGTCAGTCCTTCCTTACATCCTACGACATGCACCTGTCATCCCAGAGAGAGCTATCAGCAGAGAGATCTGTCCCTCCCCACACCCTACTAGGCACACCTGTGATGTGAGAGACAGGTGGCAGTGGAGAGGTCAGTTCTTCTCTACATCCTACTATGGATACCCATCATCTGAGGGAGGGGTCTAAGCGGAGAGGTCAGTCTGTCTCCATACCATAGTATGCTATCTATCAATGAAGAGAGAGACCTCAGTGGAGCGGTAAGTCCCAGAAGACATCCTACTACGCAGCTGTGTCATCTGAGACAGAGGTCTTAGCAAACAGGTCAGTTTTCTTCTCTACATCCTGAGACAGAGGTCTCATTGGAGAGGCTAGTCCTGCTTCACATCCTATTATGCATCAGTGTCATGCAAGAGAGACATGTTACCAAAGAGAGCAGTCTGTGTTTATTTGCATCTCAGATCGATCATCCCAGAGAGATATTTGTGTGGAGAGGCCAGTACTTCCCCATACCCTACTATGCACAGGTATTATCCACGACAGGGCTGTTGGCAGAGAGACCACTCCTTGCCAACACCGTACTGCACATCCATGTTGTCTTGGAGATAGGTGTTAGTGAATGAGAGAATGTTTCCCTAAACACTCCTGTTCATGTCTGTCATTCTGGGGAGAGCTGTGACAGAACAGTGAAATACATTCCTGCACCCTAATATATATGGTTATTTTCCCGGGGAAAAGTTTCAATGGAGAGGCCAGTGCTATGGAATAGTAAGGTCTTACATGTGAGGTGTGTACCTTCCCCACCCTACTATGGATTCCCCTGGGCCTGGGGTAAGGTGTGAGTGGAGAGGCAGTGTCTCTTTACACCCTACTCTACACACTGGTTACCTTCATGCCACGTCTCTCTGGAGAGACCAGTCTCTCCCCATAGTGTATTATACACAGTTGTTAGGCTGTGGAGAGATGTCAGAGAGATACAAGGTCTCCGTACACCCTACTGTGCACTGTTATACCATGAAACGTTCTCATTTAAAAGTCTGCTTTCTCCCCACACCCTACTAAGTGCTATAAAGCATAAGTACTGTAATAAAGGAAGGTGTAAATCTTCCTCTAAAAAAGTTTACAATCTCACGAGACTCTCGCAATATCATAAAAAACATAGTGATTGACATATTTCTAATAATAATAAATGAACTTCTAGTAAATAAATGAATATCAATGTTTGGTATATACCAATATTCATCTCATGCAGATAAAACAAGTGGAGATTTTCCATAAATCCAAGTGTTTTATTTTTTGCCACAATTATGTAAAGGATTGCATTTTGTTTTTTAAAAAAACACTGTTACTATTCTGGTATATATAAATTATACATACTACATCAGAATATATTTAGTGGAAATGCAAAGTCCATTACAAAAAGTAGGATCTCGCCAGAGCCTCGAGAGAGCAAGCCATGAAGTACTGCCCCTCGGACTGCATGCAAGAGATTACCTGCATAGCTCTTGTAAGAGTCTCACAGAGCTTCGGAGAATAGAGAAAATGGAAAACACCATGAAAACAACATATACCACGAAACTATAGGGTAGCTCTGAAAAGATCCATTTTTGTTAACAGTTCTTAACAACTATGAAACAATTTTTGTGTTTTCAAATATTTTTAATATTTTTTGGTATTTTAACTTTTTTTTAAAGGATAGGACAAAAACATAAAATTGAGGTGATAAACAAACATGAACAACACCTCCTTAAAAACAAAAAGAAGAAAACCTTACAAAAAATGATTAATTATCTGCTTGCATAAGAGGAAATATAGCGCTGTATTTAAAAAAAAAAAACAGGGCTACTGTCCATTTGTGCAGTTAGAACCTGTGGAGGCACATTATCTCCTGGTGCAAAAGATGTTGAAGTCCCTGTAGAGTTGTCTACCCTAACAGCATGAGCCAACTCTGCCCGTTCAAGCCTTTGCAGATGCATAGACCTCAGGTGTCTCCACATCCCTGTGGTACTCATACTACATTGTTTAATCCTGCTCCCCCGGCTGAACTCTTTGCTGCAAAGTTTACAGATCATGTACTTCGCAGATACCTTCTTGGCATCTGCCCTAATTTTGAAGAATTGCTACACTCAGTATTCCTTTGGGTGGCTGTCGTGGCTGAGGTGGTGCAGAAGCCCCTGGCTGTTCATCTGAATCAGATGAAGACATCTTTCTGCTCAAAGGGAAACAGGATGGGAGGGCAAGCCAAATATGTCTACTCTCACCAAACTCCAATAGTGAAATAAAGCAAAAAGGGTGGAAACTTCTTCTTCTAAAAAAAGATATCCATATGTACCAATCACAATCCTTCCTTAGGGTGTGGTTCCGCTCCCAGTCCTCTCACGAGATACCCACGAGCATCTCACAAGATCACAAAAATATTATTGCTTTATCTATTGCTTGGAACAATTAATAATCAATTTTTCAAAGCTAATCAACATCTCTAATGTATTTAATTTTTCAGAATTACAAGAAACCACTGTACTAACCTAATTCCAAAATCATGATCTCATGAGTAGAGAATGGGAGCCGAACAGGAAGTAAAGCCTCCTCGGAGTCACACAGAGGATTGTGTGTTCGACTACCACAACCTTCTTCCGAGAGAGTAAAAATATTATTGTTTCATATATTCAATGGAACAAATAATGATCAATTTTACTAACATAGTCAACTTCTGTAATCTGTTACTTTGTTCAGAATTACAGGAAAACATTGTTTTTAACTTAATGCCAAATGTCCCGCTTGCAAGAGGGTCACAAAAGCTGACCCGGAAGTACATCCCCCTTGGAGTCCATGATTGTGTGTTCAACTCCTGTGAGCATCTTGCGAGAGTCACCACCTTTTAAAAAAAATGATTATTAACATGTTTTAATGACTTTCTTATCACAGCTACATTATTCTAGCGGGTGACTTTAACTTACCTTTTGACCCACATTTAGACAAAAACTCTAGATTCCCATTCCATCCAAATAAGTCACACAAAGTCCTGAAGAAAATCTGCTCGAAATACAACTTAGGGCCTGATTCCGATGCGGTTAGGAAAGCATTCCCACCTAGGGCCCGATTCCGATGCGGTTAGGAAGGCCTCCTAATGGCATTTGCTCCTTCCCAATCGGATCGGGAACGTGTCTTCCCAACCGAGGGCCAGAGTACGATGCGGTTAGGAACATAGGCTTCCCATAGAAGTCAATGGGAGTCCAACCAAATCGTATCTGGAAGCATCCGGATGCATCATACTCCGTCGGTAGGACTCTCCCGATCCGAGTCGGTCGGAAACCATTACCAAACCGATTTGATCGGGAAGATTTCCTAACCGCATCAGAATCGGGCCCTTAGTAGACGCCTGGAGAATCCAGAACCCGGCAGAAAGAGAATATACATTTTACTCCTTTACCCACAAATCGTACACGTAGATAGATTACATCCTGGTCTCCAATAATACTCTATGTAATGTAGACCAAACAACAATTGAACCTAGGGTAATCTCAGACCACTCCTGTATTACACTATCCATCTCTGACCCTGCACCACATAAAAAACAAACAAGCTGGCGATTTAATGACGAGATACTAACTGAACAAAGTAGTCTTCAGGCAATTAAAGATACGATTCATAATTTCCTTGATGAAAACAAAGTTGGTGATACATCCGATCTGACAAGATGGGAGGCCCTAAAAGCAACCGTAAAAGGGGAAATAATCAAGATAAGATCAAAAACGAACAAAGAAGCTAACTCTAACTTAATCAACTTAGAGAAAGAAATCGCTGACTTAGAAAAAATGCATATCATTAATAAAGACAATGATACTCTTAATAAAATCCTCAACAAGAAGTATGAATATAATAAAATTGTTAGAAATGGGATTTCTGGTTGGCTAAGGCTTGCGCCAAAGCCAGGCAGAAACCACCACTCTAGTCAGGGCAAGGGAGTTACACACCCAAGATAACCCCTGCTCACCCCCTTGGTAGCTTGGCACGAGCAGTCAGGCCTATCCCGGAAGCAATGTGTAAAGCGTTTGCGCAACACACGCACACAGCAGCAACACACTAGGCACACTGCAAAAGGAACTCCACACAAGGTTATATAAAAAATAGCCTTTGTATTATCATAAACGCATTAGAAACAGAATCACACATTTACACTGTGCCAACTGGCACGGGCAATATTCACAGGGGAATTATATACAGGACCAGGCCAATCGGGCCACGGTCAGAACCATCAGATCAGGTAAGTAAATGCAAATATAAAACACAACCAGTAACTACTGGTACCATAATGACCTAAGCATTATCCTTTTAGCATTAGACATAAACCCACATTAGGCCCAAACCTCATTAGCATAAACACATTACGCAATGGGCCTCACCTGCATAAACACATTATGCAATAACCTCATAAGCATAAACACATTATGCAAATAGGCACTACCCCCAAAACATCATAACATGACCCTAGGCAATAAATCACATTAGGCCAAAACCTCATTAGAATAGACACCCTCCTAAGCATAAACACATTACGCATTAGGCCTCACCAGCATAAACACATTATGCGATAACCTCATGAGCATAAACATCATTAGAGGCATAAACCAGGGTGCATAAATCTCATTTGGCACATAATACATATCAGGCAGGAACTCAGTAGTGCACCGCAGTAACACCACTACCAGGTGCATACATCACCTTAGGGCCTTGCGCTCTTTCACCATCCTACCTATGACCCCAGGCCAACTGGCCTTCTCGCAGGGCTCAAATGCCCTATGTCCCAATGTCAGGGCGCTAAGCTGCCGCTTGCAGCTAAAGCAAAAAGTGCGCCATTGCGCTGGGGCAAAGGAGTGCAACTCACTCCTATCCCTCATAATGCCCCCAAAGAACTGTGGCCTAAACGTAGCAGCTGCCCACTACTTGCTGGGCAGCTAGGAAGCAAGTGAAGGTCTGGCACCTCTGTGCTGCCTGTCCCACTCAGGGACTCTGAATCAATGGTGCCCCTTTCGCTGCAGCTGCCCGCGGTGGTGCGGCGCAGCTGTGGCACTTAAATGCGGGCATGGGCACCTCTGTACCCTCGGGGTCCCCTACTGGGACTCGGTAGCAAAACGGGATGTGGGCAAAAACTTGGCAGCTGCCCACTCTCAGGCGGGGCAGCTGGGGTGGAGGCACGAGCGCCGACAATGCGCTCCGATCAGGGAGCCCCCACTGGGCTCTCTGCAATTAACACGCCCCCCTCGTTGGAGTGGCCCGCTCTCTTGCGGGACCACTCAGCCTAAGTCACCGTCACGGTGCCGCGATCTACACCAATAATGTGCCCCTTGAGCCCCCACTCACCGGACTGGTGCCGCTCTCGGTGCTGGGCGCGAAGGCAGGGCTCTCCTGTCTGCTGCGGGACCGGCCTCACTTCTCCCGGTCTCTGCGGCGCAGCAACACGCGGGGCTCCGTCTCCCGCACAGGAGCCCGCCTGGATTCTCTCTACGCTTCACCCGGGCCCCCTCCTGGGACCCGGGACTTCTCTTTTCTTTGGCCGCCACCGCAGAGCTCTGCCTCACGCATGGGAGCCCTGCGTCACCACTCACGCCGGCCTCTTCACTCGCGGGGCTTCCCTTCCTTCTCGGAAGCCCCGCTTACGGGAACACAGCCTTGCCTGCCTTCTGGGTCGCGCTGGGCAGCGGCCCGGAAGAGATTCTATTAGCGGCTCGGGCCGCGGCAGTGATTTAGTTTCTTCTGGCGGAAAATGAGGGGTAGGCTCCCTCTCAATTCAAAATATAAAGCGCGGTGGGCTCCCGCTCAAAGTGGCAAAATGCGGGGTAGGCACCCACGACAAATGCAGGATAAGCGGGGTGGGCACCCGCAATTCCGGCATCACAGGGGAATCCCTACGATGGGGATTCCCTCAGCAGCAACGCGCTGCCAATTTCGGCGATGCTCCAGCGCTCCTCTCTTAAGGTGAAATTAAAGCACATCGCTCCCCTTTCAGCATAATTAAAAATAAAAGCGCTCACAGGGCGCAAAAGGCCCCAGCAATTCCTTCAGGTCCATGGGGCATAGCTGGGCCCAGGGAGGCCAGCACACCGGGCCCTCCAGCAGGGAGGTAAGTCCCCATGGCGGTTCCTCCTGGGCCCCAGCAGCAGCAAGCACCTCAGCAAGTCAGGAACAGCACAAGGACAGAACTGAACAACTTCATGGGGTCACAGCCCCTATTTTTATACACCTTTTTCTTTTGTCTGCAGTGCAGGGCTTAGGGAACCAGATGCAACTGGTTCAGGGGGGATTTGGAGCACTTTGTTTTCGAAGCTCCTCTTCCCCTTTGTCAGGTGGGGGCTCAGTGATAAGACACACCACAGGGGGCGGAGCCAGCATTCACTAGGGCAGGCACCATTCTATTCAGAGTCAGGGGATTACCCCTCCCACTACTCCTAGCCCAGGTGTCCCATTCAGCCTAGCGCTGACTCACCCTGCCCCTCCTGGAGCCACACACACCTCCCAGCCCCTGTCACTCACAAGCCAGACATGCAATTCACATCAGGCAGGCAGACACATAGCACACAGAAATGCCAACTTCTAAAAGTGGCATTTCTAAAATAGTTATAATAAATCTGCGCACCCCATTGCGCAGCATTTATTATCACTATTCCAAATATACCAAACTTGACCACGCTGCACCTCTCATATAAGGAATTACCACTGAAACACTTATCAGGGAATCCCCAATGCATTCCTATGGGAGGGCAGCCCCACAGTAGTGAGAAACCAAAATGGCTGTTTGTCACTACCAGGACATGTCACACACTTAAGGTACATGTCCTATCTTTTACCTACAATGCACCCTGCCCATAGGGCTAGCTAGGGCCTACCTTAGGGGTGACTGACATGTAGTAAAAGGGGGGTCACGGACATGGCACACACTTTAGGTGCCACGTCACAGCGGCAGTAACACTGCGCGCGCAGGCCCTGCAATGGCAGAGGCCTGAGATAGGTTTGAAAGGCTACTTTGGTGGGTGGCGCAATCAGCGCTGCAAGCCCACCAGTAGCATTTAATTTACCAGCCCTGGGTATAGGAGATACCACTTTACAAGGGACTCACAGGTAAATTAAATAGGCCAAACAGGTGTAGACCAATCTTACCACATTTATCACAGAGAGCACACGCACTTTACACTGAACAGCAGTGCTAAAGGGCCCAGAGTCCTAAAACCACCAACACCATGTCAGAAAAATGGCTAGGAGAAAGGCAAAAAGTTTAGGGATGACCCTGCAAAAAGGCCAAGTCCAACACAAATCATCAGTAACAGGGCGGGAATATGGGTCAATAAACAAAAAAGCATCAAATTATGTGAATCGAACAGGGCAGGCAAATCCCTCACATCCTACCTAAAATTCAAACTACAGAAATACGCCATTAATGCTATGAAGGACAAGGAGGGGGACATTAACACTAATCCTCAAAAGATAGCTGATTTCTTCAAGGATTTCTATAAAGACTTATACAAGGAAAATACTAATGTAAATCATTCAAAATGTCATGACTATCTAAGTGGTATCACTCTCCCTAGCCTCACAGATACAGAAAAAGCCTCAATAAATGGTCCAATTACAGAAAATGAAGTATTAATGGCGATCAAAAAATTGAAACTTGGTAAAGCCCCAGGTCCCGACAGGTTCAATGCCAAATTCTTTAAAACCTTTGCGTCGTCCCTACTGCCACCACTTCTGAAACTCTTTGATCACTTCTCAGAAACTGGTCAGGTAACTGGCACTCCAGCTGAGGCAATCATAACTGTCCTGCCCAAAGAAGGTAAAGATCCCCTCTTACCTAAAAACTACAGACCGATTTCATTAATAAACCTCGATTGCAAGATCTATGCCGCAATTCTTTCCAATAGGGTTCAACAACACATCTCCAAACTAATACACCCATCTCAGGTGGGATTTTAAAAATTCAGGCTCTCCAGTGACGACACTCGTCTATTATGTCATACCATAGAAAAGGCTAGACTCCTTGACTCACCAACCGTAGCCATCACACTAGATGCAGAAAAAGCCTTTGATAAGGTTGATTGGAGATACCTTAAGGCTGTTCTGGAGAAGTATAACCTGGGCAATAACCTGATCAAAATGATAATGGCTCTCTACCACAAACCATCTGCCAAAGTCAGAGCTGGAGGCATAGTTTCCTCTACATTTAACCTGAACCAAGGGACAAGGCAAGGCTGTCCTCTCTTGCCCCCCCCCCTTTTTCTTCTAGCATTGGAGCCCTTCCTCCAACATATCAGAGAAAGTAAAGACATTACAGGCGTCTCATTTGGTAACACAAACATCAAACTGGCTGCATACGCGGACAATGTGCTAATTATCACTGAAGATGCCCCCACAGCCATTCCAGCCCAGTTGAATAACATACACCAATTTTCAGAAGTATCAGGGTACTCCCTTAATAAGGACAAATCTGAGGTAAAACTTCTCAGCCGTTGTGGTGATAAAAGTATCCTAGGCTCTTCAGGCCTCACTTGGCAATAGGATACTATCAAATATCTAGGTCTAGAGTTCACAAACAAACTAATCACTACTTTACATACTAACGAAAAAATACTGTCCAAAAAAATAGACACCCTTTTAGATAATTGGTCTCCTAAGTTTTTATCATGGTGGGGTAGAGCCGAGACACTAAAGATGATGATCACCCCTCTTGTCAACTATCTTATTAGCATGCTACCCATGACCTTAACAGAGGAATTTTTAAAAAAGATTGACAAGACCTTCAGTAAATTCCTGTGGCAGGGCAAAAACCCAGAATCTCCATGAAAAAGCTAAAGCTGGCCAAGGACAAAGGGGGCCTCTCCCTACCCATTTTCAGGAATTATCAAACAGCTTTTCTATTCAAGCAGGGTGCTAATTGGTTCATTGAAAACTCATCTTATGCACCCCCCTGGGTGGCGAAAGAAAAATCCATTATACAGAACACCCCTCTTGCTGCATTAGCCACGATGGACACAACTCATCTACCGCACTCTAGAAACATCATACAGAACACCAAAAGAGCTCTCATGACCCTTGACTCACGTTTGGAGATCAAATTACAACATTCTCACCTGTCATCTCAATGGTATAATCCCACACTCAAAATCAACGGTTCCTCAGTTTTCTGGTCGGACTTGTCACATAAAGGCATTAACCTAGTGCAAGACATTTTCGAAGGTGCTTCTCATTTACCATACTCATCGTTACAAAAGCGGTTCAGTCTCGCGAATCTAGATTTTTATAAATTCCTGCAGCTTAACGTAAGACTTGCCAAAAAGAATCTCTCAGATGCCACCTCTTCTCTCATTACCCTCCTGAGCCGCCTACTCAAAGCAGGACACCTGGTCTCTAGCATATACAAAACTCTCCTCCCGAACCAAAATAAAACTCTATCTCGTAATCAGCGGAAATGGGAAGCTGAATCGAACAAGAAAGACATAGCCTTTGACTGGATCACCATCAACAAATCTCTCTTTTCTCATAAAATTTCACCTATTTTATCACAAACTAAATATATGATAATAAATAGGACATATTGGACTCCCGCAAGACTCTTTAAGGTTGGTCTCAAGCAAGACCCAAACTGCTGGTGCTGCTGAAATCAAGAAGGCTCCCTAGAACACATGTTATTCGAATGCCCCCTCCTCCAAGACTTTTGGAATAAAGTTTTAGACTGCATCAGACACACCCTAAATATTCTACCCACAAATGAGTTCTCCTACATTATCCTAGGTCCTTTGGATCCCCAACTCAAGAACGACAGCGACCGCTTCTTACTAGACCTAATGCTCACTCTAGCTTGCACACTAGTACTAAACAACTGGAAAAACTTCAAAGCGGTCTCATTCCCAATGTGGCAAGAGTGGTTAACTTTTCTCAGAGGTGCCGATAACATTGCACTACAGCTTTCCCCGTGGAGAACCTCGTGTTGTTCAATATGGAAGGCGCTAGATGCAAGAGCCTTTATCCACAAACCTCCATAATCTTCCCTCTGAGAAAACCACCTCTCCTTTAGAAAACTCCTTTCACGACCGATAAAATTCACTTCCGCCAGCATGTTACCATTCCCCAAGGTCACCCTCATTGCCATCTCCCCTCATTCACGTGAGACAAACACCTTTTTTTTATTCACACCTGTGCACATCTTATTTATTAAAACATTGGTATATTAATCGGACTGCAGCTTTTGTTTATTAGCATCAGAATATTTTACATGTATGAATATCGCGAATGTACCATTCTTCCGAAAATTTAAAATCCTTCTATGAACTCAATCTGATATTCATGCCTAATTTTCTGTATATTATTCATATGCAAAGTATTGACACCTATCAATTGTATAACTGAATAATGATTCATCTTTTGCACAGCCTTTCCCTCTCCCCATCAATGTAACCCTCCTTTCTCACTGTACATGTATTTCTTTTTACCACTGTATATCCCTGGTTGCAAAATTTAATACAATATTTTAAACAAAAAAAAAATTAAATAATAACAGAACATGTGAGAAAGAACTCTAAACAGTATATTAAAACAAAATATAGAACTTTAGTGAGTAATCACACACTTAAAAATGTATTTATATAATGAAACAATTCCAAACAGTATTACAATGTGATTACTCTCTTTCTGAATTATAATTACTACTTTAATGTAAAAACACATACAAAGTATCCTATTACAATATTAATGAACTTGCTCGGAAAATGTCTCTATATGAGAGTCAGAAGAGCAGAGGAGACAGACAATCTCAGCACAAATATTGTTGCATTAATCTGTTTTATAGCAAACATAATTTTTAAGAAACGTTTTGCAAAGTGTGCACCCTTTCCTGTTAAGTTACAATATGAAAGCAATTATCTTTCAGAATAATGTTCCCACACAGGATATTTTATTCAGTTATTCTACCATACATACAGTTAAAAAACATATACTTAAAAAAAACCTAAAATATTTTTCTGAAAAAACCCAAAGTTAAAGTAACGTTATAGTTAGGTGTGATAAAAAATATCCGTTTTTGTTTAATAAACACTTCACTGAAAAAAACCATCAGTTGAGATTTCATCAGTGATGTCATAAATTATGTCATAGAATATATCATGAGTGATGTCATATGTGAGGTCATAAGCAGTACATGGTGGGGGCGCAAGTTATGGTTAGCGCTGCTAAATATAACGGGTGAATTTCTGTGCTTTTTTATAGTTTAAAACGTTAATTTTGACACTGACATATTCACCTAACTATACCGTTACTTTAACCTTTGATTTTGTCTAGTGAATATATACATATATAATTTTAACAACTATCCAACTAAACAAATACTTGCAACTCTAAAAAGACTTTAAAAAAATGATAAAAATACCTTTAAAAAATAAATTCAAATATATGTGTATTCATCATTTTCAACAAACTTTATTCAGCTAAATTCACCACAAACAGATAAAAAAAGTTAAAAGGTTAGAAAAATACAATACCGCAGGTTCATGTCATTAACTTCCTTAATTTAACAGTAGCAGCTAAGAAACTAGCAACAGCATAACCAACAACAATATCCTGTAAAAGTTGCAAGTACATCAAAGCAGGCCTCCTTAACAAAGGGACCAGAATCACTTGCCTAGGTTTGTTATAGTATCTACAAAACATGATAAAGTGTACAGTGTCTTACGAGGATGTCCCCTCACACCGACAATGGCCGGGTTGTCTGTTAGGTTCCATGGGATTTGAAAACCACAAAAGGCGGTAGAACATATTGAACCTAAAACGAAACCAATGATAAATATTTGAAGCTGCCAGTAGATATAGCTCCATAAAAAAAAAAGCTTCCAAGATGATATAGGCTCTTATTGTAGGTTTGATCAGCTCCTCCTGTTTCTTTATTAAATCTCTCCACCTGATGTAATTGGTGCGAATCCACGAAAGGTTACTTTCACAATCTTATCTGGGTTCGCAAAAAGCTCCCTTCTTCCCATCTGAGAGCAACAGTGGCTTACATACCCCAGCTATTGGATCAGATCTCATCTATATAAAAAGAGACAATCTTTGTACTTTGCTCTCAGGCCAGGTCCAGATAGTAAGCCACCTTTTAAGGGAACTCAGACTAATAATATCCTAGACAACAGGACTGCATCATCAGCATAAAGTAGGGTAAAACCTTCACCTTTTCGGTTCAGCTGCTGGGTTGAAAGTTTCAGGGTGATCCGTCAAGCGGAGGCCGAGAAAAAAGGGGGGTCCCAAAATGCATTTTCCCCATGTTATGTCTATGGGGAGTTTTCACTTTTTGAACACGACTACAGCACGAATTGCTAAACGAAATTACCCAATATTTGGCAGAAAGCTAGATGTTGGTCCTAAAAGTGTGATTTTGTGATTTAGTGTAAATCTGTTCAGTAGTTTCAGAGATATTTAAGTTAAAACAATTTAGACATCTGGTGGCCTAAAATCCTACTGAAATGGTACTGAAATTTGATTGCCTGCCAATATTTCAACCAGGAAGTGTTGGCAGCCATCTTGGGACACCATGACCCCCTAGGACTCTTGGGGGGGGGTACCACTGAGACCCCATAGGGCCAGAAAAAGCATTTAATTTTTATTACATTTTCAGCAGGATCCACAGATTTGGCTGAAAATTACAAAAAAACAAAGTGCGAGGTTCCTTCATTATCCACCCCCAGGTAGGCCAAGTCCTGAGGGCATTGTTTTAATAATGATGGGGGGGCAAATGCCCCCCGCTCCTGGGGCTAAATATGCCCCGGGGACCACCACTTCCCTGGGGCTTCTTAAAATAATAATGCAGAAGAGGCCTCTCCTGCTGCCTCGAGGATCACCACCTCCCCGGGGCTTTTCTGATTTTAAATGGGTGGGCCACTCAGACGCCCCAGCCCCTGAGACCGCCACCTCCATGCAGCATTATTGTAAATGATTCATGGGCTGCCTGGACCCCCTGCAGCCCCAGGGGCCGCCACCTCCCCCGGACTTTAATTTAATACAATGCAGGGTGGCCATGTGGAACCCCCACAGCCCTGGGGAACGCCATCTCTCTGGGCTTTTTTTTAGATTTAGTGCGTGGGCCGCACAGGTTTGCTGAGAGTCATCGGAGGCCCAGTCCCCTTTCTCAACCACTCTGCAAATGCACCTCCTGGCACACTACTGATAGGGGGATGAAGTCTCCTTGCTGCTGAAGGTCGTTGGGGGCCGAGAACTCCTAATGTTGCCACCGGTTAGTCGCATGCAGTGGGATTGCTGTGACCTCATCAGAGACCCCGCCCCCTTTCATAACCACTCTGCAAAGGCCTCCTGGCACCCTACTGGTTTGGAGATGAATTCCCCTTGGCTGCTGAGGGGCTTTGGGGTCCAAGAACCCCTATTGTTGCCACAAGAGTATACATACATACATACATAAATACATACATATACATATATATATATATATATATATATATATAATCTACTGGCGGTCGCCAGTAGATAGTTATAGTTAGGACCTATTTTCCATAGGAAATCCGCGACATTCTATTTGAAATAACTCTCTTGCCGGTTGACGAATCTTCGCGAAATTTTCAAACTTTATGGCCCGCTCCGGTCCGCTCCTACCCTGAAAGTCTCGGGGTGATTCATCAAGCGGGGGCCGAGAAAAAGGGGGTCCCAAAACGTGTTTTCCCCATTCATTTTCCCATAGGAAACTTTAGACACGGCTACAGCCCGAACTGCTGAATGGAATTACACCAAATTTGGCAAAGAGGTAGTTCTTGGTTCAGAAAGAACCCTTTTGTTAAATGGTGTAAATCCGTTCAGTAGTTGCGGAGAAATTAAAAAAATAAGAGTCAAAAAATCAATTTCCCATAGGAAACTTTATGCAAGGCTACAGCCCGAACTGTTGAACGGAATTACACCAAATTTGGCAAAGAGGTAGTTCTTGGTTCAGAAAGAACCCTTTTTGTTAAATGGTGTAAATCCATTCAGTAGTTGCTGAGAAAATCAAAAGTAAAAACACATATATATCTGGGCGGAGCCTAACCACACATGTCATCGTGAGATCTGATTGGCTGTCAGCACTTCATCCTGGAATTGCTGGCAGCCATCTTGAGACCAATATACATGATAGTACTCAATTGAAATGCCTTGTAGTGAATCAAAGATTTTGAGGGTTACCAAAAGGAGAACTATTAAGGGTGATAACAGACTTTAGTTACATTAGAATTCATTTGTTGATGGTACCATACTAATTTCAGGAATTGTGGTGTGTTCTAAGGTGATTTTACCCTGTGAAAAACCTTCTGCTGGGATATCATGAATCATGTTTGAGAGAAAACTATTTTCACATGCTTATCCCATACAGTTTTGGAAGGTGCTCCAGAAGCTAAAATGAGAGCATATTTTCTGTAAATTCACATTATCTTTCTCAGTCATGTGAGAATGAAGTCTGACATTCTCAGTAAAACATGTACATCCAACAAGGGCAGAGACTGTCAGTTGATTCCTTTGTGTTCTACTGCAGCTTCCCAGAGTGTTCTAAAGAACAACTAGAGTGCTAACAGCCTTACTTATGACAAAAGTATGGCACACCTGAAGCCATCTTGATTGGAATAAACTGGTAACACTTAAAACATTTAATTTAAAAAGGAACAAAATTATGGGGTTCATTTTGTCATAGAAATTATGGTTACTGCTATAGAAAGAAAAATTAGGACATGTTTCAAGTGAGATCTCAAATATCTTCCTGTTATATTTCAACAGGAGCAGCCTGTCAGTTGATGCCTTTGTGTTCTACTGCAGCTTCCCAGAGTGTTCTAAAGAACAACTAGAGTGCTAACAGCCTTACTTATGACAAAAGTATGGCACACCTGAAGCCATCTTGATTGGAATAAACTGGTAACACTTAAAACATTTAATTTAAAAAGGAACAAAATGATGGGGTTAATTTTGTCATAAAAATTATGGGTAGTGCTGTAGAAAGAAAAATTAGGACATGTTTCAAGTGTGATCTCAAATATCTTCCTGTTATATTTCAACGGGAGCAGCCTGCCAGTTGATGCCTTTGTGTTCTACTGCAGCTTCCCAGAGTGTTCTAAAGAACAACTAGAGCGCTAACAGCCTTACTTATGACAAAAGTATGGCACACCGGAAGCCATCTTGATTGGAATAAACCGTTAATACTTAAAACATTTAATTTAAAAAGGAACAAAATGAGGGGGTTCTTTTTTAAATAGAAATTATGGTTAGTGCTGCAGAAAGAAAGATGAGGGCATGTTTTAAGTGAGATCTCAAATCCTCTTCTATTTCATTAGAAAATTCTGACATGCAGACTGAAACAATCACTTTCAATACCAGCAGCAGACTTCCAGTTAACTCCCTGGTGAGCAGTAGCTTTAGTACAGTGATCTAATGAGCAACTAGAGTGCTAACATTCTGAATTTATGGCAAATGTGAGACACATCTGAATGGAATCAAAGTAAAAAACTGAAAGCATTTCCTACTGAGGAGACTGCAGTAAATGAGGAAATTAGGAAACTTCATAACAAAGAAGTCTTCCAAGATGGCCACCAGAGAAAAAAGAGCCCAAATGTAGCACAAATATTACCCAGATGTAGCCCACATATAGCCCAATGACAGTTTTTTTGCAGTTTTATGTAGTGCAGACTGGTCAGGTATTGGAGCGTTGCATCTTAAAACATGACCCCCTACACTACAAAAACACTACTGCACTACTCTAAACCCTAAAACACTACCCCAGCACGACTCCCTACACTACACAAGCACCACTGCACTATCCTAAACCCTAAAACACTACCCCCAGCATGACCCCCTACACTACACAAACACCACTGCACTACCCTAAACCCTAAAACACTACCCCCAGCACGATCCCCTACACTACCCAAACACCACTGCACTAACCTAAATCCTAAAACAATACCCCCAGCACGACCCCCTACACTACCCAAACACCACTGCACTACCCTAAAACATGACCCCTACACTACACAAACACCACTGCACTACCCTAAACCCTAAAACACTACCCCCAGCACGACCCCCTACACTACACAAGCACCACTGCACTACCCTAAACCCTAAAACAATACCCCCAGAACGAACCCCTACACTGCCCGAACACCACTGCACTGCCCTAAACCTTGAAACACCAGCCCCTGCATGACCCCCTACACTGTTCGGACACCACTGCACTGCCCTAAACCCTGAAACACCACCCCCAGCACGACCCCCTACACTGCCCGAACACCACTGCACTGCCCTAAACCCTGAAACACCACCCCCTTCAAGACCCCCTACACTGCCCGAACACCACTGCACTGCCCTAAACCCTGAAACACCACCCCCAGCATGGCCCCCTACATTGCCCAAACACCACTGCACTGCCCTAAACCCTGAAACACTATCCCCAGCAAGACCCCCTACACTGCCCAAACACCACTCCACTGCCCTAAACCCTGAAACATCACCCCCAGCAAGACCCCCTACACTGCCCGAACACCACTGCCCTAAACCCTGAAACACCACCCCCAGTACGACCCCCTACACTGCCCGAACACCACTGCACTACCCTAAACCCTGAAACACCACCCCCAGCACGACCCCCTACACTGCATGAACACCACTGCTCTGCCCAAAACCCTGAAACACCACCCCCAGCACGACACCCTACACTGCCCGAACACCACTGCACTGCCCTAAACCCTGAAACACCACCCCTTCACGACCCCCTACACTGCCCGAACACCACTGCACTGCCCTAAACCCTGAAACACCACCCCCAGCACGGCCCCCTACACTGCCCAAACACCACTGCACTGCCCTAAACCCTGAAACACTATCCCCAGCAAGACCCCCTACACTGCCCAAACACCACTCCACTGCCCTAAACCCTGAAACATCACCCCCAGCAAGACCCCCTACACTGCCCGAACACCACTGCCCTAAACCCTGAAACACCACCACCAGCACAACCCCCTACACTGCCCGAACACCACTGCACTGCCCTAAACCCTGAAACACCACCCCCAGTACGACCCCTACACTGCCCGAACACCACTGCTCTGCCCAATACCCTGAAACACAAGCACCAGCATGACCCCCTACACTGCCCGAACACCACTGCACTGCCCTAAACCCTGAAACACCAGCCCCAGCACGACCCCTACACTGCCCGAACACCACTGCACTACCCTAAACCCATAAACACCACCCCCAGCACGACCCCCTACACTGCCTGAGCACCACTGCACTGCCCTAAACCCTGAAACACCAGCCCCAGCATGACCCCCTACACTGCCCGAACACCACTGCACTGCCCTAAACCCTGAAACACCAGCCCCAGCACGACCACCTACACTGCACGAACACCACTGCACTGCCCTAAACCCTGAAACACCAGCCCCAGCATGACCCCCTACACTGCCCAAACACCACTGCACTCCCCTAAACCGTGAAACACTAGCCCCAGCACGACCCCCTACACTGCCAGAACACCATTGCACTGCCCTAAACCCTGAAACACCAGCCCCAGCACAACCCCCTACACTGCCCGAACACCACTGCACTGCCCTAAACCCTGAAACACCACCCTGAAACACCACCCCCTTCATGACCCCCTACACTGCCCGAACACCACTGCACTGCCCTAAACCCTGAAACACCACCCCCAGCACGGCCCCCTACACTGCCCAAACACCACTGCACTGCCCTAAACCCTGAAACACTATCCCCAGCAAGACCCCCTACACTGCCCAAACACCACTCCACTGCCCTAAACCCTGAAACATCACCCCCAGCAAGACCCCCTACACTGCCCGAACACCACTGCCCTAAACCCTGAAACACTACCCCCAGCACGACCCCCTACACTGCCCGAACACCACTGCACTGCCCTAAACCCTGAAACACCACCACCAGCACGACCCCTACACTGCACGAACACCACTGCTCTGCCCAAAACCCTGAAACACCAGCCCCAGCACGACCCCCTACACTGCCCGAACACCACGGCACTGCCCTAAACCCTGAAACACCAGCCCCAGCACGACCCCCTACACTGCCCGAACACCACTGCACTACCCTAAACCCAGAAACACCACCCCCAGCACGACCCCCTACACTGCCCGAGCACCACTGCACTGCCCTAAACCCTGAAACACCAGCCCCAGCATGACCCCCTACACTGCACGAACACCACTGCACTGCCCTAAACCCTGAAAGACCAGCCCCAGCACGACCACCTACACTGCACGAACACCACTGCACTGCCCTAAACCCTGAAACACCAGCCCCAGCATGACCCCCTACACTGCCCGAACACCACTGCACTGCCCTAAACCGTGAAACACTAGCCCCAGCACGACCTCCTACACTGCCAGAACACCATTGCACTGCCCTAAACCCTGAAACACCAGCCCCCGCACAACGCCCTACTCTGCCCGAACACTACTGCACTGCCCTAAACACTGAAACACCACCCCGTGCACGACCCCCTACACTGCCCGAACACCACTGCACTGCCCTAAACCCTGAAACACCACCCCCAGCACGACACCCTACACTGCCCGAACACCACTGCACTGCCCTAAACCCTGAAACACCATTCCCCCTGCACGACCCCCTACACTGCCCGAACACTACTGCACTGCCCTAAACCCTGAAACACCATCCCCAGCATGACCCACTACACTGCACGAACACCCTGCACTGCCCTAAACCCTGAAACACTACCCCCAGCAAGACCCCCTACACTGCCCGAACACCACTGCACTGCCCTAAACCCTGAAACATCACCCCCAGCAAGACCCCCTACACTGCCCGAACACCACTGCCCTAAACCCTGAAACACCACCCCCAGCAAGACCCCTACACTGCTCGAACACCACTGCACTACCCTAAACCCTACAACACTACCCCCAGCACGACCCCCTACACTACACAAGCACCACTGCACTAACCTAAACCCTAAAACACTACCCCCAGAACGACCCCCTACACTGCCCGAACACCACTGCACTGCCCTAAACCTTGAAACACCAGCCCCTGCACGACCCCCTACACTGTTCGAACACCACTGCACTGCCCTAAACCCTGAAACACCACCCCCAGCACGACCCCCTACACTGCCGAACACCACTGCACTGCCCTAAACCCTGAAACACCACCCCCTTCACGACCCCCTACACTGCCCGAACACCACTGCACTGCCCTAAACCCTGAAACACCACCCCCAGCACGGCCCCCTACACTGCCCAAACACCACTGCACTGCCCTAAACCCTGAAACACTATCCCCAGCAAGACCCCCTACACTGCCCAAACACCACTCCACTGCCCTAAACCCTGAAACATCGACCCCAGCAAGACCCCCTACACTGCCCGAACACCACTGCCCTAAACCCTGAAACACCACCCCCAGCACGACCCCCTACACTGCCCGAACACCACTGCACTGCCCTAAACCCTGAAACACCACCCCCAGCACGACCCCCTACACTGCCCGAACACCACTGCTCTGCCCAAAACCCTGAAACACAAGCCCCAGCACGACCCCCTACACTGCCCGAACACCACTGCACTGCCCTAAACCCTGAAACACCAGCCCCAGGACGACCCCCTACACTGCCCGAACACCACTGCACTACCCTAAACCCATAAACACCACCCCCAGCACGACCCCCTACACTGCCTGAGCACCACTGCACTGCCCTAAACCCTGAAACACCAGCCCCAGCATGACCCCCTACACTGCCCGAACACCACTGCACTGCCCTAAACCCTGAAACACCAGCCCCAGCACGACCACCTACACTGCACGAACACCACTGCACTGCCTTAAACCCTGAAACACCAGCCCCAGCATGACCCCCTACACTGCCCGAACACCACTGCACTGCCCTAAACCGTGAATCACTAGCCCCAGCACGACCCCCTACACTGCCAGAACACCATTGCACTGCCCTAAACCCTGAAACACCAGCCCCAGCACAACCCCCTACACTGCCCGAACACCACTGCACTGCCCTAAACCCTGAAACACCACCCCGTGCACGACCCCCTACACTGCCCGAACACCACTGCACTGCCCTAAACCCTGAAACACCACCCCCAGCACGACACCCTACACTGCCCGAACACCACTGCACTGCCCTAAACCCTGAAACATCACCCCCAGCAAGACCCCCTACACTGCCCGAACACCACTGCCCTAAACCCTGAAACACCACCCCCAGCAAGACCCCCTACACTGCCCGAACACCACTGCACTGCCCTAAACCCTGAAACACCAGCCCCAGCACGACCCCCTACATTGCCCGAACACCACTGCACTGCCCTAAACCCTGAAACACCACTTCCTGCATGACCCACTACACTGCCCGAACACCACTGCACTGCCCTAAACCCTGAAACACCATTCCCCCTGCACGACCCCCTACTCTGCCCGAACACTACTGCACTGGCCTAAACCCTGAAACACCATCCCCAGCACGACCCCCTACACTGCCCGAACACTACTGCACTGCCCTAAACCCTGAAACACCGCCCCCAGCATGACCCCCTACACTGCACGAACACTACTGCACTGCCCTAAACCTTGAAACACCAGCCCCAGCAAGACCCCCTACACTGCCCGAACACCACTGCACTGCCCTAAACCCTGAAACATCACCCCCAGCAAGACCCCTACACTGCCCGAACACCACTGCCCTAAACCCTGAAACACCACCCCCAGCAAGACCCCCTACACTGCCCGAACAACACTGCAGTGCCCTAAACCCTAAAACACCACCCCCAGCCCGACCCCCTACACTGCCCGAACACCACTGCTCTGCCCAAAACCCTGAAACACCAGCCCCAGCAAGACCCCCTACACTGCGCGAACACCATTGCACTGCCCTAAACCCTGAAACACCACCCCCAGCAAGACCCCCTACACTGCCCGAACACCACTGCACTAAACCCGGAAACACCAGCCCCAGCAAGACCACCTACACTGCCCGAACACCACTGCACTGCCCAAAACCCTGAAACACCACCCCAGCACGACCCCCTACACTGCCCGAACACCACTGCACTGCCCTAAACCCTGAAACACCACCCCCAGCACGACACCCTAAACTGCCCGAACACCACTGCACTGCCCTAAACCCTGAAACACCAGCCCAAGCACGACCCCCTACACTGCCCGAACACCACTGCACTGCCCTAAACCCTGAAACACCACCCCCCTGCACGACCCCCTATACTGCCCGAACACCACTGCACAGCCCTAAACCCTAAAACTCTACCCCCAGCATGACCCCCTACACTGCCCGAACACCACTGCACTGCCCTAAACCCTGACTCACCACCCCCTGCACTACCCCCTACACTGCCCGAACACCACTACACTGCCCTAAACCCAGAAACACCACCCCCAGCACGACCCCCTACACTGCCCAAACACCACTGCACTGCCCTAAACCCTGAAACACCGCCCCCAGCAAGACCCCCTACACTGCCCGAATACCACTGCACTGCCCTAAACCCTGAAACATCACCCCCAGCAAGACCCCCAACACTGCCCGAACACCACTGCCCTAAACCCTGAAACACCACCCCCAGCACGACCCCCTACACTACTCGAACACCACTGCACTGCCCTAAACCCTGAAACCACACCCCCAGCATGACCCCCTACACTGCCCGAACACCACTGCTCTGCCCAAAACACTGAAACACCAGCCCCAGCATGACCCCCTACACTGCCCGAACACCACTGCACTGCCCTAAACCCTGAAACACCAGCCCCAGCACGAACCCCTACACTGCCCGAACACAACTGCACTACCCTAAACCCAGAAACACCACCCCCAGCACGACCCCCTACACTGCCCGAGCACCACTGCCTGCACTGCCCTAAACCCTGAAACACCAGCCCCAGCACGACCCCCTACACTGCCTGAACACTACTGCACTGCCCTAAACCATGAAACACCATCCCCAGCACGACCCCCTACACTGCAGGAACACCACTGCACTGCCCTAAACCCTGAAAAACTACCCCAGCAAGACCCCCTACACTGCCCGAACACCACTGCACTGCCCTAAACCCTGAAACATCACCCCCAGCAAGACCCCCTACACTGCCCGAACACCACTGCCCTAAACCCTGAAACACCACCCCCAGCAAGACCCCCTACACTGCCCGAACACCACTGCACTGCCCTAAACCCTGAAACACCAGCCCCAGCACGACCCCCTACACTGCCCGAACACCACTGCACTGCCCTAAACCCTGAAACACCACCCCGTGCATGACCCCCTACACTGCCCGAACACCACTGCACTGCCCTAAACCCTGAAACACCAGCCCCAGCACGACCCCCTACACTGCCCGAACACCACTGCACTGCCCTAAACCATGAAACACAACCCCCAGCACGACCCCCTACACTACCCAAACACCACTGCACTACCCTAAACCCTAAAATACTCCACCCAGCACGAGCCCCTACACTACCCAACACAACTGCACTGCCCTAAACCCTCAAACACTCCCCCCAGCACGACCCCCTACACTACCCGAACACCACTGCACTGCCCTAAACCCTAAAACACTCCCCCCAGCACGACCCCCTACACTGCCCGAACACCACTGCACTGCCCTAAACCCTAAAACACTCCACCCCAGCATGACCCCCTACACTACCCAAACACCACTGCACTGCCCTAAACCCTAAAACACTCCCCCGAGCATGACCCCCTGCACGACCCAAACACCACTGCACTGCCCTAAACCCTGAAACACCACCCCCAGCAAGACCCCCTACACTGCCCGAACACCACTGCACTGCCCTAAACCCTGAAACACCACCCCCAGCACAACCCCCTACACTGCCCGAACACCACTGCACTACCCTAAACCCTAAAACACGACCTCCTACACTACACAAAGACCACTGCACTACCCTAAACCCTAAAACACTACCCCCAGCACGACCCCCTACACTACACAAACACCACTGCACTACCCTAAACCCTAAAACACTACCCCCTACACTACACAAACACCACTGCACTACCCTAAACCCTAAAACAATACCCCCAGCACGAACCCCTACACTACCCAAACACCACTGCACTACCCTAAACCCTAAAACACTACCCCCAGCAGTACCCCCTACACTACCCAAACACCATTGCACTACCCTAAACCCTAAAACACTACCCCCAGCAGTACCCCCTACACTACCCAAACACCACTGCACTACCTTAAACCCTAAACCACTACCCCCAGCATGACCCCCTACACTACCCAAACACCACTGCACTACCCTAAACCCTAAAACACTACCCCCAGCACAACCCCCTACACTACCCAAACACCACTGTAATACCCTAAACCATAAAACACTCCCCCAGCACGACTCCCTACACTATCCAAACACCACTGCACTACCCTAAACCCTAAATCTACCCCCAGCATGACCCCCTACACTACACAAACACCACTGCACTACCCTAAACCCTAAAACACTACCCCCAGCACGACCCCCTTCACTACCTAAACACAACTACACAATTTGTTACAGGCGTTGCAACGCAGGCCTGTGGTGCTTACTGGAAGTACTTGGTGGGCTAGTTGGGCCCCAGGGACCCTCAGGATTCAAGGTGACCTAATCCCCCAACTTAAAACGTGCCACGGGGCGCGTTTGCACAGTGGTGAAGGGAGGGGGCGGGGCCTCAGGTGACATGTGCGCAAACACGCCCCTTGAATCCTGAGGGACCCTGGGGGCCAACTAGCCCACCAGGTACCTTCAGTAAGCACAACAGAGTTGCGTTGCAGAGAGGTGAAAAAAGGTGCGTGGCCTCGGAACGCCTCTCTGCAACTCAGCACTGTAGGTACCTGGGGGGCTAGTTGGGCCCCAGGGACCCTCAGGATTCAAGGGGACTTAATCCCGCAACTTAAAACGCGCCACGGGGCGCGTTTGCACACGCGTTTTAAGAGGTAGTTTTAATCCCCCTGCCCTATTATGTACTAGGGACTTACAGAGGAGGTCATGCTAATCACAGGGGTACCCCAACGCATAGTGTTCCCTAGTGTATGTAGGTGTTTTCACTGTATTCTAAGTGTCTTTTAGCATAGCACTGACTCTGGTTAGTCAGAGTCAGTTACCACCAGTACCCGTCTGAAAAAGTTGTGGGCACAGGATGATTTTGCAACATGGCCTCTTTCTGCTCCTCTGTTGGTTCTTTCTGCACATCTTTTGCTTCTTCCTGCACTTTTCTTCGTCTTTGTGGACTTCTGTTGCTTCTTTCTGCATTTCTTTTGCTTCTTTCTGCGCGTTTTTTCTTCTTTTTTCACATGTCCTACCTCTGTAGGCATAGTTAGAAACTAGCATTTAAAAAACCTTTGAAATTCACTTAAAAAATCATAGGTTTCAGGCACGTTATAGTTAGAAATTAGCATTTAAAAAACCTTTGAAATTCACTGAAAAAACCATAGGTTTCAGACACGTTATAGTTAGAAATTAGCATTTAAAAAACCTTTGAAATTCACTGAAAAAACCATAGGTTTTAGGGACAGTTATAGTTAGTTGGACATTTCACTCGTACAAAACCATAGAAATTCCCCCGTTATAGTTAGTTCAGCTAACTATAACTCGCGCCCCCGCAATGCACTGCTGATGACGTCACATATTACATCACTCATGACATGGTCAGTGACATCACTGATGACATCACTGATGACATCTCAAATGACATCACTGATGACATCATCCATGTGAGAATTTCATGCATCTTCTCACACCCTAATATAGCTTTTGATACACCCACTCTAAATTACAGACTGCCATTCTCAAAACCATACACACTCCAATACCAATAACTACATACCCACTCACTGATTCTTAGGTCTACACACACACATCTACTCACTCACCCGTACAGTCACTCATACTTACAGTCACTCAGTACAGGACTATCATATGCACTCATACACCTATATAAACACTCACACACCACCACTCATCCATAGAGGTACTCACACACCTAGTTAGTCATGCAAAAAATTAATCACACACCCATTTACTCACCTATACAGTTATACACACACCAGCTCACTTACTCATACAAATACTAGCACATTCTTACGCTCTTATACAATAACTGATACAAGCACACACGCATCCATACAGCCACTCTCACAATCACACACTCTCACTTATAGCCATTTAAATACTCTAACACACATATATACTGCCTTTTACATATGTAGTTACTCGCACATGTACCACTGAGATATACATTCACTCACTAACACACCCATACACACACTCACCCACCCAAGCAGTCCATCACAGATGCACTCTTGAAATCATGCACCCAGTGAATCACCCACTCACACATCTATGTACAGAGTCACACACACCCCACCCACACAAACACTCAGGCAGCCATACAGATACTCAGAGAACCAATCAATAACCCATATAGACACTCATGTAGCTATTCGCAAATCCATGCATCCACTTACACACCAACAAACAGATGGATACAGACATTCACACAGTTTAGTCACTAACCCATGCATTCAGTAAGATACGTTTAATCACTCACTTGTAGAGTCAGTCACGCACGTACTAAATCATCCATTCAGACACTTAAACACCCACTCATTCTTCAATACGCCTTTCCCTATATATATTAAACATATTTAAACGTTACAGAAACACACAGTCCCTGGATGATGTCATCAGTGATTTCATTTGAGATGTCATCAGTGATGTCATCAGTGATGTCACTGACCATGTCATGAGTGATGTAATATGTGACGTCATCAGCAGTGCATTGCGGGGGCGCGAGTTATAGTTAGCTGAACTAACTATAATGGGGGAATTTCTATGGTTTTGTACGAGTGAAATGTCCAACTAACTATAACTGTCCCTAAAACCTATGGTTTTTTCAGTGAATTTCAAAGGTTTTTTAAATGCTAATTTCTAACTATAACGTGTCTGAAACCTATGGTTTTTTCAGTGAATATATATATATACATATTTGCAGAAATAAACATACTTATCAAAATCCTATTCAAAATCATTAAAATATTAATATTCCAATGCATCACTGTAAGTACCATACTACCAACCTTACAGAAAATACTTTCACCTGGGAGGAAGGAATTACATTTACTCTTCTAATTACAGTAAGCTGAGGGAAGTAAATACATTAATAGGTCGGACGTACTAATACTTTTCTAACTCGAATCTAACATAAATTGGGAAAAGTGCATATATTGGATGGGTCAGATTTACTATTCAATTTCCAGTCTACCCAGCACTGAGGATTGGAAGGTTTGATTTACAATTCTAACTCAAATCTAACCAATTAGGGGAAAGTGCATATATTGGTGGGGTCAGATGTACTATTCTAACTCCAATCTCATAAATACTGGGGAAAGTGCATATATTACGGACAGGAAGTGAGGGAATTATTTACTATCCTTACCCCTGTTTAAAAAACAGTGGGTAATGTGCATGCATTGGACAGTCAGATTTACTATTACAACTCCAGTCTAGCAAACATTGGAAACATTGCATACATTGGGGGATGGAGGGGAATTAGATTTACTGTTCTAATTTCTTTCTAACAATCATTGTGGAAAGGACATACATTGAGATGGTCAGATTTACTATTCTAACTACAGTCTAACAAGCATTTGGGAAAGTGCATATATTGGTGAGGTCAGATTTACTATTCGAATTTCAATTTAGCCAAATATGGGGAAAGAGCATTTATCTGAGGGGTTTCTTTCACTACACCCAAATAATATAATGCCTCTTAAAAATATATATATTTTTAAAACTAATAAATAATGTTTAGTTTTAAAAAAAATGTAAATGTAATTTTTAAAAATAATACATATTAATACAAATTATTAGACATGTATTTAAAAATATATTAAAATTAACAGTACACTTCAAATTCGCCCATAAAACACACAAATAATAAAACAATTCCCTTTATCATAAAATAATAAATAATTATTTGCACTACAATGTATCTCCTTTCTTTTTAAAACTCTTATGCCTGTAGAATCAATGTCAAAACAGAGGGTGTCTAGTGTAGAGTACAGGACCACTTTCAGCTCTGCCTGCTCATGGCAATAACCTTTCTCATCACCTTCTGCTCACCTTCCACATTTCTGATTTTTGAGTTCCCTGGAAAGTCACCACTCATTTGTGAGCATCATTTTCGAATCCACTTTAGTGTGCTCTTCACCAATCAGAAGCACTGCTCCTGAAGTGTTTGGCCTTGTTTGAGTGCATGCATGTGTTCGGGTGGGGGTCTTAGTAGCTGTTCACTCCTTTTCATAGTTATTTCAATGGCACAATGTTTACTTTGTCAGCTATGTTGCACAATGCATTTCAAATGCTTTTGTCTCCAGTTAGAGAATTTTTGGCACCTAGTGTAGGGCCTAAATGTCTAAATTTAGGTGAAGGCCCCCAGACAGCCAAACAGGTTGATGAGAGAGCACTTATGTCACCCCTCCCCACTAATTGCTTTCAAAGCTCTTTTAGCAATCGGAAGGCATGCATCATTTCAAGGAGGCATTTCACAAACTTTCCAACATTTCATCGTTACACAAATAAATCCTGTGCTACTTGTGGCATCTGAGTCCTCACCAAAGGCATAATGCAGTCTTGGCACAGCTAAAGCAGCGTTGCCATTTAGTAGATGGCTTCAAGCTCCACATGGGTTCAATGCATCCCCATGTCCACCCCAGGCCTTAGAGTACTCTACCACTGTCAAGGGTACAGGTATCATCCTCCTGCCAGGATCAAGCGATGGGCCTGGGAGAGATGTACAAATAAAAGTATGGAGAATTGTGGAGTATGTTGAGCAGACTTTACTTATGTATAATCTATTTCAAAGCATTCCCGGTATATATATATTTACTGAAAAAACCAAAGGTTACAGGGACATTATAGTTACACTCAGACTTCACTCATACAAAACCATAGAAATTCAGCAGTTACAAAGACCTGAGCTAACTATAACTTACACCCCTGCAATGCACTGTTTATGACCTCAGATATTACATCACTCATGACATGGTCAGTGACATCACTGATGACATCTCAAATTACATCACTGATGTCATCACTGATGGCATCATCCACAGAACCAATGACATACCCACTCAAGATTGCTTTCATTATTTTAGGAACTGTTACTACTTTTGCAGTACCAGATCTTAAAATACGATTCGGCATGTGCCAAAAAGAAGATTGCTGAAACTATACAGGACCTCCACTGTACAAGGCCCCATGAACAATGCTTTAAATTTGACCCACTCAGTCACCGGTAACCAATGAAGGACACAAATGCCCTTGGAGATTGAGTTAAACTTGGGAATCCTAAGAATCAGGCGAGCAGCCGCATTCTTGAGTGACTGAAGCTTCAGCTGAAACTTTGTTTGTATGCCCAAATAAATGGCATTCCAATAGTCTATTCTCAATAGAACTAATGCAACAATAACCACCTTCTGCAAATCCACCGGAACAAAAGATAACACCTTCCTCAGAACCTTAAAGAGTTGAAAGCAGGAAGATGGAATCCTGTTTATTTGATCTGAAATGCAAAGCTGTTCATCAAACCACACTCCAAGGTTTTTTACTTTCTGAACTGGACTGAGGGGGTGCCTAACGAAGAAGGCCACCAAGATGAGTACCAGAAGGAGAGGTTAGAACCAAAGAGGATTACCTCCTTTTTGTTGGAATTCAGTTTTAAAAGTAATTACGTTGCGGCCTGATGACAGTGTTTAGCAGATATTCCTTGAATTTAGTAGCTACCTCATCAGCATCAGAAGAGATGGACTCTACAATTTTTGTGTCATCTGCGTATGACACAGCGACAAAGCCGTGAGATCTAATAAGTGTTGCCAGTTGAGCGACATATATATTGAAGAATGTAGGCGGTAGTGAGGAGGCCTGGGGCATGCCACAAGGCAAGTTAAAATGATCTGAAATCAAATCCCCAAGAGCCACAGTATGGGACATATTTACAAACCCCTACCACCACCGAAGCGTCACCTTTTTTGACGCTCTGGTGGCATAGCGTCATTTCCCATATTTACAAGGTGGCGCTAAGCCACTTAATATGACTTAACGCCACCTTGTAAATAGGCCCCTTTCCACCACAGTCCTCTGCGGCGTGCAATGGTTGTTTCTCTGGGCTTTCCACTGCAACACCTACTGCTCGTTGATGCTGCCCCAGATTTACAAGGCTGAGGAAACACCAAAAACAGTGCTATTCTAACGGCATGGATTACCAGACATTAGAATGGCGATATGAGGAGAAATTCTTAATTTATCCTAGTTTTTTGCTCTTTCAATGTGTGCTGCATTCTACAGAACATAGAAACATCAAAACGGCATTATTGATTGTTTATGTGCAGGAACGTGTCCCTTCCTGCACATAAAAAATCACCAGCACTACGGGAAACTCAGGGATGCGTCGTATTCTTGTGAATACGGAGCATCCCTGCATTTTCAAAATGTTGGAGGGAGACACTCCTGAATTTGGCACAGCTGTGCTCTCCGTTATTTTTTACAATCCTGACTCCCTCAAGCTACCTGATTAACAGTGAATGATTCACTGTATCAAACGCGGCTGAGAGGTTGAGAAATTTCATGCCAGCCGTACCACCTGAATCCACCTGTCTACGAATCTCCTCTGTAGCAACCAGCAATGCTGATTCAAAGCAGTGAGAAGGTCTAAACCCATGTTGAGAAGAATCCAAAATCTTCTAGGAGTCAATGAAGGCTGTTAATTCTGTATTAAGTGCATTCTCCAAACTTTTGGCTGGCATAGGCAGTCTTGATACAGCTCTATGGTTTTTTGTATAACTGGGATCCAAAGTTGATTTTTTCAGCAGTGGGCAGACTGATGCCCACTTCCTATCCATTGGAAAATGATACAATGTCAAAACTCTACTAAGCAAAATGGGAAGCTGTTTAGCCACAGTACCAGATACCATATGCAAAAGCAAAGGGGGGTAGGGGTACAGCGGGGACCCTGATTTAATGGTCTCTAAGAGATCTAGGGGCATATGTACAAGGAGTTAATGCTGCCGTAGCGGCAATTTTTTGACGTTACGGCGGCTTTTTTTTATCGCCATATGTACAAGTTGCCGCTAACCACGGTTAGCAACAGTTTACTGGCGATATCGTCTGTTTTTTCGCTTGCCACTACTGTTAGCGATAGCTAACGAAAATGAGATGCAAGGTAGGCATTCCTGTGCAAAAACTGCCGCTAACCCCACTTCGCGATATTCACAATGATCGCCCGGTACGGCGATACATTCCAAAACGGCTGGTTTCTAAGACCAGAAAAAAGGTGGTCTTAAAAATGGAGATAAAAAACAGGACATAGGGAGACTAGCCCAGAGCCACATTTGCCAACCTACTGATGCCATGGAGGTACTACTCATGCAGCTTGGAGCACCAAGAAGACCACAACAACCACCGCCACCGCCCCCAGGACCACCATGGAGACAGCGCCAAAGAAGACAGCGGGTCTATCGTCAACGCATCACCCTGATAGACCTAACGCCAGAGGATGTGATAGCCCGCTACAGGCTGAAAGGGTCCTCCATCCTCCGCATACTGACCCAGATAATCTGCAGGCTACAGGCACCAACACAACGTAGCACCAACATCCCTCCGCAGACAAAGCTAATAGCATTGCTGCACATGTTGGCCTCAGGTACCTTCCAACCAACCACTGCCAGAGTTGGGGGAATCTCCCAGTCATCCTTTTCAAGGTTCCTCCCAACTGTCTTGGATGCCATCATCAGCCTGACGCCACAGCACCTACGCTTCCCCAACACTGCGCAAGAACAGCTTGACACCAAACAAAGCTTCTATGCCATTGCTGGCTTTCCGCATGTGTTGGGGGCAATTGACTGCACCCTTGTCCTACTTGTGCCTCCTGCGGACACTGCACACATCTACCGGAACAGGAAGCACACACACTCCATGAACGTGCAGGCAATCGTGGACCACCGGGGCTTGTTCACCAATGTCGTTGCCAAGTTTCCAGGGAGTGGGTATGACTCCTACATCTTCCGGCAGTCCATCATCAACCAGCGGTTTGAGAATGGCACATATGGAAATGGACTGCTCGTTGGAAAGTACCAACTGAACACACCACACACCTCAAGTCCACAATCATGTAGCTCACAAATGTGAGAATGCACATGTAGCAAATGTCATACAACATGCCTTGTAACATGTCCACCTACCATACACAAGAACCCAAGGGACTGCGGTCACTGGCGTTAGCCTTGTTGACAAACTTTCATCAAAGGTCCTGCCCCTCCGTCACACATCTGCAAATGCTGGGAGAGGTGGGAACCATGTAGGTGTGATGGAGGGTCAGGACCTATGAGGAAAGTGTGAACACAAGCCCGAGTCTGGCGGTGGTGTTCTGCATAGTCTGGAGCTTGCGGAGCAGAGACTTTTCCATGCTGGTGCAGAGGGCGTGTCTGTAGCCCAGTCTGCTGTAAATGAGTGCGTTGGTGACTGTCTTATTTTGACTTGGGGGGATACATTTGAAGCTCTTACGGATGATGCGGAGGGTGTTGAAGTAGCTGGAGTCAACGGCAGTGACCTGTTGGTTCAAGGAGAGGGAGGAGTTGAGTACGATGCCCAGGTATCTGGTGTGATCCGTGGGGGTCGGGGGGCTGTCGAGGGCGGTGGGCCACCAGGTGTTGTTCCATGTCGCTGTGTTGGTTTCGAGGATGAGGACTTATGTCCTCTCCGTGTAGAGTTTCATGCAGCTGTTGCTCATCCAGGTCATGACTTCCTGCATTCCTTCCTGGAAGTTGAGTCTGGTGATGGTGGGCTCCTTGGTGAGGGAGAGGATGAGCTGGGTTTCCTCGACGTAGGATACTATGCTGAGGCCCTGCTGTTGGACGATGGCGGCGAGTGGGGCCATGTGGATGTTGAAGAGTGTTGGGCTGAGCGATGATCCCTGGGTCACTCGGCAGTTGATTTCTGTGGGTTCTGAGAGGAAGGGTGGCAGTCTGATCCCTTGGCTTCTGCCGATGATGAACTATCGGATCCAGTTAAGGGTGGTTCCTTGTATGCCGGCGTCATGTAGTCTGCCCACTAGTGTGCGGTGGGAGACGGTGTGGAATGCTGCTGGCCGGTCGAGTAGAATCAGGGCTGCGGTGTGGCCTTGGTTGAGGTGGATGCGATGTCATCAGTGGTGGGAAGTAGGGCAGTCTTGGTGCCGTGGTTGCTGCGGAATCCGGATTGAGACGGGTCCAGGATGGCGTTGTCCGTGGCTTGGCTGGGGGGCTTGGTGAATTCCTGGATGACGTTGAAGAGGTCTTTGAAGATGGTGGCGTAGGCGACGATTTTGTTGTGGATGAAGGTCCTTTCAGTGCTACCGATGCGTTGGTGGTATTTCGTCATGGTGTTCTTGTAGGTGGTGAACTTTACGGGTGTCTTGCTGTTTCTCCTGTTCTTCTCCAGGGGTCTGCAGGTGCGTCTGGATTCTTTGAGGTCAGTGGGGAACGAGGCGGCTTTGCTGGTGCGCTGTCTGTTGGAGTTGAGTAGCGGGGTGAGTTTGTCTGCGCAGTTGGAGATCCATGTGTGGAATTCCCTGGCAGCGCGGTTGGCGTCGGCTGCAGCTGCGGGGGTGTTGCAGTTGAGGGTGGATTTCAGCTGCTCCTCTGTGACTCAGCTCCAGTTCCTTTGCGTGGTGCGAGGTGCGGCTTTGTCTGGCTTGGGTTTGTCACCAAGGAAGTGTACGCAGTGGTGGTCGGTCCATGGGTGTTGCGTGGTGTGGCTGAAGTGTATGCTGTTTCCTCCTGCGAAGATGGGGTCGAGGGTGTGTCCTACCTTGTGGGTTGGTGTGGTTAAGAGTTGTATCAGTACGATGTTGGTGAGCTCTTCATCCTGAGGGTAGTGGAGTTGGGGTTGTTGGTGTTGTTGAGGTTGAAGTTCAGGTCTCCGATGAGTATGTAGTCCATGTAGGCAATGGCGTGGGGTGCGATGAGGTCCTTGATGGTCTTGGCGAAGCGTTCCAGGCGTCCGGGGGGTCTGTAGGCGAGTGTGCCGCACAGTGTGGAGTTGGGGCTGGTCTGGACTTGGAAGTGCAGGTCTTCGGCGGTGGGTAATGTGTCGCTGGAGGTGTAGAGGCAGAGGGAGTGTTTTGTGTGTGATGGCGAGGACTCCTCCCGGGTGGTTGGGGCGGTCCTCCCTCTGGATCTTGTACCCGTCCGGGATTGCGAGGGCGATGTCATGGGCAGAGGAGGTGGGGGTCCAGGAGTCCATAAAGAAGGCGATGTTGGGTAAGAGTGTGTCCTGGAGGTTCCAGATTTCGACGGTGTGTCTGTGCAGGGAGCGCACGGTGAGGAGGATGCATCTTAGTGCGTTGGCGTTGTTGGCGGCCGTGGCGGTTATGAAGGTCTGGCGGCAGTGGCGGCAGGAGAACTGGACATGGGTCGTATTCATTGTGGCCTGTTGGCAGTTGTACTTCCTTCCGGGGTTGAGAGCGAGGACGGGGGATGAGTCGTAGTGGTAGACATTAGGAGATCCAGGGTCCCTGGCGCCGGTTGTGGTCGGGTTGCGGAAGGGTGATGATGGGCTTGCCTTTTGCGTGCCTTCGTTGCACCAGCGGTGTAAACGCGCAGCCGCCGCCATAACATAGGGTAGGGGGGAGGGACGAGCAGCTGGGAGGCAGTGTAATTTGCATTGATGCCGGTCAATTGTCTGAAGCTACACATGACAAATCTGAATTACCTAAGTAGCACAAATCACACACCCAAAAATAGAAACTCTGCAAACACAGCAGGCACAAATACTAATGGACACATCTCTCCATTATATGTCACAGGTGATCAAGGATATGCACTCTCTCCATGGCTGATGACACCCCTCAGAGCCACAAACACCCAGGCACAGAGACAGTACAATGTCGCCCTTGGACGCAGCAGGTCCATTGTGGAGAGAACATTTGCCGTGCTTAAGTCACGGTTCCGGTGCCTCGACATCTCAGGTGGAAGACTGCTGTACAGCCCTGAACTAGTGTGCAAGATCATCGTGGCATGTTGTGTGCTGCATAACATATGTGTCTGCACCAATGCGCCATGGATTGAAGTGCCAGATGAACCAGACAATCCTGAGGATGACCAAGAAGACGAGGCTGATGCTGCACACACCCCAACTTCTGCTGCAGGAACAGCACTAAGGGACAGAGTTATCTATAATTTCTTCACATAAGCATGTCAAAATATGACATCCCTTTTTTTCTTTTCTGTGCAAAATGCACATAAGCATAGTTTGTGCAATAAAACATCACAACACCAAAACCTTGTGTGCATGTTCATTCTCTGCATGAGTACATCTATCTGACAAGTGAAAGTTAAACATTGTGCGGTTAGTAATGGTGAATTGAATGTTTGTGGGTGGGTATGTGTTTTGGGGTCAGCAATGAATTTTAGGGTGTGTTTTGGGGTCAGAGATGAATTTTAGGGTGTGTTTTGGGGTCGGAGAGGAAATTTCAGCAAATACAGTTCATCTGAGGAACAACTTGAACTTAGCGTCCAGATTTTAGCCGCATTAACGCAACAATTTTTTCATAACCGCAAATGAAAAATATAGCTAAATACATGTGACAACACGGAATATTACCGCAAAAGCCGATTTGCGTGCAGAATATGACCGCAAAGTTAAAAAACGGGCTGCGAACACACAGGAAGTGATGTCAGCATTCATCCTGGTGCCTGGAGGAGTACTGTGCACTTTCACTTTCTCTTTTGAGCACACTTCTTGTGACTGTGGAGAGTGTTGGAGGTGTTTGGTGTTGTGTGCTGCTGAATTTGGAATTGAGAGTGTGGCTGTGTCCTGTGTACTGTGTACTGTCCCTAGTGTCCCTGTGAAGTCTTGTGTACTTGTCCTTACTTGTTTTTTGGGTCTTGTACTAATTGTTGTCGGGTGTTTGTCCAAGGAGTATTTTACATTCTTAATAGTTGTTGGGGTATATATTAGGGCTTTATTTTCTAGGAGTGGGTTTAGGTGTGTGCTGGGAGATGGTGGGTGTGGGTAGGGGGGCAGGATGTCAGAGGGGGCATTGGGCGGGCTTCCTCTGGCTAGTGAAGCACTACCTGCCCTTGATGATTGAAGGTGGGGGTCGGATCCTGCAGGGCTATGCGGTACATGTGAGGAAGGTGAGGTGGGATCATGTGAGGAGCCATATGCTGCGGGTCTTCGGTGTGGCAGGACTGTCCGACAATGGAAGCATAGATGGCAGGATTGCGTTGGCCGTGAGGGTGACATGTTGGACCACCTGGGAGTCCTCATTGGCCAACAAGGTGGTAAGTACAACATCAAAATAGTTAAATTAACACTTTTGTTACAAATAAAAAATGCTGTCTGTAACACAACGGGGTATATGTACAAGAAAGTGACGGAGTGAGGCGTTTGACATCATGCCTTCACGCCTAACTTTTCCACTGCAGAATCGCAACGCTGCACCATGTTTACAAGCATATGGTGCAGGCTTGCATTTCCACCAGCCCTGGTGCAAAATATTGCAGTGTAGTGCCAACGCTGGCACACTTGCACCATAGTGCAAGGGTATCTGCGTGCAGGGCAAAGATTGTTCATGTACAGGAAGGGTGACCTTACTGTACATAAACAATCCAAGCCATTTTGCTCAGTCCATGTGTGCTGCACAAGGCAGCACACATGGAAAAAGCAAAAAGGATGAGGAATAATGTTTTTCTCCTAGTTTTGCTAAGTTAGGATCAGCTTTTCACTAATCTTTAATATTGGCGCTGCCTCCTATGCACGCTGCCCTTATACCTAGGTTTAGAGTAACGTTGTATGAGATATGAAAATTTCACCATTTATCATAGGACATCTCCAGAGTGTCATACACCATCAATAGTTGTGACACACCCTTGTGCGATCTCCAGCGATGCTATTGTCAAAAGAGCATGGAGAACATGGTGTTGTTGGGGGAAACGGGGCCTTGGGAATGTGTCACACAAGTCGTCTGTGCAAAATGTGTGTATGTGCAAGCATGATTGTCTTGGTTGGCCTAACTCTGCATTATCATGTCTTGTGGGAATAACAGGCAAACTAGACACAATCATGTATGCAACATGAACTGCAACAGTACAGTTACAGAGCATTGACATTGATGGTGATGAATTTGATGATGAATAGGACACGTGTGAATTGTTTTATTGTAACCAACACACGTTTCGTTTTATGTCTCACAGCTGGAAGACCACTCATCACACAGGGGGATATCGACGCCTTCAGGGACCCACACGCCACTGGTGAGTCCACCCATTAAATATAGTCAGTGTGAGATGTGATGAATGTCTGGCTCAAATCATGTCCTTAGTACTATGCAGTATGGGTGTGTATCACATGTACCTTGACTCCAGTGTGATGGGTTTCGTGGAAGTGTGAAGGGTGTACATATTAGTAAGTGAAGATGGAGCAATGCAAATGTCTTCCAGATGTAACTTTGCACATCCCCAGTCAGTGATACCCATGCAATAAATATTAATGTGTTCTGTCACCACAGCACATGCATGGGGATTCCAGAGCGTACAGACAGGAGAGGAGACATGTGAGTGGTGTTGGTGATGAGTATGACCAGACATGGAATGCATGTACATCCTTGACTGAGATGACTGTGCAAGTGGGCCAGATCATGCACAAGGAGGTAGTGTTTTTCAGTCTTTGCGGGATCAGACACTGGTCTGCACAGTACTAGTGTATGTATGCTGCATACCAGCTTTCCAAAATTTGCAGGGCAGAGCTTAAAGCCAAGGCTACCAATGGCCGTTCCCCCACCACCTAGCAAAGATGGGCCTATGTATGTAAGTTGCATGTTTTGGAACTGCAATGGTGTTGTCAAGCTGTCCCCTTGGGCTCATTCCCCTTATTCGACTCATGGCCAAATGTACAAGCCACTCTCGCCGAATATGTGACCTTACCCCACATGCATTTGCCACGCATGCTTTTACTCCACATTTTTTACTCCGCAATACCTTTTACAACGCAGGGCTTTACAACGCTATTCGGTACAATGCATTCCCCATTAAATCGCAATTGCTATTCTAACTCCAGGGGGTGTTACTTTGGGGAATGCGTTGTAACAGTTTGCGGTGTATAGCCCTGCGTTTTAAATTTTTTAGCAGAGTAAAAAATGTGGTTTAAACCACGTTTGTCCCGATCGCCACCACTATGTCACCTATTGTGAAGTTGTGGTGGCGAGAGGGGCTGCGCCGCATGTACAAGTCAGTGTTCATCCACCTAATGTTGTTTTGCCATGTGTCCTACCCATCAACAAGCCTCCCTTGCACACAGACACACTTGCACTCGGGTGCAAGGGTGCCTGCATTGGCGCTAAGTTGTTAAACCTAGCACCATCGCAGGGTGAAACGCAAGGCTTCACCATATTCTTGTAAATATGGTGCAGCCTTGCGTTTCAGATGTGGCGGAGCGTGTCGTTAAGCCAAGGAGGCTAAAGACACGCTCCGCCACTTCCTAGCACATATCCCCCTTTGTTTATGTACAGGAAGTGTAGTGTAGCTCCTATTTCCCTAATAGGCTCTGCGCATTGGAATAATATATCCTATAGGTTTGACATAGGACTAAGGTCAGTATGTCCCTATCGAGTATATTAAACTTAATTACTTGTGCCAGCTAGCTCAGAGGCCACTAGAAACTTCTTGACGACAAGAAGGGAGTAGTTTCTGGCAGCCGCAAAACATGACCACTGTGTTTCCCTTTAGAATCAGGACGTGTCCCAGAGTCGTAGAAACAATAGATAACTATTTTACTCAGCTCAGTCGTGCATGCTTAGTTACTCTCAAAGTTACACAGAAATAACAGACGGGCGTTTCAATAAAAGATTTATTGAACAGTCTTGTGTCTGGTGTAAGTTAAATGTGCTGTTACGATCACAAGACAGTATGCGAGATAAATAATGTACAGAGTGAGCAGTAGAAATAAATAATACTGCGTTAGCATTATCTTTTCAGCATATATGCATTTACATAAAATGACACAGCCTAAAAATGCGAGTACTCATACGATGCGTTTCTAGCCTAGTTCTACCCCAGTGTACCTAACCTGTCCTAGGTGTAGGGAGAAGTGGAAGTAGGTGAAGTATTCCTTACTATAGTATACTAAGAGTATGTTAAGCCTAGTATGCCTAGTATGCCAAGAGTCCCTCTTGGTTCTTGTCAGCTCCATACCTGAAGAATGAGAGAGGTAGGAATCTCTTTCCAGACTTGAACTCCAACACCCCGCAAGGGAAGTTATATCACTGGAAGCTGAACTCTCTGCGTGCAGGAATGACAGCGTCTTCTCAGTGCGTCCGGCCGGGAAACGGGCTCCTCTGAAGTCGAGGTCTCCTCTGATTTACAGGGGTTTGGGAAGGTATATTTATACCTGAAAATGTTAGCATTGACGTGAGTTGGACAGCGGAAGACGTCATGAATGAACCCCTAAGGAATAAAGGTTCATGCATAATATATGAGTCCTTGAAGAAATCAATAGTCCTGGGCTAGGGAAAGTCCCGCTGCCTAAGGGTCTGTTTTTTCATGATCTCGTTGTGACGTTAGGGTGGACGGATGTCGGAGACCATGCCTGTATTTGGAGTGCACGGTTTATGCCTAAATAAGGACTGGGATTTTATGCCTATATAAGGGCAGGGCGAATTGTGCCTATATAAGGACATGATTCTGGAAAGCCCGTTTATGGACACCCTAGGAAGTATACAACACCCACTCCTCTTTCGTGTGTACGATAATACTAAAAAATGCTAAACATTTAAAATGCTAAACATTAAAACGGATTACTGCATATTAAAAATATTTTCTAAAAGCATTAAAAAACATATTAAAAATGCAAAAGGTACTGTACATCATTAAGCAATGCTTTTCATTTCCAGCATAAAGTTCGAAATAAATGCAAATGGAAAAAAATATAAAAAGCAATATATACATATGACGAAAATGATCAATAAGTTGTTCCAAATCAAAGTCATTTCCTGTCACGAAAATATGAAATGAACTGTTCTAGACACACAAGATGACTAAGTGTCCGTGGAAGTACCGCCAAGTCTGTATTATAAGGCTAGTTCTACTTTAAGCAGATTGAAGTGCCATTTTCGTTCAAAAAATGGGACAAAAGTTCAAATATGGTAGAGTTCCAAGTTTTTGAAAAGTGAAGGCCAAATTGTTACTGCATCCCTGGAACACTGTATGCTGAATCAGAGTCAGTTCACGGGTCTGGTATAAACATGAGATCATCTATTTCTATAGACAAAACATCATCCACTGTCGTTGGTGTAAGTTGGAACACCTCGTGTAAAAGATCGGCCGCACAAAGATGTGAAGCATCGCTCACAGCATAGGTCGCCGCAGCAATGTTCGCGTCCGTTGTTACCTGTGTGCCTGTAGTTCTTTCTCGTACCTCAGCAGCAGCCGGAAGCGTCTGTGAGATCTCAATGAATGCTGACATCAGGATTGGTAGCCGCTGGGGACAACACAGAGCATGGGCCGTTATCGGGACCAGCAAAGTATCGACATCCTTTGGCGTAGCTGATGGATATGTTAGACAAGCGTCCAACACGCATTCTTCACCGCATAGCAGGCATTGTAGAACAGGTAAGATGCAATCTTGCCAGATTGGTCTGAATGACAGGAACCACGTTGTATTAACGTCCCGTAGACGAGTCATGCCCAATAGCTGTACTATTCGCTCACAGCACTTTCTTTCAAGGAGAGCTTTCTCCATTTCGCTCGGAGTGATGTCTGCGAATAGGCTGGCCATAGCGCAATAGCAGGAAGAGAAATAGTATTCCGGCAACAAGTGCTAGAATTAATGGTATGCCACCAAACACCGAATGTGCAAAGTTCGGGATGATTCCAAGTATTGCCTGGAAAGGTGCTAACAGACCGGAGCAAATGCTCTTAAATACATGTACAATTCCTGTCGTATCTGACATGTTAAAGATACGTGATATCATTTCTACGAAATGTATAGGGCAGTTTGTACGTATTAAAGTCTGTATCTCAGCCGAAGTCCTTGCAACTTGTAGATCATAGGTTTCTTTGGCCGAGGTCAAAGGCACTGTTTGCTGTAAAAGCATGGCTTTCATTCTGCTCAAAGTATCAAATCTTATAAAAGAGACGTTCAGTGTAGGCCATAGAGGCGACTCCCTGACTATGTCTATTGGGGGAAATAATACTTGCATACAGCAAGTGACCCTGGAGTTGACCGTTACTAGATATGGGATGCCTGGCAACATTCCGCAGCAACTCTGATCATTCAACATGAGGTAACTCCCATTAGAAAGTTGTCCAAACGTTGGATTAATCACAGCAGCTGGTGTACCCTGCTGATGGCAAGACAAATTTGCCACAGAACCATTGCAAGCCCCGTGTAAAGAAATGTCCTGACATATAAGTGAACCGGTAAGTGCATGTTTACAGTTAGTACCGCTCAAAAACACTTCACAATCCCCACTCCAACATCTATGTGTATACAGTAAATCCCAAGATGTCTTAATGTATTCCTTACCCAACCTTTCATATTTGCCTGCTTGCATTTGTCTGAGGCAATACTGAAACTGAAAAGTAGTCACAGGTAATGTTATTTTGCCATGAATAACCCATTCTGTAGCTGGTTTTTCTGCCACTGTGAAAGGTAATTTTTCCAGTTTTTCAATGTTCAGCACTGTATACCTTGCTCCTCTTTGTGCCAATTCGATCTGTTTATCAGTTAGATTGTATTCTGCAAACAAAGACGACGTGTTGATGAAACGCCAAGGCACATAGCCGCTCGCAAAGATTGCAGCGACCAGCTCAATGACACTATAGAACGTAATTGAGATTGACCTTGTTGTAACATCGCCAAATCTTGTTCTAGAATGTCGATAGCAGAGGATACAATGCCATCCAATGAATATATTCTGGAGGACAAAGTTGTTAACCCATTGTCGACCACAGAGAGTGTTTTCTCTAAATTAATACGATCAAGTTCACGTATTCGTTCTGCGGCCTCCATCTGTGACACTTTCCATGCTTCATTATAAGCAGCATAAATGCCGGCATATATGAAACATTTTTGACGCGGTTTTCTTGGTCCAAGCAAGAATTCCCTAAGATCTGCGTCATCTGCAAGTAAGGATAAGTGTTGTTTCACATCCTGTAGTGTAGATCTATGCAGCCAATCGAGGCATAATTTTCCTACACTGTATGTTGTTACTACCCCCGGATGTTGTCTTTGGACATATCTTGGGTCTGGCCTATGTATAGTAAAGCCCTGAGTTTTATTCAGGAATCTTTCCTGACAGTTGTTTGTGTCTATGGGCCAGATCAACCATTTCTTCCAATCAGGATTGGATCTGTTGAGTTGTAGTATCTTGTCAACTGTCACCACTGCCTTTGTATCATTATAACTGGCAGGTGCTGGCACAGAAGGTGTGTTCATCTCTTTGATCTTGGCTAATCCAAGACAAGATGTTTGTTGGACGGTTTCATTCAAAAACAGTATTTGTTCAGGGATGATGCAGGCTCTAAATAAAGCTTCTATACCCTGTACTTGCCAATCTTTACTACCCCAGACAGTTTTTGTCTCTATTGTGTCTTTCCATAAGTCGAAACCCTGTGTAGACAGTTGGGCAATAAATGCTGCAGAGTAAATCTTTTTCGTATTAGTTAACATAATTTTCAGACCTGTTTTGTTTACACTTTTGTAGTAAAAACGTTTCTGGGTCAGATGTATTGTAACCTGAAAAGTATGGAAACTTGCTAGCAAATGTTTTTGAACTACCTTGTGGTGGTGTAGGACAATGTTCCCATTCGTTAAACATAAACACATTTCTTGGATATGCAGTTTTATGCAAATAATGATGACCATAGTGGTTATAACAATACAGTTGTTCATAGTCTGATGAACCCTCTAAATATTCATTTTTAGAAAATGCAGCAGATTTTTCTAGATCAAACATTATATCATTTACAGTCTCTAAGTCTCAATCGTCTGAATAGGTACTAGACGTATTTAAATCACTTAGTGAAATTTTGAACAAATGTGGAATGTTCAATTGCTCATTCGGACCGAAGATATCATAATCTGTTTTGTCCCACACTATACCATCCTGTATAGGAACGGCTGTGATGTTCACTGATGGCAAGTCTCTTGCTTCACGATGGGAAGATTTATGTGGTTTCAAAAGTACGTTTACGTCTTTTCCTTCAGTGTTCACATGGATGTATCTGCCACTTATAAGCACGGGTACAGTTGTTACCAAAGCTAGCCAGAGCAGGAAAACAAAAAGTCCAGATGTAATCCAGAGTTCAATCCATGGTGAAACCAGATAAGATTTTTTCAGAAAGTGAATAAAGTCTTGTATTTGCTGCTTGAGTTGGAATGATGCTGGCGTCGTTTCAGGTTCGCTTGGATCTTCTGAGAACGTATCAAAGTCAATGAAATAGCCAGAAGCAGTTCTGTCAATTGTTGGAATTGCATCAGGATTTGTTGAAATCACAGGAGACAGTTCATCACGTGCCACGTTGGTGTAGACAGGTGTATTTGGACGAACTGTTACTTGGTTGTCAAGAGGGACGAGTTCCATAGCTTGGTTGCTTAGTCCTCCATCTGTTACAGCTGAATTCTCGATAGTTATCAGTCTTTCAGTCTGAACCTCTTGGATAGTAGCGAGAGGAGTGCGTCTGCTACTAGGTCGGAGTCCACGAGGCCTACTGTTCAGTATTGGCCACATACTGTGGTTTGATGAGGTCGATGGACACAAATCTTTTCTCCTTTCTTCCATCAAGGGGCGGCAGAAGTACTGTCCTTGTTCCTTGAACAGCTAGAACAGGTACTGGTTGTCTGTAAGAAGGTCCAAATTCCTTCTTGTCCGCGATTTTTTCTCTGACTAGATCCCCAACTTTTGGAATCCAGACAGGCCTTGCTGGGACAGCCGATGTTTCCCCAGTGATGGTTGGCTGCAGGAATACGTTGCTTTGTTTCGTTCTTAATTGATTTAGTTCCTGTAAAACAGCCAAACGATCTTTGATATCAAATGGTTTATTTTCCACCACTGTGCCTACGTGTTCAAGGTCTGGTACCCACATTCTTGTCCCAAATAGGACCTCATTTGGAGTGACCCCCCCTAGAGAACTTCTTGGCAGGTTATTAAGAGCGCTGTACGCTATTGAGGTGTTTGACTCACCCATCACCCGAACCTAATACCCTAGGTGTTATAGACTGCTTTATGTCCCGGTTTTTCCTTTCCACAACAGAATTTCCCTCAGGATGGAATGGAGAGGAGTACCGCAATGCAACGCCCACACTGGCCATGGCTTCTTTGTAAGCCCTAGAGCTAAACGCAGGACCCTGGTCAGAATGTAGCGTGCCAATTGCGTATGTGCCGATAAAGACTCGCAAATCTTTTATAACAGTTCGAGCGTCAGCCGAGCGCTGAGGCCATAACCATAGGAACCTAGAGCATGAATCCACTGCAACCATGATGTATTTATAATTACCGTCCCTTTGCAAGGGACCGCAGTGGTCCAGGTAAACACAAGCTAATGGTTTGTCTGAAATTAACAAGGGTGTCTGCGCAGGACGTTTCACTGTTGAGACTTTCATCTGTTGGCAAATGTCACATTCTAAAACATAGTTCTTAGTTTGTTTCCGAATGCCAGGCCACCAATATCTTTGCTTGAGTAAAGATACTGTCGCAGAAACACCTGCATGGGCAGAAGATATCCCTTCGTGTGCTGCTAGGATTAGTCCTAATCTGCGTTCCTTGTTTGGAATTACCCTATCCCCCACTCCAGGGATTCGAGCAAAAGGAACGTTGTTCGTATCAATTACATAAGAGTACTTGAGTGGAAACTTTTTTGGTAACGCTGCACTGCTGCCTTTGCTTGAAGCATTGACAGCCAACATTATCTCACCGTCTATTTTTGTTTTTGAACGAGTGATCGCAGCTACGGAAGCCGTCTGAACAGCCCCCTTTGCGGCTTCGTCAGCCAATGAATTCCCTGCAACGTGAACGCCATCACGTTGATGACTCAGTGTGTGAATCACGTGAGCCTTTGGTAGTTCGTTTTTCAACTGAACTACTTGTTCCCAAAGCAATTTATGCTTTATTGTGCCACCTTTCGCATCTTTGAAACCATTTTCAAGCCAGGTTCATATATAGTCATTATACAACTGAACACAGTAAAAGGAATCGCACACTATCAGTGTGGGGAATTCTCGATCCGTACTCTCAAGTGCCAGTTTGAATGCCTGTAGTTCAGCTTGCTGAGCTGTACAATCTCCTAAGGATTGAGTTTTTGTGACCATAGGTCTGAAGATGCCATTTCGCATGCGACCTTTAACGATAGCACACGCTGCACTGTAAGCTTGCTTACTCCCTGTTGCGGGTTGTGCGGATCCGTCAGTGTAAATTATAAATTCGTACTGATCGAGAGGCAGAATCTCAGTGGGCAGAGGACATTCTTGTTCATATTGGAGAAATGCTTGTGTTTTTAAATCTGGATCAAAAACATATTCAACATCAGTTGCAGCAAGAGAATTAACCCATTGTATCCATCTTGGATGTAATGCTTTAGCATTTGGAATGCTTGCTTTTGTGACCGCTTCTAAAGCTGGTACTGGCGTTACGACAATTATGCGTTTCCCTTGGGCTAAGGCTCTTTCTTTTGCTACAGCGGTTTGAACTGCTGTCAGAATTTTTTCAGTAGAACTGAAGCGCATTTCCGCTTGTGTGTACAAATGTGATTGGTACTTTTTCACCCTCATTGAAGGTTAAGTAGGTGAATCCACATTGACCCGAAATTATTCGAATCACCAAATTTCTTTGATTTACACGTGTTTGTAAGTGGTTTGTTGCTAACATGTTAGCTTGGAGTGAACGCAAAATTTCTGTGTGTTCCTGTGTCCAGTTTTTGGTTGAAAAATCAGGTTTGATTAATGCGTAGAGAGGTTTAACCCTTTCTGCGTAGTTTAAAATGTATGTTCTGCCAAAATTGAGGAAACCCAGGATGGATTGTAAGTGTGTTAGTGTCTTTGGAGGTTGGAGCAGCGCACATTTCTCTAGAAAGTTAGCTGCCAAGCTCTTGCCTTCACTTGAAAGCTCATATCCCAAAAATAGGACATTGAGATGGGCAATTCGGGACTTTTTAAAGTTGAACTTGTAGCCCTCAGAGGCGAATCCCAGTATAATGGTGCTCACCCTGTTCAAGTGTTTTTCCAGGTCATCGTCTGTCAGATAGATGTCATCGACATAGGACAATGCCTCATTGTCATAAATTTGTAGTAACTCCGTTACTCTCGCTGAGAATAAACCTTGGCTGTTCTTGAACCCTTGTGGGAATCGACAAAAGTGACGCTGGGTCCCCATTATGGAGAATGCTGTTAAGTACCTGGTTTCAGGTGCTATCTTTTGACAAAAGAAACCATTTGAGATGTCTAATGTTGCTTTGTATTTTTTACGCACAATGTTATTCATTAATGCTGTGCTATGTGCATTTGCACTGCAAAAGTTTTAGAACAAGTGTTTAAGTGTCTGTAGTCCAAAACTAAACGATATGTATTGTATGGTTTGGAGACAGGAAACAAAGGATTGTTCATTGAGGAGGTGCATGTTTCAATCACCCCTTGGTATTCAAGTTGATCTAAGATCTCCCTGACCTGTTTTTTAGCTTCTTGCTTTATAGGATACTGCCTTTGTGCAGTTGGTTCATGTTTCAGATTTATTTTATGGTGAGGTGAGTCCTCGTCCCATCCTACATGATTTTTATATAATGCTGGGGCCTGGGCCACTGCCCATTTCCTAGCATATGTATATCTTAGATGCATTGGTATATGGTTGGAGAAGGCAGGCATAATAATGTCCTCGCCGTGTGGGCACTCTCTGACAAATTGTGGTGGCCAGTCTTTTTCTGCTAGAAGTATGTCATAACCCTTTGATAGTCTTTTCCAAAAGAGTGCTTTAACCTGTCTAGGTTTGTCTCCCTCCATCCGGAGTGTTATGTCATATAACTTTTGTGGAGTACTAACCCTGGTATCTACAGTCTCTCCTGTAATGTACTCATTCAAGTCCACTATCTCCAGAAGTTCCATCAGGTTCTGGCGAGCTATTGTGACTTCTGCTGCACTGTCCAGCATTGTCTGAGCCCATTCTCTGTTCTTGAGTTGTGTTCTCAGTATTCTCGACATGTCTTATCTTCAGACCTGCTACCTTCTTTTTGGAGAATTGAGGTTTTGCTTTAGTTTTTGGAGTGTGTTTGTCGTTTTTCGATTTCACGCGTTCTTCTCTATGTTCTGTTCGTCCTCTTCTTTCCGAAGTCTGTGATGAGACCTGAAAGGGACGAGAGGAACGTGTATCAGTATCTTGATACCTGTCAGGTTTTCTCAAATTATCCCTATTCCTGAGGTTATACCTCCTTTCAGAGGGCTCCTTTTGAGGAGACCTAACTCGGGATTGAGAACGTTTCTCGTTTGAATTTGGTTTATTAGACTCCCACTTCTTTTTAGAAGATGTAGGAGTTTGTTTAATTGAGTCCTTCTCAGGACTTTCAGATAGTTTCGGTTTAACTGGTCTCCCACCCAAACTATCTCTGCCTAATTCTGCATAAGATTGTTCTATTATTCTGGGTAGCTCTGTTTGATGTTCTGTAACATCAAATTCCCTTAATTTTTGTCGGATCGCCACTGCTGCTGCCTCCCCTTTAATATTAGATAATATTATTGTTGAGACCTGGTCGAAATTTTTCAGTAATTTCATACCTAAATTTAAAGCAGGCTCTGCCCCGTATTCGTTTTGAATTTGTTTTAGGACATCAGGTATTGCCGCAATTGACGGAATGCCGTGTGTTTTAGTGTAGATGGCAGCAAAGACTGAGCCCCAAGTGGTGCAGTCTTCCAGTTGTGGTGTGATCCCCATTGGTAAACTGATGGTTAGAATTCTGTGTTTCTCATGCGGGCTAGTATTTGGAAATACTGCTTCGATTTGAGTAATTTTTTGAGCTATCCAAAATGGAATTTGCTCATGCTTAGTGGGCATTTTACCCATGACTGCGTATAGAGTCTGTGGTGTAATTTTTAGAGTGTTCCCCTGGTGAGGGGTTTGATTTGGAATTGTTAATGGTGGTTGGACTGTAAAAGTCCGCATGACATATTGGACCAATTGTCTGTATATTTTTATTAACTCTGCGAGTTGAGTAAGTAGTTCCTCATCTGACATTATGTCAAGTTTAGGATGAGGTGTGTAGCCGGCTAGAATCGGCCATGTTGCTCCTGGTCTACCTAGTGGACCGAGCCTGGTAATGTTTCTGTGATGTTTTAGGGCACCTTTAAACCAGAGCTGATGCTCTTGGTATGTTAATGGAATCTCTATATCCTCGAAAGGAATGTATTCCTCTGGTGGTTCATCTTCTTTGTAGAAGTGAAACATGTGAGTTACTGGATTGGATTCAGGAAATATTACCCATGAATAGAATAACTCTGTCTGAAAGGATTCATGTGCCTCTATCACGAAAACTGCTCTACCTCCTCTCGGTGGTAGGCCATGTTTTATAAGTTTTAGAGTAATGGCTCTTCTTAAGTTTGGAGCGATGTCAATGACACCCTCCTCGGTTTCATTTAAACCGGTATTGTTAAAAAATGCTGGTTGGGCTGGATCAGCCGCAGCTCCACCGTTTCCGGCGGCATTATCCCCGTTTAAGGACATTTTGTTTTGTGAAAAATGTAGAACAAATTTCAAGGAAACAAAGATAAGGTGCACAATATTTGTGGAACACTGTATCCTTCAACGTTGAGCAAACCAAACAGCTAATATATAGGGTACTGCCCTATGTAGACGTAGCGGATACTTAACCCTGCCCACTCCAGACGTCTTTTGGAGTATATGGGTAGGGGTCTCTGAGAGAAAAAAGAAGAAGCACGGCTGAGTTACTCAGTATCTAACGTTGAATTACTGCCTTACCAAACCGTTGGGTGCCATGTAGTGTAGCTCCTATTTCACTAATAGGCTCTGCGCATTGGAATAATATATCCTATAGGTTTGACATAGGACTAAGGTCAGTATGTCCCTATCGAGTATATTAAACTTAATTACTTGTGCCAGCTAGCTCAGAGGCCACTAGAAACTTCTTGACGACAAGAAGGAGTAGTTTCTGGCAGCCGCAAAACATGACCACTGTGTTTCCCTTTAGAATCAGGACGTGTCCCAGAGTCGTAGAAACAATAGATAACTATTTTACTCAGCTCAGTCGTGCATGCTTAGTTACTCTCAAAGTTACACAGAAATAACAGACGGGCGTTTCAATAAAAGATTTATTGAACAGTCTTGTGTCTGGTGTAAGTTAAATGTGCTGTTACGATCACAAGACAGTATGCGAGATAAATAATGTACAGAGTGAGCAGTAGAAATAAATAATACTGCGTTAGCATTATCTTTTCAGCATATATGCATTTACATAAAATGACACAGCCTAAAAATGCGAGTACTCATACGATGCGTTTCTAGCCTAGTTCTATCCCAGTGTATCTAACCTTTCCTAGGTGTAGCGAGAAGTGGAAGTAGGTGAAGTATTCCTTACTATAGTATACTAAGAGTATGTTAAGCCTAGTATGCCTAGTATGCCAAGAGTCCCTCTAGGTTCTTGTCAGCTCTATACCTGAAGAATGAGAGAGGTAGGAATCTCTTTCCAGACTCGAACTCCAACACCCCGCAAGGGAAGTTAGATCACTGGAAGCTGGACTCTCTGCGTGCAGGAATGACAGCGTCTTCTCAGTGCGTCCGTCCGGGAAACGGGCTCCTCTGAAGTCGAGGTCTCCTCTGATTTACAGGGGTTTGGGAAGGTATATTTATACCTGAAAATGTTAGCATTGACGTGAGTTGGACAGCGGAAGACGTCATGAATGAACCCCTAAGGAATAAAGGTTCATGCATAATATATGAGTCCTTGAAGAAATCAATAGTCCTGGGCTATGGAAAGTCCCGCTGCTTAAGGGTCTGTTTTTTCATGAACTCGTTGTGACGTTAGGGTGGACGGATGTCGGAGACCATGCCTGTATTTGGAGTGCACAGTTTATGCCTAAATAAGGACTGGGATTTTATGCCTATATAAGGGCAGGGCGAATTGTGCCTATATAAGGACATGATTCTGGAAAGCCCGTTTATGGACACCCTAGGAAGTATACAACAGAAGGGACACCTTCCTGTACATATACAAACCATGGCATTTTGATGCAAAAGGCAGCACACATGGAAAAATCAACAACGAGGAGAAATGCATTGTTTCTCCTCGTTTCGCCTACTTAAGACCAGGAATTTCAAGGTCTTATTTCTGGAGCTGCCTCCTATGTACGCCACCCTTGTACATAGGGGGCAGCGTCAAATACAATGGGTGTTGCGGTGGAACGCCCCACACAACACCCACTGCATGCCCCTTTCACACTAACCATAGCGTGAAAGGGTGCCATATGTACAAGGCAGCGTTAAGCCACGATAAGTGGCTTAACACTACCTTGTACATAAGGTGCAGCCCCTATCTCCACCATAACGTTACTGAAAGTGACGTTATGGTGGCGATAGGGGCTTGTACATATGCCCCTGACAGTCTCATTGGGTTGTGACACTACATGTCATATGCCATGCACTGTCATGTCAGTGTAGCCAGCATGTTGTAACTGATCCTTGATTCTACATTGCATTGTACATGTTATTTTCAAACTTCACAATCTTTCGTTAGAGTGTAGGCTCCCAGGTTTCACTGACCTTGTGTTTCAGAGTTAAATGGAGAACATTAACATAGTCATCAGGTCTCACATTTTGTCATTGCTCTTATTTGACAGACAACATGTCGCCAGAGGAGGCCCACGCGTTCCAGGTCAGGAAGGACTGGTATTTCCACATACGCAAGGTGGCCAAGGGACACCACAACATGGCAAGGAGGTATCAAGCTGACCGTGCAGCTGGGAGGTGGAAGTCGTTGCCCACTGTAGTCCTCGGAAGCAGCCAGAGTGACACACAGGCCACACTGGGCCCTTCTGGCGACAGGCATGGGTCCCGACATGGACAGGGATCTGCACATCCCCCAGGAAGGCCACACAGACAAGCTGCAGCCTCAGGATCCGGCACACAATCTGGTGCCCCCTCACAGCCCCACAGACAAGCTACAATGCCAGCTGCAGGATCAGATCAGGTGGTGCCATTTACCATGCAGGACCGTCGTACGATCATGGACATGAACATCAGGTTGGCACATGTAGAACAGGAAAAGGCAGAGCAGACCACCCACCTGCAGGACATTAAGGATGCCCTGGGTCTCCCATTTTGATCTGTCCAACAGAGACCCATCCCCCTTTTCTACGTTCCCCCAATGTTATGTATTCTTATTAGTTAGTGATAGGTAAGTTTTTGAAGTGTTAGGTAGTGTAGTTGTAGTGTAGGAATAGGTAGTGTTAGATTTTAGCACAGTTTTAGTTATTTATTCTCTTGTAGTATTTGGGGATAAGTTTCCGTTACCTTTGGGTGAGGGGTTGGTGTATTTGTTGTTATAAAAAATAAAAAAAATAAAAAAATATATATATTTGTGTATGATATCTGTGTAGTTAGTTTATGTTTAGCTAAGATGTATTTGTCCTGTTTTCTGATGTGCTTTAAGGGTGGGAGGGGTGTTGATGTCTTAGATATATTGTTGCATGTTTAGCATTAGTTTACGTTAGATAGTTTAGAATATCATTCACTTTGTTAGCGTTAGTTAAGATTAGGTTAGTTGTAGTGGTGCTTAGTGTTAGTTAGGGTAGTTAATTTTGTTACTTGTTAATAAATTTTAACTGTTTTGGAATTCTGTTTGCACTTACATCTGAGGTGATTTGGTGGAGTGTTGCTTTTTACCTTGTATACAACTTATTCAATCTCAGGACAATCATTTGAATGTGTATGTGTGGTCATGACATGTTACTTAGCTGGACGGATTGTGTCAGGATCCTTTTGATTTGAGCACAGTAAACTTGCATGGATTACAGTGTGGCAAGTAGGAGTTATGGCCTAAGCTAGGGACACTCTTTTGTGAAGTTGAACATCTTATGTGTGACTCACAGAGTCAGAGAGCAAATTTTTGCCCATTTACAACACAATGTAGGAACATGCCCTTGAGCAGACATTGACATTGCAACTCTTGTCCTTCATGATAATGGATGTTCGCACCGTGTTCCACAGATTACGTCCACACCCTGCATATCACATGAGCCTGGCGCAGAGTCCATCTACCATGCACACACATAGGCACACTTGCCTCGTAGTGCAAATGTATCAGCATTCTTGAAATTGGATGTTCCTGTGCATGGAGGGTCACCCTCCTGCCCATGCACAATGTTTTCAATTTGCGGCTCAAATGTGCACGGCATATGGCAGAACACAGTTGTGATGCAAACAGGAGGGTAACTGTAGCATTGCTCCCTGTAGAGCCAGTGTCATACCCACTTTTCCCAGCTGTGACTTTTGACATTGCCTCATAGTGATGCCACCCTTGAAATGGTGGTACAGCATCTGACTATGTGCTAATTGCAGTGCACTACACATCCCTAGCCACATTGCACTCTCCTTTCACAGTGAGCCCAGCATGAGAGGGTTCCTTATTTCCAAAGCATTGTTTAGCTACGGAAAGGTGCTGACTGAGTCCCTATTGCCACCACAACTTCACTGAAACAGACATTGTGATTCAAATAGCGGGTGGTGTTATGTTTCATATAAGTACCCTAATATAGGCCCGGGTAATATCATACACCTTCACCTACATTATCTCCCTTACACTACACAGTAACGGGCCTTTAGGATTGAACCTTTACCTAGTTCTAGACCTGGGTGCAGAAGGAGGTGTTTGCCTGAACAATAACGTCCTGTAACTCCATCAAATGGGCTCATACAGTATGAATGAATATTTATGAGGGTTCTTGGAAACCAGGCAGGGGCTACACCACCTGCATAATATCTACGTACAAGGTTCATCCCATACGTCATCCTCAAATCCAACAATAGCTAATACAAGAAACAAGGGACAAAGAAATCCTAGATACTTTTTGTATAAATACAGCACATCTTGCTAGGGTTGGGGAGAGGAGACCGAGACTTCCAGGCCGACACACTGACAAGAGACGCTGAGGCTCCTGCATGCAGACACTCCAGCTGACAGAGGTCTAACACATTCCTCGCGGGGTGTCCAACTCGAGACCAGGACGGGGTCCCACACTCTCTCACTTCAGGTAATGGGGTTAGACTAAATCCTAGAGGGATTCTTGGCTTCACACCTACTCACATGCTAGGTACACTTAGGTACACCTAGATAGGCATCGTAGGAGTACGCACATTTTGTCAAGCATTTTATATTCATGTATGTATTCATGATTATTGCAAGATGGTAGAACTGTACTATCCTTTTATTTTCACTGTACTGCTAATCATATATATCTGCTACTGTCTAACGGTTGTTGCAGCACATCTATTTACACTAGAAGAACAACTGTGCAATAAATTCTTATTGTAACACGCCCAACTGTTTCTTCTGTGTAACTCTCTGAGACCGAATAAGTGAGCACGAGTGACTGAGCGAAAAGTAGTATATTGTTTCCACAATCCTGGGGGATCAGGGTTGTCATGTTCTGAGGTTGCCAGAAGCTATTCTCTCCCCGATAAGAGGAGATTCTAGTGGCACTGTGAGCTAGCTAAAACAGAAAGGCTAACATTCTCGGTGGGGGTGCTCAGAGCCAGTCTGCCACCAAACCCACAGTTTATGTTATCCGGAACGCGCAGATCCTGTATGGGTAATATAGGAACTACACAACATGGTGTCGCCAACGTTGGTTGGGTACTTATTTAACAGTAGAATCTGAGTAGTTCAGTCGTGCTAATTCTCAGAGAACCCCTACTCACAAACACCAGAGACGTCTGGAGTGGGTGGGCGCAAATTCCGCCACAGCTGAGTAGGCGAAAAATCCTATTTATTGGCTGTTGGTTAATCAAGCTTGAGGGACACAGTGTTCCTAAAATTGTGCATAAAACCTTATCTTAGTTCCCTTGAACAAACTTCTTTTTTACAAAAATGACTGAGACAGGAGATGACCCAGTAGTAAATCTACACATCTCAGACGGAGAAGAAGATATAAACGCAATTCAAATTGCACCTAAATTCAGACGTACAATTAACCCTGGGCGGAGTTCGCGGAGTTGCACTACGCGGAACACCGCGAAGTGCAAAAAAAACTCTGTCGCACTACACAGAGCTCCGCGAGCGGCAGAGTATAATAGAAAAATGCCGTTCGCGGTGATTGCACTGTGCCGAATGCTTGTCCGCACTGTGCAATCATTGCGAATGGCACCATGCACAGCGCAAACATTGCTTTTCTGCCGCTCGAGTAGATTTTTACTCGAGCAGCAGCTTTCTCAACGCGAACAGACAGTTTCTCAACGCGAGCGGTCACAAGCATACGCGACCACTCGCAATGAGAAACCTGACCCCCCCCCCGCATTGAGAAATCTCACTGGGATGTTGATTTTCCATGCTCGCGCTCGCCAACTTGATGTTGACGATCGCGAATGAGGAAAAATCTCGCCGGGATGTTGATTTTCCACGCTCGCGCTCTCCAACTTGATGTTGACGATCGCGAACGAGGAAAAATCTCGCCGGGAGGTTGATTTTCCTCGCTTGCAGTCGCCAACTTGACGTTGATGAACGCGAGCGAGGAAAAAAACTCCGCTCCACAACGCGAAGCGGAGGTTTTCGGAACTCCGCGATCTCCGCGTAACGCGGAGTGCAGAAAACTCTGCAAACTCCGCGAGCGGAGTGGAGTTCACCGCCCAGGCCTACGTACAATCACCCTGAAACTGTTAGGAAATGGTTTATCAGCTAGGGGTGGCTTAGTAGTTTTCGTGATTGAGGCACATGAATCAAACTAAACAGAGGTATTTTAGTCGTGGGTTACATTCCCGGAAGCAGATGCAAGAACACAGACATTTCACTACTATACAGAAGAAGATGCACCAGTGGAATATGGTCTGTTCGAGGACATAGAGGTTCCACTCACGCACCAGGAACACTTATACTGGTTTAAAGGTGCCCTACCCCACATAAGAAATAGAGTAAGATTAGGCCTGCTCGGAGGAGAGGGGCAACATGACCGATATTAGCGGCCTACACACCACATCCTGACATTGACACAATGCCACAGGCAGACTTACTCATGCAACACAAGGAGTTAATTAAAATCTGCAGAAACGTGACGCAATTCGTCATGAGGACTTTCACAGTCCAACCTGCAACAGTTGCAACAAATGGTACTCAATCTCAAGGTACAGCAACTAAAATCACACCACAAACATTACACGCGGTAATGGTCAAAATGCCCATGAAACGTGAACAAATGCCATTCTGGGTAGCTCAGAAAATAACTCAGCTTGAGGCAGTATTCCCGAATACTACCCCGTATGAAAAACACAGAATGCTAACAATATGCTTGCCCATGGGGATCGCACCACAAATAGAAGATTGTACCACTTGGGGTACAGTCTTTGCTGCAATTTATACAAGGACTCATGGTATTCCTTCATTAGCTATAGTACCAGATGTATTAAGACAAATACAAAACGAGTACAGAGCAGAGCCTGCCCTAAACGTAGGGATGAAGTTACTAGGTAACTATGATCAGGTATCAGCCATAACACTAGCTAATATTAAAGGGGAAGCAGCTTCGGTGGAAATCCGCCAACGCCTAAGGGAGTTCAGTCCTATAGATCAACAACACGAACTACCCAAAATAATTGAAACTGTGTATGCAGAATTAGGCAGAGACCGTTTGGGGGGGAAAGCTTTAAAACCATAACTATGGGCAGTCCTGAAAAGGACACTTCCAAGCAGACACCTGCTTCTTCTAAAAAGAAGTGGGATAATAATAAAAAACATCAAAACTATAAAGGAAACAGATCTCAATCCCGAGGCAGATCTCCTCCACAGGAGCCCGCCGAAAGGAGGTATAATCTCAAGAATAGGAATAACATTTGGAAACCTGACAGGTATCAGGATACTGATACACGTTCCTCTCGTTCCTTTCAGGGTTCATCAAAAAACATCAAGAGAGAAGGACGGTCAGAACACAAGGTAGAGCGTACAAAGTCCAGAGACAAACAGCACGCTCAAGACTATACTTCCAAAAAAGAAGAAAAGCCAAAATCAAAACCTCAGTTTAAAAAGAAGAATGTTGCAGGTCTGAAGATCAGCCATGCCCAGAATTCTGAGGACACAACTCCTGAACAGGGAATGGGCTCAGACGATGCTAGACAGTGCGGCAGAAGCAACAATAGCTCCCCAGAACCTGAAGGAATTTCTGGTGACAGCGGACTTGAATGATTACATCACGGTGGAAACACCAGATACGAGGGTAAGCGTCCCACATAAGTCATATGAAATAACACTCCGAATGGAGGGGGACAAGCCCAGGAAAGTTAAAGGACTCTTTTGGAAGAATCTGTCATCTGGTTATGACATCCTATTAGCTGAACAAGATTGGCCGCCAGCATTCGTTATGGAGTGCCCTAGGGGAGAAACGGTAATTTTTCCAGCCTTCTCCGACCTCGTTCCCGTTCATTTAAAACACACATATTTCTCGGGAGTGGGCAGTTGCCTTAGCTCCAGCATTGTACAAAAATCATGCCGGATGGGATGAGGATTCAACCCACCACGTGATCCCGTTAAAAGTTTCACCAAATGCACAGAGACAATATCCAATAAAGCAAGAAGCTAAAAAACAGGTCAGGGAGATCTTAGAGCAACTTGAATATCAAGGTGTCATTGAAACATGTACCTCACCAATGAATAATCCTTTGTTTCCTGTTATGAAACCTGACAATACATATAGTCTAGTTTTAGATTATAGACATTTAAACACTTGCACTAAGACATTTGCAGTTCAAAATGCACACAGTGCTGCATTAATGAATAACATTGTGCAGAAAAATATAAAACAACACTTGATATCTCAAATGGATTTTTCTGCCAAAATATAGCGCCTGAAAGCAGGTATTTGACCGCATTCTCAGCGTTGGGGTCCCAGCGACAATTTTGTTGTCTCCCCAAAGGGTATAAGAATAGCCCGGGTTTATTTTCAGCAAGAGTAATCGAATTACTCCAAAAGTTTGATGAGGAAACATTGTCCTATGTGGATGATATTTATCTCATGGACGATGACCTAGAGGAACACCTGAACAGAGTGAATACCATTATTTTGGGATTTGCATCTGAGAGCTGCAGATTCAACTTTAAAAAATCAAAAATTGCTTACCTCAGTGTCCTGTTTTTAGGATATGAGCTTTCAAGTGAAGGGAAAAGTCTGGCAGCCAACTTTTTAGAAAAGTGTGCCCTGCTCCAACGTCCAAAATCATTGAAAAATTTACAATCAATACTGGGATTCCTAAATTTCGGCAGAACATACATTTTGGATTACGCAGAAAGAGTAAAACCTTTCTACGACTTAATAAAACCTGATTTTTCAGCTAGACAATGGACACAGGAACACACAAAAATCCTACGTTCACTACAAGAAGACATGATAGCTTCAAAACACTTACAGACGCGGGTAAACGTACGCAACTTAGTGGTCCGTGTAATAGCGGGTCAATGCGGGTACACCTACTTAACCTTCAATGAAGGTGAAACAGTACCAATCGCTTACAAATCGCAACTGTACACAAATGCAGAGATGCGTTTCACTTCAACAGAAAAAATCCTGACAGAAGTTCAGACCGCTGTAGCAAGAGAAAGAGCACTGACTCAGGGAAAGCGCATAATTGTTGTTTCACCGGTACCAGCTTTAGAAGCTGTTACAAAGGCTAGCATTCCAAATGCAAAAACCGTACATCCGAGATGGATACAATGGGCTAATTCTCTTACTGCAACGGACGTTGAATACAGGTTTGATCCAAGTCTAAAAACACAAGCATTTCTGCAATAGGAACAAGAATATCCTCTACCGAATGAAATCTTGCCCCTAGATCAGTATGAATATATTATTTACACTGACGGATCTGCTCAACCAGCCATTGGAGTAAGCAACAATACAGCGCAGCATGTGCAATCGTTAAAGGTCGCATGCGGGAGGGAAAGTTCCATCCAAGTTGCACCAAAATGCAATCTCTAGGAGACTGCATGGCTCAGTTGGCAGAGTTAAAAGCACTGATACTGGCACTGGTGAATACGGATCACGAATTCCCCACACTAATATTGTGCGATTCTTTTTACTGTGTGCAATCATACAATGAATATTTACATCATTGGGAACTAAACGGGTTCAAGGTGGCACAATTAAGCATTAAATGCTATGGGAACAGGTAGTTGAGTTGAGAAACGAACTACCACGGGCTCACGTGATTCATACACTGAGTCATTAGCGTGATGGCGTTCACGTTGAAGGAAATTCATTGGCTGATGAAGCCGCGAAGGGGGCTGTATGCACAGCTTTCGTGGCTGCAACCACTCGTTCAAAAACGAGGATATACGGTGAGATTATGGTTGCTGTCATCGCTTCACGCAAAGGCTGCTCAGCAGTTCCAAAGAAATTTCCACTCAAGTAGTCCTACAAGTTAGATGCAAACAACATTCCATATGCTCAGATTCCTGGAGTGGGGGACAGAGTAATACCAAATATGGATCGTAGGCAAGGTTTGATTATTGCAGCACACGAGGGTTTGGGCTCTGCGCATACAGGCGTTACAGCGACTATTTCATTGTTGAAACAGCGCTATTGGTGGCCAGGTCTGACAAAACAAACTAAAGACTACGTCTTGAAATGTGACATCTGCCAGCAGATGAAAGGCTCCACCATAGCACGCCCGGCACAGACACCGTTATTAAAATCAGACAGACCTCTCGCTTGTGTATATCTGAACCACTGCGGTCCCTTACAATCAGATGGGGGTTACAAGTATATCATGGTTGCAGTGGATTCATGCTCAAGATTCCTATGGGTTTGGCCTCAGCGCTCGGCTGACGCTCGAACTGTTATCAAAGATTTGCGAGTCTTTATCGGGACATACTCAGTTGGCACGTTACATTCTGACCGTGGCCCGGCATTTAGCTCTCGGGCTTACAAAGAGGCCATGGAAAGTATGGGCGTAGCATTGTGGTACTCCTCTCCGTACCATCCTGAGGGAAATTCGGTTGTGGAAAGGAAAAACCGGGACCTAAAGCAATCTTTAACAGCTAGGGTATTAGGCAAGGGCGGTAGTTGGGTCAATCATATATATGGGGTACAACGAGCTCTCAATAACAAGCCAAGAAGCTCTCTAGGGTGTGTCACTCCTTACGAGGTCCTATTTGGGACAAGAATGTGGGTACCTGATCTTGATTGCGAAGGCACAGTGGAGGTTGAGAAACCATTTGATATCCATGATCGTTTGGCTGTTTTACAGGATCTAAATGAATCCAGGACACAACAAAGTAACGTCCACCTGAAACAGACCTCCACTGGGGTAGTCAAGGCAGTCACGGCAAGACCTGTCTGGATCCCAAAAGTCGGGGATCTGGTCAGAGAGAAAATAGCGGATAAAAAAGAATTTGGGCCATCCTACAGAAAACCTGTACTGGTCCTAGCAATTCAAGGAACAAGAACAGTACTTCTACCGCCTCTTGCCGGGAAAAAGGAGAAAAGATTTGTCTCAATCGACTTAATCAAACCACACTATGTAGCCGATACTGAGCAGTAGGCCATGTGGACTCCACAGTAGCAGACGCCCTCCTCTCGCTTCAATCCAAGAAGTTAAAACGGAAAGACTCATCACGTTCGAAGAGCCTCCAACACAGAATGAAGGACTAAGCAACAATGCTATGCAACTCGTTCCCCTTGAACCCGAAGTTCAACTTCAAAATCAAACTCAAAATTACACACAAGTTGCAATAAGACCTAATACAGATGTCTACGTCAACATGCCTCGACGAGAGCAAACTATGATTTCAACAAATCCTGATGCAATTCCAACAACTGATCGAACTGCTTCTGGCTACTTCATGAACTTTGATACGTTTTCCTTGGATCCAAGTGAACCGGAAACTTTGCCAGCCCAAAAACCATGCAAACAGCAAATAAAAGACTTTATGAACTTTCTCAAAAAGACTTACCTGGTATCAGCTTGGGTAGAACTGTTCTTTCTTTTCTGGCTAGGCTTAGTTATAACTTTTAGCATGCTTATTAATGGACGATACCTTTGACAAAGACCTGAAGCCGAGAAAGTAAATTTGATTCTGAAACCACATCAATCTTCTCATCGTGAACAAAGAGATTTGTCATCAGTGAACATTACAGCAGTTCCTATTCCGGACAGTATAGTTTGGGACAAGGTTGATTTCGACATATTCGGTCCTACTGAACATTTAAAAATTTCTCATGTATTTAAAATTTCATTGAATGATATCATTACCTCAAGTACATTTTCTGATGATTGGGACTCTGAAACTGTTAATGATATGTTGTCTGATTTAGAAAAAACTGCAGCATTTCCGAACACTGAAATGTTAGAAGGTACTTCAGACTATGACACTTTGTACTGTTACCAACATTATGGTCATCATTTCTTGCACAAATCTATATCACCTAGAAATGTGTTTGAGTACCACCAGTGGGAACATTGCCCTACACCACCAAAAGGTAGTTCGCAGACATTTGCACAGATGTTTTCATACTTTTCAGGGTTTAACACTACTGACCCCACCTCATATTATTACAAGGTTGCACCGACATCAGCACTGAAAACTATGTTGATAAACACTAAACAGATATACTTGCTTCCTTTAGCACCCAATTGTCTGAACAGGGTTTTGACCTATGGAAGGACACAATAGACTTAAAATCAGTCTGGGGTTCTAGAGACTGGCAAGTCCAGGGAACAGAGGTGCTATTTAGAGTGTGCCTCATTCCACAGCAGATGATATTTCTAAATGACACTGTGCAACAGACGTCCTGTCTTGGACTAGCCAAAAACAAGGACCTGAACACACCTCGGTTTCCAACACCATCAAAGATGGAGGGGTGGCAAAATTCAAACTTCACAAGAAGGGGCAACAGTAAATGACATTTTACAGTACAATAGATCAGACCCTAATTGGAAGAAATGGGTGGTTTGGCCCTTAGACATGAACACATGTCAGAAAAGATTCTGGGGTATAACTGAAGGGTTCAGTATCCATAGACCAGACCCACGCTATGTACAAAGAGAACACCCAGGGGTAGTGACATCCTACAGTGTTGGGAAGTTGTGCCTTGATTGGCTAGAAACCTCAACACTCACAGAAGTGAAACATCACTTATCCTTACTCACACATGACATGGATCTTAGGGACTTTTTACTAGGCCCCAGGAAGTCAAGTCACAAACGTTTCATATATGCTGGCATTTATGCTGCCTACAATGAAAATTGGAAAATATCCCAACAAGAGGCCGCAGAGAGAATACGAGAAATAGACCGTATTAACTTAGAAAAGGCATTAGCAGTAGTGGATAATGGGTTAACAACTTTGACCTCCAGGATCTATTCCTTAGGGAACAATGTATCTTCTGCATAGACATACTGGAACAAGATTTGGCCATATTACAACACGGGCAATCTCAGTTACGTTCTATTATGTTGTTAAGATGGACACTGCAATCTTTGCGTGAAGGCTATGTGCCTTGGCGTTTTATCAACAGTACGTCTCTGTTTTCTGAATATAATCTAACAGATAAACAGGTCGAAATGGCACAAAGGGGAGCAAAATATACAATGCTGCGTATTGAAAAGCTGGATAGATTACCATTTACGGTAGCGGAATCACCATCAACGGAATGGCTAATCCATGGCCACATAACTCTACCGGTCACTACTTTTCAGTTTCAATATTGCCTTGAACAAAGGCAGGCAGGCAAATATGAAAAATTGTGTAAGGAATACATTAAGGAATCTTGGGAATTACCATACAGATTTTGATGCCGGAGTGGGGATCGAGAAGTGTTTCTAAGCGGTACAAACTGCAAGAACGCTTTGAGTGGTTCTCTCATGTGCCAAGATATTTTACAACATGGAGCTTGTAATTGTTCAGTGGCAAACTTGTCCTGCCACCTGCAAGGGACTCCAGCAGCCATGATTACACCAGTATTCAAGCTGCTCTCGAATGGTAGTTACTTGATGCTGAACGATCAAGGTTGTTGTGGGATGCTTCTGGGGATTGCCTATCTGGTCACGGTGAACTCCAGGGTTAGTTGCTGTATGCAAGTATTGTTTCCCCCAACAAGTACAGTCAGGGAGGCGCCACTATGGCCTTCGCTAAATGTTTCTTTTATACAGTTTGATACTTTGAGCAGAATGAAAGCCATGCTTTTACAGCAAACTGTGCCCTTAACCTCCGCCCGGGAGACCCTTGATCTTCAAATCGCATGGACCTAGACTGAGATACAGGCACTTATACGTACAAACTGCCCCTTTCATTTCGCAGAAATGGTGGGTCGTATCTTTAATATGTCTGATACGAGTGGTATGGTACAACTATTTAAGACCATAGGGTCAGGATTTCTAAGCACCTTTCAGACGATCCTCGGAGTTATTCCAAACTTTATACACTTCGTATTGGGAAGCGTTTTTGGAGGTCTTCCGCTAATCCTGCTCTCCATAGCAGGTATCCTGATTGTCATTTTTCTGCTACGCAATGGACGGTTCAATCACCAACGAGATGGCAAAAGCACTCCTGGAGCGCAAATACCGTGAACGCATGGTACAGCATCTGGTCACACCTCGCCTACGGGAACTGAGCGCCTCTTGGTTCCTATCGTTTAGACCAGTCTGGATGGACTGCATCTTACCTGTTCTTCGATGCCTGTATTGCGGAGAAGAATGCGTGTTGGATCTCTGTCTGACACTTGCATTGGACATGCCTACGGACTTGAACACCAGGCTGGAACCCGTGAGGTCCCATGCTCAGCAATGTCCCCAGCGTATTCCTATACTGATGGCTGCATTCCTCGAGAACCCGCAGGTGCCTTTTACTACAACTGAGTTAAGCATCAGCTCGTCCACTAGCACTCAGGTATCGACTACTGCATCGGCTGCCTCTGCACCAGCTATTGGCAGTTCTGAATATCATCTGTGCTCCATTGACGTACTCTGCGAGGTGTTACAGGGACCGTCCTCTGCAGCGGCAGGCAACGACAATGTTGCATCTACCAGCCAGGACAATTTAAAAACTCAACTAAATTTGGAACACTTCCTAAAAATTTACACTTTCGCTGGGAAAGCATGGCCTTCTGACGCTTGTAGTGGTTCGACTTATATAAACAAACTCAACTAGGACTTTGGCTTAAAGTGACATTTCCAATATTAGCTTTCGAAAATGATTTTTTCATCCCCCCGATTAGACTGTTTTTAAATAGTTTTAATGACAATATTTTAAGAAGCTCGCTGATAATATTATGCTACCAAGTGAATATAGAAGTTTGCTGGCATTTTTATCATTGTTGACTGTTTGGAAGAGGAGTGGGTGTTATTTTTCATGTAAGTACCCTAATATAGGCCCGGGTAATATCATACACCTTCACCTACATTATTTCCCTTACACTACACAGTAACGAGCCTTTAGGATTGAACCTTTACCTAGTTCTAGTCCTGGGCGCAGAAGGAGGGTTTTCCCTGAACAATAGCGTCCTATAACTCCATCAAATGGGCTCATACAGTATGAATGAATATTTATGAGGGTTCTTGGAAACCAGGCAGGGGCTACACCACCTGCATAATATCTACGTACAAGGTTCATCCCATTCGTCATCCTCAAATCCAACAATGGCTAATACAAGAAACAAGTGAGAAAGAAACCCTAGATACTTTTTGTATAAATACAGCACATCTTGCTAGGGTTGGGGAGAGGAGACTGAGACTTCCAGGCCGACACACTGACCAGAGACGCTGAGGCTCCTGCATGCAGACGCTCCAGCTGACAGTGGTCTAACACATCCCTCGCGGGGTGTCCAACTCGAGACCAGGACACGGTCCCACACTCTCTCACTTCAGGTAAAGGGGTTAGACTAAATCCTAGAGAGATTCTTGGTTTCACACCTACTCACATGCTAGGTACACTTAGGTACATCTAGATAGGCATCGTAGGAGTACGCGCATTTTATCAAGCATTTTATATTCATATATGTATTCATGATTATTGCAAGATGGTAGAACTGTACTATCCTTTTATTTTCACTGTACTGCTAATCATATATATCTGCTACTGTCTAACAGTTGTTGCAGCACAACTATTTTACACTAGAAGAACAACTGTGCAATAAATTCTTATTGTAACACGCCCGACTGTTTCTTCTGTGTAACTCTCTGAGACCGAATAAGTGAGCATGAGTGACTGAGCGAAAAGTTGTATATTGTTTCCACGATCCTGAGGGAATCAGGCTTGTCATGTTCTGAGGTTGCCAGAAACTATTCTCTCTCCGATAAGAGGAGATTCTAGTGGCACTGTGAGCTAGCTAAAACAGAAAGGCTAACATTCTTGGTGGGGGTGCTCAGAGCCAGTCTGCCACCAAACCCACAGTTTATGTTATCCGGAACGCGCAGATCCTGTATGGGTAATATAGGAACTACAGGACAGTGGTAGATATGTGCCATTGCAAATCTTCATCTATGTGAATATGGTGTGCTCTGTCTTGGAATGTGACATGCAATGACCCCCATCACAACAAGCTTTGTCCACCCCGTAGAGTGTGAGTAGATCTGCCAAGTGAGACTTGTTTTCAATGCTAAATGGAGACACTACTTGTGGCATGCGACTGACTTGGACCTATTTCCACACATGCCTATTGCCATCATGTACTGAGGGCAATGTTGGGATATTGCTAGTAGGTTGTATTTGAGCAATGAGGGCACGGCTAGTTCTCACATGCCCAGTCATCTCACTGCCTATCTGTGACACAGTTGAACATGAACAGTTATCATATGTCCCTCGGTGTACGGTTGGATGGATTCACTGTTCAAACATTATTGAAGACTTCTATACCTGAATGGTCATGGGAAACACACATCTGTGTAAATTGAAGGTTTTAATTTGCTTGTGCATTGGCTTTGGTGAAGACTGCCACAGTACTTGGTCAAACAACCCCCACATTCCATAGATGCCCAGTGGAGGGCCTGACAGAGTCCTTTGGGGGGAACATGTCCAGAGGAAGAGGCAGAGTTCAGTCAGCAGGCTGATTGCAGTGTCTTTGGGAACAACACAAATCATGGCAGTCCATATCGAGGTCCAAGGTGAGTGCCGCAGTGTGAAGCTGCCGCAGTGTGAAGCTGAGGACATTGGAAGCTGATGTTCTGGAGCATAATGCCAAGCACAGATCCAAGGCAAAATAGTCCATTTAGCATAGATGAGTGCTACCACTTTCTTCTTAGCAATAATGCAGAATCATCAGCATCTTCGTCCTCTTATGTGTCATGTGCCTCCTGTGTGTGTGGTGGTAGATTGTCTGCGGCACTGTAAGGCACTGACACATCAGGGGCGGAGATGTGGATGTTGAAGCAGCAGCAGCATTCATCTGTGCCAAACCTTGATGCAGCACTGCTGTGATGAGCAGCTGCAGGGTATGAAAGATTCCAGCAACGTGTCTGTGGTGTTTAGCCGTGGCTGCCATTTGCGAGGCTTGCATCCGCTCCATGTTCTCCATGATCATTTGCATGTGACGCAACTCCTTGCTGACATCGCTGGAGCCACTCTGACTGGACAGTTGTTCTTCTCTCTGAGTTAGTAATCCAGCGATGTCAGCCATGGAATGCTGGAGAGCATGGAGCGGACTGTGGGTGTCTGTGATGGTCTGTAGGTGGTCCCCAATGGGACTGAGACACCCACATAGCCCATCTAAATTTGCCGCCAAGCTATTAAACCCCACCCGCACCTGACCAGCCATTTCCTGCTGGACCTCTACCACACGACGTTGAAATGCCAGAAGTGGGTCCCCGAGGTCCTGGGAGACAGCTGTGGTGGTCGGTGCTTGCTGCTGGGTGGTTTGTGCAAGGGCTGTAGTTTCCACGACACTGCTAGATGGCCCTGCTTCTAGAGATGTGGTGCTAATTGAGTCGAGCAGATGTTGGAGTGTGTCCTGGTTGATGGTTGCGAGGTCTTCCTCTTCATTATTGAAGAGTGGGACAGGCTGCTGTACAGGAGGTGATGTTTCTCGCACTGCAATGTAAAGGGGAGATGCAGTTGTATGTATGTTTCTAGTATGATCATGCATTGGATAAGTGTACTAGCAGATTTCATTACAATGTACATTCATAATGTTTAGGAGGAGATGCCTATTACATGGTGGATAGTTTTTCATTGTACAACATCACGATGTGACTTTAGAGTTGTACATTATCATCTCACAGTTTACAAGTATGCCAAATGTGAGTGACCAATTTCTACACACATGCAGCACCAGTTGTGTCCTCTGCTCAGTAGTGACTGTGATCCAGTTTGTACCACATTGTTGTCAATGTTGATTAGCTCACATTTATGTGTCTGTGCACTGCATTGTGGGAGAGTCACCCCTACTCAGTACACCCTGAACATTTTTAATGATTGCTCTTTTTTGGAGGGGTGGATTGCATGGTGCCACACCTTGCTGTTGGCAATGCAACATGATTGTTGTTGTGCCATGATCAGGTCTATCCCACTTGTGTGGTCTGGGTTGATGTGATGTGACACATGATATGGGCAGGGAGGTATGCTTTATTTGCCATGATACACACAGTGTAGATACTTTGGCTTTATGTTATGTCAAAGGGAGTGATGACATCTCAATGGATGCATGTTGAGCTGCAGGTATGGTACAGCTTTGGCTTTACTGCCCATTATCCCTTTCACCCAGTGACCCTTTCACTTATGTGCATTTCCAATGGTGAGATGCTGCAAGCATGATGAAAAATGGGTCTTGGTCATAGTTGGGACACTTGTGCATTGTTGGCCAGCAGATGTCTTTCTTACATCAGGGGTTGTATGAACACGAGGAAGTGACAGAGTGTGAGCTGCTCCTTTAAGGATGAACTCCACACCCAGCCGTTTCAGTGACCGTGGACTGCACCATGTTAACATGTTTATGATGCAGGCAGGCATTTCATCATGCACTGTCACTTGCCTTGTCAGTGTGACTCACAGACAAGCAGCTCTGCTGGGTAGTGCACATGTGCATGGGTTTGGTGCGGGAATGTTTATGTGTGAGGAGGGACCCCTTCAGGCACATTGGCAATGATGTACTAACTGCTGTTTCTATGTGTGCTGCTCAATGCAGTGCACATGTACATCCAAATAGCTTTGGCTATTGTGATTTCTCTTGTGTGCATGGTGTTGGACATGTTTTTCCATGCATGCATTGCTTACTGCCCTCCTGTTGGCTTAACCGTTGTGAGACTGGTGCAGCGTGGCTTTCTATTGTTGTTGCAGGCTGAACAGACAATAACAACACCCATTACCCTCAACGTTGACCCCCCGTGTATTATGTAAGTGGGCCTAGATTTCAGGGCTGTGGATTTCCAAAGACTTATTAGGGCTGTTCAGGCCCTATCACCCCGCCCCCACATCACATGCGATTGGCAGGGTGATGTGTGTTTGGGAATATTGCACGCAGATGCTCACATGGATGATACATGCTGTACTATTTCTGATTTTTTGCTGCCGGGGTTTGTGTGCAGATGCTTACAGTCATGACTGCATATTTGTTCACTGAGATTGTTGACTTTCCCAAAATACTTGTTTACATGCACATCACTGTGTAATGGGCAAGTCACACTAGGACTAATGTATAATACAGTTTTAGGTATGGCACATGTGGGCAATGGAGAGTAGAGGAGTGCATTTTGAACTGAGGGGTGATGGTGTCATTTATCAATTAGAAATTCTTTAGTGCTAAATTGATATTCTTGCTTGGTGTCATACTTGACTTGTCATACTTTTTGACAGGGACTTTTACTTCTGTGAATATGGTACACAGACAAGACATGTAGTAAAACATTATGGTGACACATTCCTGATATGTGTAGTCCATGCACTGTACTGTTAAAGGCATGTCCCCCTGCTTGTGGCATGACCTCACCTTTTGACTCAACTGTGCTGAATGTGTGCATTGTGGAATATGCACCTTTTAGCAAGGAGGCTGCATGATCACTATGTTGTGACGATGCATGTGTTTACGGTATGCAGACTCACTACATGCTTTCTCACTTGGTGTACACAGAGCTGCATCTCATGAAAGAGCAAAGTGGCACATTGCCTGGAGATGCAGCAGGCTGGCAAAATGGCCCCCTTGCCTCAACAACATGCATGTACATTTTGTCTGCACAGGGCTGCATCTCTTTGAAACAATATGAGGATGCACTGTGAACGCAACTGATTATGTGCATGAGTGAGCATGCCACCACCGATGGCAGCACACATGCACCATTGTGCAAGGGTGTCTGAGTTGATTTGAAGATTGTACATGTGCATGAATGGGGACCTTACTGCACATACACATTCTTTCACAAAACTCAGACACAAGTACACAATGGTGCATGTGTGCTGACATTGGTGGTGGCATGCTCACTTATGCACATAATCAGTTGCGTTCACAGTGCATCCTCATATTGTTGTCTAAAGAGATGCAGCCCTGTGCAGACAAAATGTACATGTGTGTTGTTGAAGCAAGGGGGCCATTTTGCCAGCCTGCCGCATCTCCAGGCAATGTGCCACTTTGCTCTTTCATGTTGCCCTTATTTAGTGGTCTGATATGAATCTTTGGCTATGTTTGGAATTACTTTTCTGTGCAGATTTTCTGGTCTGTGATCCCACCAAAATGTGTCTTGCAATATATTTGTTGACTAGGGTGATATGTGTCTATACCCCCAGGGACAGGAGTATCTGTGACAAGATCTGCAGTCATTGTTGATGTGCACTGGTCGATATTTATTTGTGCATGAGTGACATTGGCCCCATCCACCTCTGTCCCCCCAGTCCCTGGTTGTTACTCACCGTGTTGCTGATGTGGCTAGTCATGTTCAGCAGTATCCTGTCCCTGTACTCCAACCACCGACTCCTCGCAGATGACTGCGGACACCTGTTCCTCCAAGGCATCCAGCTCCTCCTGTGGTGCTGGACTCCCACCTCCAGTCTGCAGTGCTGCATTACGATTGGCCAACAGTTTCTCCTTGGTCTTGTGCTTAGCATCATGCCAGCGCTTTTTGCAGTCGATCATTGTCCTCCTCACCTCTCCGACAGCATTCACCTTGGCTTCGATGGACTGCCATATTGCATTTGTGGTCCCCAATGACACTATGGAGCTGACAAACAGCTGGTGTTGTTTCTCTGTCACCTCTGCAATCAGGACCTGGTTTTCCTGCTGGCTGAACCTGGTTTTCCTCTTCCTCTTCCCCTTCCCTTTCTCCTGGCTCTCTGCCCGGTCCTCCTGGCTGTTTGGGGGGTTGTTGTCTCCTGCAGTACTGGGTCCAACTTCCTCCATGGTTCTTCAGGTATTATTTTTTTCTGTTTGTGATACTTTGCAGGCGTTTTGTAGTCGCTTTTCCCGCCTAACGTGAAAAAAGTGGCGTCACGCTAATTAGCGTTCAGTTTCTGGCTGCTGACTGGCCTGCCGCCACTTTTTTCACGTTAGTGGCAAGATTGTTATCGCCGTGACGCTGTTGTTAACGTCGACAATTTACGCCGAGATGAGAAACTATCGGCATGTAGCTTCGGCTTGTACATAAGCCGCTAACGTAGCGATAGTTTTCGGTGGTACGCGGCGTTAAAGAAATTGCAATAGTTTTCGCCAGTCCTTGTACATATACCCCCTAAAGTCCTATCCTCTGAAAGAGGGGTGAAATGATCCAGCAAAGACTCACAAGGTTTAATGGCATCTGTAGATTCCTTAGAAGAAGGGAAGAGGCCAAATGCCATTTCTGAACCAGACCCTTTAGATATGGAAGAACATTCATCATATACCCCTGATACCTTGGACTGAAAATGTTCCACCAGTCTATTGCATAACTCTTGCAAGGGTACAATAGGTTGTGCAGTATTATAGTTAGTAAGAGAAGTGACTGTCTTAAACAGCTCTTTAGTAGAATCCTTGGCCAAACATATTTTATCAGTAAAGTATTTGGGTTTCTCCAACATAATCAACATTTTATGCTCATCTATTGCCACTTTGTCTTGCACTTTTTTCTCCTTTCGAGAGCCCTACACTTTTGCTTTAGCTTTTTTGGTTCCAGGGAACACCACAGAGAAGTGGAGGCTTTCCGAAAACCCTTAAAAGTTTTTAAAGGTGCCATCTTCAAGGCTGCTGATTCTAGCCAATCAATAAAGTTGACAGTAGCAACCTCAATATTACCGTTTAGATCAGGTTTCTGTTGATTCAACACCTGCTCTAAAACAACACCTTCAACTTTTCACCAGGTTTTTAGGGCATTTGAGATTCCATTACCCTTATTAGGGACTGCCAAATTAAAACATACCGCATTATGGTCCGTTCAAGTCAGGGGAATCACTCTATCAAAGCACAGCCCAGGGTTGTTGGTAAATATTCCATCCAATGTATGCTTAGCTCTGTGCGTAGGATGGTTCACTATTTGATTTATTTGATATTTACATTATAGTAATGTTATATACTAAACTATTTAAGATTTACTACTTTAAACTAGATATATTTGGACAATATTAGTGTTAAATGATATTTTATTTGCAATATTGTTGTACTTACCATTATAAGTATAGGGATACGATATTATGGTAAATGTTATTATTAAAACTATACTTGCGTCAAACAATGTTGTTTACCTCGATATTGTGTTAGAGATTCGAGTATCTCTGGTCCTTTTGTCCAGTTGCTCTTAGAGGGAGCAATATTGTAGGACGGGATGTGGCAAGAGAATACCATAGGGTGTACATGAATTTGCTAGATAAGTTGAATTTGAAGAAGAGTCAGCATGGCCAGCAATGGAGATGCATCAGTGAGGCCAATATTAATGAAACAGAGAGCACGCCAATTAAAACTGCCCTTCACAATTGGTGGATGGAAAAGAACACGCTGACCTTTCATTGATATTTCTTGATTAATTAAGCCCTTAAGCCTGCCAATGTGACAGTGAACCATATAAAGGACATGAGGCTTTTCAATTTTATGTATGTTTTATATATATGTATATGTTTTATATATAGAGAGAGAGCTTAGTCTATTTTGCTTATTCTTTTATGTAGTGCCGAACTGGAGAGCAATGTAAGTATCTGAAAAAGGAGAAAGACAACTACTTAAATGATAGATCTAAAGCAGGGCAATTAGCACTATGTAATTCTAAAATGTGTGCCTGCCTTAAAGTACATATGCAACATTGTGTTTCACAAACGAACATTTACTGCTATTCTCCAAACAATATTTCGTCCTTAAAAAACAACATACAAGCCCACTGTCATGGCATATACTTAGGATCTGAATCATGCACAGCTCAATTAGACACAGCCTTTCTGCACTTTCATTTGAAAAACAGATTAGACTAGCGGCTGCAGCTTTACCAAAATTAAACAGAGGGCTTCTTATTAAAGCTGTGAATATTATATTCAATGCAAGATCTACGGAGAAATATTTAGCACCGGGTGTGCTAAAGTTTTTTGCTGTTCCAAACACTCCAATTCAGAGATTGCAAACATGTTGTTTCCCCTGTAAAAAATCTATTTTAGGAGTTGATAATTCATTGGCATTTTTCAAATGACAATATAAAGCGGTAATAGTGCGACCCACGATCGCACTTTTTATTGCAAAGACAAATTTGAGTGGGTTAAAGCAAATAGAGTTCCTTATGCTTAAAAGAAAGGGTGCTATTGGATATCAAACACCCTACTACCAGTGGTGTCAGAAAGGGCAACAGGCCAAGAGGACTCCCACTGATAACGCAAAAGTAAAATTATCACAGCACTCTGTAATTAGTCCAATAGTTCAATTTAGTCTAATAAGTCGGGATCACAATAAGTTCAATCCAAGTCTTGTTTATTGATTGTAACTTGAAATCTTCAGTCATAAAGGAGCATCAAAAGGGACAGCCAACACGTGTTTCATCACCCGTATGACTTCTTCAAGGCTTTTGGTATAGTAGAGATTGCCAAATTCTGTAAAGCTATAGAAAAGTCTGTTGGAGGCAATTCCCCGATCGTGTCTCCAAAATACTGGCTGATTGGTGACATCTTCTGTCCAAGCACAGTGTCACCTAGGTGCCTAAGATCAGTGGCTAGGAGCACCCATTTACATGTTTCTCTTTAATAAAGGATAAGTGTTTCAGGTCACATAGGTCAAGAAGAGAAAGTTCTTAACCAAAAATAGCCTACTGTAATGAAGTTCACCTCAAAGTGGTTAAGAAAAAGTATTCTGATTTAAAGAATATCTTAAACTCATGAAGTTCACCTACAAGTTGTCTCATAAGATCCTAGTTGGTGTGCATTTTTAAGAGTAAACGGCCAAAAGCAGTCCGAAGTAGTCAAGACCAATTTGAAGCCCTGGATGGGGAATCTGAAGTACCTTAGGGCCTAATTCTGAGTTTGGAAGTCTGATGGAACGTCAAAACCCATGGTGGTGGTGCAGGCACCACCCTAATATGAGTTTGGTGGTCGGAACGCCAAAGGACCGCTGCAACCGTCGGGAATCCGTGATTCCTCGGCAGTGTTGCAGTGGTGTGAGACCGCAATATGCTAGTGGTGCTGCTGCAGCACCGCCAAGCACATTACGAGTTTCCTCACATCCACCCTTTTCATTGCAGTGAGCCAGCCATGAAAAGGGTGGTGGTGAGGAGACCGGTTGCCTCAGGGCCAGTAGATGCATGCAGAGGGGCACATGGTATGCCCCCCTGTCTGCATTCACCCCCAGTTCCTGCACAGCATGGGCTTCACAGTTCATACCATACAGGAACGTGCTTTGGCGCTCCCATTGCGGTGCCTATCTAAGGCACAGATATGAGTCTTTGAAAGGCACCGCCGTGGGACCGCCAAAGCACCGCCCGCCCGCCAGACCAGGAGAAAACTCCTACTCTGGCGGGTAGTCGAGTTTAGCAGCGTGATAGTGGGGTGCTGGTGTGGCAGCATGCTCCCACACCGCCAAACTCGTAATCAGGCCCTAAGTTTGTTGGAGATATGATAAGCTCCTGTCAGTTGGTCGGAGGTGTGATAAGCTCCTTGTACCTGTGTGTAGCCGCTGTGCTTTGGCGTCCTGGATGCGGGCCCCTTCGGACTGTTTTTAGCCATTTACTCTTCAAGACTCACACCTACTAGGATCTTATGAGACAGCTCATTCACAAAAGGGACAGAGTCCCTTTTTGACTCCTTCCCCTTTGTGAATTAGGTTGCAAGCTTCAGGGGGGAGTAGCTAATAGTGCAGGGGACAACTGCCGTTACTCACTTAAAACTTTGAGGAGCCCTATTAAAAAGGGTTTTATATTTAAGAACCAATCACAGGAATGATGTTCTTCTGACCCTTGTACACCGCCATCACTGTGTTTGTGGTCAAATGGAATAAGTCTCAATTTGTGACCTGCTTAATGAATAATCATTTGGTAGTTTGGACTGTGACCCACTCGGAATCAGAATTTTGTCAAACTGACCTATTAATAAAGTGGTTGGGTTCGCAAAGTTAGATACTGGTTGCAAAAAGACTGTCTACATATTGCAACTACATTTTGTGGCCAGCATCTGAACACATCTGGCCATAGTTTTCTAGAAAGGTGATCTCGTGCACCGTCTATATTTTTTTCATTTGAAGCTCTAAAACAGTTTCTGACTCCCAAAGACTTCCACTCATTGGTATATTCCTGGATGAGCTCTCTATCTGCCTTTAAAATTGATGCTCTAGTAGAATATTCCATATTCTTTTGACTTCTTACATTCAGTAGTAAGACATGTTTCAAAAAGAATATGTTTGACCACATTCTCCTGGGCATGAAACATCTCCATTAGTTTCAGTTTCAGGCCAGTATCACCTTTCAGTTAGCCTGTATAATTTTTTATGACACTCCATTTTGAGATCTTTTCATTCCTCACTGCTTCCTTGAAAAACACAGGGGCAACGATAAACCTTGTATGCAGAGAGAACGCTTGACTGGAACCCCGAGGGTAGCATCACGATCATTTTCCAAACTAAGAAACCTCTCCACCCAGACGTAGACGCCAGAAATCCTCCTTCGGTTTAGGACAAATGTGAAAAATCTGTGATTCGACCAGTTTGTAAATAATGGGTCTTAGCAGCGCCTTCATCCTTTGCTCCTTAAGTACATTCCTCACGAATTCTCGCATGAGTATTTGCTTTTAACACATCTTTGCAAAACATCAATATAGTCAAAGTTTTCCCTTCGGTTTTCCCTTTGTCCCCTTTGTACTCTTTTCCTTAACATTCCTATGACTAGTCAATCTTAATGATTTATTCAAACTGTTACTTTAAACATAAATATCCTCTGATTGCCACTATGTAATGAACATAAACATTCATCACTGGTAGAGCAATGCTATCAGAAAACGTTAAATAAAAAGATAAACAAATATTCACTGTGATGTATTATTCTTTATGAAAAGTTCTCTTAAAGAGTCAGTTTGCCAGATGTGTAAGCCAATGGTTTGTGTTTGCACAGTTAAAATGTGGGCATAGATTAGGTGTGTGGTCATACAGCAGGGGGAAATATCTGTGGCCGTTAACAGTATCAGTAACTGTGAGCTGCAATCCTACCCTCTTCCTCATTGCTCTATTACTCAAGGGAAAAAAAGCTCTGAGCCCAGTAAAAAAATTATTCCCAGCACAATTATCTTTTTTTAATCAGTATGCTGTTTATGTCAACATATCGACCACTTAAACATTGTGGTACCAAATTATTGTTCTCAAATTATCAACAACAAAAGTATCTACTTTATATACATTTAATATACAGTGTAAAAATATTTACATACAAAATATTGAGTTCTAAAAGATAATCACTATATTAGTAATTGCAATGAATGTATAATAAATATAAGCCCTATTTAAAAGAATATAATACATTCTATTGAATAATAAAGCACAATATACCCTTTTAAAATTATAACATACGTAATAAATATCAAATAAATGTACTAAAAATTTTGAATTTGTTTTTAAAACATGCAACAAAATATATTTTTTAAATATTAAAACAGCAAAAATAGAAGTATTAAAAAAACGAAATTTAGTAGAAATCAGAATTAAAATAAATAAAATAGCTTTAACTAATACATAATTGTAAATTATTCATCAGCACATACTTTATATATTCACATAATATTAGCTGTTTTTAAATCCAGGCTGCAGTAACATATTGTAACATAAATCCATTCGAAAGTCATCAAAATGGAATATAAACTAAAAAGCAATTCAACTACACTATTCTAGCTAAAATCCCACTAACTTTGGGGAAAACACATACACTGTGGGGGACAGATTTCCTATTCTTACTTCAGTCTAACAAACGTTGAGGAAAGTGAATACACTGGGGGCGGGATGGATTTACTACTTTAACTCCTTCATGCCAAACATTGTGGAGAATGCATACATTGGGACAGAGTCATATTTACTATCATAATGTCATCTAACAAACATTGGGTTGAGTGCATGTGTGGAGTAGGCACATTCACTAACCTAACTCATCTAATTAACATTAGAAAAATGTCTACATGGGGTAGTAGGTCAAATTCACTACACCAAAGTAATATTCTTTTAAAACCTAAGTATCTTAAAATGTGAAGAATAATTAACATGGTTGTGAAAATTGAAAAAATTGTAAATATTTTTGTTGTAACTTTAAAATAAAAAGTGGCACCCAACCTATCCCCCATATAACAGAGCCTAAAACTAAATTAATAAAAACTGCTATGATGAATACAAGCATTTTCACAACTGAAAAACCTCACATGTTTTTAATTTTACATATATTGCTTTTATATATATATATATATATATATATTCACTGAAAAAACCATAGGTTTCAGGCACGTTATAGTTAGAAATTAGCATTTAAAAAACCTTAGAAATTCACTGAAAAAACCATAGGTTTCAGGGGCGTTATAGTTAGTTGGACATTTCACTCGTACAAAACCATAGAAATTCCCCCGTTATAGTTAGTTCAGCTAACTATAACTCGCGCACCCGCAATGCACTGCTGATGATGTCACATATTACATCACTCATGACATGGTCAGTGACATCACTCATGACATCACTTATGACATCTCAAATGACATCACTGATGACATCACTGATGACATCATCCTTGTGATGGAGTGGCAGACCTCCTCTCACCCTGATATAACCTTTGATACACACACTCAAAAATACAAACTAACATTTTCAAAACAATGGACATACCAATACCAGTTACAACACACCTATTCAGTAATTCCAAGATCTACACACACATCCACTCATTCACCAACAGTCCCTATACAGTCACTCATACATGTACTCACTCATCATATGTACTCATACACCTATATATCCTGTTACACACCGCCACTCATCCATAGAGTTACTCACACACAGTCACAAATGCAAACAAAGTATCAAACATCCATTTACTTGCATATACAGTTATACACACACTACCACACTTACTTCTACAGAAACTTACACATACTTACTCTCTTAAACAATCACTTATAGAAACACCTACTTATTTGTACAGGAACTCTTCCAATCTCTCACTCTCACATATACTCACTTATATACACCAATACTCACATATACTAGTTTAAAAAATATGTAGTTACTCATAAAGACACTATTGAGACAGTCATTCACTCACTAACACACCCATACACATACTCATCCACCTATACAGTCCTGCACACATGCTGTCTTCAACACATACAAACAGTGAGTCACTCATTCATGCATCTATGCACTAAGTAATACCCCCCACCGAACCATACAGACACTCATACTGATACTCAAAAAACCAACAAATAACCCATATAGACACTCATGTAGCTACTCACCAACCCATGCAGCCACTTATACACAAAGTGAGAGACTGATACAGATATTTTCATATTTAAACATTACTCACTAACCCATGTATTCACTAAGATACACTTAGTCAGTTATACAATCAATTTTACAAAAATAAATCCTCCATTTAGACACTTATATACCCATTTATTCTTCCATCGACCTTGAGATATACATATATAAAACATGTTTAATTTTCAGAAAAACACAAATTCACTGGATGATGTCATCAGTGATGTCATCAGTGATATCATTTGAGATGTCATCAGTGATGTCATGAGTGATGTCACTGACCATGTCATGAGTGATGTAATATGTGAAGTCATCAGCAGTGCATTGCGGGCGAAGCGAGTTATAGTTAGCTGAACTAACTATAACGGGGAATTTCTATGGTTTTGTACGAGTGAAATGTCCAACTAACTATAACGCCCCTGAAACCTATGGTTTTTTCAGTGAATTTCTAAGGTTTTTAAATGCTAATTTCTAACTATAACGTGCCTGAAACCTATGGTTTTTTCAGTGAATTTCTAAGGTTTTTTAAATGCTAATTTCTAACTATAATGTGCCTGAAACCTATGGTTTTTTCAGTGAATATATATATATTTATTATACTATGTATACCTGTGAAAATGTCTCGGTCCCCTGTTTGCCTCGGTGGCACGGAAAAAATGGGTGGAACTGACGTCAGGAGGCCGACGAGGTCCTTTTATGGCTCCGATGACGTCATACGGTGTTGCGAGCGGAGCCGTGCTCGTTGACGTGGGAGAGCTAGGAAAGAATTTCCGTGGAATGCTGGTGCAGGGGATATTCACCTAAGTGTTCAGGCTAGTCCTTTGGGAGCAACTGTTTATGTTGCCACTCCGGAAACCGAAACCAGTGATCTGAGGGCAGAGGCCCTGCAGATGGCACACGAGGTGGGGTGCCCAGTCGTGTGCACCGGCGGGGCAGCGAAGTGACAAGCACCACAACCCACAAAAAAGGTAACGAGGGCACTGAATAACAGAGGATCTTCTCTTTGTATCTGGCAGGAACAACGAAGTTAAAATGCCCTAGTACCAAAATGTAGAATTAGTGCTACAACGGTCTTCAAGAGGACCTGCGATGCCGCTTCTGCCTCCCGTACCCTGGAGGCGGCACATGGGTCACGCGGTACGGTCATACTGCGGTGGGACGCACACTCGTTGACCTCTCATGGCACTGCTCCACACTTCGGGGAGGACGCTTTCCATTAGCTATGTTTTCTGATGACATGCCGCGCCGGCCCCGTCCAACAACAGAACTCCTTTAGAACCAAACAGACTCTTCCACTCTCTCACCGGAAGTGAAACCAGGCCACGCGGACATTTTCACAATACAACAGCCGGGAATGCACTTTTCGGTAAAAAAACCACATTCCTTCCTCCAAATTAATCAAATAAACGTCTCACTGAAGAACAGGGGCCAGCTTCGATCGGTAAACAGCCGTTACAACGACTTTTTTACTTTGCGATACCATTACAAAGCATGCATTACCACGTATGTGTTGTACATAACGAAGTCATTACTACGCATTTTTTTAGAACGCATGGTCATTTACCACGCATGCCTTTACAACAAATTTTGTTGTAAAGGTATGTATGGTAAATGACCATGCATTCTAAAAAACATGTAGACGATCCATGTCGTTGTAAGGAAACAGAGGCTGTTCCGTTTCCTCACAACGACGTGCACCGCCCCTCAGAGATGACGTGAAGCAGGAACCACGAGGAGAGAGGAACCATGAGGAGTGAGAGGTAAGGGGGATTGGGCATGGGGTGGGGGTTTCTTTTCTAGGGTTTAGGGTAGTGCAGTGGTGTTTGGGTGGTGTAGGGGGTCGTGCTGGGGGTAGTGTTTTAGGGTTTAGGGTAGTGCAGTGATGTTTGGGTAGTGTAGGGGGTCGTGCTGGGGGTAGTGTTTTAGGGTTTAGGGTAGTGCAGTAGTGTAGGGGGTCGTGCTGGGGGTAGTGTTTTAGGGTTTAGGGTAGTGCAGTGGTGTATGGGTAGTGTAGGGGGTCGTACTGGGGTACTGTTTTAGGGTTTAGGGCAGTGGTGTTTGAGTAGTGTAGGGGTCATGCTGGTGGTAGTGCTTTAGGGTTTAGGGTAGTGGAGTGGTGTTTGTGTAGTGTAGGGGGTCATGCTGGGGGTAGTGTTTTATGGTTTAGGGTAGTGCAGTGGTGTTTGGGTAGTGTAGGAGGTCGTTCTGGGGGTAGATTTAGGGTTTAGGGTAGTGCAGTGGTGTTTGGGTAGTGTAGGGAGTCGTGCTGGGGGTAGTGTTTCAGGGTTTAGGGTAGTGCAGTGGTGTTTGTGTAGTGTAGGGGGTTGTGCTGGGGGTAGTGTTTTAGGGTTTATGTTAGTGCAGTGGTGTTTGGGTAGTGTAGGGGGTAGTGCTGGGGTAGTGTTTTAGGGTTTAGGGCAGTGCAGTGGTGTTTATATAGTGAAGGGGGTCATGCTGTGGGTAGTGTTTTAGGGTTTAGGGTAGTGCAGTTGTGTTTGTGTAGTGTAGGGGGTCGTGTTTTAGGGTATAGGGTAGTGCAGTGGTGTTTGGGTAGTGTAGGGGGTCATGCTGGGGTTAGTGTTTTAGGGTTTAGGGTAGTGCAGTGGTGTTTGGGTAGTGTAGGGGGTCGTGCTGGGGGTAGTGTTTTAGGGTTTAGGGTAGTGCAGTGGTGTTTGTGTAGTGTGGGAGGTCATGCTGGGGGTATATTTAGGGTTTAGTATAGTGCAGTGGTGTTTGGGTAGTGTAGGGAGTCGTGCTGGGGTAGTGTTTTAGGGTTTAGGGTAGTGCAGTTGTGTTTGGGTAGTGTAGGGAGTCGTGCTGGTGGTAGTGTTTTAGGGTTTAGGGTAGTGTAGTTATGTTTGGGTAGTGTAGGGTGTCGTGCTGGGGGTAGTGTTTTAGGGTTTAGGGTAGTGCGCCCAATCAGCCACAATATCCGTGGTCAAAGGGGATCCTGACTCTTTGGAACGCTCCGTCAATTGAATAATTTGGGTCAAGGGCCCTACCACGTCCAAGACCTATCAATTCCTTTCTTGGGATCCCTCATATACTTGGAGAAAAAGGTACATAGTTTCTCTTCAATTTCAGGCGTGTGTGCCACCTTCCCCTTCAGTGAGGGCCTGGGGCATTCTCCCCTCATCCTATTCCTGACCTCCCTTTCAAGGGGTTGATGGATTTTCCCCACCACATACTCTGCCACTTTGGCGTCAGGTGTCCACTCTGCTGACCTAGGATGGTAAATTTAGGTAGGCTCGAACATGTCCGAGTGGACCCCTTCCCCAACCGGGGACTGAGAGGAGTGGGACTCTGGACGCCAGGGATGCCCCGAGTCCTTATCCTCATCGGAGGAGAAATCGTCCTCCGATACACCCTCTCCCTCTCAGGGAAACCCGCCGTCGGGGTCTACAATAGTGGTGACAGTGTCGCAATTTTCTCCGGGGCCCTCCTCCTCCCGGCAGGGTGCATGTTTTAGCTTTCGCGCACTCTTGAGGAAGGTCTCCGTAAGTTTATCAAATCCTTCCAAGTGCCCCGCGTTATGCTTAACTGCCCTTTTATTCCCCATCTGGGAGCTACTTGGACCCTCCACCACCAGATCTGGGTCACTGAACACCCCAGGGATGCTTTTCGCCAGCTTATCAACCTGATCCCTAAGAGGAGCCAGCGCCCTAGAAATAGCCAGAGAGAGGGCTTGGTCCACTGCTGGAGGGAGAAGTTGGGGGGGCCATTCCTCCTCCACTTCCTGGTAGGAGGAGTAAAAATGGTCTTCTGGAGAAGACATGATAGCAGAGGGTGTGAGCACAGAACAAATGCCCTTAAAATCCTTAAGACAGCCCCCTCGCCGGTGCTCCAACAGCTGGGCTTTGCCCGAAGCTGTTATATGAATAGACTGAGGCGCAATACCAATTACCACTACCAGGTGGCGCTGGTCACTAACGTGGCTGTGTGGGGAAATCACCACGTAGCGGTGTCAAAATTAGGCGAGGTTGGTCGGGTATCATGCGGACACTAAAGGAGTGACCGGATTCCCAAACGCGCGTAAAGACCAGCGGGAGCACTCGACGGAGCTGCCTCACTCGGACCAGACGCGCCTGACAGGATCTCACCGCGCGCAGAGCACACAGCGAGAGAAACTGCAAGGGGGAGAACGCGCTCGGGCAAGAGCCTGCTGCACAGGGAATATGAAACAATACCAAGGCAATAATGCTAATAACGTGCACAAGAAACCGCTATACAAACAGCAACAACGTCAGATTAAGCCAAGAATGTAAGGAATGCACTTAACTGACGAGCAGTGAAGAAAGAGGAAGCGGAAGGGACGTCACGATATTATATACGATGGACTGTGATATGATTGGACTATAGTTGCCTTGGAGACTACCCCCTAATGGTTCATGGGTTGTGTAGTCTTTTGTTTAATGATTGTTGTGTTACATTTTCTTTGAACTGTTATGCAAATAAAGTGAGGAAAGATATGCATAATCCTCGCCTCCGTCCTGCCATAGAATTCATTAAACATTATTTGATCTGATTTAGAAACATAGATCATAAAAGTGTACATAAAAACAGTAAATCCTCTTTCCTAATACAATACAGTGAGAATTAATTAAAACCAGTAGGTAAAAACGGGTGTTACAAAGCCTGGTTCAGAGCAACTTCAGGTTAACAGAATCGTAAAGTTCAATGTTTCGCAAGATCAATCTCATGTACTTCGTGCAAAATACGCAATAAGGGGTCCAAGTAAGATGTAACGCCCCAATACCTGACCAGTTTGCACTATATAAAACTGCAGAAAAACTAAAAATAAAAAGTGTTTTGCACACTTCTGTCATTGGGCTATATGTGGGCTACATCTGGGTGATATTTGTGCTACATTTGGGCTCTTTTTTCTCTGGTGGCCATCTTGGGAGACTTATTTGTTATGAAGTTTCCTAATTTCGTCATTTACTGCAGTCTCCTCAGTAGGAAATGCTTTCAGTTTTTTACTTTGATTCCATCAAGAAGGCATTCAGATGTGTCACACATTTGCCATAAATTCAGAATGTTAGCACTCTAGTTGTTCATTAGATCACTGTAGTAAAGCTACTGCTCACCAGGGAGTTAACTGGAAGTCTACTGCTGGCATTGAAAGTGATTGTTTCAGTCTGCATGTCAGAATTTCCTACAGAAATAGAAGAGGATTTGAGATCTCACTTAAAACATGCCCTAAATTTTCTTTCTGCAGCACTAACCATAATTTCTATGGCAAAATGAACCCCCTCATTTTGTTCCTTTTTAAATTAAATGTTTTAAGTGTTACCAGTTTATTCCAATCAAGATGGCTTCAGGTGTGCCATACTTTTGTCATAAGTAAGACTGTTAGCGCTCTAGTTGTTCTTTAGAACACTCTGGGAAGCTGCAGTAGAACACAAAGGCATCAACTGACAGGCTGCTCCTGTTGAAATATAACAGGAAGATATTTGAGATCACACTTGAAACATGTCCTAATTTTTCTTTCTACAGCACTAACCATAATTTCTATGACAAAATGAACCCCATCATTTTGTTCCTTTTTAAATTAAATGTTTTAAGTGTTACCAGTTTATTCCAATCAAGATGGCTTCAGGTGTGCCATACTTTTGTCGTAAGTAAGACTGTTAGCGCTCTAGTTGTTCTTTAGAACACTCTGGGAAGCTGCAGTACAACACAAAGGCATCAACTGACAGGTTGCTCCTGTTGAAATATAACAGGAAGATATTTGAGATCTCACTTAAAACATGTCCTAATTTTTCTTTCTACAGCACTAACCATAATTTCTATGACAAAATGAACCCCCTCATTTTGTTCCTTTTTAAATTAAATGTTTTAAGAGTTACCAGTTTATTCCAATCAAGATGGCTTCAGGTGTGCCATACTTTTGTCATAAGTAAGACTGTTAGCACTCTAGTTGTTCTTTAGAACACTCTGGGAAGCTGCAGTAGAACACAAAGGAATCAACTGACAGTCTCTGCCCTTGTTGGATGTACATGTTTTACTGAGAATGTCAGACTTCATTCTCACATGACTGAGAAAGATAATGTGAATTTACAGAAAATATGCTCTCATTTTAGCTTCTGGAGCACCTTCCAAAATGTATGGGACAAGCATGTGAAAATAGTTTTCTCTCAAACATGATTCATGATATCCCAGCAGAAGGTTTTTCACAGGGTAAAATCACCTTAGAACACACCACAATTCCTGAAATTAGTATGGTACCATCAACAAATGAATTCTAATGTAACTAAAGTCTGTTATCACCCTTTATAGTTCTCCTTTTGGTAACCCTCAAAATCTTCGATTCACTACAATGCATTTCAATGGGGTACTATCATTTATATTGGTCCCAAGATGGCTGCCAGCAATTCCAGGATGAAGTGCTGACAGCCAATCAGATCTCACGATGACATGTGTGGTTAGGCTCCGCCCAGATATATATGTGTTTTCTTTTTCAAATTTCTCAGGAACTACTGAACGGATTTACACCATTTAACCAAAAGGCACGACTCTGAACCAAGGGCTACCTTTTTGCCAAATTTGGTGTAATTCCGTTCAGCAGTTCGGGCTGTAGCTGCGATGAAAGGTTCCTATGGAAAATTGCATGGGGAAAACACGTTTTGGGACCCCACTTTTTTCTCGGCCCCCGCTTGCCAAATGACCCCGAAACTTTCAGGATAGGAGCGGACCAGAGCGGGCCATAAGTTTTGAAAATTTCGCGAAGATTCGTCAACCGGCGCCAAAGTTATTTCAAATAGAATGTTGTGGATTTCCTATGGAAAATAGGTCCTAACTATAACTATCTACTGGCGACCACCAGTAGATAATATATATATATATTTAATTGTTGTATTCCAAAGATGCTCTCAGCATTGAAAGAGCACTCGACCGTGCCCCCACCATCTGGCATTTGTCACCTCGTGCAGCTTGCCTCTCACATGCCAAGATTTCCTTCATGTCCGACGCGTTTCGAGGCAGACGCCTCTTCTTCATGGGCTCAAAAGACACGCATTGAATAACAGCTCATTTCCGGTATTTATTTCATTTGCCTAATTGGCTTTTGCCTCGTGCATCACAACTATTGCATTGTGGATGTTAAAGTCCCGTGAAAAGAGTCTCACTTTAATCCTCCTATAGTAGGCTCAATATCGTGTCTGATTAAAAGCTTGTGTTACCTTTGTAGGTTGGCACACTCAAGGCAGGCATAATTAAATGCTGGAACACGGTGCTGCGCGGAGACAGACATTCAGCTCCCCAGCCTTTCAAGTTCTTGAAATGGTGCTCATTTCCACGGCGAGCAGCCGTGTTTAATTGTTGTATTCCAAAGATGCTCTCAGCATTGAAAGAGCACTCGACCGTGCCCCCACCATCTGGCATTTGTCACCTCGTGCAGCTTGCCTCTCACATGCCAAGATTTCCTTCATGTCCGACGCGTTTCGAGGCAGACGCCTCTTCTTCATGGGCTCAAAAGACACACATTGAATAACAGCTTATTTCCGGTATTTATTTCATTTGCCTAATTGGCTTTTGCCTCGTGCATCACAACTATTGCATTGTGGATGTTAAAGTCCCGTGAAAAGAGTCTCACTTTAATCCTCCTATAGTAGGCTCAATATCGTGTCTGATTAAAAGCTTGTGTTACCTTTGTAGGTTGGCACACTCAAGGCAGGCATAATTAAATGCTGGAACACGGTGCTGCGCGGAGACAGACATTCAGCTCCCCAGCCTTTCAAGTTCTTGAAATGGTGCTCATTTCCACGGCGAGCAGCCGTGTTTAATTGTTGTATTCCAAAGATGCTCTCAGCATTGAAAGAGCACTCGACCGTGCCCCCACCATCTGGCATTTGTCACCTCGTGCAGCTTGCCTCTCACATGCCAAGATTTCCTTCATGTCCGACGCGTTTCGAGGCAGACGCCTCTTCTTCATGGGCTCAAAAGACACGCATTGAATAACAGCTCATTTCCGGTATTTATTTCATTTGCCTAATTGGCTTTTGCCTCGTGCATCACAACTATTGCATTGTGGATGTTAAAGTCCTGTGAAAAGAGTCTCACTTTAATCCTCCTATAGTAGGCTCAACACGTTTTGGGACCCCACTTTTTTCTCGGCCCCCGCTTGCCAAATCACCCCGAAACTTTCAGGATAGGAGCGGACCAGAGCGGGCCATAAGTTTTGAAAATTTCGCGAAGATTCGTCAACCGGCGCCAAAGTTATTTCAAATAGAATGTTGTGGATTTCCTATGGAAAATAGGTCCTAACTATAACTATCTACTGGCGACCGCCAGTAGATAATATATATATATATATATATATATATATATATATATATATTCACTGAAAAAACCATAGGTTTCAGGGACGTTATAGTTACAAATTAGCATTTAAAAAACCTTTGAAATTCACTGAAAAAACCATAGGTTTTAGGGACAGTTATAGTTAGTTGGACATTGCACTCGTACAAAACCCGTGAAATTCCCCGTTATAGTTAGTCCAGCTAACTATAACTCGCGCCCCGCAATGCACTGCTGATGACGTCACATATTACATCACTCATGACATGGTCAGTGACATCACTGATGACATCACTGATGACATCTCAAATGACATCACTGATGACATCACTGATGACATCATCCAGTGACTGTGTGTTTCTGTAAAGTTTAAATATTTTTAATATATATAGGAAAAGACGTATTGAAGAATGAGTGGGTGTGTAAGTGTCTGTATGGATGATTTAGTAGGTGCGTGACTGACTCTATAAGTGAGTGATTTAACGTATCTTACTGAATGCATGGGTTAGTGACTAAACTGGGTGAATGTCTGTATCCGTCTGTCTGTTGCTGTGTAAGTGGCTGCATGTGTTTGTGAATAGCTACATGAGTGTCTATATGAGTTATTGAATGCTTGTCTGAGTATCTGTATGGGTGCCTGAGTGTTTGTGTGGGAGGGGTGTGTGCAACTCTGTGCATAGATGTGTGAGTGGGTGATTCACTGGGTGGATGGTTTCAAGAGTGCAACTGTGATAGACTGTATGGGTGGGTAAGTGTGTGTAAGAGTGTGTTAGTGAGTGAATGTATGTCCCAGTGGTACATGTGTGAGTAACTACATATGTGAAAGGCAGTATATATGTGTGTTGGAGTATATAAATAGCTATAAGCGAGAGTGAGTGATTGTGATAGTGGCTGTATGGATGAGTGTGTGCTTGTATCAGTGATTGTATAAGAGCGTAAGAATGTGCTACTATTTGTATGAGTAAGTGAGCTGGTGTGTGTATAACTGTATAGGTGAGTAAATGGTAGTGTGTTTAATTATTTGCATGACTGACTAGGTGTGTGAGTACCTCTATGGATGAGTGGCGGTGTTTGAGTGTCTATATAGGAGTATGAGTGCATATGATAGTCCTGTACTGAGTGACCGTAAGTATGAGTGACTGTACGGGTGAGTGAGTGGATGTGTGCGTAGACCTAAGAATCAGTGAGTGGGTATGTAGTTATTGGTGTTGGAGTGTCTATGGTTTTGCGAATGGCAGTCTGTAATTTAGAGTGGGTGTATCAAAGGTTATATTAGAGTGTGAGGAGGTGCATCAGATTATCACGTGGATGATGTCATCAGTGATGTCATTTGAGATGTCATCAGTGATGTCACTGACCATGTCATGAGTGATGTAATATGTGACGTCATCAGCAGTGCATTGCGGGGCGCGAGTTATAGTTAGCTGGACTAACTATAACGGGGAATTTCACGGGTTTTGTACGAGTGCAATGTCCAACTAACTATAACTGTCCCTAAAACCTATGGTTTTTTCAGTGAATTTCAAAGGTTTTTTAAATGCTAATTTGTAACTATAACGTCCCTGAAACCTATGGTTTTTTCAGTGAATTTCAAAGGTTTTTTAAATGCTAATTTGTAACTATAACATGTCTGAAACCTACAGTTTTTTCAGTGAATTTCAATGGTTTTGTAAATGACAATTTTTAAATGTATTAATTGTTATATACATTTTTTTCATACTGATTTCCAAATTTTTTAGAAACAATTTTTTTTTACATATTTTATTTTTTAAATTACATTGTAATTACATTATACATTACATTACAAAAAATACTTTCTCAGAATGAATTACTTTAGTTTAATTACTTTGCACATAGGCAATAGACTTTTAAGTACAGTAGTTATAGTTGTTGCAAAGGGCAACACATTTTCAAACACAATGCAACATTCAGCTCAATGTGAATTTCTAGTTAAATGCAATTAGTTACTTTATGGATTACTTTTCTAACCACATTACTGGATCCTAGATTCAGTCCTGGGACATCTCCTGTAAACAGTTGAGTAAAAGCGTTTTGGTTACAGTCGTGATTTTTAAGGAATATCATTGTACTTTAAAAGTTCACACTTAGAAACTTTTTCTCATAGAATCACCAATGTTATCCTATGGAAGGAAATTCACTTAGAAGTTAAAAACTGTTATCGTTACTTTTTCTTACTAAGTGTTGGATCCTGGATCCAGCACTGGTGCATCTCCTGTAAACAGTTGAAAGAATGCGTTTAAGTCATACAGGCGATTTTTAGGAATATTTGTAGTTTGTGAAAATCGACACTTTGAAACTTTTCTGCTGAAAACCAGACAATGGATTCCTATGGAAGGAAATTCAAGTTACTGGTAAGTACGGTTAAAATTACTTTTGAGGATCAGTACTGGGCTGAAAGATGCAGCACTGAGGTCTCTCCTGATAACAGGTGAGTAAATCGGAATTCGTATTTCGGCTGATTTTAGAGGACTATTTTAAAGTTCCAAAACTCCACACTTAGAAGAATTTCCAAGTGAAACCAGTCAATGTTAGCCTATGGAAGGAAATTCAAGTTACTGGTAAGTACGGTTAAAATTACTTTTCAGGACCAGTACTGGGCTGAAAGATGCAGCACTGAGGTCTCTCCTGATAACAGGTGAGTAAATCAGAATTCGGATTTCGGCTGATTTTAGAGGAATATTTGTATGTTTCAAAAATCAACACTTAGAAACTTTTTCAGCAAAAAGCAGGCAATGATATCCTATGGAAGGAAATTCAAGTTACTGGTAAGTACGGTTAAAATTACTTTTGAGGATCAGTACTGGGCTAAAAGATGCAGCACTGGGTTCTCTCCTGATAACAGGTGAGTAAATCGGAATTCGTATTTCGGCTGATTTTAGAGGAATATTTTAAAGTTCCAAAACTCCACACTTAGAAGAATTTCCAAGTGAAACCAGTCAATGTTAGCCTATGAAGGAAACTCAAGTTACCGGTAAGTACGGTTAAAATTACTTTTGAGGATCAGTACTGGGCTGAAAGATGCAGCACTGAGGTCTCTCCTGATAACAGGTGAGTAAATCGGAATTCGTATTTCGGCTGATTTTAGAGGAATATTTTAAAGTTCCAAAACTCCACACTTAGAAGAATTTCCAAGTGAAACCAGTCAATGTTAGCCTATGAAGGAAATTCAAGTTACCGAAGTACGGTTAAAATTACTTTTCAGGACCAGTACTGGGCTGAAAGATGCAGCACTGAGGTCTCTCCTGATAACAGGTGAGTAAATCAGAATTCGGATTTCGGCTGATTTTAGAGGAATATTTGTATGTTTCAAAAATCAACACTTAGAAACTTTTTCAGCAAAAAGCAGGCAATGATATCCTATGGAAGGAAATTCAAGTTACTGGTAAGTACGGTTAAAATTACTTTTGAGGATCAGTACTGGGCTAAAAGATGCAGCACTGGGTTCTCTCCTGATAACAGGTGAGTAAATCGGAATTCGTATTTCGGCTGATTTTAGAGGAATATTTTAAAGTTCCAAAACTCCACACTTAGAAGAATTTCCAAGTGAAACCAGTCAATGTTAGCCTATGAAGGAAACTCAAGTTACCGGTAAGTACGGTTAAAATTACTTTTGAGGATCAGTACTGGGCTGAAAGATGCAGCACTGAGGTCTCTCCTGATAACAGGTGAGTAAATCGGAATTCGTATTTCGGCTGATTTTAGAGGAATATTTTAAAGTTCCAAAACTCCACACTTAGAAGAATTTCCAAGTGAAACCAGTCAATGTTAGCCTATGAAGGAAATTCAAGTTACCGGTAAGTACGGTTAAAATTACTTTTCAGGACCAGTACTGGGCTGAAAGATGCAGCACTGAGGTCTCTCCTGATAACAGGTGAGTAAATCGGAATTCGTATTTCGGCTGATTTTAGAGGAATATTTTAAAGTTCCAAAACTCCACACTTAGAAGAATTTCCAAGTGAAACTAGTCAATGTTAGCCTATGAAGGAAATTCAAGTTACCGGTAAGTACGGTTAAAATTACTTTTGAGGATCAGTACTGGGCTGAAAGATGCAGCACTGAGGTCTCTCCTGATAACAGGTGAGTAAATCGGAATTCGGATTTCGGCTGATTTTAGAGGAATATTTGTATGTTTCAAAAATCAACACTTAGAAACTTTTTCAGCAAAAAGCAGGCAATGATATCCTATGGAAGGAAATTCAAGTTACTGGTAAGTACGGTTAAAATTACTTTTGAGGATCAGTACTGGGCTGAAAGATGCATCACTGAGGTCTCTCCTGATAACAGGTGAGTAAATCGGAATTCGTATTTCGGCTGATTTTAGAGGAATATTTTAAAGTTCCAAAACTCCACACTTAGAAGAATTTCCAAGTGAAACCAGTCAATGTTAGCCTATGAAGGAAATTCAAGTTACCGGTAAGTACGGTGAAAATTACTTTTGAGGATCAGTACTGGGCTGAAAGTTGCAGCACTGAGGTCTCTCCTGATAACAGGTGAGTAAATCGGAATTCGTATTTCGGCTGATTTTAGAGGAATATTTGCACAATGGTGAAGGGAGGGGCGGGGTCTGAGGTGGCATCTGTGCAAACGCGCCCCGTGGCGCGTTTTAAGTTGGGGGATTAAGTCCCCTTGAATCATGAGGGTCCCTACGGGCCAACTAGCCCACCAGGAACCTCCAGTATGCGCCAGGGGCTGCGTTGCAGAGACATGTACAGAGGCCACACCCCTTTTACACCTCTCTGCAACGCAGCTCTGTGGCGCTTTCTGGACGTACCTGTTGGGCTAGTTGGCCCCAGGGACCCTCAGGATTGAAGAGGATTTAATTCCCCATCTTAAAACGCGCCACGGGGCCTGTTTGCACACATGTCACCTGAAGCCCCGCCCCCTCCCTTCACCACTGTGCAAACGCGCCCGTGGCGCGTTTTAAGTCGGGGGATTAACTCCCCTTGAATCCTGAGGGTCCCTGGAGTCCAACTAGCCCACCATGTTCCTCCAAAAGCGCCACAGAGCTGCGTTGCAGAGAGGTGTAAAAGGGGCGTGGCCTCTGTACACCTCTCTGCAAGGCAGCCCCCTGGCGCATACTGGAGGTTCCTGGTGGGCTAGTTGGCCCCCAGGGACCCCCAGTATTCAAGGGGATTCGTTCCCCTCTGCAAACGCGCCAGGGCGCGTTTGCAGAGTGGTGAAGGAAGGGGCGGGGCCTGCGGGCCCGATCGTTTTTTTTTTCCCCCTGAAGGGGGGCCGTGTGGCCCCCTTCCTTTTTCCTATTTTTAGGCCCCGGGGACCCCATCCCCCGGGGCCTGGCCTCTCGTTGGGGACTGTGGGGGGTCCCCAAACCCCCACAGTCCCGCCAGCTCGGCATTGCTTTTACACATGGGGAGCAGCTAACATGCTGCTCCCCATGTGGAAAGCTGTCGGCTTTGGATATTGGAAGAAAGAGCAGGTTTCCTGCTCTCTCTTCCAATATCCAAAGCAGTTTGCAATGACAGGACGGGAGCCGCGAGGCTCCCGTCCTGTTATTGCAAACAGCAGTGTCCCGGGGGTAGGCACCCCGGAACACTGCAGGAGCCGGCCCTGGGGGGTGGCGGTCCCCAGGGCCATCAAGGGCTCCAGGAGGGGGCTGCGCGGCCCCCTCCCTACATCGAGAAAGCCCCGGGAGGTGGTGGTCCCCGGGGCTTGGGGTCCAAAACGGACCCCCATTTTCATTTTCTTAGTGCCCCGGGAGGTGGTGGTCCCGGGGCGTGTGGGGGCTGGAGCCCCCACACAGGTTTTAAATATAAAAAGAAGCCCCGGGAGGTGGTGGTCCCCGGGGCTTGGAGGCCCTTAGAGGCCCCCACACATAAAATTAACCCCCCCCCAGCATGCCCCCGGGACTTGGCCCACCCGGGGCCAATTAACATCGAAGCGCGGGAGACCGCGCTTCGATTTTTTTCGGCAGGGTTCGCGCTCCCTGAGCGCATCCTGCCGATTTTTAACAAAAAAAAAAATTAAATTTGTTTGCCCAGGGGGTCCTTGTGGGACCCCCTGAGCAGACCTAGGGGGTCAGGGTGTTTCTACCCTGCCCCCTTTGTGCGCTTTGCGCACTTGTTTCTGTCCCTCGGTTCTACCGAGGGACAAAATGGCTGCCAACACTTCCTGATTTGGAGTGTTGACAGCCAATTAACATAAAGCTCGTGCTCGGGAGGATCCGCGGCCCTAGATATACCTATCTTTTTTCTTTTGATTTTCTCAGCAACTACTGAACGGATTTACACCATTTAACAAAAAGGGTTCTTTCTGAACCAAGAACTACCTCTTTGCCAAATTTGGTGTAATTCCGTTCAGCATTTCGGGCTGTAGCCGTGTCTAAAGTTTCCTATGGAAAATTGCATGGGGAAAACGCGTTTTGGGACCCCCTTTTTCTCGGCCCCCGCTTGACGAATCCCCCGAGACTTTCAGGGTAGGAGCGGACCGGAGCGGGCCACAAAGTTTGAAAATTTTGCGAAGATACGTCAACCGGCAAGAGAGTTATTTCAAATAGAATGTCGCGGATTTCCTATGGATAATAGGTTGTAACTATAACTATCTACTGGCGACCGCCAGTAGATAATATTTATATATATATATGTATGTTAATATATATTCACTGAAAAAACCATAGGTTTCAGGGACGTTATAGTTAGAAATTTGCATTTTAAAAACCTTTGAAATTCACTTAGAAAACCATAGGTTTCAGGGATGTTATAGTTAGAAATTAGCATTTAAAAAAACAGTGAAATTCGGCCGTTATAGTTAGTTGAGCTAACTATAACTTGAGCCCCCGCAATGCACTGCTGATGACGTCACATATTACATCATTCATGACATGGTCAGTGACATCACTGATGACATCACTGATGACATCTCAAATGACATCACTGATGACATCACTGATGACATCATCCACGTGATAATCTGATGCACCTCCTCACACCCTAATATAACCTTTGATACACCCACTCTAAAATACAGACTACCATTTTCAAAACCATAGACACACCAATACCAGTTACTACATACCCACTCACTGTTTCCTAGGTATACACACACTCATTCAACCATACAGTCACTCATACATGCAGTCACTCATCAATACAGCACTATCATTTGCACTCCTATACCTATACAGACACTCACACACCGCCACTCATCCATAGAGTTACTCAAACACCTAGTCAGTCATGCAACTAATCAATCATACATCCATTTACTCACCTATACACTTATGCACACACCACCTTACTTATTCATACAGATACTAACACATACTTACTCTCTTATACAATTACTGATACAAGCACACACTCATCCATACAGTCACTGTCACAATCACTCACTCTCACATATAGTCATTTATTTACTCCAACACTCACATATACTGCCTTTCACATATGTAGTTACTCACACATGTACCACTGAGACATCCATTCACTCACCAACACACCCACCCACCCATAAAGCCCTTTACAGATGCACTCTTGAACCCATACACCCAGTGAATCACCCACTCTCACATCTACACACAGAGTCACACCCCCCCACCCACCCACACAGACACTCAGGCACCCATAGAGATACTCAGACAACCAATCAATAACCCAAATAGACACTCTTGTAGCTACTCACCAACCCATGCAGCCGCTTATACACCAACTGACTAACTGATACAGACATACACACTGTTTAGTCACTAACCCATGCATTCAGTAAGACACATTTAATCACTCACTTATACAGTCAGTCATGCACTTACTAAATCATCCATTAAGACACTTATACACCTACTCATTCTTCAATACACCTTGGCATATATATATATATATATATATATATATATATATATATATATATATATATAAAACATATTTAAACTTTACAGAAACACACAGTCACTGGAAAATGTCATCAGTGATGTCATTTGAGATGTCATCAGTGATGTCATCAGTGATGTCACTGACCATGTCATGAATGATGTAATATGTGACGTCATCGCAGTGCATTGCGGGGGCGCGAGTTATAGTTAGCTCAACTAACTATAACTGCCGAATTTCACTGGTTTTTTAAATGCTAATTTTTAACTATAACGTCCCTGAAACCTATGGTTTTTTCAGTGAATTTCAAAGGTTTTTTAAATGCTAATTTCTAACTATAACGTGAGTGAAACCTATGGTCTTTTAAGTGAATTTCAAAGGTTTTTTAAATGCTAATTTATGACTATAACGTAGTAGTCGCATTTGCAGAGTGGTGCAGAAAGGGGGCTGGGCCTCCGACCAGCTCTCAGGAATTCCGCTGCATGGGACTTACAGGAGATACCAGGAGGGCTTCTTGGCCCCCAAAGTCCCTCAGGAGTAAAGTGGACTTCATCCCCCAACCAGTACTGTGCTAGGAGGCGCGTTTGCAGAGTGGTGGAGAAAAGGGGGCATGGTCTCCGAAGACCTCTTAGCAATCACACTGTGTGGGACTTAGTGGAGGTAATAGGAGAGATAGTTGGCCCCCAAGGACAACCTTGGGGGCCAACTACCCCTCCTATTACCTCCAGTAAGTCCCACACAGCGGGATTGCTAAGTTGTCATAGCAGGCCACGCCCCCTTTCCCCACCACTCTCCAAACACACTCCCTGGCACGCTCTTGGATGGGGATTAAAGTCCCCATCACTGCTGGAGGCCCTTAGGGGCCAACTAGCCTACCTGATACCTCCAGTATGCCCCAGATAGTGAGATTGCTGATAGGTGGACACAGGCCACGGCCCCTTTGTCCACCACTCTGCAAATGCGCCTCCTGGCGTGTTCTAAGTTGGGGTATTAAGTCCCCTTCATTCCTGAGAGTCCCTGGGGGCCAGCTAGCCCACCAGGTACCTCCAGTAAGCGCCACACAGGTGGATTGCTGAGAGTGGTCCGAGGCCACGCCCCCTTTTTACACCACTCTGCAAACGTGCCTCCTGGCGTACTGCTGCGCGGGGGATAAAGTCCACTTGTGTCCTGAGAGCCATTCGGACGTCTCTAAGGTGTCTAGCCTAGAGTTCCAGGAGGCTCTTCTGGAAAATGCAGGACAGCTAAACTTGAAGTGTAATTTGGATCAGAAAATAATGAAGCTGGAGTGAGTGGCCTCAGATTGACACGTTTGGTGTTTTCTGCTCTCTTCTTGTCTAGCATGTGTTTGCAGTACTCATTCTGGACAAGAAGCTATCTTCACAGAACAATATATTTAGTTAGAAGCAGCCCTCTTTCTTCAATTGAAAGAGACACAAAGCGTGTGAGAGCAGCTATTTAAGAATGTTCTATCTTTTGTGAAAAATACACCCATGACTGTTTCATCATTTAGTTTCTATACCTCTTCTGTGCTGTATGGAATTATAAACCAAGGTCAGCATACCAATATAGCAAACATACTCTTGATATGAATGAAAAGTAGCCATCTTTCTTGTGGGAGTTTGCAACATATTATTGGCCAGAGTCACTGAAAAATGGAAATTATTGTCTCACAAATGCTCTACTGATGCTTTGAAATTGTTTGTTTCCAGTACAACATAAACACATTTAGAAACTGCAAGAGCCCTACAGTTGATAATGTATTTTTGAAGAGAAAATCCTGGATGTTTCTAGCTAGCAGCGACTGGACACTTGAGCCCATTTTCTAAATATAGTTGAGGAGATTGGTTCCGTGATGCATCATTTGTTAGAAGTGCTGGCTGCTATTATGGTCATGTAGTTATTCTTGCAGTAATGCAGCAATAATTCTTATGCCAATATTTGGCAGAAATTAGCCCTGATAGTTCAGATGAAAATGTGGTTGTGCTTCCCACAAATATTCTTAAGTTAGCCGTGTGTAAGGATCTCCATTCACCTACCATTGCTTATCTGCTATAGTGGCTAAAAAGCACATCTTTTGAACTAAGGGTAATACAGCCTTCTGTAGAACAGTCTCGACTCACAATGAGGTGTCTGCTTTAAAAAATGGCATTCTTTCCGGTGCTCAGGGGTTATGAGCATTTGGCACTACAGTATCCATGAATATAAAAAAAGCAGATGTCAAAGGGCTCAATTTAGGGTTTAGTGGATGGAGTAAAGGCAGTTAATGTGGGGTAGGATTGTACATGTCAACATGCCTTTATTCCACCTGTCAAATTTAGGGCCAGATTTACTAAGGTTTTGAGTTGGATTTGCTGTACTTTCATAACACAGAACCTACACAAAATCCTTTTAAGGGTTTAGAAACCAATGCAAATTGATATTTGTGTTGGTAAGTAAAAATAAAGTAATGGAAACCAGGGCGAAGTGCTGCTTTGCGGTACTCTGTGTCAAGGGTACATTCCATGGGTGGTACATGAGTGTCCCCATGAAACCACCCATGGTTTTTGATGCAAAACCCTATCTACTAATAATAGTAGACAGGGTTTTGCAATAAAAAAAAAGTCACTTTAAAGCAGGTGTAAATAGGAGAAATTCCTTTATTTCTCCTAACTTTTCCAGCATAGAATGTCTACTGCATTGTACAGCACACATCCAAAGTGGAAAAAGTTTTAACGTTTCTCTAGGCATAGTATTTTGTTCTAGAGGATACCCTTTCAGTACAAACCTATGCTAGACTCACACAGATACATTTACACTATGGTGCAAAGAGGTGTGTGCGTAGAGCTTGGCTGCCTGATTGTGCACCTGCACTAAGGAGAGAGAAGGAAAATTCCATACTGCTGTAGATATGGCATTTTCTGCTCTCTCCCTGTCACTCAATACAGTGCAACAACTTTGGGTGCTGTGCTGCGTTCTGTGTCAGTTTTCTAAACCTGGGCCTCTGAGTTTACCTCCGGCCCAGTGGTGAATTGTGTTGGTTTATATGACCCAACAGTTCACACTAAGCCTGACAAAGAGTGGTGGCTGGGAGAATCAGCGCACACATCACAATACTGGTACAAAATAGTTTCCTGTCAAAGGTGAGTAAGTTATTGTCCATATATCTTGTTTGTCGGTGCTCAGGAGGAGGGAGAGCCAGCCAATCTTCCTTGGTTGGAAAAGAAAAACTTCTCCTCAATGTCCTTTATTTGAACATCCAAACACTTGACATTGCTGTTTGTCTGTTAAGTTCCTTGCCAACATGTGTTTTGTCTGTTATTCTAAATTTTAACATCAGACTTCATCAGGGCTGAAACACAAAGATAATGGCATTGTAAGGAATGGGGAGAGATCAAGTAAATCAGAGTAAGGAGGGATATCCAAGAGTTAAATACTGAAGAGACCCTGGTATCTACTGACTGGTGACAGAAGTATCGCACCACATATTACAAGAAATCGCTGTATTACTTTTCGTAGAGGTATGACACTAGGTGGAATTATCAGTCCCAGTTATCCCTCACAGACTAAGAAGGACAACTGACTTGCAACACGGACAAGAGGTTCGCATAAATGTGGACATTGTTCAATGTGTAGACTAGTAAGGGAACTAATGGAGTTTGCATACAACCAAAGTCCAACGTTTATGATTAAGAACAATATTAACTGTTGTACTTGGTTTGCAGTTTACGTACTGATATGTAAATGCAACAAGATTTACGTAGGGAGTACAATCAGAATGTTGAAAGAGAGAATCCAAGAACACTTTAGAGCAGTGAAACAATGTCAAGTGTTTGGATGTTCAAATAAAGGACAGTTCACACTAAGCCATTTAAAAATGTTGGTGTGTGTCTGCCATTGGAGACAGAACAAACTCCCAAATCTACAGTTTGCTTTTGAAAAATAAAAACTAATGACCCCATTACCATCAGAGTTTTGTCACATGATGTGATGATATTTTTTTTTATTTTTACTGTCCCTCACCGCCAAGGTATATAAAACCCTTCTGACCACCCACTCCAAATAGGGCCAATGGTCAGATGGCTTACCTCTTATGGCCATCAGAGGAAGGTTTATACCAACAGAATACATTTTACTATGTTGGCATAAACCTAGTAGTCATGGTATTCCATCACCTTAGCAACAGAGTACCCTCTCCGCCAAACTCTAAACGTTGCCCAAAGTCTCTATGTTAAGGGCAAAATGACCAATGTGGGAAACAACTCAACTACACAACAAACACAGAGATAGTAAATCAACTTGAAACTCAAGAAATTTGAAAAACAAGACAGAAAAAGTAACCACAAGTTCTACAATCTCGATTACAAAGTCTCTATAATGGTAGGAAAAATGTGTCGAGCCTCACTGCAAAAAACAGAGCCACAAACCTATATAAGACTGCAGGAGTTTGAAAACGAAAGGCCAGATCTACTAAGCTTTTTTTTGTTTTTGCAAATGGGCTGATTTGAAGAATTGGTCTGTTTCTAACTGCAAAAATGCATTTTTATATATGTGAAACCCAAACTGCGATTTGGTTACACGTTGCCGAAACGTAATTTGGGTTTGCATTCAAATACTAATATGGTAGTTGGAAAGGAAGTACCTTCACAATACCAAATCAGAATGGTATGTATTTATGTTTTGCAATTAAATTATGATCACAAAACATGAATACTTTACTGACTACAAGCATGTAGTGGTAACCCATTCACAAATGTGAATGTAAAAAAAGGTTTTTTAAGATGAGGCAGTGGTTCATGGGACCACTGCATCCTCTTAAACAAACAAAAACAAAAAAAACTTTTGTTTTAAAATGCAGTCCTGTTTCCTTTAAGGGAAATGGGCTACATTTAAAAAGAAAATGTGCTATATTAAAAAGCAATCACAGACATGGTTTACTTACCCAAGCAGGCCACCATCCCTGTGATGGCTGTGATTCCTAGTGGGTCACAAATTGTGACCTACTTTATAAATATTCATAAGGTAGTACAGTTCACGATGCACTAGGAATTGCTCATTTAAAAAAAAAATCTTTCATATATTTAGAATAGCGACTACCACATAGAATTTAGGAAAAAAATGCTATTTGGAAATCACTATTCTAAAGGGACATATAACTGGCCCCAAGAAAGGTGCACAGACAGATAGATGGGCAACCTTTAAAACAGGGGAATACTACTCAAAGTGAAAAATTGATCCAGTCAACTGACACACTTTGAACACGGAGCCACTGTTTATCTTTGTAAAACTGTATGATGATGCTGCTTGCAAAATAATTCTTTAAAGGATCAGAAAAGCAACCATTTTTCACCTTCACAGACGTGTTTTCCAAGATCTCTACTCTGTGAGATTTCTGTGCAGAAAAGAATGCCTGGCATACATGTTCACAGACTTTAAGCTCTATTAGATGCTCTCCAGTCTGGGATCACTGCTGGTTTTAGCATCTGTAGGAAAGTCATACTTTTTGCCCTGAGCACTCCCATTTTTTGACTGATACTGGTGGTTATTGACTCTGAAAGTGCCCTGGGCTCTGCTAATCAGACCGAGGGCCAGTGTTCTGTCTTTAAAAGGTATGTGGTAATTGGTATAATAATAATTCTAATTTACCTGTAAGTCCATAGTATATTTTAGGGCATGCAGGTTTAGAGACCCCAGTGGACTAAATGCATTTAAGTGTGCACTGCTGTGGTGTGTGGTGTCATTTTAAAGCCAAGCCTGCCTTGCAAGCTGGTTTTAAAAAGACCTCATACATTCATAAAGTATCCCATATAATATTTTATATCGGGGTGCTGGGTGATGGTACTTTCAGGTGGAGCATTGCCTTCCCAGGGGCGGGAAAGGAAAGGGTTTTAAAATAAAACTATGTCTAAAGTTGACTTTGGAATTAAAAGTACTTCTAAAGTCCAAAACTAGCTTTTTATTACATATAAATCACCCCTTAGGTCGGTCGTAGGGGCCCCAATTGTAGGGTGCCTTCCTATAAAAAGCAGGAACATTAAAAAATATGTTTTATATGCCTTGGTGAGGAAAAACTGCTAAGGTTCTTTTTTCCCCATTGTAGTGCTACTAGCCCCATAGGCTAACATTGGTAGGCTTCATTAAACTTTAATACAGTCTAACTTTTGATGGGAGTTGTGAGAAGTTGGCCTGGTATATGCTGTCCACTAATTATAGTGGGCACCTTGCACCAGTCCAAACAACCCCTTATTGGAGATAGGTTAAAGACAACCTTTATTGAAAGCTATCTAGTGGTAGCTATGGAGAGCAGCCTTCAGGCTAAGTCTTGAAGGAATGTAAAGAAGCTTGTTTTACCAGTCTATAATCTCTTGAGTGACCAAATGAAAGAGGACCACACCAGGTATATATATAAAATATATGTATTTAGTCTTAAACACACCCCTCTAGTCTCTTTATGAGGCTAGAGTTCGAAGTACATAAGTTACAAGTCAGTTATCAACAGTAATAGCACAAATACACTTTGAGCCCTAGGGGCGTACCAAACCATATACCAATAAAGTGGTATAAGAACCACGACTGAGCTAGACACAAGGCCTAGAGCCTGTAGAAATGCTTGGACCTCAAGGAACCACCCAAGGTAGTGACACAGGGGACCCACGGGGGACGCGTGCAGTGTGAGAACACAGCCGCGAGACGCCGTTGACTTCTATGGGGAATGTCACGGTTGGAGTTTTAAAGAAAAAGGACACTTAGAGGAGGACTTGGAGCAAACCCCTTTAGAACTAGGTGGTTCTAGAGTCTATACCCACGGGAGCACCGGAGTACTCGAGTTACCTCACCCAGGGGAGCCGGGTGCATAGGTGTCTTTCGGGGTCGGGTTTCGTCGTCGTTTTCAATGGCGATCTGCTGCAAAGTGCTGCTGGCGCCCAAGTCGAAAGTGTTCGGATGGATCCAAGGGTGGATCGAAGATCTGAAGAACCTGAAAGCAGAGGGGACAGAGTCTGGGTCACTAGCCAGTGACCAGGAAGGCGATGAGCAGATGCCCACCGATGTCGGGTGCTTCAGGTAGGTTGATGGTCGTCTTGACTCTTCAGCCACGAGGTCCAGGAGGCGTCGACAACAAAAAGGAGCTGGATTCGAGCTGCCCACGATGGCTGTCAGTTGCTGCGGTGTCGGCGACCGGATTGGACCCAACAAGCCTTGGCAACGGCAAGTCTCGTAGAAATAAAGAAAGGACGTTGATGCAGACCAGCAAGGTCTGGGGGACTCACCCAGCAAGGGTAAGTCAGGGCACCTCCGGAGCAACCAGGAAAGCCCAAGCAGAAGAAGAGTAGCCTTCAGGAGGGCCCACTAGCCAACGGACTAGCAACCGCGAAGGAGCCTCAAGTGGACGCACTTGGAGCTGGCTTGCAGGACACTCGTGGAGTGGGGGCCAGTGATCTTCGATGCAGTCGGTGCTGGAGGCGGGGGCTACTTGGAGCCCAAAGCACAACTTCGTGGGAGACCAGAAAGAGGATGCCCTTACAAAAGTACTCGGTGTCCAGGGGTCACGGTCCCACGTTACCCACGACAGCTACGGGCCTCAGCTTTGCTGGGAACTCAGGGTAGCCTCTGGGAAGTCTGGAAATCCAGCTCTGGTGATGCAAAGACTTCGGCATCCGGCGGGAGCTTCAGCGATGCAGACCGGACAATTGCTTCTTAGGAGCCTGCCAAGCAGGGGAGTCACTCCTTGACCCAAAGGGAGATTCTTCAGTCCTCTAATCTTGAAGTAGAGCGTCGAAGGTCCAGGATTCGGTGTCAGAGTTTCGTCCAGGGTAATCTAAAGTCCTAAGGACAGGGGTCCCATACTTATACTAAGATAGGGGGTTGGACATACTCTGGGGACCCACCTATGGGAGGGTCAGGGAAGAGGGGTGGTTACACCCATTCCCTTTGTCCAGTTTCGCACCAGAGCAGGGGCAGGTAGCCCCTGCAACCGGTTTGAACTGGCATATGCACAGGGACACCAAATGTGCCCCCAGTGCAGGACTTCAAAGCACCAGAGGGTGCTCCCGCCCAGCCCCAATACACACTATCCTGTCTGGGGAGGTGGTTACACCTCCCTTCGACAGGAAACCTATTGTCCAGGCCTCCCCTGCCGGTGTTTCAGTCAGCAGCAGGAGGCCAGACCTGTGTCTGTGGCAGCAGCATCCATTTTGTGATGCCAGGACTCTGGAAAGAAGTTACCGGGTAGCCCGGTGTGTACATGTCTCTCCCTCTAGAAGGGTGGAATGCTACCCCCGCCACCAGGATTGGCGGGGGTAGTATTCCAAGATGTTTGACACCAAACACGACATGTTTTGGTGCAGCCAGTCCAAAGTTAGCATTCTACCGCGAGGATATAATGCACTTAAGAGTTTATGGTCAGGCTGTACCACAAACAGCATCAGAGGAGGGACTCTGAACGCTGCAGAGGGGCTCTGCTCATGCAGGGGCACGCTCTCACATAAAAACCAAGCACTCTGCCTTCAGGATTGTAAAGGCCTGCCATAGGAGTGACTTATAGGTTTATATGTGTGTGCAATGGTAGTGATCTAGGTAGCCCATACCACTGTAAGGGGTGCATGCACCACCTTACCCAGGCTGCAGTAGCAGACCTGTGGTGTCATTTTGGCTGGCCTTCCAGGGGTGGCATAATACATGCTTCAGCCCCTGGCAGGCCTCTGAGGTACCTATGCCCTGGGTACATAGTATACCATATACTAGTGACTTATAAGGGCACTCCAGATTCCAATTAAAGATGTACCTAAGGTACATGGAAACCATTTTAGAGAGGAAGCAGCTAGGCTGGGGTTCTGATTAGCAGGGCCCCAGCCAGACTAAAGTCGAAAAACAGTGAAGCATCAGCAAAAAGTGGGGGTACCCATGTGAAGCAGATCCTACTCTCCTACACAACCCCCCCGCCCCAAACGCAGGGACATTAAACTAACCTTGACCAGTTGAGTCTTCATGTTCTAAGTGGAAATACCTAGAGAGTCCATCTGCATTGGCATGGTTACTCCCAGGTCTATGTTCCACTGTAAAGTCCATCCCCTGTAGGGAAATGGACCACCTAAGCAGTTTGGGGTTTTCACCCTTCATTTGTTTTAGCAATAGGAGGGGCTTGTGGGCTGTTTGAACAAGGAAGTGAGTACCAAACAAGTATGGCCTCAACTTCTTCAGAGCCCAAACCACAGCAAAGGCCTCCCTCTCTATGGCTGACCAATGTTTCTCTCTAGGGGTCAGCCTTCTGCTAATAAAAGCTACTGGCTGATCCTGACCTTCATCATTCAATTGTGACAGTACAGCCCCTACCCCCAATTCAGATGCATCTGTTTGGACAATGAACTTCTTGGAGTAATCAGGACTCTGGAGAATGGGAGCAGTGCACATGGCCTGCTTCAGGTCATCAAATGCCTTTTGACAGCTAGCTGTCCACTGAACCTTTTTGGGCATTTTCTTGGAAGTTAAGTCATTCAGGGGTGTCACTATTGATCCATACCCCTTGACAAATCTCCTATAGTACCCAGTCAGGCCTAAGAAGGCTCTCACCTGAGTCTGGGTAGTTGGAGCAACCCAGTCCATGATGGTCTGGATTTTGCTCTGCAGTGGTTGAACCTGGCCTCCACCCACAAGGTGGCCCAGGTACACAACCTGACTCTGCCCTATCTGGCACTTGGTGGCCTTGATAGTGAGGCCTGCCTTTTGCAGGGCCTCTAAAACATTTCTGAGGTGGACCAGGTGATCCTCCCAGGTGGAGCTAAAGACAGCAATATCATCTAGATATGCTGCACTGTAGGCCTCCAGACCTGTACGGACTGTATTCACCCACCTCTGAAAAGTGGCAGGTGCATTCTTCAGACCAAAGGGCATTACCACAAATTGATAGTGCCCACTAGGGGTTGAGAATGCTGTCTTTAGCTTTGCATCATCAGCTAGCCTGATCTGCCAGTAGCCAGCTGCTAGGTCAAATGTGCTTAGATACTTGGCTGAGGCCAAAGTGTCTATTAGCTCATCTGCCCTGGGTATTGGATGGGCATTAGTCCTAGTGACTGCATTGAGGCCCCTGTAGTCCACACAAAACCTCATCTCTCTTTTCCCACCACTGGTGTGAGGTTTTGGTACAAGGACCACTGGACTAGCCCAAGGGCTATCTGAGGGTTCAATAACTCCCAAATCCAACATTTTCTGGACCTCTATCCTGATACAGTCCCTGACATGGTCAGGTTGCCTATAAATCTTACTTTTAATAGGCAGACTGTCCCCAGTGTCCACTTCATGAGTGCATCAGGTGGTCTGACTTGGAGTCAGAGAGAACATATGTCTGTACTGATTGAGCACTTGTCTGCAATCAGTTTGCTGCTGAGCAGTGATGCTGCCTGCCAAGGCTACACCATCTACTGACCCATCATCAGGGTTCTGTGAGAGCAGGTCAGGGAGTGGGTCACTCTCTTCCTCCTGTCCCTCATCAGTGGCCATGAGCAAGCCCATGTCCGCCCTGTCCACATATGGTTTCAGTCTGTTGACATGGAGAACCCTGTGGGGACTCCTGGGTGTTCCTAGGTCTACTAAATAGGTAACCTCACCCTTCTGTTCAACAACGGTATGGGGTCCACTCTACTTATCTTGGAAAGCTGCTGGGGCCACTGGCTCCAGCACCTACACCTTCTGTCCTGGCTGGTAAACAGTCAGTACAGCCTTTTGGTCATGCCAGGCTTTTTGCAGTTCCTGGCTAGCCTCAAGGTTTTTAGTTGCCTTTTTCATGTATTCAGCCATCCTGGAGCGGAGACCAAGTACATAGTCCACTATGTCTTGCTTTGGGGGTTTGAGAGGTAACTCCCATCCTTCCTTCACCAAGCACAATGGACCCCTGACAGGGTGACCAAACAAAAGTTCAAAAGGGCTGTAGCCAACCCCCTTTTGAGGCACCTCCCTATATGCAAACAAAAGGCAGGGCAAGAGTATGTCCCATCTTCGCCTAAGCTTTTCTGGGAGCCCTTTAATCATGCCCTTTAAGGTTTTGTTGAATCTCTCAACTAAACCATTGCATTGTGGGTGATAGGGTGTGGTGAACTTGTAAGTCACTCCACACTCCTTCCACATTGCCTTCAAGTATCCAGACATAAAGTTTGCACACCTGTCTGATACAACCTCCTTAGGGAAGCCCACTCTTGAGAAAACTCCCAGGAGGGCTCTTGCCACCACAGGTGCTGTAGTGGTCCTAAGGGGAATAGCCTCTGGGTACCTAGTGGCATGGTCCACCACCACTAGGATAAACCTGTGCCCAGATGCTGTTTGGGGATCCACTCTCTCAAAGGGAACCCCCACCACAGGTAGTGGTATCAGGGGGGCCGTTGTGGTGCCACCTGCCTTCCCACTGGCTTGGCAGGTTACACAGGAGCGACAAAACTCCTTGGTGTCTTCAGACATGTGGGGCCAGTGAAAGTGAGGGACAATTCTGTCCCAAGTCTTGTTCTGGCCCAAGTGACCTGCTAGAGGAATGTCATGGGCTAGGGTCAATAGGAAGCCCCTGAACTTCAGAGATATAACCAACCTCCTGGTGGCACCAGGCTTGGGGTCTCTACACTCTGAGTACAAGAGTCCATCATCCCAATATACTTTATGGGGACCACTAGCATTCCCAGCAGCCTCAGCAGCAACTTGCTGTCTGAGGGGTTCAAGAGAGGGGCAGCTCTGCTGCTCCTGGCTCAGATGTGCCCTGGAAGGGCCCCTGTCCCCAAGAACTCAACCTGGTCAGGTTCAAGCTCCTCTGGGACAGTTCCTTCCTCGGGACTGAGATCATCCCCCTCAAGAGACTGATCTTCCTTCTGAGCCAAGGGGGAAGTCACTGCCTTAACCCTACTACTCCTCCTCTTGGATGGCACTTGGTCCATTGTTCCAGGATCCAAGGCCTGTTCAGTGTTAGACATTTTGCTCTGTGACCTGGTCACAGCAAATACATCTGCAGGGATCCCCAGCATTTCTGCATGGGTCCTGAGCTCCACTTCTGCCCAAGCTGAAGTTTCAAGATCATTGCCAAGCAAGCATTCAACTGGTAGGTTTGCACTCACCACAACCTTCTTAAGGCCAGTTACCCCTCCCCAGGAGAAGTTAACAACTGCCAGAGTATGGTCTGTTCTGACATTGCTAGCATTGGTCACTTGGTACATTTCACCAAGTATAATCTGCCCAGGATCCACAAGGTCTTGTGTCACCATGGTGACACTCGCCCCTGTGTCCCTAAATGCCAAAGCCTCTTTTCCATTTATCAAGGGCTGTTGCCTGTACTTGCCCAGATTACTGGGACTCACAGAAGAGGTCACATCCATGCCTCCATCACAGACTAGGACAGCCTGAGTGAGTTCTCTGACTAGGCCAGAGCTCATCTCATTACCCAGGGTCAACCCTACTAAACCCTTAGCTTGTGTACTCCCACCACCAATTGTAACTGCACTAGGGGGAACAGGTGCCTTAGGGGCATTGGTGGGGGCTGGAATAGAGTCTTTGGACTTGGTGTAATCACTGGTCCAGTGTGTCTTTTGCTTATAGACTTTTGGCCTTTTCCCTTGTTAGACTGTGAATCCCCACCTGAAGAAGATTTTTGGGGGCCTTGTGAAGACTTCTGGTCTTTACCCTTCTCCCCACCCTTATCAGAGTTTTTAGAATCTTGCTTCTTAGGGTCACCACCTTGGTTCTGTACCTTCTGCCTCACCCTGGTTCTGACCCATTTGTCTGCCTTCTTTCCCAATTCTTGGGGAGAGGTCAGATCAGAGTACACCAGGTACTGATGCAACAGCTGATTTTGACAGTTATTAAGAATCTGCTCCCTCATGATAAGATTGTACAATCCTGTGAAGTCACATACCTTACTGCTTATCAGCCAACCTTCCAGAGCCTTAGCAGAACAATCAACAAAGTCCACCCAGTCTTGAGTCTGTGCTTTTTGGGTATCTCTGAACTTTAACCTGTATTGTTCAGTTGTTAGGCCAAACCCATCAATCAGAGCACTCTTCAAGACTTTGTAATTGTCAGCATCCTCTTCTCTAACAGTGAGGAGCTTACCTCTACCTTTGTCTGCAAAGGAGAGCCACACGATTGCTGCCCACTGCTCCTGGGGGACCCTCTGTACTTTACAGGCCCTCTCCAGTGCAGTTATCCATTTGTGGATGTCATCCCCACTCTGGTAGGGAGGGACAACCTTGCTCAGGTTTCTATGGTCATAAGACCTTTCCCTATCTCTGGGGAAATTGCTGCCACCATGGGACTCTAGTCCCATCTTTTTTCTCTGTCTATAGAGATCTAGGGACTCCCTGTCTATAGCTAACTGCTGTTTTCTGAGCTCAAGCTGGGCTTGTTCATACTGAAGCAGTCTCTTTCTCCTCTCATGAGAGGATTCCCTCCTATGAGAAGAGACAGAGGACCCTACTGAGGTGTCAGAGTTTTTAGACTCCTGAGAAGGAGATCTAGACCTTCTGGGCACACTCATAACTCTTCCTGGGGGGACAAAGGGGAGGTCATTCTGGGCCTCCTCCTCATCCTCAGGAGTAGCTGCACTTTCCAGGTCAGGATCATTGTCATCCCCCTGGCCAGTTTCAAAGGTCAGGTCCTGGGCATTTTCATCCCTGGCCCCTCCCTCATCTTCTGCCCCACCCTCTCTGCCTACCCTGTCAGACCTCAGGGGTCTTCTAAGATCAGCTAGCAGAAGCATCTCCAGGAGACGTTGGGTGTTGGCACTTTTGCCTGTCTTCAACTTCCTAACTTTGCACAACTCTCTTAATTCCAAGAATGAGAGGTTGTCATATCTGGATGGCAGGAGCTCACCGGTTCCTGGCAGTGAAGACATTACTAGTGTGGTGTGGTGTATGCACTACCTACTCTAGTGTGGCCTACTAAACTCTCTTGAGTTGTAGAAAGGATGTGCTATCCCTTAACACACAACTCTAAGTTCAGTAGAACTTACTGTATCCTAAGCTTGAATTATATGTACCTAAGGTACCCTTAGTGGTTTTCAGTTGATCAATTCAATTGAGATTATCTGGTAAAACAATAGCAAGCTGGAATCCCACACGCTGCACACCAATGTGAGAAGTTGGCCTGGTATATGCCGTCCACTAATTATAGTGGGCACCTTGCACCAGTCCAAACAACCCCTTATTGGAGATAAGTTAAAGACAACCTTTATTGAAAGCTATCCTAGTGGTAGCTATGGAGAGCTGCCTTCAGGCTAAGTCTTGAAGGAATGTAAAGCAGCTTGTTTTACCAGTCTATAATCTCTTGAGTGACCAAATGAAAGAGGACCACACCAGGTATATATATAAAATATATGTATTTAGTCTTAAACACACCCCTCTAGTCTCTTTATGAGGCTAGAGTTTGAAGTACATAAGTTACAAGTCAGTTATCAACAGTAATAGCACAAATACACGTTTGAGCCCTAGGGGCGTACCAAACCATATACCAATAAAGTGGTATAAGAACCACGACTGAGCTAGACACAAGGCCTAGAGCCTGTAGAAATGCTTGGAGCTCAAGGAACCACCCAAGGTAGTGACACATGGGACCCACGGGGGACGCGTGCAGTGTGAGAACACAGCTGCGAGCCGCCGTTGACTCCTATAGGGAATGTCGCGGTTGGAGTTTTAAAGAAAAAGGACACTTAGAGGAGGACTTGGAGCAAACCCCTTTAGAACTAGGTGGTTCTAGAGTCTATACCCACGGGAGCACCGGAGTACTCGAGTTACCTCACCCAGGGGAGCCAGGTGCATAGGTGTCTTTCGGGGTCGGGTTTCGTCGTCGTTTTCAATGGCGATCTGCTGCAAAGTGCTGCTGGCGCCCAAGTCGAAAGTGTTCGGATGGATCCAAGGGTGGATCGAAGATTTGAAGAACCTGAAAGCAGAGGGGACAGAGTCTGGGTCACTAGCCAGTGACCAGGAAGGCGATGAGCAGATGCCCACCGATGTCGGGTGCTTCAGGTAGGTTGACGGTCGTCTTGACTCTTCAGCCACGATGTCCAGGAGGAGTCGACGATGACCAGGAGCTGGATTCGAGCTGTCCCACGATGTCTGTTGATTGCTGCGGTGTCGGCAACCGGATTGGACCCAACAAGCCTTGGCAACGGCAAGTCTTGTAGAAATAAAGAAAGGACGTTGATGCAGACCAGCAAGGACTGGGGGACTCACCCAGCAAGGGTAAGTCAGAGCACCTCTGGAGCAACCAGGAAAGCCCAAACAGAAGAAGAGTAGCCTTCAGGAAGGCCCACTAGCCAACGGACTAGCAACCGCGAAGGAGCCTCAAGTGGACACACTTGGAGCTGGCTTGCTGGACACTCGTGGAGTGGGGGCCAGTGATCTTCGGTGCAGTCGGTGCTGGAGGCGAGGGCTACTTGGAGCCTAAAGCACAACTTCGTGGGAGACCAGAAAGAGGATGCACTTACAAAAGTACTCGGTGTACAGGGGTCATGGTCCCACATTACCCACGACAGCTACGGGCCTCAGCTTTGCTGGGGACTCAGGGCAGCCTCGGGGAAGTCTGGAAATCTACCTCTGGTGATGCAAAGACTTCGGCGTCCGGCGGAAGCTTCAGCGATGCAGACCGGACAATTGCTTCTTAGGTGCCTGCCAAGCAGGGGAGTCACTCCTTGACCCCAAGGGAGATTCTTCAGTCCTCTAATCTTGAAGTAGAGCGTCGAAGGTCCAGGATTCGGCGTCAGAGTTTCGTCCAGGGTAATCTAAAGTCCTAAGGACAGGGGTCCCATACTTATACTAAGTTAGGGGTTGGACATACTCTGGGGACCCACCTATGGGAGGGTCAGGGAAGAGGGGTGGTTACACCCATTCCCTTTGTCCAGTTTCGCACCAGAGCAGGGGCAGGTAGCCCCTGCAACCGGTTTGAACTGGCATATGCACAGGGACACCAAATGTGCCCCCAGTGCAGGACTTCAAAGCACCAGAGGGTGCTCCCGCCCAGCCCCAATACACACTATCCTGTCTGGGGAGGTGGTTACACCTCCCTTCGACAGGAAACCTGTTGTCCAGGCCTCCCCTGCCGGAGTTTCAGTCAGCAGCAGGAGGCCAGACCCGTGTCTGTGGCAGCGGCATCCATTTTGTGATGCCAGGGCTCTGGAAAAAGTTACCGGGTAGCCCAGGGTGTACATGTCTCTCCCTCTAGAAGGGTGGAATGCTACCCCCGCCGCCAGGATTGGCGGGGGGGGTAGTATTCTAAGATGTTTGACACCAAACACGACATGTTTTGGTGCAGCCAGTCCAAAGTTAGCATTCTACCGCGAGGATATAATGCACTTAAGAGTATATGGTCAGGCTGTACCACAAACAGCATCAGAGGAGGGACTCCGAATGCTGCAGAGGGGCTCTGCTCATGCAGGGGCACCCTCTCACATAAAAACCAAGCACTCTGCCTTCAGCATTGTAAAGGCCTGCCATAGGAGTGACTTATAGGTTTATATGTGTGTGCAATGGTAGTGATATAGGTAGCCTATACCACTGTAAGGGGTGCATGCACCACCTTACCCAGGCTGCAGTAGCAGACCTGTGGTGTCATTTTGGCTGGCCTTCCAGGGGTGGCATATACATGCTTCAGACCCTGGCAGGCCTCTGAGGTACCTATGCCCTGGGTACATAGTATACCATATACTAGTGACTTATAAGGGCACTCCAGATTCCAATTAAAGATGTACCTAAGGTACATGGAAACCATTTTAGAGAGGAAGCAGCTAGGCTGGTGTTGTGATTAGCAGGGCCCCAGCCAGACTAAAGTCAAAAAACAGTGAAGCATCAGCGAAAAAGTGGGGGTGCCCATGTGAAGCAGATCCTACTCACCTACAGGAGTTAGCTAGCAATATGATTCAAAGTATCAAAATAGTGGTCACAATAAATCCAACTTGCCATGGTCAGATTTCTTATACCTATTACAGGAAAGCAGTTTCAGAACTCACTATCCTGAAGTTACCTAAAACAGCCCTGTTGCAGCCTCTTCTAATTGGCCAGCCTTTGTCAGCCTGAGCCAAGCTGCTTCCTGAGTTGATGTCAGGAGGCCTGGGGCTGAAACAACACAGCAATTTAGTGGGAGGAGATTTGCTTCTCGGAGAAGCCTGGGAAAGGATGGGTGCTGGGGAGATAAGTTGGACTTCACAGGTAATAACCCAGGCCAGCCCCCCCTTCTTAATCCACAGTCAGATGGGAGCACCCCTAATTAGATTAGGAGAGGGGCTGGCAGAGGAGTGTGAATTGTTAGTCACACCTGTGGTTTCGGTTAAGACTAGGCGGAGTTCGCATAGCGGCACTACGTGGAACCCCGCAAAGTTGTAAAAAAACTCCGTTGTGCTATGCAGAGTTCCGCGAGCGAGCAGAGTAGCTGGTCCAGCCCGTTCGCGGGACGTTTTCCGCCGTACGTCAACGCGGATTGTGGTGGAAATATCGTGCGAACTGCAACACAGTCGCACATGGGTGTGGCCGTCTTGTTTCTTACTCTGTTTATGGTGCTGGGGCCTACCTTTTCATTCTTCCTTAATCTCTGTAATCCTTGGCTTTTAAAACTGTTTTTCGCTTCTTTTTTTAAATTATCTTACCCATTGTCTTTCCAAGTGTGGATTTGTGTTTTTTGTCTACTTTACTGTGTGTTTTTGGTGAGTTTTGTACCTATTTTTTAGCTTTCCTACTTCCTTATTACTACCCAGTCTTTCCTTCTTTTTCCCCGTTTCTTTTTTTCTCTCTTTCCCCTTAGCCCCATGGCAGATAAGGGCGCGCCAAGGCGCAGCCGCCTTCCTTGTGGAAGGCAGCACCAGGCAGGGGTGCAGTCCCGTGCCTTGTTTGCCGAGGTGGAGGTGGCAGGGCTTGTTTTTTATATCCAGTGCCACCTCCCCTCCACACTGGCAGCAGGCAACAGGCCTGGGTCTGGGTATGGGATGCGGGAGCGCCAGCAAAGCTTGGCGAGGCTGCGCCAGGCAGTTTACCGCTGCTCTGGGGTCCCATCAGCAGTTGGACAACATCCGGGTCCGAGAGCAGGACCTGCTGGACCTGCTAGGGAATGAGGTTGCGGGGCTAGGTGAGTAATTATTAAAATTATTAATTTTTAATAATACTTGTGTGTTCTATGCTATAGCTAATATTTTTGTCCTAAATAATAGCAAGCATGCTGCTTACATGCAGGGAAGTTAAGTTTTCAAATATTATGTAATAATCTGTTATTCCAAACAGCTGCTTAGCTTACTTGGCAGTACCCACCTAACCTAGTTATTGAATCGTACTTGTTGCCACTCGCTTGGACTGATGTGATTAGTGATGATTATGTAAGAAGTTCTGTAATTAGTTATTTGAAATTTCGTAACCGCAAGGTGCATGCCAATGCCACAAGGACAGTGCAGGGATGTTTGTGAACAACAACATCCATTTTTCAATGGAACCTTGTGCTGCAATCCTTTTTCGCCAGCCACACAAGCTTCCATTGACAAATAGAGGTTTGCGACCGCCCTATGGCCTATGGGCGATCGCATCGATTTGTAGTAGACGAGGGCGGTCGTTGTGACCTCGGCGCCGACCTAAGGTCGGGCACTAGAACCACAATGGCGTCCGCCCGACATCATTGTATTGATTATAATAAGGCCCTTAGAGATTAGTGCATTGGCCCGTCATAGGGGGTTGACTTGAGACTGAGAGATTGCAAATGAGATTTGAGAAGAAGGAAACATCATGATTCGTTGCAATTTATTATTAGTAATTCAAAAATGCAGTTTACTAAATTTGGAATAGGAGTGGACTAGGTAGGTAGGTTTTGGAAATTTGGAATAGGATAGGGCGGTCCGCGATATACTACTACTAGTTGATCTGATTTAGAAAAGTTCAATGTTATTGCGATTGCCTTTGTCTGTCAAATATATTTTGGGGAGATATTATTTATTACCACTAATCTTTTTTTGTCTTTATGTTTTACATCAGCATCCGGGGGCAGGAAGAGGGCTGAGGCGGGTGAGGGTCCGGGAGCTGGAGCTGGAGGTGCCTCCCAGAGTTCCTCGGCCGATGGCTCTGCTGGCCCCAGTAAGTTCTCCTGTTGTTAACATTAATATATTTATTCCCCTAATTTTTCTGCTCCTTTTTGAATAGTGTGACGTCTACCCATCTATATATTATTTTTCCAAATCCTCTTTGATGTATACATTTCTAAATTCTTCTTATCCCTGCATTATCCTATTTGCTTATTTTCTATATTTCAAGTTTCTCTACTTTATGTCAAACTGTCTCTAGTTACTAGTCTGTCTGTAGCTTCCTTTCTTCTGCTTTTTCAGTCAGCTTTCCCTCTACCCTTTTGTGGACTGCCTAGTGGTGGTACTCTAAGACTCAGAGAACCCATTGGTCACATAGTACTACTACTCCTCTGCTGTACACATTGCATGCCCATTGCCCAAGTAAGGTATTCTACGCATGTAATAGATGAGAAGGCTTAATCACTAAAACAAGAGAGTGGCAATGGTCACATTGTACACCCCAAAGTTGTCACTTCTTATTAGCTAGGTCTAGTATTATTAGCAGCAGTTGGTGAACTGATGACTGTGCACCATGTCTGGGAGGAAGTACAAGGAGGACAGCACCATTGCATTTGCCAAAAAAGGCCATATGATATTTTTTTCTCAGAACATCAGATTCATCAATCAATAGTTCCAGCCACTCCTTAAGAGCTTGTCTCTTGTCTTGACTTCAGGCTTTTTTTAAACTTTCCAACAACAAAATGCCCATCCTGATATTTTTTATAGAAGATACTGTCTGTAATATATCCAAATTGTAGTGAATGATGTGTGTGTTTTTTTTTTTATTTTGCTATAAAACAATTAATAGGGGAGGTGTATCTGGCATCTAAGAAATGTGTTTTCTTTTCTTTCTAGCCTCACCGACCACCAGTGCGGGGACCAGCACAGACGGTGCCAGCCAGTCGGCAGATGCGGCAGCAGAAGGGGGTAAGCCAGCCGCAGTGGCAGTCAGTGGTAAGTCATATTGCTTGCTTATTATTGACAATTAATTATAATTATAAGCTCACTGTAAAGGTGTAGTCTTGAAAACTTGTGAACAACAGGTGAACACAGCGGGAGTTGAAGTTGAGCTGAGTAACTAATGGCTGCTCCTATCTTCAACTCAGCAGAAAATGTTTCATGAACAAGACCTTTAACTATGGGTTGTTGGAAAAGGGAAGGATCAAAGGGGAAAGGTAAGATGAAATGTATTATATATGACTGAAAGTGGAGGTTGTGTGGGTGAAAGCGCCGGATGCATAAATAGTACTATAGGTGGCTGATGGCTAGGATGCATGGGTGGGTGAAAGATGGATGAAAGGTTGGTATACGGGTAGGAACGAAGCTTGTCTGGGTGGGTGAAAGTGTATGTGTGAAAGGATGCCTGCCTGGGTGGGTGATTGGAATACTGTGGTGGTTTCTTTTGATTGAAATAACCTTAAGGACACATGGGTGGGTAAATGTCAAATGACAAATGTATGTTGCTGAAAGGTTTGTACTTGAGATCATGAGACTAGAGTTAGACAGAGAGCCATGTTTGGAACTTTGGATGGATGGCTATATGGATGGATGGGTAGTTTCAATGGTGAAGAGAGGATTGAGAGAATGTAAAAAAACTTAAATGGTGGTGAGCAGCAAAGCCAAGGGTGAAGAATAAAAAAATAAAATACTCGAAGAACAATGCAATGATGAATGTAAAAATCCTTGGGAAGGAGGATAAGGAACTATGGTGCTCCTCTGTAGTGGTGTTCGTCTCACCTTTACTTGCCTGGAATGGTTTTTTCAAAGTTTTTTTTATTCAAATGGTTGAGGAGGTGGTATTTCAGACTCCTCCCTGGACTCACAGTATTTTTCAAGCGCAACATTATGTATCCTTCCTACCCACCATCATCAATCACCTCCCCCCATACCCATGGAACAATTTTCTATGTGTTTTGCTAAGAGCATTGTTTACAATTTGACTTTTTTCTTTCTTGATATGTAGCTCCTCCTGCTGCTCCACCGACCAGGCAGGAGATTGCTGCCCGGAAGCGGCTGTGGAAAATAAAGGCCATCAGGGCCGAGTACCAGCAGCTGGTGGCTGAGGAGGATGAGGCAGAAGCTGCTGCAGATGCCCCGAGCCCCAGCCAGGCCCCAACAACCATTATGAGTGCCACATCATGCGAAGGCTAGCGGATATTGAAGCCAGGCAGTAACGGGTGGAGAGGCACCTCCAGAAGCTCCAAACCCGCTGTTCGTGCTCTCTTCAGCCCCTATTTTAATCTGTTTTTGGGTGGGTGGGTGGGAGTTGGGGGATTGTTAGGTTTTTCTTTATTTATGGAGATTTATTGAACACTACTTGGACATTGGTTGGGGTTAGGAAGATGGGTGGGCCAGTTGTGGGTTTGGTATTTTGTTCAGGGAATAATAAACTTTTCATACTTTTACATTTTATGATATATGAATGATTTTCAAAAAATGTGGTGGGGTTATTGATTATTTGTTTTACTTCTGAGTGCTGCTTTTGCCGCAGCCAGTTTTAAAAGTCTGATGATAGTGTAAACAAAATAGTGATGCGGTACCCTCGCTTGTCCTACTAATCTCTCCTCCTAGTCTCTGCAGTCTACTCTGCTACAACTATATAATATTTATTAACCCCTAAGGACTCAGAGGGGGTGGGGAGTGAATTACCATTGTATAGAAAGATTGTCGTTCAACAATGATCAATCAACCAACGTTCACTTCTCTTACCTGATTAGATGAAGCGAGGGCTCCATGGTTTCCCAAGGTGCCATCATGGTGGTGGTAGTAGTAGCAGCATGCATTGCTAGCGTTTCTTTTGATATTGAAGGCAAACTCATCAGAACTGAAGCTAGGTTCCACTCCCTCCTAGGAGAACTAGAACTGTAGGATAAGGACTCAGAGAGTGGGGACTATTCATGAAAAGGGAAGTTAACAAACTGAAATAAAAAAAACTAGGTTAATGCCGTTACTAAATGCAAGCTTGATGACAGTCACCAGAGACTAGACTACTAGAGCAGACTCAGTCTCAGACACAAGAAGAGAGTATGATAAGAAATTAAAAATTGAATTAATCAGAACAATGTTGAACTACTACAAACTGTACGAAGTGGACAAGCTCAACCGGCTTAAATGCAAATTAATACAGTGCCTGAATGATGATGCTGGCAATGAGATGTTTTTCTGAAAAAAAATATCATACACTGTGCTGGCTGGGGTGGATATTGTATAATATATAGTGCCAGTGTGGGCTATATGAGCTTAGTTAAGAATAAGATCCTCCTCACCCTGCACTGAGTTGTTGTGTTGCTTTCACCACATCCGCCCCACCAAGTGTGTGATCAATTAATGGTGTAAAAATTGTTAAGTCACATCTCAATAAATCACACAGCCTGGGGGAAGAGGGTTAGGGGTTTGATGAATGGTTGGGAAGGGGATTGAGGGGAAGGTTTGACAAAGACAAACACTACACATGGACAGCACTCATCTTGGCAGCCGACCATCATAAATCTGTTATGGGAGGAAAAGGAAATGCATGAATGATGATGAGTGGTACTAGACAAGTACAGGAAAGTATATTAATTATGCAATTGTCTGTATGCCCCCAGAGAGACCCAAGATACATACATTATATTTATGTTCTGTTGTACCGGGCTTTGAAAGATAGCAAATACAATTAAATTATCTGTAGGAGTAAAAAGCAAACATAAACAACACACACAGTTGTAATGATTGAAGAGAAAAAAAAAGACACTGTATAAATTGGGAGTTGCATCTCCACATTCCAATTGGCCTGTCCACCTGTGCATCTTGGGTGCCTGGCGGATGCTATTTGGTATGGTAAGTGTGAGTTGTTTTTCCAGTATGGCACAGGGTAAAGGGCCTGTAGATGGAAAAACAAAAAGGATATTGAAAAATCAAGGAGAAAACAAAAAGTTAAACTGCATAAGGAGGAGTGCAACAAGAAGACTTTCAGATGCAGCATGGCTAAATCAGATTCTGTTTCCGGCAGTTACCTCCAACAACAGGCCACCCCCACCCAAACTCCACTTACCTTCGGGTTTGAGCCAGACAGCACTGAGCACACATACATAGTATACACACAGCAACATAGAATTTTCCAAATGAAGTAAAAAATATATGCACTGCTGTCAGTCACACCACACTCACCACCCACCACCACTACACAGACATGTAGGTCTGGTCTCTGTTGTTTACCTTTAGGCCACTTCAAAGTCATCATCAATCATCCAAATCGGTTGGTTTCAGTGAATTTGAAAAAATCCATCTTCTTCTGGTGGCACGCCCTGAGTTATTCCATCAATCATCTCTGATCCTCCTGGCCTGACTCTGACTGTGATTATGGTGGTCATGGTGTCCAACTCTGAGTCCGTACCAACAGTGTCCGACTCCCGAGTGAGTCCTCCAGACTCATCCACTCCCGACTCAAAATGCAATGGATCGGCCTGTAGTAGTACAATTTTGTTATTGAACAACAAGAAGGAAAAGATTGACCTGTGTCACTTTGTAGAATAGACATTCACAACAAACAACAATCACTCATCGTGCAATGCATGCCATCATTTACCTGTTCTTCCGGGGCAGTACCTCTAGGTTAGGAAAGGAAAGATAGGTAGTCAGGGCCCAGGGTTGGAAGCAGGCACACATTTGTTTGAATTCTCCATCCAATGTCTGGCTTGAGAGAAATGGGTTTTGGGTGAGTCAGCAGTGGACTTTACTTCTTCATTGATTGCACACAGTTGCAACTCTGATCCGGCAATAAAAAGAGTAAGACGGTGGGGATGGATTTGTGAACCAGAAAGACAGTCACACACACAAATAAATAATAAAGTAAATAATGTTCCTTAGCGATATCTTTTTTTAGGGGGCGTCAAAGAAAGAAAGAAAGTGACTGGAAATTGAAAGAGCCTAGTTGTCAGGGAAGTAGAGCTCATCCTCAAACTCTGGTGGTTCGCCCAGAAGTAGGTCACCTAACACACTACTTCCATGACCTGAGTCGCCGTCATCATCTTCCTGCTGTTCTACTTCAGGTATGGTGTAATCCGGTGGTATAAAGTGCTGATTCATTCTGATCATGGTTAACCTCTCCACGTTTTGGGGTGAGAGACTGGTCCTTCTCAGTGTCAGAACGGCACCAGCAGCACTGAAAACATGCTCAGAAGAGACACTTGCGACAGGGCCAGTCAGATAGTTTATCACCAGCCTGCTGAGCACTGGCCATTGACGCCTTTTCCCATACCAAAACATCAATGGGTTTTGATCAAAGTAGACCTCTGTTGGGTCATCCAGATAGGCCTGGACTATCCGCTCAATGCTCATGGGTGCTCCGCTATGCTCAGCCTCTTTTGCCTTTGCCTCAGCACTGGACTTAAGCCCTTGCTGTAGAAACCATTCCTGTGCCGATTTTGGGGCTGATGCTCCTGTTCTTGTTGTTGATGTTGTTTTTGGTGTTGTTGGTGGTTTTGGCTGCTGTGAGCCAACAACACTGCCCTCAGGCTCTGAAGTTGAACTTGAAGCTGTCTGCCCTGCAGTACTTGTTGCGCCCTGGAATAGCGAGCCTCTAATTCCCGGCTGTTCTTTTTCTAGCTGACTGGCTTCCACAGATATCCAAGTTTTGTAGTTTGCAACATCCCTGCCTGAAAAAGGGACGAAAGTGTGAAGTAATGGTTTGTACCGTGGATCCAGAACTGTGGCACAAATGTAATGGTTGGATGACACAATGCCTCTTTGCACCCTTGTATTTTCAGATAAGCGAAGGGTTAAGCTCTCCACCAACTCATATGCTTCTTTTTTTCCTCCACACCTGTGTACATTGCAGACACCCCCTTCAGCTGTTCCTATAGCATGTGCAACAATGGGATAGCTTGGCCCATAGTACAGTTCTCCTTGCTGACTTCACGTGTGAAGACCTCAAAAGGAAGTAGCATCTCTGTCAGGTATTTAACTAGGCCCCATTGGTCCATCTCAATGATCAAGCCTTTCACAGTAGCATCCCCTCTTTGCATGACATATTCATTGATTGGTCTGTACTGCTCAAACAGACGTTCACGCATGTAAGAAGTTGATTTCCAACGTGTTGGCACCTCCTGGATGAGTGCTTTAACTGGCATTCTATTATCACATTGAATGATCCTCAGCTGCTTCTGGGCTTTAAAAGAATGGCTGAAACAAAACCAAAGTTAAACCCTCTTGGTCGCAGCCATCCAAAGACCTTGCTGTCAAAGTCTTTCAGAAATGTCTTGCAGCAGTATGATGATTTCTCCATGCGCCGAACATAGGACCCTACAGTTGCCACATCAGCCATGGACTTAACGGGAGCACCACATGAGCATGGTTTGACAGACAGGCCTCACGCCCTTAGACTTCAAATTGGGATTCATCCTGGATGAGACCCCTCCCGAGCCTCGATTCAGTCTGCCCAAACCACGTAACATAGTGAATATTTTGCAAGTGTCACGTAGACGCATACGTTGGCACTCTAACCACACACCTTAGTCGGGTGTGTAGGTATTTCACTTTTTAATTCACGTTGGCACTTCATCTTTGCCACTGCACACGACATCTCTTACTTATACCGTGTCCTGAAGAAAGCGCGCCAATCAACTTAGTATACCTTTGTAACATTTAGCGGGAACGGTGATTATACTTAATGCTTATATTTGACACACTCAAGGCATAGTACAACTTTATCTAGGATACTTATTAACATGCTGTACCGATTTGAGTTGCAGTCTTACACTATGTTTTTAAACCATAAGTACCCTGACGCAGCGCCACTAATAGAAGTTTACAGGCATCAGGATTCATCAGAGGTGGATTGCTTATGTATAAGTTCACACTACACGTTCAGGCATCGACTAGCACGTCTACAGCACACCAGCATCCAGCTATAAATCATGAGACGTCTGTCATGCGACAACCGAGGGCATTGGATGCCAACCGGACTTAAGTGGAACTCACAATGAATGAAGCATGACATCAGACCAGGTTGGTGTGTAGAGGGATCTTGTATAATGCTATGTGTCCGACATTGGGGTGCCATGCTCACTTCAACCATGCTTAGTGATTGCTACCATTATCCGTAGCATAGTGAGGTCAATGGTAAGCCACTTTTGTTGTAACTCATCATTAATGACCTTGCGGATCACGGACGTCCACAATGTTTCAGCAGTATGAGATCTCTCCGTAGTGATTTTTGCTACAGTTGCAAATTTCCAAGCGGCATTAAAAATCCCAGCAGTGTCAACAACACCTGCTGCAGATATCTTTTCTCTAACCCACACAAAAGAGATCCAGTGTGCAGTGATGCACATGTAATCAGTGGCTTGGCAATTGGTCCACATGTCTGTTGGTCCACATGTCTGTTGTCAGGTGGATAGTGTGAACAGCACTCTGCTGCAAAGCTTGTCCAAGCACTTCCAGCATGTCGTGATGTTATGCTGGAACAGCAACTCTGGCGAAATAGGACCGGCTGGGAACCTTCCATTTCGGGCAGATGGCTGCCACAAATTAAAGAAAACCCACCCCTTCCACAAAAGAAAAAGGGAGGAGGTCCAGCGCTATCATTTTAGCCAGCTTCGTGTTGTACAAACGTGCTGTTGGGTGGTTGTGTCCGTACTGCCCCTCCGACCTAAACATGCTGAGAATGGTAGCCTGGATTTTTTTCTTTTCTGGTGCCACTGATGCAGGTGACTTCTTGACTCCAGATGTGAGGCTCAATGCCTCTTTTTCGTTGCAGTACTCTCTTGCCTGGGACCTCTTGGTGTCTCAGCCTGACTCTTGTGCCACTGCGATGTTACTGATGATGATGTGGGCGGTACCACTGCACTGCTGGGGACAGGGCTGCTTTGTGTAACAGAGAAAATGTCTCCCTCTTGTTCACCTTCCACCGTGTTCGGCTCTTCTTCTTCATCCCCTCCACCAACAACACGTGCAGTTTTTTGGCCGCTAAGGTGCGGCTTCCACTGGATCAAGTGGTGTTTTATCAGATGGGTTGTTTGGCCTCCGGTACCATAGTTTGTACCAAGCTTACCCCGACTAACACCTTGTCCACAAATGGAGCATATAGCAATGTTCACCTCCTTCCTGCTAACCGAAAATAAGTCCCAAACTGGGGAGGTCAACTTTCTGGCGCTGCTGGTGCCACTTGCAATGTCGGATAAACTGGTTGGTGGGCGTGAAGTTTGACTCTCTGCAGTACCTACTTCTACTGAGGTGGTTGTGGTAGATGTAGGTCGCTGCTGGCGAAATATGGCAGCTGGAGGTGGTGTCGGTGGTATCATCTGTGTTGGTGGTATCAGTGCCACATCCCTCACAGTAATTTGGGATGGGGTAATGTCAGTCTCCACTGGGGCGGAACTAATGTCCATGATGATTGGCTCATCATCATCCTCCTCTTCTACATCTACCTCCATAACTCTAAGGCTTCCTGGAACCTTCCTTTTCCCTAGCCTTGTCTCGTGGCGTGTCTCACTCTCAGACTGAGGTGGCTTTCAAGTGGCGTCTAGATCATCAGAAGGGGGGCTTGCAGAAGTAGTTAATGGACTAACCCTCCTTTTCCTTACTGGGGATCTGGAAGACAATGGATCTTCTGAAAGAGTGGCTTGCTCTTCTTTATCTGCAGGAATCTCGATCTCCTGAACTGCCCCTACTTCAGGAGGAACAACTACTATTTGGGGTGGTTGCGGCTGTTGTTGCCCACTTATCTGAGTTTCCTGCATTGATTGGGTACTACTTTGTGATAAGTCAAATTCAACATCACTGCTCGTCGGCATTGGACTCGTGATTAGACTGGCTGCCTCTGCGACAGACATGGGCTTGGGCCTAAGTTGGTGGGGTGGTTTCCCAAAAAATGTCTTGGGCGACATACTGGTCTTGGTAAGTGGCAGTGCCTTCTTCTCACTGGCAACTTCCTTGGTACTGGACCTGGTACTTTTCTTTGGGGCCATCTTCAATATGTCAGCAGCACGCAGTGGCACAAGTTGAAGAGATGTCTGTGGTCACACGTCACGTGACGTTGTGCACCGCAGGACTTCTGTCTGGCAGAACAATGGGTGATGTTGTCTCCTACTCTTTTGTGCCCCTAAAAGCAAAGAAGCAAGACGAACATCAGTAAAATGTGACATTCATTGTTGTGGTTCAATTACTACTAGTACAAACAAACAAATATAATATGGGATGCAGCATTCAGGGAGCTGCAGCTGACAATGGGTGGAAGCAATAAGCCAAGAGGAACACATGAAAGACCTGCAGGCGTATGGCAAAAGCAGTAAAGCACACTAACTGCCACCACAAAATGGCCACCAGCCACATGGTCACTCACAAGTCAAAACAACAACAAGGCCTGGAAAACAATGAACTCAAGCAGGCCTATATGGAGTTAGACACAGACTTTACAAAATAAATTACCCCTGGCCACATGGGGAGGCTCAGCAAAGGCAAATGCTGGCCCACTATTACAAACACACTCACACACTGGTCAGACAAAGGAAGCATGCTAAACAAAACAGCTTTAATGCAACAATGCCAAAATGAAAATCCACAGGGCTAAAAAAGGTTTGCAAGTTAAACAACAACCACACACATCCAACAAAGGCATTTATTTAACACACATGAAAAAAAGTGAAATACCAAAATAAACACATTTTGCATTTCAATCCAATGCCATCCATGCCCTAAATGATGTTTAAATTCAACAGACACCACAGAAACAGTTGTTTCATGCACCCATGACAGTAGCTCTGGGCCTATTGGTTGGAAAACCCATTGGCAGACTAGGCCACATAGTGAATCAACTCAAATCAATAATATTGCAAATGTATTAGAAAATGTAGTCAACTGTGCTACATTTTTTGCTGGATAAAAGAAGAAAAAATTGCATGCAAAACAACAACCAGCAAGAAAGCATTGCCACCACAAAGAAGGCTTGCAGGTCTAATGCAGAACCACCCTGGCTGCCTTCACAAAATGCCCGCCAGCCACATGGCCAGGCCACAACAACAAGAAAGGGAAGACACGCAATGCAGGCCTATGGCAAAAGCACACTGGCTTCCTTCACAAAATGGCCAACAGCCACATGGCCAGTCTACCACAAGAAGAAGAAGTAAGCCAAGAGGAACAAAGGAAAGACATGCGTGCCTATGGCAAAAGCACACTAACTACCACCACAAAATGGCCACCAGCCACATGGTCACTGACAACAAGCAGGAGGCCTGGAAAACAATGAACTCAAGCAGGCCTATATGGACACAGACTTTACAACATGGCCCCTGGCCACAGGGGGAGGAGGCTCAGCCAAGGAAAATGCTGGCCCACTATTACAAACACACTCACACACTGGCCAGACAAAGGAGGCATGCTAAACAACACAGCTTTAATGCAACAATGCCAAAACGAAAATCCACTGGGCTAAAAAAGGTTTGCAAGTTACACAACAACCACACACATCCAACAAAGGCATTTATTTAACACACATGAAAAAAAGTAAAATACCCCAAAAAACACATTTTGCATTTCAATCCAATGCAATCCATGCCCTTAATAATTTTTAAATTCAACAGACACCACAGAAACAGTTGTTTCATGCACCCATAAGTAGCTCAGGGCCTACTGGCTGAAAGGCCTATTGCAAATTGATTTCAAAAGTTAGAGAAAATGTAGTGCAACATGTTTCCTTTATAAAAGAAGAACAATTACTTACAAAGAAACAACTAGGCCCCTACTGAAACTACAGGCCACCCACCACAATAAAAAAAAAAGATGATGAAAAGTACAAAAAATATAGGTGCAATGCCCCAATCAAACAAACAACACCAATTTTCCAACTCACTTGTGAAATCTCAAATTCAAAAGTCCTCAAATCCAATGATGTATGATGCAGCAGACACAAAGAGTGATCTTTCCAGCTCCAAATCCAAATGAAAAGTGAACAGGAGATGGACAAATCACTGGGAGGAGCCTGCTGGACAGGAGCAGGAAGTTGGAGAGTCTGGGGCACTTCCTTCCTCTTACAAAAAAGTAAAAAAAGAAAAAGCCAAATGTCAATCTGAGGAGTTTTTTAAATCCAAATCGTCATTTTGAGAAGGTTTTGAAGCTGCTCGGGAGAGAACCTTCACCAGATTGCAGATTCTGCATGTTCAGGATCGCGTTCTTCACAAAACGTCCTCCGGAAGTCCGATGGCACGCCCAAATGACGTGTTCGCGATCGCACACTCTTGCGGGAGAGAGCGGCCAGCTACCAAATCTCATGGCACTCACGAACGGATGGGAAATCTCGTCGGCGATCGCAGGCACCTGGTAAGTCTCACCCGCGCACGCAAAAAGGCATTTTGGGCGCGCGACCACACAAAAAACTCCACTCCATTTTCCGGAAACTCTGCGTTCTACGCGGAATGCCGAATTGCCAAAAATATGCAAACTCCTCGAGCAGAGCGGAGTTTTACGCCCAGGGTTAGTTTGGGTTAGCCAAACACACACTCTAACGAGAACATTTCTCCATTTCAGTTTTTGAAGGACAATGCTTTCTGGGTCAAAAATATGTCACACTTTGCAGGAAGTTGTTATAGCAGTGGGAGGCAACTTTACACCCATTGGTTGGGCTCAACCTTTTGCCAGCCCAGTATGGGCAATAAATATGAGAGATCTGCAGGATCCCCTCAGATTCCTGCTTGAAACATCTGGAGAATAAGGATTGCCCAGCTGCATCACAAAAGGCTTGCACTTAGAAGGACTGCACCTGGCACACTCTTAAGGTTCCACAAAAGGACTGTGGACTCCTTGAACAGCAACAGGTAGAAAAGTGCTAGAAGAAGTCAATGGCAACATCCATTGAGAGGACTGCGCCAGCTGACGAGCTGTATTGTCCTAGACTAATCAGGTGCATTGTGGGAGATTGAATCGCAGATCCCAAGAGGCAATCCAAAACTTCTAAATCCTTGGCTGGTGCTACTGGACACTTTTCAACACAAAGGAAACTAATCAGAAGAATTTCTGAAAGTTTGGGAACCTTTTGTAAAGCTTTGGCAAAAATCTCCAGAAGAAGACTGGCTCGATGTCTTGAGTCAAGCCACCATCGTAGACTTCAGAATTGGCCTGACCTCGCTGGTTTGTCCCACTGAAAACTCTGGAGTTCCTCGCTGCTGATGCAGAGGAAAGGACCTCTAAGGGCTCACAGAGGCATCGCACTGCAGCAGGCCGCCGTCGTCGAAGCCTACTCCGGATCTGTGGAACAAGAGAACTCGTTATCGAGAGTTAAAGCTCCAAAAAAGTGACTAAGAGTGAAGATAAAATCTTCACCAGGACCTAGCGCTAAACCTATCTGCAACGCGCTTCATCATGGTCGGCCTAAAACTTTGAATTTGTCCTGGTCCAGCGCCAACAGCAAGTGGTGCTTTAAGCTTTTGGCAGTAGAATGCACATTTGTTTAATTCTAACTTCAATAATTCATATCCGAATTTTTCTACATCAGCTTTTTGTTGTTTTGGTGTCATTTTAAAGATAACAATATTCTTTATTTTTATAAAATGGTGTTTGATTTTTATTGTGCTGTCTCATTCACTTATTTATTATTTTGGTGATATATGATGCTTTACACACCTGTTTCCTAAGTTAAGCCTGACTGCTTGTGTGCCAAACTACCAAGCATTGAGCAAGGATTCATTTATTGAGACTTCAATCAATCAATCAATCAGGGGCTTTTAAAGTGCGCTACTCACCCGTGTGGGTCTCAAGGCGCTGGAGGGGGTGGGGTGCAGCTCCGAATCAGCCGTAAAGCCAGGTCTTGAAGGTGTGTAGGGTAGGGGAGCGTATGATGTTGACTGGGAGCTCGTTCCAGGCCTTGGCCGTGACGTAGGAGAAGGCTCTTCCGCCTGCTCTGGTTCTGTGGATGCGCGGGGTCTCTGCTAGGGCGAGGCTGGCGGAGCAGAGGTTTCTTTTGGGTATGTGGAATGAGACTATTTCATTGAGGTATTTGGGTCCGATGTTGTGGAGGGATTTGAGGCGTGGGTGAGTAGCTTGAAGGTCACTCTCTTCTCAACGGGGAGCCAGTGGAGGTCTTGCATGTGCTGGGTCATGTGTTCATGTCGTGGGGTTCCGAGGACGAGTCTGGCTGTGGTGTTCTGGATGGTCTGGAGTTTGTGTAGCAGGGATTTGTTGATTCCAGCATAGAGGGTGTTACCGTAGTCCAGTCTGCTGGTTATGAGTGTGTGGGTGACGGTCTTTCTGACTTCGGGGGGGATCCACTTGAAGGTCTTGCAGAGGATGCGGAGGGAGTTGAAGCAGGTGGAGGCGACAGCGTTGATCTGGCGAGTCATGGTGAGGGAGGAGTCTAGAATGATGCCGAGGTTCTGGGCATGATCCGTCAGGGTGGGTGGGTTTCCGAGGGCAAAGTGCCACGGGTGTTGTCCCAGGTGGTGGGGGAGGGTCCAAGGACGAGGACCTCTGTCTTCTCCGAGTTGAGCTTTAGGCAGCTGTTGCTCAACCAGGCTGCAAAGTCTTTCATTCCTTCCTGGAAGCTGAGTCTGGTGTCTTCGGGGTTCTTCGTGAGGGAGAGGATGAGCTGGGTGTCGTTGGCGTAGGATACTATACTGAGCCCATGCTGTCTAACGATGCCGGCGAGGGGGGCCATGTAGATGTTGAAGAGGGTGGGGCTGAGTGATGATCCTTGGGGTACTCCGCAGTTGATCTCTGTGGGTTCGGAGAGGAAGGGTGGGAGTCTGATCCTTTGGGTTCTGCCGGCGAGAAAGGAGCGGATTCAGTCAAGGGCGGTTCCCCGTATGCCGGTGTCGTGGAGTCTGGCTGCAAGAGTGCAGTATGAGACTGTGTCGAAGGCTGCGGAGAGGTCTAGCAGGATGAGGGCTGCGGTGTGGCCCTGGACGAGTAGCATGCGGATGTCATCGGTGGCAGCAAGGAGGGCGGTCTTGGTGCTGTGGTTACTGCGGAACCCAGACTGGGAGGAGTTGAGGATGGCGTTCTCTTTGATGAAGGTGGTCAGCTGGGCATTGACGATTTTTTTCTATGGCTTTGGCTGCGAAGGGAAGGAGAGAGATGGGTCGGTAGTTTTTCAGGTCCGTCGGGTCAGCCGAGGGTTTCTTGAAGAGGGGCTTGACCTCTGCCCGCTTCCAGTCATCGGGGAAGATGCCGGATTCGAAGGAGGCATTGATGGTGCGGCGTAGTTCGGGTGCTATGGTGGCGGTGGCTCTGTGGAAGATGTGCGACAGGCAGGGGTCCCTGGGGGCTCCTGAGTGGGTGCTCTTCATGGTCGTGATGGTATCTTTGGTGGTGACCGGTGTCCAGGTGGAGATGGTTGGCTGGCTGGCATTGCTGGAGGGTAGGGTGGTTTCTGTAGTCTGTTCGCTGAAGTTGTCGTAGAGGGCCTTGATTTTGAGGTGGAAGTAGGAACCAAGCTTGCTGCAGAGGTCCTGGGTCGGCGTGACATCCGTGGCTTTGCTGGGGGGTTTGGTGAACTACTGGATGACGTTGAAGAGTTCCTTTGAGTTGCCTGCGTTGGTGAGGATTTTGTTCTGGATGAAGGCCCTCTTGGTGGTTCTTATGCGTTGATGGAATTCTGTCATGGCGTTCTTGTAGGTGTTCTGGTCTTCGGTGGTTTTGCTGTTTCTCCAGCGTTTTTCGAGACGTCTGCAGGAGCGTCTGGCTTCTTGGAGGTCGGTGGTGAACCAGGCGGCCTTCAGGGGGCGATGTCTGTTGTGGTGGCGGAGGGGTGCGAGCTTGTCTGTACAGCTGGAGATCCAGCGGTGTAGTTCCTTGGCTGCGGAGTTGGCGTCGGTCGTGGGAGGGTGGTCGTGAGTGAGGGTGGAGTTGAGGTGCTCCTCTGTGACCTTGCTCCAGTTCCTTTGTGGTGGGTGAGGGGCAGGCTTGTGTGCAGTGGTGGTGATGAAGGAGAAGTGTACGCAGTGGTGGTCTGTCCAGAGGGGCTGCGAGGTGTGGCTGAAGTGGACGTTGGTCCCTACTGCGAAGATGGGGTCGAGGGTACGTCCGGCTTTGTGGGTGGGGGTGGTGACAAGCTGCTTCAATCCGAGGTTGGCGAGGTTGTCCAGAAGGGCTGTGGAGTCGGGGTCACTGCTGTTGTCGAGGTGGAAGTTCAAGTCTCCGATGAGTATGTAGTCTGTGGAGGCGATGGCGTGGGGTGCGATGAGGTCGGCAATGGTGGTGGTGAAAGAGGCGCGAGGCCCTGGGGGTCGTTAGGCGAGGGTGCTGTGAAGCGTGGTTCTGGGGTTGGCCTGGATCTGGAAGTGGAGGTGTTCGGTGTTGGAGAGGGAGTCACTCGTGCTGCAGGTGGAGAGTCGGAGGGAGCTCTTGGCTGTATCTTATTATGGATTGTGGTATTATTACTAGCTGAAGGTACCTACCTCCACCTACTAATAACCCACCTTCATACAGCACCCAAAGAGCTATAGTGAATATCATTGCTGAGTCCATAAGCCTCCTTTTTAATGTGTTGTGATTCATTACTGCTGATTCTATTTGATCTTTTGTTGGGCTTTGATATGCTATACCAGTGTTTCCTGAAGTTTGGGTCAGTCATGGCCAGATTTTTGGTGGTTCGGGAAATTTCAAGCACTAAATAAAGATTCCTTTAAATTCTGTGTTTACCTTTTAACATTTGCTTGTGATTTAAAGACAGGGCAAATGTGAAGGTATGTCTTCTGACAAATTGCTGCGGATTGGTGTTTACTTTTCTTTCTCTGACTGAACAGTCAGGGAATGTGAATGGAAAGGCTGTCATTTTTTTGCAACACACAACAAAATGTAAATCCCTGTAAATGAACTGTATGCATTTAGCAGTTAGGAAAGGAAAAATGAAGCACAGTATATGTAATTTTGAAGTGTTCTGGAAACAGAGATTTTAATACAATCCAAACAGATCAAGACAATTTAGTGGTAATATTCAAATGATGAATATGCACAAAAACCCGATTTCATCAAATTATAATTTGTGAGTTATACAGTTTTAGCAGTAAAACTGCCTGTCTGTTCAAGGTGAGTGGCCATTTCAATCGAAAATATGCTATGTGTAAATGGCATTGTGGTACTGCACGATGCCTTAGTTGCATTAAAAACAAAATCGCCCCACCTCATCTATATTGAAGCTAGATGGGACACAACGTTTGTCATTATAAAAATTGGGCCATGGTTCTAAAAGTTTTGGGAACCACTGCTCTAGAACATGACATCTAAATTTGAGAGATAACATGGGTTTTGAGTTCAAGGTCAAGAACTGATTGGAATACAGGATCTGCTTTACTATAATTGCTATTACTACTTATACTATGTATTTCTGTTTCTTGGTTATATGCGATCTGCCTTCAAATTATACTATGTATTTCTACAAATTTTTATATACTAATGTAACTGCATTGCTCTACATTTTCTGCGTATCCAAATTGTTGTTCTGGATAACTTTTTTACTTATATCCATTGAAAAGATGCTGGTCTATGTAAAAGTTTCTGACACCTTTGGACCTTCTATGCACAGTCAAATATGAATCAATATATCACTGGGTGGCCTCATAATTGACATAAAAATTGACCATCATTAGGCTAATTTAAAAGTGTTATTGATAGTGGCGATGAAGACTTCCTATATTGTTCTGCTACCAATGGTCACCATCCAAGGAACTCAAAAAAATCTCCTACCATCTATGAAAAGGGAGAACAGAGAAACAATGGCAATGGAAACCGATTTGGATGCTCTCCAGAATGGAAGGCAGTCAAGCAATGGACAAAAGTCTTTGTAAGAAGTATAGTCGCTAATGGATACATACACAATCATTAAATACACCTGCATCTAAGTTCAAGTAACACTGACATACATTGCTTGACAGGGTCAAAAAAGGGAAACATTGGGAAATCATATGGAGTAGGATTTCTCTTTCTCAATAAAAGTTGATTGTGTAACATGCATGCTAGAAGTTTTGTTTAAGGAATATCACTCCTGATCACCTTTTCAGAATATATTCTGTATCTTTCGAAATTAGTGCACAATTTTACGCTGACATGATAATATATTTAGGTTTGATAGCCCTGCTCCTTAATGCAGTGCGTTAGAGCAATTGAAAAAAACTTGCTGGAAGCACAAGGAGTTTCTCATTCACTTTGGGTGTTTTCCCTGCCAGGGTCCGGCATGCCTCTCATGGTGGACCCAGTAAGGGAAAATAATTAATGGTCACCACACCCTAAATATAGTGGGACAATGGTCAAAGCCTGTGGAGGCTTTTCAATCATAAACCCTGTGGTTCATTGGCATTTAGTTGGGCAGGTGAACCAAAATTTGGTGGAACAGGAACACTGCATATTTATTATGGATCTTCCATGCTGCCAATCTCTACATGAGCCTCTTAGACTGTTTGATTCCGTCATCAATGATTGTTTGCTCATTGATTGTGGCACAGCTTTCTCTGATATTGAGATACCCAGTTACCCACAAGACAAGCATATTTCATGACAAATACAACAATTTTTTTTTAAAATGTGTTGGCCCATACACACCCCATTCTTCACAATGTCTAAACTCTTTGACGCCTGTCTTTCTGTAAGTGAATGTTGCATTCTTCTCATCAATCAATCAATGATTCAAATGATGAATTTTGGTTATTCCAGAAGTATCTGGTTTATAATAAAATATAGTTGTGAATTCCCCAAAGATAAGATGTTACTTCTTAGATGATTGCTATCTATTCCCTGCCCCTTTAGGCTTAAGTAAAACAAATTTAAGGTCTGATTCCATGCATAAATCTCCACTTAGTATTTTTTGCAACACTTATGGCCTGATTACGACTATTGTGGTGTGGGAGAGGGCTGCCACACTAGCGCCCCGCTCCCACACCCCCAAAGTCATCTGCCACTCACCTGCCAGACTGCAAGCCATTTTGTGGTCTGGCGGGCAGTCGGCGCGGCCGTCCTGCGGCAGTGTAGTTCAAAGGCTCATATGTGAGACTTTAAACTGCAGTGCCGAAGGAGTGCCAAAGCAAGTTCCTGCATGGCATGATTTTGCAGTCCATGCTGAGAAGAAACTGGGGTGCATGCACACATGAGGGTGCACCATGTGTGCCCCTGCATGCACACCCATGCACAGGGGCACCAGGGGGCCTTACTTACCGGACCGCTACACTTTTCATGGTGGGATCACCGCAATGAAAAGTGCGGAGGTCAGAAAAGTCATAATATGCTTTGCGGTGCCACAGCGCACCACCAGTATATTGCTGCCCCAGACCACCACACCAACGCCGAGAGATCGCGGATCCCTGACTGTTGCAGCGGTCCCATGGTAGTCCGGCCGCCGAAGTTGTAATGTGGCAGGTAGACCACCGATGTGGCGCTTGCACCATGTCACTGGAGGTTTGGCGATCTTATGGACTGCCAAACTCGTAATTAGGCCTTTAGTCTGTTCCATAATCCCATCTAAGGATTATCTTTTTTCCACTTTTTCTGATTCTAATCTCGTTCTATACATATATTGTCATTGCTCATTATTGAAATATATATTGTTGTTCTGTGACCAATGTGTTAATGTTTTACTTTAGAGTTGTTGGTTTTATGACTTAACTGCTAGAATTGTAACCGTAGAATTATTAACTGCAGAATATTACTTGTTAAATGCTAACAGAAAGCTGCATAAAAATGCATGTGTCTAATTAGTCACCTATCTATAAAGGACATCGGTAAAGGGGCTTCAGAGATGCACGCTTACAAATTACAAGAACTATAAGATTTAGCATTTGCTCAGTACATGGAGAAACTGGCCTCACCTGAGAAAACACTTATGTGCACACACAGTGGCTAGCTTTCGCTAGCACCAGAGCTAAATGGGTGCAAGGGAAAGCAGAAAGCAGAGAATGGTCAGCTTTTTCACCTGTCTATTGTCAACCCCTATGCCATGTATTGGAAATAAATTGTTATAAAAAGATACTGCAGAGTGATGACGTCTTGCACTGAAAAAATGGCAATAATAAATGTTTCGACTGAAAGGATTTTATGGGGGAAGGTTAACGGTTGTGCATCCTTTCTACTTATGGCGGACACCTGTTTTTTCACTAGAGGCCCACCTGTATGGTAATGGACGTTGCAGGCAGTGCCTTTTTGTGACATGGTGATCTGTGCAATCATGCCAGGTAAGCATGCCTATCCATTACAAAATGTATTACTAGCATATTTTGTTAGACAATTGTACAGATGAAATATCTGTTTTTATAAATAGTCAAGTAGATTGCATAAATATGTGATTATAAGGCAAGCTGCATAGATGCATTTATGGGAGCAATGCCACAGAGGGTTGGGGGAAGAATCAATTGTTATTAGCATGCTTCATTGGAGGGTGAGCTTGCCAACGTAAAGGTGAGAGACCAGTGTTTCTCAGAGTGAGATGGCTGCTGTTACTGGAGCAAACAAATTGGAGAGGTTGCACAAAAAGAAATGGGCATTAAGAAAATAACTGTCCTACCCAAGTGAGCGGATTCTGTGGTTTCTAAGAAGCGGCAAGCGGAATGCTCATCCATGATACAGGGTGGATTGGGATGGGGGCACAGTTGGAATTTGTGGTAGGTACAGTGGTGGCTGACTTGAACCGAGTGTGGTGGGGTGGGGGCACAAACAAAAAATAATAATAAATAAAATAGATTTACCTAACTTGCAGCAGGACATCCTCCTCCCTTGGGTGTCTTCTGTAGGCTCAGGATGCAGTAAACTGCACTACCCAATCCTGGCGCTGCTCTCAAAGCATGAGAGCAGCACCAGGATTGGACAGAGCAGGCTCTCTCAGCACTCCTAAGAGCACTGAAGGCCTGTGCTTTCTCTAACCCAGCTGTCTAAGACAGCTAGGTTAAAGAACTTTAAAATGCGCATGCCTGGCTGGCCATCCCAAGACGTCCGGCCAAAGAGACATGTGCATTTAAAAGCTGCTGCTGCTACTAGGCAGCACTGGCCCCGCCCTGTCCTGACACTTAGTTCGGGATGGGTTGCAGAAAAAAAATAGTAATAAATACATTTATTGCCGTTTTATTTTTCAGCTCTGGGGCTTGTGGGTCAATGCTCCTCTGCTCAAATGGAGGAGCCGCCCCTGGGTAGGCAGAAACATTGCCACTGTTCTGAGTGTGACAACTGACGCGTCACTGGGCCTTCTTTTATCATGTTTGCATCATCTTCAAAGCAAGGCAAAAGGTATTGGCTGCACATTGTATTCTAAATCCCATGTGAGGTTTTTGAAAAAACTATTTTAATAAAGGTGAAACAATGGGCCTAATTAAGAAGAAGTTATGCATCGCTGCGCTGTGGCAACAATGGGTCAAAATCACTTACGAAACTCTACGTAATTTTTTTGCGACATGGATGCACCATATTTACGGTATGGCGCACCATATCATAAGCTGCGAGCTATGTTAAAAAAAAATGACACTGGAGCCGGCATTATGGCGATGTAAAAACTGACGCATCTGATGTAAAAGTGTCATAAGGCAGAATAGCATTATTCAACACAAGCCAAATAACCTTAATGCCACTTTTTATTGTGTGTAATGTGAAAAAATGGATGGAAAACGACGCAAATAAAAACAAATATACCAGATTTCACTGAAGATAGCCATGGAACAGGGAGAAGAGACCAGCTGCAGGACAACAACCCCTACAACCCCAGGACTAGCCAGGATGTCCAGGCAAACTTCCTGAGGAAGAGGAAGTGCACTTTAGTGAGGAGGAGAATGAGATCCTAATCACTGAGGTGACAGGCCACAAACACCAGCTGTATGTCACCTCAAAATTGCCATTATGAATGAAATAAGCCATTTGACAATTCATACAGGCCAAGGTAAACAGCGTGGGACAAGCAAAGAGGACAGTGACCAACTTGAATAATTGCTGGCATGACATAAAGGGCAGGACGAAGGAGAAAATAGCAAACAACCAGCAGGCAGCAATGCAGACTGAAGGAGGGAGCCCAGCGGACCAGGAGGAGCTGGATGCCCTGGAGGAACATGTGGCATCTACCATTCCAGAGGAGTTAGTGGCCGGACTTCCAGGACAAGACAGTGCAGCCTATGAGGGACTTCAAGACCTACAGGGTAACTCGCAACAAGGGTCAATATGTGCAAAAAGGTTATGTCGTGAAGTACAGCTAGCTAAGTACAAGCGCTCCACTGTGCCATGTGCAGGGCAAAGGGCCGGTATATGGGTCATGTACTGTTAAGCATAATATATACGTCAGTCACACTGGCCAGTTGAATGTTGCACAGCTCACTCTAGCTCCATAATGTTATTCACTTCTATGTGACCTCAGTCACCAGAGACCTGTGCTGCCATGATCCTCACTTTTTGTTGCATTCTGGTGGTGCTGGTCTCTCAATCACATTTGTGTTGTGACGCTAAACTACCCTGCGTGGCTTTGAATGGCCTCATAGGTATGGAGTAAGGCAAAATAGTGCAAAGCGCTACCTTGCCTTACTCTACGCCCATGTGGCTCAGACTGGACTCCAAGTGATAGGTCTGCCCTGTGAGGCTCCGGGGCATCAAGAAAAGTGAAGATATGGGGGAACACTGGGCTTGTAATAAGCACCTGGGTGTGGGGGAGAATGCAAGTGATGCACACCAGAGGACCATGTGTGTTGAAACTAAACATGGTGGGACTTATTGACAAGGCCATTGCGCCATTGATGCGTCACTTTTTGTGATGCATCAGCAGCGCAATGGGCCTGGCCAAATTAAAGTCCACCCTGCGTGGTTTTTCATGGCCTGGTAAATATGCCCCCTATCACGCATTACTCTGTGCAAAAAGGACATTCCATGGGTGTTGCTGTGGGTGTTCCTATGCAACATCCATGGAATCTGACACACTCCCAGATTTACAAGGTCTCGTAAGTAGAGGCTACGAGGAGAAATACCTTTATTTCTCTTTGTTTTCACTTTTTTCCTTTCATTCTCCTGCTTACATAAAAAGAGGAAAACCCCTCTTGTGATTGTATTTGTGCATGAAGGAGTCCCTTCTTGCACAAAAACCAATCACCACTACAGCACAGACACCCTTGACCGAAGTCGCAAGGGTGGCTGCATTGGAGCATGGCAGCCATTTGCGCGCCAGTGCAGGGGAAAAGTACAGGAATGTGCCGTATCTCATAGATAGGGAATATATTCCTGTCCTTTTCTTTTGCTGAATAGCAGCGGAGCAAGAATCCTTGCGGTGCTGTCCTATGCCAAAACCTCATCAGTGACGCCCAGTGTGTGGTCCTGGGGGTCATCTGGTAGTGCAGTGCACTGTAGTTGCTGGCTGAGCACATACAACTGCCAGTGTGTGTGGATGTGGAGCTATTGCATAGGAAGTATGTGAGAAGGCGGCACATGTGTACAGCAAGGTTGGCTCACAAATACACATGCACTGCTGTGTCTGACAGTGTCACACTTGTGTTGTGGTTGGGTAGGCATGACAGAGAGGAGCCCATTGTGGCCCTACAACCTACATATGATGTGGCCCTGGGTGAAGATGGAGCATTTGGCTGGAGGAAGTCTGGAGGCAAAGTGTTTCACCATGCCACATATGTCAAAGTCAGAGGATGTGAAACAGGGATCAGTCAAGGTATAGGACGAAATAGTTTGCCACTACAAAGACCTTGAGGAAGGAATAGTAGGTGGCTGAGGTGAATGGCTCCAGTTGTATGGCAAACCTGGCTAGGTACTTGACACCAATTCCAGCACTACCACTATGTTGGGTTTTGGTTGACCCACAACCCACAAATACAGGCTGCCATGATAGTCCATTAGATATGGTCACCCGTACTGTTGGTGTTGTAGGCACATGCGACTCAATGTAGGATCGGGTTACATCAGTGTGTGCCAGTGAGTTGTGTCCCTGGTCCAAAAAAAGAAGTGCCAGAGGAGACATGCACATGTCTAAGTGAGGGAGCCTAAGTCAAACAATGTGTGATACTCTGAACATAAACTTCCCTTCCAATCATAAAATGTGGTGAACGTCCATGCTAGCAATCTACATAGTTTTACTGGGCCCATCCCACTAAAATGGAGTCAAGTGTGAATGGACTTAAATCACATCAGTATCCACCACTCAGAAAACCTTCCTAATAACATGCCCTCACACAATCCTGCAGTGTATCAAGGTTTGAAGCTATGTGGAGGACATGTGTGAAGTACAGACCCCCGGCCACGTGAATGCACAATGTGCATGCAAGACACCACAACAAGCTAGAGCGCTGTGGTGTACTGTGAGAAAGGCAGACTGCAGGTACATAACTAATTCATTTCCCAAGCCACATCACTTCCACAGGAGCGAAGGGCTGAGTAGTGGTCATAGGGAATGCTGGCTCCCCTGGGATTATGGTGCAATGTGCATAGTAGTGGTGTCAATACGTTCAAATATTTGGGGGCATATTCATAAGCCCAGTGCACCACTGGAGCTTCACTTATAAAGATGTTGGTACAATCCACTGGCCTTATGCATATCTACAAGCACATAAAGCCATCCTGCGTGGATTTTCTTGGCCTTGTAGACGTGGAGAGAGGCAACGCAGCGCAAGTTGCTGATTGCCTCATACTACAATGGGGGAGGTGTGCCATGGGGCTCATGATGGGTGTTCCCATGTAACAGTCTTGGCATTTAAGACATTCCTAGAATTATAACAAGCTGTGAACCTGGAAATGTGTCAATATCTGAAGCCTTCCCAGGGGATGTGTAGGGGAGGAACAACTAGGAGCAATCACATAATTTCACCACTAATTTGCCTCTTCCTATGTATGCTGCATTCAGTAGCACAAACAGAAAGAGGAAATAGCCACCATATCTTTTTTTCTGGTCAGGATAGTGCCCCTTCCTGCACTAAAACAACCATCCCAACAACGCATGCACTCCAGCAGCATGGTGCAAGGGTGCCTACATTGGTGCATGGCAGCCATTTCTGTACCAGCACCGTGGAAGATGACAGGAATGCACAGTATCTTATAGATATGGGGCAGTCATGTCTTATTCTGTTTGATGTAGGGCTGCACAGCAGGATGCTTGCAATGCTGACCTATGCCATAAATTTGTAAATTACGCCATGATTGTCACCCTTTTCACACTTGTGAGCAACTGACAAGGATCTCCATCAACATAAATCTTTTCCATTCCAGAGGATGAAACACCTACTCCTGACCAGCATCATGACCTGGAAGTGGATCCTCCGGAGGATGACAGACTGCCAAGCCTCGATGAAGACACCCTCCAGGAAATCCTAGACTCCATCCAAACACCCTCTCTGGTCACGAGAAGGGCCAACAGCATGCAGGGTCTCCACATGATCTGCCTCTCTCACACCAAACACCACCTGGCAGCCCACCCCTAGCACATGACTCTGGGGACCCATAAACAGTTTTCCAACATTGTGTGGTAGGAGTGCAGTGTGAGCTGGTAGATGAGGTGCAGGCAGGGAGGGAGACCATGGTGGGCACCCTAGATGCCTCAGCCCCAATAAGGACACCTCAGAGGATGTAAGCGGCACCTACTCTCCTCTCCATGGCTTGGTCCAGTCCCTGGCTGACATTGATGGTGTCATGAGGAAGAGGCTTGAGCAAATGCCCTTCCAAAGTGGCACCAGCAAGGTTGCCAACAAGCTGGGGACATTCCAGAACATCCTGAAGTTCATGGAGCGGAAGCAGGACTCCTACATCACAACAATGGGGGCCTAACACCGCAATGTTGCTACTGTTCTTGCAAACCAGCAAGTAATTCTCAGTGTTTTGCTGTCTTACTTGTTGATGCAGTTAAATGCTGCTGGGAATCAGGGGCCACATCTTCAGCCCATGATCTGTGTGTGCCACCATTGACTCCCAGAGTTTTAACTCCAGCATCACGTGAGGTACCACACACATTCAGAGGATGATGATGTGGACTTCAGCTCTTTGCAAAGAAAAACTGCCTGGTAACATATCTCTGTGTCACATGGTCAGTTAATCCAATGCCATGGGCTCATGCCCATGCCATTGTATCTCTCAAAAGGTACTGTCCTACATTTGCTTGCCCACCTATTGATCTCATAAATGTGTGGACTGTCTATGTGGACTTTCTTTCATAATCGCACTTGGATCTTCCTCCTCACTGGAACATTCCTCTCCTCAACATGTCCCATGACATGTATCCGCCATGAAATGTGTTAGGTCATCCAATGGCTCACTACCTCTGTTGGGGTTGTTGCCCCAATGACTGCGAGTTTCTCCTTGCTCCTTGGTTGATGTGTAAATAAATATAGTTTCACTTACCAGCATGTTGCATTTCTGGTCATGAGTGGAGTAAGTAGTCCCTGGTGGATTTGCCGACTCTCAAGGCACTATCTGACATCTACAGTATCATGTGGGTCTGAGGTCCAGGGGTAAATATGCACAGTACATACAAAACAGTATATGTGATCCCTAACTACTTGTAATCCAAGGTTAAATGCATGAAGTGCAAAAATAGTCAATCAGTCAATGGGAAGACTAAATGTTGGTTCTGGCCAGGTGGCTGATACAAACATGCATACTAGCCAGGAAACAACAGTGATGCTGCTACAAATTGATGCTAGGGAGAGTGTGTAAGTGACTGCCATCAAGGTGACACCAAGCACATCCTATATTAGTCACAATGGTTTTACTTTATCATCCATACAAAACATGTTGCATCATGTAGACACACAGTTTTGACCTGTGTGTCCGTTCACAGCAAGAGTGTCACTTACAGTGAATTTCAATGGTCATGCATGACTTTGCATGCCAAAAAGTTGTGTTTCCTAGAGAAAAGTCAACTTTCATACCATTGAGTCACTTTTCCTACTCTTATGTAACTTTTAGTGTGCATGTGTGACTTTCCATGGATAAAAATGAAATTTATTACAGAAAATTATCCTTTCATACGAAAGTGTCACCTTTCATAGTATAGTGTAATCTTTCCTTCTAGAGTGTCATCTTGCCTACTGAAACATGTTTGTTTGCTGACACAGTGCTTGTCAGGACTCAGTCCGGGACACTGGCATGTGTCAGGGACTCTGGCAAGGACTGGTGGCAGGGAAGACAAAGTAGGCAGAATACTGCGTACAAAGCTGCCCACGATCACACAGCGAGTCAAAGGAAAAAGTGAATTCAAAGCGGAAGCTCTGTACAAGAGAATAAGAGAGTTAAGACTCAGAAAGGGTAGACACTCAAGAGGCAATTTAACATTCAGAATAACCAACACCCAGGACTGATGTGCAGGACATATATATAGCATCAACAATAAAGGGAATGTGGAGTAAAGTACCTCTCTGGAGCTCCACATGGCTAGACTGAAGTTCAGTAAGTTTCTCACCCACAATTGCTGTTACAGACACTGACTGTAAATACCCACAATTAGGATATACAAGGAAAAGGCATGGTCTGTAGAGCTGATACCTATGGTGATGTTATAAATGTAACTCAAAGACAATACTCACAGTGAACAAGAAACACCACCGAGGTTGTCAACTGTACCCACGGGTCCTGGCGATCAGACAGGAGCATGCACGCAGTAACAGCAAGGGTGTAGAACTAAATACAAGCACGACAGACAAGGAGCTAGCAAGGAGGAGTGCTAAAACAGAAAAGGAAGGAAATCACAGGGCACCCTTGGCAGAAAGCAAGTAACAAACATACAAGGAACAGCCGCAGTAGTTAAGAGTGGTGGGCCGGCTGGGGGGGAGGGGGGGATTTCGAGAGACGACACCAAGTGAAAATTAAATAAATAATACATTTTCCCTCTTGGTCGTTTCTCGAAATCCCCCCAGCCGGCCTCACCGCCCCACCGCTCCTACCTGCAGCTGCCGCGGCTGACAAGGAACCTAGAAGCAAGATAGCAGGAAAAGAAAGACAGCAAACTAGGAACTGGAACTAAGAAAATGGGAAGAAAGGCAGGGACTGTAAAAGGATACACAGAAGGAGAGGCTACAAAGATATACTAGAATAGTGCCGGTTAGGGAATCAAGGGAACAAAGTAGCACTGAAGGCAGTGCTGGTTCAGGAACAAGAATTTAGCTAAAGCTCAGGAGTCAAGGTCACACTATGTGGCCCCCTGGTGGTGGGCACGAGAATACGGGGAGCGAATAAAGACAGTGCTATGGATTTTGTCAAGGCGCAAGTAACACACAACACTTGACGGTGCATTGTTTTCGGGGGATTGAGGTTGATGCCTGGCATTCAACCTGATTGTACACTTCTGAGGGCTACTTCTAGGTTGGTGAAATGTGTGGACGTAGATATTTCCTGGAATTGTGACATAAACACAAAGACAAGTAATAGTTTTAAATATTTATCATCATGTTGAATCTTTCATTCATGTTGTTTCATGGTCCATTCACAAACAAGTGTTTCATGTAAAAAAACGTTGCTCAATGTGTGCATGTCTGCGATTGCCTGCAGCTGTATTCTGAATGTCTCACACCTCGGCATCCTCCTCTTCATCATTGTCCTCCATCTGGTCCTGATGTTGTAGGTCACCGTCCCAGGGGACATATGTCCGCACACAAATGTTGTGTAGTATTGCACAGACCAAGATGATCTTGCAGACCATTGAAGGGGGAGAAGAGCAATCTACCCCCCAAAATATCAAGGCAGCCGAACCTGGCCTTCAGCAGTCCAAAGGTTCTTTTGATGATGTTCCGGGTCCTGCTGAGAGCCTGGTCATAGGTCTTCTCTGTCTCAGCCTTGGGGTGTGAATCGGATGTCATGACCCATGGCTGGCTGGTCAGCTGAAAGTGAAGCAAAAGGACAACTGTCAATACTTTAGAAAACGGAGACTGACACATAGCAGGCCATGTGCATCATGTGTAGTTACATTCGTCCTGGAATGCTGTAGGTTAGCCCTAACTGAAAACTATTTTGAATATGAAGGTACCCTGTTCGCACAATGCCACGGCACATCGATGGGCAGTACCTTTGCCCCTAGTGTGGCAGGGCTCTACGTGAGTAATTTTGAAAAACAAAACATTCAAAATGACCGAAATCTGTACGTTGGAAAGATACGTTTCTGGAGACGATACATAGATGACGTCATCATGATCTGGGAGGATACCAACGAAGTTCTACAAAGATTTCTGGAATGGATCAACTCAAAAGATAACTGTTTGAAGTTCACCTGCCAAGCAGACAGGAAACAATTAGACTTCCTAGATATCACGATCTATGTGGAAAATAACACACTTCAAACAAAAACATTCTATAAACCTACAGCTAAGAACAGCTTGCTCTCGTATAACAGCTTTCACCCCCGGCCACTGAGGGACAATTTACCATACAGCCAGTTCCTGCGTCTCAGACGCAACTGCAGCAAACTAAAAGACTATAAAACTCAAGCAGAAGAACTGAGCCAGAAATTACAACAAAGGAACTACCCAACAAGAACAATAAACAAATGTCAAAAGAGAGCATGTAACCAACCAAGAGAGTGTCTACTAAATACCACACCGAAAGAACCACCAGAAGAACGATTGACATGCGTCACAACGTACAGCACGGCCACAAATGCAGTAAAAAAAGATAGTAAATAAACACTGGAGAATTCTGACATCAGGATCCCTACAATGGCCCAAGCCAAGGTTTGCGAACAGAAGAACACGGAACATAAAAGACATACTTGTCCATACAAGACCAGCACCCAAGCAGAGAAGTGAAGGAATCACTACAGCATGGAACCTAAGCCCTATAATAGGACATTACCCTTGCGGATCTTGTTCCATTTGCAAATTAACAAAAGTAACTAAGACCTTACAGCTCACAACCACTCTCCTATGGACAATAAGGAACCACACTAACTGTAACACAACCCATGTAATTTACATGATTACATGTCCCTGTGACCTTAAGTACATAGGGATGACCTGCCGCAAGATTAAACAACGGATTTGTGAGCATAGGAGCAACGTCAATTGTAAAAGGACGACAACCAAAATGAGTAAGCATTACATCGATTTGAACCACACGATTAACGACTTGCGTTGGGTAATCCTGGAAACATTGCCTGTAAAAAGTCACAACGCAGAGAGGGTGCTATTCGAAAAGGAACAAAGATGGGTACACCGCCTTCAGACAAATACCAGAGGGCTGAATGATAACATTCCTTGGCATGCCCTAATGAGATGCCCAGAAATGATATGCTGCGTTGATAAAGAAATCAAATATTCTATTACCACGCCACATACCTCTGAACTACTGATGTAGAGCAAAAACGTGAACAGACGATCTCATTCGTGCATAGCCTTCATCGGTGTATAACACAAGACTATGCAGCACGAGATACCTACTCCAATTTCTGAAATACTGATACAAACTACAGAGGTATGGAAACAAGCGATCTCGGCATTTCACACATCTCTATAATGTAAGATGCCAGCTTCATGTTTAGCTCTGAATTACTGACAAAAGACAAAAGACACTTGGAACATATGAAATCCAACATTTATTTCTCACATATGAAGGACACTTAACAAGGTCACTTAAACCATACCAATGAAATTATGGTGGTCATATGAGTGTGGATACATTGAATAACAGAAGGTTCTGCTTGCCGAAGATTCCCAAAATTTTCTGGTAAACAAAAGATCGAAAATAAGTAATGAGCCATTAGATAAGAATATATTTAAGAATTTAAATTTCGCCAAAACAAGAGCATGTAACTATTGACATCGGCGTACCACGCATTTGTAGAACCTACCTACCCTCTTCAAAGCACCGGAATGTAGAGAATAGGGACTCATCACGGGCAACTATAAGTCCAGAATTAAGCAATGGGCCATTATAATGATTGATATTTATAAATTTACAAACTGTGAGTATGTAACCATTTACAACCTTGTGCCATGCACATGTATAGTCTATCTACTCTTTTCATAGCATCTGTCAGTAGATAATGCAGTCTCATCACGGGCTCGCGTTACCCGAGACGCCGTGAACAGAGCCAGCACAAGTCGAGACTGAGCGAACATCGGTGAGAGACGCGAGACACGCTTGTCCTACACACCGCCACCAAGTAAGAATATCTAACCCTTTCTCTCCCTTTGGAGCAGGTCCTCAGAGCCGTCCGGCTCCTCGAGGAAGCCCGAATCAGGGATGACAGAGGTAATTAATGCATTAACCGCGATGCGCAATGAAATATTAACTTGTTTTCCGCCCGTTAACTTTCTCTGAAGAACAATGCTGATTACAATAACGATCAGCCCATTGCAGTAGGGCGCTCTTGAGATATCTAAGAAGTCATGTGTAAACATTTGAAAGCAATATAATAGCTCTTTGCAATCACGCATGCTGTTTTTTAAATATTAGCCATGTTATAAACAAGAGCGACTACACATTTCATTAAGGTCGTGTAAAGCATTTCAAAAGAGCCCGCTTCTAGGAAACAACTCTATCAACATCTACGAACGTTGTGTACACCTCGTTGCAGTAAGGTCACGTAAAGCACTTCTAGAGAGCCCGCTTCTAGGAAACGACTCTACCAACATTTATGTACACCTCTACTCTATGAGAGGTAATACACACCGCTCACGAGCCATAACTCGGCGCGTTAATGCTGCCAAAACCAACAGGCAATATGTCATACTGAAGGAGCATGAGGCCATGATAACACACACGCTCCTTTCACTTCAATTATCACAGCAAAAAACAGGCGCGGCACGATACACACAGGTTTAATACTGAATAGACTGGTACAGCGACCATGTGTCCTTAATGAAGCCCCAAAACAATACGTAAACACACAGATTTATCACACATATGAGAACCCTACACATCTAACTCGAACTATGTCTCACTTTTGAGTTTTTTACCAACATACTACATATATCAAACTGAAAACGCCGCCATAACTTCGAATGACGTGTCTTTTAACCTTAGTGCATACATCACGCACATAATGATAATAGGAATCGTAATCCAGAAACTTTTTCCCTCGCATACAATCACAGTTTTAGCAATACACCGACTGGTCTGTCAATATTAGAGGCAAATAGCCTACATAAGCATCACCAACAAGAGGTCTTATTGTTCAAAAAAGAAAAGTATACAATTGCACCTTTCTTTTCTTTATTTCCAGTCACAGGTACAACTGACCTGACTCTACAAAAAAATGGAGTGGTAAGTTAACCACCCATGGTAGTGGCCACAACACGCCACTACGAATTCACCGGTCCTGAAGAAAGCCTCTAGATGAAACACGAGGCTGAAACATGTCGACCACCATCAGTGCGGTAGATTGGTAACTTTATCTACGCACGCACGCACGCACGTACCTTTGTTTTTACTTTCTCACACCTCCTAATTCATTAAAGTATCTACCGACAAGGTGGTGTAGGGAATTTTATACTCACTTCACAAGGACACCTTCCCTCCTTTCACTTTTAATTTCTGGATCCTACTGTAACACCAGTTGGTCCACTTCCGGGTGGAGGTCAGCAAATTCTCAAAATAAACCCTATGATTATGCTGTCATGTTGAACAAAGGCGGAGAACCAAAATATACCGCCCCTATCTTGTGTACATGAATGAGGGTTTTTTACAGAACGAAAAACATGACCCTGGTACGCAGGGCAAGTGTTCCATTCTCCCCCCTCTTTTGATTATTTGTTACATTGTCATACATATTTCTAAAATTGTTTTCACAATATGTGTTAGTCATACAGCTGTTGATAGGGTTGACATTTTTCTCTTCCATTACTCTGTGTTGTAGAAAATGCTGAGCATGGGCTGATAGATCATACACTTCTACATCATGACTGTGATGTAGATCCTGTTATTTTCTGTGATGTCTATTTGGAGTAGCTTGTGACCAGTCAATGTTATGTGCTCACTCAACATGTGTGGGCTTGCCGATTGCGGTACATATTTGGGTACTTGGTCCTCTGTAGGTAGATGTTGACATAGGAGACATGCCTTACATTGACACATGCATATGTCCATGGTTAACCACAGATATGGGTGATTGGGATACATGACATGCCTGATGAACCATGAAAGGGGCATGTAGACACCCCCATAACACCCATGGAAAGCCTCCCCTGCACACATGGATGCTACACTGCATTTGGGTGAGCAATGCATTGCTCTGTACCATTCCACCATTAAACGGAAGCCATAGTGGCTTTGTGTGTCTTGACATTAGTAACTTATGGGTTTGCCTGATATGTACCGTGATACATGGTGCATGTATGAGCCACACCCCTCTTACTGCTGTTCCTATCTGCGTCAACAGACACAGTCAGGGGTATTATGTCATCCATTACTATGCGTTAGTGGGTGAGTTAGGAATTACAGTTTAGCGTACCTACAAGCAGGCCATTCCCATAGTGTCCTTTCTGGAATCTGTCATTGAGGATACAGAGCCTGAATATGTATGCATCATGCACACTGCCAGGGAATTTGGCCAGCACGTTGGTGAAGAGGCCCTGATGGTCCACAATGGCCTGGACATTTATTGAGTGGGTTTGCTTCTGGTTCTCTAGAGATGAGATGTGGCTGCAGGGGGTACCAGTTGCAAATGAGTGCAGTCCATGGCACCCAGAAAGTGTGAAAACCCAGCAATGGCATAGCATCCTTGTTTGGTCTCAAGCTGCAGTTCCTGGGTGTTGGGGAACAATAGGTAGCTGGGTGTCAGGTGGATGATGGCATCCAGGATGGATCGAAGGAATGAGAAGAAAGATGGCTGGGAGATTACAACCACTCTGGCGGTTGTGATCTGGAAGGACACCTGATGACAGCAAATGTAGTACCACCATAACCTTCACCTGTGGAGGGATTCTGGTAGCCCGGTCAGTTGTTGGCTGAAGGATTTGGGCAATCAGGTGTAGTAGGTCTACAATGAACTGCCTCCTCAGCTGGTAATAGGTGATTATCTCATCCTACCTGAGTCCTATTAGGGTGGTCCTCTGGTAATATATGCGCTCCCTCCTCCTGCGTTGCCTTCGTATTGGTGGGGGGGTGGTGTGGGTGGTTGGGGTGGGGTGGATGGTGATAATCATCTCCGTGCAGCTCCCAGCTGCAAAATAACTACCTCCAAGGTGTAGTTCTGGTTGCAAAACCGTCCTGTCCAGCTTCTCTTTATATAGCAAAGTCAATGCATCATTCCTACGTGCGGGTTTCACAGGCGCATGGATTTGGAAGTTACCGCACCGCTGCGTCACTTCTGCAACCACTACTTCACTTTTCAAAATTGTCATAAATATCCATGCGTCACTTTTACACTGGAAATTTGATAGAACGCCTACCTTGCATATATAAATACTTGCATGGCGCAGCAAATTCAATGCACGCTCCTTCTGCCGCACAAGACCAAAAAGTGATGCATCCTCAAAGATACATCACCTTGTAAATATGATTGCACCACCAATGCGTCAAAAAGTTTGAAGCATTGGCAGAGCAAGCACCTTGTAGATAATCTCAAATGTGTTTAGCAAACTCACCATCTTAATCTGCAGGCCACCTTAAATGTAAGGGTGACCACTGTCTGTTCAAGTTAGAATGAAAGCGTTAAATACATTACAATGCAGAGTGGGTGCAAGACATAATGAGAGCAAAAAATATGTAAGGATTGAAATATGTGATAGTAAAGGAAATCTGTGGAAAGGGGCGATCTCTTCAAACATATCATGAGTGACTTTTCGCATTATTACACCAACTGAGCCCCTCTGAAGGTAGCGGCGGTCCTTTTGGATAGCACTAAAGCATTCAATTCCATTGACTGGGAATACGTATTCACAATTCTGACCCATATGGGGATACCCCTGTAATTTTGCGGTGGATTGATTTACGTACAGTAGCCCGGTAACTCAGGTGCGTATCAATGGTAAGACGTCTGAGGTGCTGCACATCCAGAGGGGTCACACAGTAGGGATGCCCTTTATCACCGATATTATTTGCAATCATTCTAAAACCACTAGCGGGCGTGATCAGTCAGTGACATGCAGATTCCTCATTACAATTCCATATGCGGCCCCTTAGTATCTCCCAGAATGCAGATGATGTGGTATTATACACCAGAAATCCTACCACACATCTAGTGCCAGTAATATGGGAATATTTTTAGTTCAAGAGATACTCAGGCCGGAGCATTAACTGGTCAAAATCTGCTATTTTTCCTCTGATGCCGAATACACGGTTGCAACCACTGGATTTCCCCTTGGTGTGAAGCACGAACCCTGTTAAATATTTGGGAATCTGGATCCATGGAGAATTGGTGATTCCTTCTAACTATGACAGGGCCATCTCACAGTTGGAGGAACAAGTTCACCGGTGGTCCAGGGTACCACTGTCTTTAACAGACAGAATCACTGTCATGAAAATGGTAGTGCTACCTAAATTACTCTACCTATATATTAATATTCCTGTAGTCCTGGAAACAACCCAGGATGCATTAGGACACTCTCACACTCCCATATGTGCAAGGGCACTTAAGTGCCCTGACTCAAAATTATATCATCTATCTGCCCAAGCCCACTTCACATACTACTGGTACCATCCCCACGAATGCACACCACATATTGCAATGGAGCATGATGATGCCACATCATCTCGTTCATAGCCATTGTGCTACACAGAAGGGCAGATTTGTCTCCAGCGGAGATCAATACCATTCATTGCACCAAGAGGGCTTGGCAGGCATTTGAGGTATGAACAAAAAAGGAACCTTTCCGTGCTCCAGCACTACATTAGACATGCTTGGCAAGGCAGAGTTGAAAACTATGGGTGATGCTTACCCCGGAGGGACTTTTGTTGATCTTGTTGACATCTCACACAAGCAACGGCATACCCTGATATTGACATTCATATACTATCGCCTCTGGGCTGCCATGCAAGAGCTATATCCCCAAATTCCCCGGGTAACCCCCTACACTTTGTGCACTACAAACTTTAATCACTAGCAGTAAGCGTAGCAGCCTTTTTACTAAACTGTTTGTTGAACACAAAATGATGGGTCAGCAGTCCCGGACCCAGCACTTGAAAGAAGGAATGAAACACTTGATTTGCCATTAGAACCGATGGACTGGTTCTGTTTTTTGCACACTGACTGGCATGCTCACGCCCAATTGTTATGTGTGCATTATTCACTTTAAGTATCTACAGAAAATGTATTATCCACCTGTCAAATTGCTTAAATATGGTCTGAGGAGGATGTGAACTGTTTGCGATGCAGAGGACCGGAGGTGTATTTTCTTCATCTAGCTTGGTTATGCTCTCCCATCCAGCAATTTTGGGCAAATGTTATGGGAGCCCTGGTGGATATGGCGGTGGAGCCGGTGGGGTGCAACCGCCGGGTGTGTCTGCTTGGACTAATCAAAGACTTCCAACCAGCCAATCGTAAACTTGTGCCAGTAGCTCTGTTACTGGCAAAAAGGAGACTCGCTATGCATTGGGGCAAATGTGCTGCAAAAACTATACAGTAGTGGCTATCAGCTATGGCCTACTGCAGGGAACAATTGGAACTCTATGCAGAAGATTTACCAATGCCCTCAAGGCCCAAGGACATTTGGGGCCATTTAACTGCCTACCTGCTGACAGTCCCAGATGTGTCTTAGGGGGTCCTGCTGAACAGGAGATGAGTTTCACAAGATTGTATGACTGGAACGTCTGACCTTGTGGTCACAATACTACACATATAATGTACTTTATCTCATTGTATGCAGCAATACTTGGCATTATGTTGTTGTATTTCTTGTATATGATGCAGAAATCTAATAGAGAACAAAAAAATATCATGAGTGAAAGTAGACAGCTCAAAGGCAAATGCAGACTAGCTTGCGGTGAAAGGAAAGATATGGGAATAGTAGATTGAGAAAAAGAGGCAGATATGGCTGAAAATGCCATAAAAGTGTCTGAAGCAATCTAACTTGACAGTGAGACAACCTTTGCTTTAAAAGGTGGTATAGTTTGCTAAAATGGTAACCTGGAAGTAGGGGAGATATCATTGCAAACCATGAAATTGCCAAATCAGGCTTCCAGACATTTTACTCGCAGGATGGATTTTCCATTTTGTTCATGATTTTGTACCAGAATTTAAGGTGGATAGCTATGTAATAATATCTACAGGAAACACATTTTTTAAATTAATGAGGATGAACCTAGAGAATAGTTATACATTCTTACAAACAGGGAGAAGTGCTGCTTTCAACTAAATACTCACTGAGTAAAAATCAGGTTATATTTTCCAAAGAAACAATGAAGCAGCTATTGATTTTTGCTTGGACGGAGAATTTAGAATGCTATAATACATGGGATTCTATGATCTCTGTGTAAATTCACATCTCTAATTTCTTTATATTCAGTGATTAGTGACGTACTTAGTGACCAGAACTCAACTATTATAAGTTATTATAGTTGAGTTCTGATGTCGAAATGCCTGCTGTCAGAGCCAGTAGTCGAGGTGAACGGCAGGTCAGGTCACAGAGAACTTTTCTTTTCTTTTTTCTTCTTTTTTAATAAATTACAATGACAAGCAAGACAATGTTTATTTTTTTCACTTCTTAGATAGGGAAAAGCTGGAATCTTTCTGCATGTTCTACACATTCCGAGCTACTGCATTTTTTTTTCTTTTGTAAAAATCTCACCTGTATTGAACTGTTCCTAATATCTGCTTGCAACAAATATCTAACAAGTTTTTGATCTGTTTAATTTTGCACTACAGTTTTTATTTTTATTCTTCGTGTTTGCAAACATGCTCGCTCTTTCTTATAAAGGAGCAACACACCAAGGTTTCAAGTGGTTTGTGGGAAAGGTGATGGTGTAACCATGTATTATATGTGATAAAGTACACCCTGGGGTTCATGATAAGGATATTGCAAGTCTTCTCAGAGTTCTATTACTTTATAAAGGAACTCGTCCTTCGGCATTGTTCCTCTATATGGTTATGGAACTCCTCAGTGACTTGCAATATCTTTAAAACGTATGGCAGGGGGTACTTTATGCTTATATTTTACCCAATGGAGACCGAAAGGTTGCTAAAAGAGTCATAGTGGCAGATACATGGGTAGATCTTGATTTAATTTACTGGAACTTCTTAGTGGGGGCATGTTTTGAAACATAAGCTCAAAACTTCTATAAGTGTGATGGTTAGAAAGAGAGGGTCTGAGTTGTTTAATTGCATCACAAGTGCTAAAGGTTGCATCTCATTTGTTACGGGGTATGACGACACTGAAAATAGTCAAAAAGAAGAGCCTCGGCTGGCTCTCCCCATCATCAACACACTCACAGCAGGCCAGCCACAACAGAACTACCATCTCTAGGGTTGTGAAAGACTTGGGCCCAAAAGCCATTTTTTCCTGTCCAATATGCACAGCTAGAATAACACACAAATGTTCCCAATTGCACTTTAAGAAACACTCAGCATATTAGGGATATTAATTATGTATTTTCACAAAACAACATCCAAATTGCTCAATGGGGTTTTGACTTGGAAAACACAATCATTCTGGGCTGTTTACCGTGCTTTAATGATATTGCGGGCTGACCGTCCTTCTCCGGGTCCTTCAGTAATGCTCCTGCAATGTCAAGATAGCCCTTTTGAAAAGATTTTCCACTACAGAAGCAGCAAAGGCAAAATGTGGTGGACTTGAACCTGCCGGTTGAAGCCTCAGCAATTTGATGGTCCACCAAACAAAATATATTCCAGTCTGTCTTTTAAAGCAAATGATACATTGGAAATGAGTACCTCATAGTTTGAAGTTATATTAACCCTATAGTCAAACAATCCTTTCCAATTGCAAGAAAGTGTATAAGCATTTTAACTGCTTGCATTCCCCAAAAAGATAGAGTAGCCATTTGAGAATCATCATTTGCTAAGCTTCTACATGCTGTAGAAGAACACAATATTGTCTATTATTTAAAAATCTACAGAATTTTTGAAAACTTATTTTATATATTAACTTATAGTTTTAAAGAGGTGCTGATGGTAAATGGGAGGAAATGTCTGTTTTAATCAGGGGAATGCAAAGTGTAACATGTTGGGTTATTAGTTGTGCAGGATGTGAGTCCTGTGCAAGTAATAGGTCCTCAATTTCCCCTTCCTGGGGGTCAAATATCTCATTGTAGCACTTGAGTCTCTCAGGGTAGCAGAGCAGTCCAAGGCCTATTCAAGGGAGGTAGTGCAGGCTAGTAATCGTCCTCCATTGGCACACAACAACAACATGCAAGAAACGATTGTCAAGTCAGCGCTTTTTCTTTGAAAATGGAAAACTACATTTATTACACACACACACACTGCTAAATACTACATATTAATTTACAAATACACGCATAAGGTAGTTGAAAATAACTTTGGTGACATTCTGAAATCACACCCCTAGTGTGTCATGACCCCCATAATTGCGATATCCCCCATCTACACAAGATGCACCATCATACTATAAGGGGGAGTCATTTTACATAAAGCCGGCCTATTGGTTTTGTTTAGGGGTTCCCACATCGCAAACATGTGTCAGAGTCTTTTATTAACAAATTCAGGCCACATAGTGCAGCCACAAGACCAACCACTAGGGGTCCCTGCACCACTGAGGTGAAGAGAACCAAGCAACAGCTCCAGCAATTTTCAAATAATAGTAAACAGTCTCCACAAGTCATAAATTCTATGACCTGGGAGACTTTTGGTGAATTATATGTATGTCCTTGCTCGGGGAGGCTGTTACACCTCCTGCAGTCCTCCACAACATGTTAAGCATCCATTGGTGGCACCCCTGCCCCTCTTCGGGGCCCCACAATGGAAAACAATCTGGAGGTAGACCTCTCTTCGGGCATAATGGGGCACTCCCTTGCTGCAGCAATGAATATATAATGAGCGGCTCCTGACACTTTGTGTATTTTTGAAGGCATCGCGGCATGGGTATTTTTTCTATCTGTTTTAGTGGTATTTTCTATCATTTGCATTTCTCAGTCCCACCCCGGGCACCGATGTGCAGGAGGACTCATTCGGGGCACAAGGGGGGGCCCCAAATCTCCCAAGGCCCAACTCACACCCTGCACTCAGCTGAAGCTGGCATCTGTGCTCTGCTGCTCCCTCCTCCACCTGTGCTGTACTCCAGTGGGTGGGGAATGCGCAAGTGTTTTTCCCTGGCTCATGGACACCACAGCTGAGGCAGTGATGGGGGTGGCTCACGGCCCCCATTTTATATGTTGTCCCTTTTGGGTCCCAGGGATTGGGTTCTGGGACCCAACATTAATGTGCCAGTAAAGAACAGTGGTCCCAGGAACATAGATATCACAATCATTGTGCAAATACATCAAATGGTCAGTTTATTTAACCGTATATTACAAAAATTAATAACAATGTGATGGCGCAGTGGTTGTGTGGTGAGAAACCTGGTCAGTGCGCTCATACAAGTGATACATATGTTTGAAAATAGTTGATCAAAAGTGTGTATCAAGTAAGAACAACATGGCCTATTTTAATCTTATGTGCAATCAAATTGGGTCTGTAGAAGTAGTTAACAATGGTTCAAGCCTTTAGAAAGATAGAAGGATCCTCATCAGGACTCTAAGAATACATGGTAAAATAGAGGACTGAAAGAGAGAACAGAAAATATAGGGCCATATTTACAATGAAGTAAGGCAGCGCAGTGCCGCAAGTCATTTGGCTGCGCCGCGCTGCGTTACTTCCGAAGCAAAGGGTTGCATCATATTTACAACAATATGACCTATCCCTGAGCTCTCCCCTTCACTGGCACACAATTGGCTGCAATGAGCCAATGCAGGCACCCTTGCACCATGGTGCAAGGGTGCCTGCGTTGCGAGCAGGATTGTTTTTGTGAAGGAAGGGACACCTTCCTGCACAAAAACAATCACAAGAGGTGTTTTCCTCTTTCTATGTGTGCTGCAGAATGCACTATAGGTCAATCTCTTTTGGGTGAAATCTTAATAACTGAAAAGAGAAGGACCATTGCCTATCTACTGCAATGAGAAACAAGAGGACTCAAGGAAGCCTACCCCTGTGGACTTTACAGAGGTGCGTTGATTAGGAAAATGCGTGGTACTACTCAAATGACAAACTCTAATTAAGTTGTTGTGATCTGGTTGACTGGACACATGCTGGACACAGCTAAATGTTCGTATAGTTACAGTGATCAGCCAGGTACATGCAGCTAGTTGTCTAGGATTGATGGTATGAGATTGGTTCTTCTCACTTCTTAGTTAACGACGCACCAATCCACAGCCTATGCTTCATTCTCTTACTCCTCATGCACCATGATGCTTATCTTAGCTCTCCAATATTGACATTTTATGTTTGCCTTGCACAGAAAGTTCTATGGCACTACTGCACTTCGGTTCAGCCTTGCACTTAAGATGGAAAAGGTCAGAAGAATGGACATTTACCATCCATTTTTATACAGTATAATTTTTCTTTTTCTATTTATAACTTTTTTTCTAACTCTTCGGGTCCCCTCTATTTTACATGTTTCAAGCCTAGGTAATGATTATATTAGACAACTTGGGAGTTTGGGGGTTGAAGGACTGCTTTTATTTAGTAACTGAACCATCATCTCCTTTCACAACAGATGTGATGTGCTCATGGGCTTGATGAATGTTGTGCTTGTCTATTACTTTTCCCACATTCCCCCTACCCATCCATTCATGAAACCCCTATCCCTCTTGCCCAAGGTTGTGTGATCGGTTGAGGTGTGTTTATTTCCACCATCAACAGATCTCACACTTGGTGTGGCAGATGTGATTAAAGTAACGCCAACTGTTACAGATGGTGGTTGGTTACCGAATTGTATACATTTGATCATATCACCCCTCCTACTCAAGCATAAGTGGTGGCTCATAGTGTAGAGACTTAATTACAACAATTTGTGTTGAAGTTAAATGATAGGTACTGTGCACATTTTTTCATAATGTTTGCCCCATGGGTTCTTCTGAAGTAACCTTCTCCTCACTCCACAGACTTGAGAGGTTGATTCTGTTTACTTTAGTAAATAACTCAATGCTATGTTACTAGCAGTTGTTTGTATCATGGTGGTTTCCTCAGTTTTGGATTTTCCACTCATTCCGGCTTTTCTTTTAGACAAGCTGCCTATGTTGCACTAGTTAACCTCATCAGAATTATTTTGAATGAGAACTTTGTTTTTCCTGTTAGCTGGTGGGCAACAACAACTATCATTAAGAAAGTCCATTGGAGAACCCTGTATTAAGGTTTAGGTCAATCAGGAGAGGTAGCAGAGTTTGCTTCATGTAAAAAAATACGTTCTCGGAAAGGAGGGATTATAGGTTTTGTGGTATGTTGAAAGAACCCATGAGCAGGCAGAAATTACAGAGGGTAGGGATAGGGCAGTATGTAGTATACAGCTATTACTGATACAGATGGGAGGATGGGTGATGTTCAGCCTGATCAAGATATTAGAGGTAGAAGGGTTGTGTATAGTCACTCATATTTAGTGTTTCATTACTGTTTTCAGGCGGGATTTTGGAGTGGAAGATGTAGGGTAAGTAAACTACTTAATAATACATGGCAAGGGAGCTCGGGTAGGGAAATACTAGAAACTAGAGGGGGAAAGGGATGGACACAGTGGCAAAATTACTTTTGTTGGCCTCCGTCATTACTGCATTGGTAGTGCTTCCTGTTTAATTAACTGTGTTGCTACACTAACTACTTAAGCTAAGACAGATATTGGAGAAAAACAAACCCATTTATTTATATACAAAAATAGCTTCCATCCTCTCCTCCCACAACAGGCTCACCCCTCACCCTACATACCCAAAACACATTCAAAGAAATACACTGTTCCCAGTTGTTCTTCTCACTCTCTCTTCCACAACAGGCCCAACCCTCATCTTAACCTCAAAACGTCGAAAAAGGCACTTTTCTCAACTGCCCTCACCCTTAACCTTCCACAACAAGTCCCATCTCTTCCTTATACAAAATGGGCTTGCACAGCCTCCATTCACCGCATAAGAACGAACTGGCCTTTCTTGATTTCCTCCAGGTCCCTAGTTATTTGTCTTAGGAGGGTAAGTCTGTGGTGGTAGTGGTTGTGTGGATTGACTTGGGTGGCTGGTGACCTCTTCTGCCTGTCCATGGAAGATTTGAGCATGTACTTCTCCTTAGTTAATAAGTGTTTTAAATATCACGAAAAGACTCCCATTAGGGTTCTGTTCATTTTTTTAAAAAGACAGTTGTCTTGTCTTGACAAAGCTGTTTATTAGTTACATCCTTGTTTTTCCAGAATGTTATTTTATACTGTACATGATGCAACAGCCGACACAAGTTTTGCCCTAGGTGGTCAGTAGGACCAGGGCTTTCTCAAGGCTTCTTAATAAGTTAGAAGATCAAAAAAACAGTTTCCTTTAGGCGTATTTAGATAGTGCAAAAACACACTCTCCAGAATTTGGGCGCCATCTTGGGTGTATAATTTACAAAAAGGAATTGTAGGCAGGATATTATTATTTTTTAAAAAGACCCATGAATGGGCCATATACGATGCTCAATTTGTGATTGGTTCCCTAATGGGGTATGATAGAATAGGAGGCAGGATTTGCATTAAAAAATGAACAGATTTTTAACCCAAGGGGGGAATAAAAGCAGTTATTGCCCTTAAGCTAGGGATTCTGACCAAAAGTGGGTGAAAAGGGAGACTAGTGGGAGGGAAGGGTTCTTCAGTCATGAGGGTATTATCAGGCAAGAAAAACTAAAGAAGACGTAGATAAGTATTATCTGTAAAGGATAGAAGCATTGAACAAATACAATTAGATATAGGAACACAGAGATTGTCAAAGGCATGGAATATACATGTTATCTTCCCGCTAGAACATGAGGTTGCGCACATGATGAGGCTATCTTTCAGTAGGAGGAACCGGACCAGAAATGACTAGTCAGTCAGGGCCTTTGGCATATAGGACCAAAATTACATCTTGCTAGTTCTTTTATATCACAACTAATGGCAATAAGAGAAGGTATAAATCGAATGCCTAAGTGAGTAACAGTTTCTCATAGGGTTGAGGTAATATTGTCTTAGAGCCAATGGTGCCACTCGTTTTCTTTGTTCAGCCCTTTCTCCACAGTTTCAAGATGGATGATTAAGGCACTTTCTTGTTGGCGTGGTCTGTGCTCAAGGTTGCCCCTTCTTGCATGTTGTTTCAGTTTTTTGACGGCATAGAAGGTAAAAGTGCGATGATGTGGATGATGGGTCACAAAGTGTTCAACCAATGGCTGCCATACGTTTGTTTTGTGGATGTTTCGATAGTGTTCTTGGATCCGGATTTTTAGCGGCCGGGTTGTACTGCCTATATAGTGTTTTTCACAGGGACAGGAGATAAGGTAGATTATATTTGAGCTTTCACAGTTTATGAAGTCTCTAATTTGAAATGAGTGACCATTCACATTAACGTCCTTTGTTTTAGATCTTCCTAGTTTGCAGATCGAGCAGTTGGAACATGTGTAAAAGCCATTTGGCCGATGTAGAAAGGTTGGAGGGTCTTGGTTGTTCTGGAAGAAAGATGGACATAGGGTGTCTCTAAGGTTTTTGCTCCGTGAGAAACTGAGTTGTGGTGAATCTTTAAGGACATCTGATACGGTGGGATTGTGTATTAGTAGATTCAGTGTTTTTTGAGGGTCTTGCGTACATATTGTTTTCCATTATTGTATTGAGTTAGGAAGCGGATGACTGGTTTGTGATCTTTGGAATGCTTGTTATGTAGCAGGGAGTTACGATCTGTTTTGGCAAAAAATTGCCAGGCTTTCTTGAGGCGTTGTTGGTCATATCCTCTTTGTTTCAGTCTCTCTGTAATCTCCCTGGATTTTTTGTCATATTCATCTTTTGAGCTACAGTTGATGCGTGCTCGTGGTATTCTCCTGATGGTATGTTAGCAATTGTATGATGGGGATGGCTGCTGGAAGCATGAAGGATAGAGTTTGCAGCTGTGGTCTTCCTGTGGATTTTGGTATGCAGGATGTTGTGTTCAATGTAAAGAGTAAGGTCCAGAAATGCAATTTCTTTTTGTGAAATGGTGTAGGTTATATCTATCCCCCACTTATTTGGAGTTAGAGTATGGATGAAGTCTTTCAGGAGGGCTTCCGATCCTTGCCATATAAGTAATATATCATCGATATATCGACCCCAGAATACTATGTTGCTGGAGAGGTTGTCTGTCTGATCATTCCATATCCATTGAAGCTCCACTTCCCCCATCAGGAGTAAGGTGGGGCAAATTTTGCTCCCATAGCTGTCCCTTGGAGATGTAGGTAGAATTCACCATAGAAAAGGAAATAGTTGTTGTGTAAGCAGAAGTCAAGCATTTCCAGGATCATTCTATTTCTGGCCGTGTAGTGTACTGATCTTGTTTGAAAACATTTCCTGATTGCTGCTAATCCATCTGGATGTTTAATAGATGTATAAAGGCTGACCACATCTATGGATATTAAGAGGAAGTCTGGTTGAAAGGAGATGTTCTGAAGTTTTTGTAGGACGTCCTTTGTATCTCTGATCAAGGATGGAAGATCCTTCATGAAAGGTTGTAGTTCGGGGTCTATAAAAGATCCCACATTAGAGCAATTGGACTCAATCCCTGCGATAATGGGTCTGCCTTTTGGTGGTCTACCTGGTTTGTGAACTTTTGGTAGCAGGTATAGAGTAGGGGTGACCGGTTTATCAATAAAGAGTAGTTGGTTATCTTCCAATGTGTGCAATTCCTTGTCTTGCCAGGTGTTCAGCAGTTGATAAGGTTTTTCCTTTATCTCTTTTGTGGGGTTGTATTTTAGTTTTTTGTAGCAGGTAACATCCCCCAGTTGGCGGTATGCTTCTTGGAGATAGTCTGCGGTGTTTAGAAGAACTATGTTTCCTCCTTTATCCGCTTCCTTAATGATCAGGTTGGGGTCATTCCTCAATTCCATCAGTGCCTTCTTCTCACTATTGGTGATGTTGGTAGGTGCATACTTTTGCTTAGACAGATATTTTTAATATTCAGTGTCCAGATCCTTGCTTACGGCTGAAAAGAATATGTCAATTGAATTGCCTGATGGTAAGACTGGTGTGAAATTGGATTTCTTCTTTAAGGATGTGGGTCTAGAGTGGAAAATATCTATTCCTAATTCTTCAGCAGTTGTAGTCAGGGATTCTAGTCCGTCTGGGGCATCATCTGTTGACTGGTGGGTGAGTAGGTTGATGGTTTCCAGATCTTGTGCGGAGAGATTGCTTATTAGTTGTGGATTGCCACATTGATGTTGATGTTGGTCTTGGTGCTTTGTCAGAGAAAAAAGAATGCAATTTCAGTTTTCTTGTAAATTTGAATAAGTCGATTTTGGTTTGTCCTATGTCCCAGCATGCTGTAGGGCAGAAAGATAACCCTTTGTTCAAGATTTGGTAATGGGTGTCCCTTATCGTTGTATTAGAAAGGTTGATTACAAGGGCATTGGGAGCTATTTTTGTATGCAGAGTTGAGTCTTGGTCTGTTCCTTGCTCCTGGCTCTTGTTTGTACTCCCGTGGTATTTTGTTTTGATGTGTTTATATTTGGAGGTCTGGTCCGGTTGTCTTGTAAATGCCCAGACGATGTCTGCGTACTTCCTTGTGAAAATTCACCGTCGGTTTAGAACTACTCGTAGCCTCCGGGTCACCTACAGATTCTGCTTCTGAGGATGGAATAGTTTCAGTTGAGATGTTTAGTTGTATGGACGGGGTTGTGGTTGTAACGTTGTCATACTTTTTAGCAAATGTGCAGACTCTGCCAAGTTGGTTGTCCGTCAGGTCACGTCTGAATTTCCAATTCTTCCTTTGAATAATATCTTCCTCATAGTCGTCAAGAACTTTGTTCAGGATTTCATAGTTTTTCGTTGTGATATCTCCCCAATTTGCCTCCTCAATTCTTTTTGATAGGGAGTCTACTTCTATTTTATATTTTTCAAATTCATCTTGAGCTATGTCAATTAATTGGTGCAGCATGTTATTGGAAGCTGTTCTTAAATTATCCTCCCATTGTTGTAGTCTTTCCGGGGCTGTTGTTTCAATTGGGGGAAAGATGAGAATCCTGAGGCCCTTGGAATGAGGTTATGTTCTAAGTATTTCTTGAGTGAGGCCCCTTCCCACCATTTTGATGTCTCCTTTTTGACCGCTTTTTCCAGCGCTTGGAACGTGCTTTTTGCAGAATGGGGATTAGCGATATTTGGTTGTCTGGAGGCGCCAGCACCTGAGAGATCAAATATCTCTGCTGGTTTAGTGTTTCTTCGTTCTCTTCAGTTATCATAATTCGCCATGTTCTGTAGAGGTTTATGATGTCACGTTGTGGAGGGTAATCCAATTTCTCCACACTTATTTCAGTCGCATTGATAAGAGATTCTCCAATGTGCGTTTATTTGTTTTGCATCATTGTATCTGCACCACTCCAGGGAGCAGGGTCCTTTGTTTTCAACGTTCCCAACTTCACGAGAGGTCCAGGGATCCTGGATGGTATTGCCCTCATATGGTTTCAGTAGGTGGAAGAGGTTGGCTCGAGGCACTGGACCTTTCTAGCCTCGTTTATGTAACAGTTCATGGAAGATTTGAGCATGTACTCCTCCTTAGTTAATAAGTGTTTTAAATATCACAAAAAGACTCCCATTAGGGTACTGTTCATTTTTGAAAAAAGACAGTTCTCTTGTCTTAACAAAGTTGTTTATTAGTTACATCCTTGTTTTTCCAGAATGTTATTTTAGCATCGTATATGGCCCATGCACCGGTCTTTTAAAAAAATAATAATATCCTGCCTATAATTCCGTTTTGTAAATTATACACCCAAAATGGCGCCCAAATTCTGGAGAGTGTGTTTTTGCACTATCTAAATGCGCCTACAGGAAACTGTTTTTTTGATCTTCTAACTTATTAAGAAGCCTTGAGAAAGCCCTGGTCCTCCTGACCACTCAGGGCGAAATACGTGTCGGCTGTTGCATCATGTACAGTATTAACTAACATTCTGGAAAAACAAGGATGTAACTAATAAACAACTTTTTCAAGACAAGACAATTGTCTTTTTTCAAAAATGAACAGAACCCTAATGGGAGTCTTTTCGTGATATTTAAAACACTTATTAACTAAGGAGGAGTACATGCTCAAATCTCCCATGGACCGTTACATAAACGAGGCTGGAAAGGTCCAGTGCCTCGAGCCAACCTCCTCCACCCACTAAAACCATATGAGGGCAATACCATCCAGGACCAGGATATCTGGACCTCTCGTGAAGTTGGGAACCTCTTCTGCCTGTGATGGTGGTGATGTGGTTGATGGGGTCTCTTCGGCTGGTAGCCTGAGGCAATGGCAGGTGTCTCCTTCTCCTCCTGCTTGAGGACCACCAGCCAGTTGTATTACACCACAATAGCCTCCATTTTCTGGAAGTGCAGCAGAGCGGCCATCTACCACCGGGAGTCAGCCTCCGGGGCAGCTCTTCCAACAGGAGCAACTAGATTATTAAAAGAAAGAAGAAAATCGCATGAAATATAATTCTTAATGTATACAATTGTTTATACAGTTGTACAGTAGCAAAACATTGCTGTTCCCTAGGGCAATTGGAGATTTTTGATGTGATTCTGAATCACGCCAAAGGGCTTGCGTTCAGCACACACAAAGGAACTAGACACTAGCCTTTGTCACCCTACTCTTCTTGGAGACTTAAAAGGGGAATGGAAGAACCTCGTGTAATGTGGGGTAGTATACAGAAATCCCCCACATTAAAGGCTGGCATAAGGTATAAGTATTGGACTCTCAGAACAACACTTTAGTTCACTCCTTGACCTGTGGAAGACTTTAGAAGGACTGCCTGGCCACCAGACGACTGTCCTGCTGCTTGAAGTCGAGCCAGACCACCTCCTTGAACCCATGGCTACCAGAGAGACTCAAAAAGCTAGATGGCTGTCCTCCTGTGTGAGCAATAGGAACACAGGAAGCTCCTGAGGCCTTGAACCCTGAACCTGGCCTCTGCAGGAGTGAATCCTACCCCTGCCCCAAGTGGTACCCTCCAGGTCCTGGAAAGGTAGAAGTAATTTTTGTGGTGCTGCTCATGTCCAACCCTAAAAGTTGGGACTTGGAACATTTTTCATCAAAAACTTCCAGGAGCACCGACAGAAGAGTAGGATTTAGCTAACAGCTGATCCGCCCAAGGTGCATTGCCAGTCAGTTTGACTTCGCGGTAGCTCCTGCTATGTTCTACTCTACAGCAGCAAATCCTTTTCAGCTGGACCGCTCAGCGAAGGTATCTGGCCTCATGAAGCACACCTCGGCTACAGCCTGCAGCTTCGTACTGCTGGAGATTTTTGACTTCCAAAAAGTTAAAATGTAAAAATCTTCACCAGGCTCGACAGCGACCGACTCCCCATTGACGACAATTACTGCTTGGCTTAGAAATGCAGCTTTTGCTGCTCAGAACTTTTTCCCACTGTCGTCCACGGCTTCACTGAGATTTCTTCCAGTGGCTTCCTGACAATGATGACTTCTACTCAAACACAGCATGCTGTCTTGCTCCGCTGAACTTTACCTTCATCTGGTCTTTTCTTTAGAAATTTTTCAAAGTCCAAACATAATCCAAGGTTGGGCCCAATCCATGCCTTGTATCCGACTCACTCTCCATCTTGGCGAGCCTTAACTTTTGACTTTGCCCCGGGCACACATGACCAGAAACCTACCGTTGGTGCTTTGATCTTTAAGGCACAGTTTTACACTAAAACTTAAAAAATTCATAACTCCGGTTGTACTGATTGGTTTTAATTAAGTTTGGTGTCATTTTATCTATTAAACTTTACCATTTGTTTCTAAATTGGTTTGGGATTTTTCTTGTGTTGTGTTTACACTTCATTACAGTATATATGCTGCATAAATACTTCACACATTGCCTCTAAGTTAGGCCTGACTGTCTCATACCAAGCTACCACAGGGTTAAGTGAAGGGTAATTTTATAACTTTTGTGGTTAATTCTGGCAAGGATAGTGGTTGTTGCTCGAGTGGGGCTTCCACTCACCCCAACCAACAGTAACCCAATCTCTTCCATTCACCCTGAGGATGAATGCAACAAGATGTTGAGACAAAAGTAGTGGAGTACAGGGTGTGGAAGACAATTGCTTGACCCTTTGTTGATCTGTGGAATGAACAACCACCAAAAGATGAACAACAAAATGCAGCAGCACTATGGGGAGAGTAGTTTGACCATCTTTCAGTGTATGGGATCAACAAATGAAAGGTCGTCGTGGGAGGGGATGTGAACATCGTCTAAGACAAAGGCTCTCTAAATAGCTCTGATGAACCAAAGGAGGGGAGATGCTGGTCAGTGAAGGATACAGGTGCTGGTGCCTGCAGGAAGAAAAAGGGTATGACTGAGAAAGTTATAGCGCACCTTCAGATGTGTTTCCAGGACTTATAGAAGCAAATTTGAACCATTGGGTGCTGTGACACAGACAGGCTGAACTATGATGAGAGCAATGAGGCATGGCATTGTTCATCAGTGGTGTTCATGCTGCAGACACACTGGGGCACATTTATAATTGTTTCACGCAATGCAGCAAGACCCCTTGCCTGGCTGCACTCCGTGAAAGTGACAGGCCAAGAATGCACCCTACCTATCAAGATGTGGCACATTCCTGCTCTCTGCTTGCACTGGTGCACTTTTGGCTACCTAGCACCAATGCAGCCAAACTTGCACCATGGTGCAAGGGTGCCTATTTTGCAGGCAGGATTGTTTTTGTGCAGGGAGGCAGACCTTCCTACACAAAAAAAATCCTTTGAGGCTTTTTCCTCGTTCTATGTGTGCTAGTAAGGATATTTCTTCTCGTTAAGCCTCCCCTGGTAAATCATGGTGAATCTGGGAATGTACCAAAATCCATAGGTGGTGTTATGTTTCATAGGGTACCCCAATATAGGCCAGAGTATTCTCCCAACCTTTCACCTACATTTACCGTACTATTACACTACATAACGGGTGTTGGTATTGACCTTTTACCTAGTTAAGCGCTGCATAAGATGTTGTGTGGTTTTCCCCGAAAACTAGCCTCATTAATTATGCATGAAGATTATCAGAATCACAGCAGGATTACCATCTTCTGCATAATTACTATGTATAAGGGTAATCCCTTCCGTCGTCCTCGGCCAACATGATACAGCAAGGTAGAATCCCCTGAAGGCACCTTTTGGTATATATACACCATATCTTTGCCAGGGCAGGCAGAGGAGAAAGACTTCCATGCTGACACACTGACGTGAGACGCTGTGGTTCCTGCACACAGACACCACCCAGCTCGCAGTGGTCTGACATCCCTTGCGGGGTGTCCATTTCTAGACCAAGATGGGGTCCCACAGTCTCTCACTTCAGGTAATGGGGTTGGCTTCAGCCTAGGGGGATTCTTGGCTCTACACCTACTTACATGCTAGGTGCACTTAGGTACATCTAATTAGGGTTGCACCGTTGGAGTACGCTTTATTACTGTCATGTATTTTTATACCTGCCTGTATTCATTGTTTTAGCACTATGGTAGGAATCTACCAGCCTTTTACTCTGTTAGTGCTTACAATCATTTATATCTGTTTCTATCTTATGGTTGTTTCAGCACACCTATTTTACACTAGAATGACGCTGGTTCAATAAATACTTATTGAAAAACGTCCCCACCTTTTATTCTCTGTTTCTCTCTGAGACAAAGTGAGCACGAGTAACTGAGCGAAAAGTACTGTACTGTTTCCACGATCCCTGATGGGACAGAGTTGTCATGTTCGATAGTTGCCAAGAACTATTCTCTCCATGGTAAGAGGAGTTTACAATGGCACTGTGAGCTAGCTGGTATACAGGTGAACATACCCGGTGGGGGTGTCTGGAATCATTCTGGACACCAATCCCACAGACTATGTTGTCTAAACGCGCAGATCCTATATAGGTTTATAGGGACTACACGACAGTGGATGCCTGGTAACACTCACACACCATCCATGGAATGCCACAAGGCAGCAACTTATACTGCGCCGCATTACTCCAGATTTACCAAGCCACACAGGGCCATGCAAGATGGCCTTGCATGGCTTGGTAAGTCTCATTCTAGATTTTGCATCACCCTGCATCCCCTTAAGAGGAACAAGGGCAATGCAAAACCTTTGATAAATCTGCCCCACTGTGCGGAGGCCAGGCCAACAGTGCCAATGGGAGAAGCTGATGAAGATGTGAAGAGCGGGCGGCCTGAAGGGATGCAATAGGTCAAGCCACGATCCAGGACTCATCCTTCAGATGTCAGGTTGTGAGCTGGGAAAGACCTCTGGAACAGAGTTTTAGGACAGCCCAATAACCCTGGAGAGGGATGGATGAAGTAGAGAAGGAGGACAAGTGGCACAGGAGGGAGCCAAGGCTATGATTAGAAATAGTGACTGCAAACTACTGATAAATGCATGCATCAGGTTTAACCATATTATACTGTGCAATTTACAAGAGGCAACCACTTACTGACATATTTTTTGACCCTAAGGTCTATAGTAATATTACACAATTCCTGACCAAAAATGTATAGAGAGCAATTCAGTTTTGGATAAGTATAGATGAGACTTATACATTATACCTCAACTAGGCCAGTTATTTGAAGCAGTGAACAGTTTTGTTCACACGTCATTCCATAGTACATTTGAATCAGAAACCAGATTTTACATCCAGAAGGTGCTAGTTCCTGCATACATGCCTCCCAAACTGCCTGCTAAAAGCTCAGAAACAACTGTTGTTTTCAGAAGCACTAGCTGGATCGAGCACTGGCTGACTAGCTGTAGTGAGCAAGAACATCACAATATAAGCAAAAGATTTGTCACAGACGCCTCACTTCCATTGTGCTGATGCAAATCTAACCTTGATTAGAAATGAAAGTGAGGAAGTGAGGGATAGCACAGCAGCAACAGCTAAAGCTACGAAGATGAAAACTATGGGAGCTGATCTCACACTTTTTCTGACCTGGATAGATCAACGGTCCGCAGGCTGGTAGAAACAGAACAACAATTGGACAATATTAACAACAACCCTATCGAGGATGACCAAGAGCTTTGAAAAAGCTGGAAGGTAAAAGTCAGCATAACAATGTGCGTGTTTAAGGGAGCCCAGAAGGCCTTGAAAAACAAGATATGTTTACTTTTTATCTATCTTTTTTCAACAAATCTTAAAATGTGACTTCCACCCTGCAGTGGAATTTCACAGGGTGAATAGACTCCGAACTAGAGGTCCCAGATGCCACAATGTACCTCAATACTTCATCACCTGTTTTGTTCACCACGAACAGGCACTGCAGGTTAGGGCTGATATATAACAAAGTGTCCCTTTCTAATTTCAAGGCCAAGACAACTCAATTGCAGTTGATTTGCCTGCTGACACATCAGCAAAATGCAGGAGATTCCTGGCCCTTTGTCCGAGACTCAGACAGAGACATACAAAGTGGACTACTGGAACCTTTTGCATTGTTTCTTACGGTCAGTGGGCAAAATGGGGAATGTTTAGGGACCTGAAGACTTGGTGTGATTTTAGGACTTTTGTGGGATTGTGACATGGAAGTGACAGCTGAACTGGAGCTGCTCTCCGCCTAAGGTTGGAAACTACCCAGAGTTTCCTGGTTCCTTTTATGTATAATTTGCGCTGCACTCTAAGCCTGAAAGGGTATTATCTTAACTTCAACTGGGTGCTGCCTTGTGTCTGGACAAAGCTATACCTCTCTGAAGAGCTCTAACTAGAGCAAAACACGTGTGAGGGGTTGCTTTCATTAATTCCTGGTTGGCGTGGATGACATTTCACCAATCCAAAGCTGTAATATTGTAAAAGGCTTTTGGCATTTTCAGCTCATCGTGGGTGGCACTGGTAATTTTATGCTTAATAACTCTGCCAGACAAATAGACATTTGAAGTGAGCAAATTCAGAGTGTCCCTGGTGTTGTAGGGTGCTTCCTATAAAGGAGCTGGATTCTGCCTAACCTTTGGAACTACCCAGAGTGCGCCGCTTCCTTATTTGCATAATTTATGCTGCACTCTATTTGTGTTTATGTATGTTTTGCTATATAAATACATGCATATATACAATATATATTTCAAAATTGTAATTTATTTATTTGACCACTTCTTTGCAATAAAATGTGTGGATATAAGTCCCCTACAGTGCAAAAAAAGGCATTTATTTATGTACATGATACCATGTTTGCAGTGAACAGGCCAGAGGTTCTTTAATGTTGCTGTATGCCATTCACATAAATGAATGCACCTTTTGCATTTCAGAGTGCCTGCATCCACTGGCTTCATTTCAATTGAGATGTTATATAGTATGTTATGGTTTCTCTATGCACTTCAGGGAGTGCATGTGATGCAGAGTGGAGGGGCATGTTGACAGCCTGACAGGGAGGGTGTTGGACTGGAGGAATAAGAGTGGGTTGGAATGGGGTGGACATCATGTGAATCATCATTCCAGAATTCTGTTCCACGATGAGCCAGGGGCTTGCTTGGGCTCATTTAAGAGGTGTCATTAGGCTAGTCTGATATCATGAGTGTTGGCGTTGCTCAGTTATTTTGTTTTATGATTTGTCATCAATATAGTCTCCATCTCAGTGAGGTAAAGGATGCGAAGGGAGACTGACCATGCCCAAAAAGTATGAATTGAGGAGAGTTGCAATTTTACTTGTGGGAAGCCAACACATTTGTGTATTACAGAGAGCTAATTTTTGGGTAGAGATTAAAGGAAGGAATATGATTAGTTAGTTAGACAGTAGAATTTTAATGTATGCCCTTTTGTAGAGAGTACTACTAAATTAATCATCATTAATTTGATCTTTCCTAATTTCCAAAGAAATGAAGTGAACCAAGCAACAGGCCAGGAGGAGGAAGATAGCGTCACCGGCAGAAGCAAATGGTCAGGGACCAAGGTGATGGTGCTGCAGGTGATGCCCCAGCCTCAGAAACCTTTCCTACTGGTAAGTCATCTTGGCTAATTATTTCTTCCCTTGATCTCATGTATGTTAACCCGCATAGTAAGAGCAGCCTCCATATCAACATCAGCCATTCATGCTGGTGCTGCTAGTAAGATGTGTTTAGTATGTCCTACTTTTAACAAGTATGCATTAGGATCATCTGTATTTTCTATTTTACCCACCTTCCCTATCTACTTTAGTGTCAACATTCACCACATATACCTGCCTCCTTGTGTTTTTATTATATTCACTCAGTTTGATTTATTCCCCTCATTTATTAAGTAACCTTTTCCTCTCCCATCTTCTCCAAGTCTTGTGTTAACAGTAGATTGTGGGTAACATTAAGAGAAACACAGAAATACGTATATTCACAAGTTCACAACATGTAGGTTAGCAGAGGCTTTATTGGGCAAACAGTCATCAGTACAGCAACAGGGATGGTCATACTGGATCCCTACAGGATATCATGCAAGATTCCATGATGTCATGAAAGTGCAGCATGGCAAGATAACAATACTATATGTCCTTTCCATTCCCTTTCACCATTTGATTATTTTTTTGATACTTTCAGAGACATTTCCCCCATTATGAAAAAACAAATATTATATAACATTGAACGGTTGGCTACTTTGTTTTTAAAATGTCAAGTAAATCTTTCAAAGTGATACATTAGATAGGAGATAGATAACCGAACATTAGTGAGGCATTATTTTTGAACTTGAGAAAATAATGTGATGGCTACAGGTATCTAAATATGTCCCTTATATTTTTGTCTAGGTTTGGAAGTTCTCCAGACTCCTGAAGAGAAAGGCAGAGGCGACCTTCATGTTGAGGAGGAAGTAGTGATGATGGGGACAAGTGGTAAGTCATTTTCTTTCTAAATAACTATTAATGCATTTGTTAAAGTATTTCTTACTTTTTTTCAAGTCCAGTTAGCAAATTTTTATTACATTTTTCCAGACTACTATGTTTCTGTCTTACCCTCTCTACCATTCTATTGGTAGAAAAAAGGTGTGGTGCCCTGTGCCCACTCACCTACATTTTCCTCCATACTTTCTGTCCAAGCCAGCTCAAAAAATGCAATCCCATCTTGGCATTTGCCACATTTCTCCTACACTTTCTACTCAAGTCAATACTTTCATGGCTCCCAATCCTGGTCTATCTTCTACCTTACATTAACTATGAAACTAAGCCTATGAGTACACAATATCCAATGAGTCCATAGTCAATCATAAATCTAGCCCAGGCTCTGAGGATTTCTTGTAACTTACCTTACCCTACACTGTCACTTGTTTGCCCTATATCCAAGGAAAAAGATTTGCAGAACATTATTTTGGGTAGAGGCTGTAGTATGGAACTTGCGGCCGGATTTATATGTTGGTGGTATGTGTATGCCATCGCAAGGGCAATGGAGTATACATACTGCCAACCTGAAGGGTTGTCCAACCGGGTTTAAATGCAGGCACCCCTTTGGTTTGGCTAAGGTGGTGACTACTCCATCGCTACCATATCCAAACCTATCTGACGGCCTGATGGACTAAGGGCCATCGGAGAAATGGCTATATGTCTGCCCACCCAAACAGAATGGGTGAACATGTAGGCATTTTTTATTCCCTGTCACCGCCAGTGAGGGACAGTAAAATCCAAATAATGCTACCCCTCAATGGGAAATGACTTCCATAGTGTGGGGAATATTACTTTTTTATTTTAAAAAAAAGTCCCATTTTGGTACTTTCTTTATGAAAATAAAAAAAGAATACTTTTAGTGCAGGGCTGTGTCAGGATGGCCCATCCTGCTCATGCCTAGTCCCGTTTTGTATCACTGTCTGGAAGGAATGCAAAAACTCGTGGGGGCATATTACCAAGGATGTGCGATAATTATCGCAAAGCGCACTTAGCGATGTTTTTTTTATCGCCGGCTATCGCTGGATTACAGCGCGGAGATAGCGCGTTATTATCAACGCTTATCTCCAAGGCGATAGAAAATCCAGCAATATCGGCGAAACCCAGCAATAGCGCGCGAAATCCAGCGATAAATTCCACGCGCTAATGAAAAGCTTGCTAATAGGCAGGTGAGGACATAACCTTACAATCCACCTCCCATTGACTAGAATGGTTAAGTCAAGTTTCAAAGAGGTGTTAGAGTCCAGCGATAATCGCGGTTAGCGCTAATTATTTTATCGCTTCGCGGGCATTGCTAATAGGGGGAAGTTGTGTTTGCGACTGTTTTCAGTCGCTTTTAGTTGGGAACGCCTACTTTGCATGTCATTAGCGATAATTATCGCTGACATGCAAAGCGGCAAGAAAACGGCCGCTTTCGCCATAAAGCTGTCGCTAACAGCTATTAGCGACAGCTTGCTAATAGGGCGATAAAAATATCGCCGCTTTAGCAGCAAAAAGTGCCGCTAAAGTGGCGATACTACCCTTGATAATATGCCCCCAAGAGCCAAGTCATTCACAGTCATGTGACCCCGGTTAATGGCAGAAGGCACAAGTGGGTAAGACAAGAAAAGGTAAACTTTCTAAAAGTGGAATTTTTAGAATTGTGACTTAAAATTACTTTTTACCATTAGAGAAGATTTTAGATTACAATTTATTTGAGTTTAAACATGACCGCTCTACTTTCTCCCAATGCAAAGTTAGCACTTATTACATGTAATAACTTATCTCAATGTCGGTCAGTGGGTGATATAGGTCTTACAGTAGTGTGATACCAGGACATGCAAAACGTAAGTACACATGTCTTACTCTCTAAATAAAATCCACCCTGCCCTATGGGCCTTAATGGTCTACTTTAGAGGTGGATTCTATGTATTAAAATTAAGGTTTAGGCATGGAAAAAGGTTTAGTTTGCCAGGTCGAAATTATAGTTTTAAAACTGCACTACAGTATGCAGTGGCAAGAATGAGACATCTTTTAAAGTGCTACTTTAAAGCTACATGCCCACTAGTTGACTATATTTTACAGGACCTGAGTACATGTAGAACCATATACTAGGGACATACAGGTAAATTAAATGTGCCAATCAGGTGTAGGACAATTTACCATGGTGTAGGGAGAGGGCACAAACACTTTACCACTGGTTTGCAGTGTTAAAGTGCACAGAGTCCGATTGCCAATTTAAACAAATTCAGCAAAGCAGGAGGGGTGCGTGCAAAAACTTTGGGGTGACACGGAGGGCCAGGTCCAACAGTGAATATCTATTAGATTGATTATCTCAATAGTCAAAATGAGAGGGAAACTATGTGGATGTCTTTCTCCTTGGTCTGAAAAGAGCAATACATATGCCACAAGTCTTTTCACTGGTTGATGGTGAAAGAGAGGGTGGTATTAAAAATGTTAGGATCCATGCACATTGCACTTCATTGCCGCATTTAGGACTTCAGTTCAAAGATGATGCTTCCTCTCCCCCTTCCATCACTGCTCAAATCATTTATGATTTTTAGTCAGCTCATCAAAATACAAACTGGAACACCTCATATTCAGAAGTCTTCATGTTTCAAAATTTCCTCAATAAGCCCTTTCATTCTAAAAATGGATTTCATAAATACCAAAATGGATTGCATTCCTTTCTGTTCAACTAAGTGTGCCCATTTCGCAAAGCTTTTTGTGCATGTAATTTTGACATGCAGTCACAAATAGCTTGTTTTACAAGGGAAAGGAGTATTTTTATATAATTCATAAATTATGTTTGCTCTCTTAATAATATTTAACCACCCATATGAGTATATCGCCTCATGTTAGAAAGAATTGGGACTTCTAGGACTGGAATTCCCTCTAAGTTTGTCAAAACCAATTAATTTACACTTTTGTGGGTAAGTATATACAAACTTCTTCCTATGTCATTCAAACCTTGGAACCAGTTGGTTACCAAAATTAGTGGAAAGTGGGTTCCACGGAAAAAAGACAAAAGTTAGAAATTGCCCCTTTTTGCAGGTGTACACCTGGACAGCTGCAACTGCCCCAGGGTTCTAGGTGTAACCTGGAAATATTTGAGAATTCTAAGAATTCACAAATCCTCATCAATGCGAGTAGTAAACATAGAGTGGCACATTTACAACTTAGGACTAGATGTACAAAACCTTTTTGTAGCCGCCTATTCTGGCTGTTTGAGAACGCAAAAAGGCATTTCCAAATGTACAAAGCCTTAATTGCGATTCAGTAACCTGTTACCCAATCACAATTTGGGATTGTGAACCGGTATTTGGAAGGGGCTTGATTAGGGTGTTCCTTCCAAATACCGATTCGCATTGGTATGTGCAAATGTTTTGCAACTGAACTGTGGTAGCAAAACATTCGCATTCGTAAATGGGAGAGGGTCTCCAAGGAGCCCGTTCCCCTTTGGGAATGATTGAAAAAATATTTTTTAGGAGCAGGCAGTAGTCCTAGGGACCACTGCCTACTCTAAAAAAATTAAACTTAAACGTTCATTTTTTTTCTTTTTAAATGCATCAGTTTTCCTTTACGGAAAACGTGCTGCATTAAAAACAAAAGATTGCTTTATTTAAAACCAATCACAGGCATGGTGGTCTGTTGACCTCTGTAGGGCACCATCTCTGTGATGGCAGTAAATCGTAGTGGGTCACAAATTGCGACCAACCTCAGTAATATTCATGAGGTAGGTCTATTTGTGACCCACTACAAATCGTTATTTAAGGAATAGGAGCTACATAGCCCTTTTGTACATTAGTAATAGTGATTACCAAATAGCGAACAGCAAAAAATCGCTATTTTGGGTACTCGCTAGTACTATTGTTTGTACATCTAGCCCTTCATTTCTTACTGGAATCCGGTGTACAGAATAAATCTGCTTAATTTCTCCTGTCAGTCATATTGCAATTTCAACATCTACTAAAAAATGCAATTATTTCTCTTGGTTTATTCCCCTGTTTTAAACTAAAATCTATTCACCATATTTTAACACCTTGCTGAGGTTCTGGCATAAATAATAATACATCACACTTGCATTTTTCCTCTACAGGCTTGCCAAAACAGCCTCTAACTTATCGTTGATGGCGTGCAGAGCCCTGCATGAATTAGAAATCCCTCCTGGTGGTAGTCTGTTCTGTGTCCCCCTCCTGGCAAAGAACAACATTTTAAAAGAAATGTAGCATATAATATAGCAAGCTGTTTAGGTCACACCAGTTCTACTTTTTAAAACAACTCAACGGAGCACACGCACATCTGACCGAGCGCTGCAAAGTGCTGCCAGCTCCAATTTGCATAAGAACATAACAAGCAAACATTTGGGTTTTTCCTCAGATGGTCGGTTTATTCCATTTAGCAGACAACGCTGCCTGCAGCATCATGCAAAGTGGGATGCAAATGAGCGAATGGGTGTCCTGGGAAGAATTATGAGATGAGAAGTAAAAAGATACGAACTCAGGGTTTCCCTTATCTCTCTTCAATATCGTAAAGCTGGAAAAAGCATGGAGTTGAATTGTGAAGGCTTTACTGCTTGCATTAGGAGCTGATGAGAACCGCGAAGCCTCCATTAATGATCTCCCCAGTCACTGTAGCGGGATCAACAGGCTTTACTCTCAGGGACAGAGCTTGGTCGGGCTGAATAATAAATGCAGCGTTTACTTAGCAAGGTATTGACCTGTCTTTCCGGCAGAAATACCTGCCACGGTTTAGCCAAAATCATTGCTTCCAAAATCAGTGCTGGCATTGGCACTGCGACGTGAATTTCCAGAGAATGACCTGACTGCATTCACAATTTGAAAGAGAAAGAAGGCTTAAAGGGGCCATCCGGTGAATGCAGAGGCAGCATGTCTCAAAACCCTAAGCAGACATTGTCAAGCAAAGAAACATTCTACAATAATGTGAGTGATTGTTAGCGCCAAACTGTTCGTTAGTATGGCTCTCAAAGAGAGCATCTGTTGTTAATTTCAGTTTCTAAATCTCCTAACCCACTGTTATGACATAATATAGCCTTATAGCCCGCCGTAGTGGGCTATACCGGCTATTAAAGGCCCGCTCCAGCGTTATAGGCCCGAGCCGAAGGCGAGTGCCTTTAACAAGGGAGCGGGACTTTAATAGCCGGTATAGCCCAGCTATGAAGGGCTATAAGGCTATTAGAACATTCTGCCACTAGAGGGCAGAATGTTCTAACAAATAAAACAAAGGCTTCAGGGAGCGCAAGGGAATCCCCTCAGGCTCCCTGAAGCCTTTGTTCACAGCCACAGCTGGTTCTTGTAGCTTGGTACCAAGCAGTGGAGTTTAACTAAGCATCATCGGAAGAGCCTGTACGGCTAGGAGACTGGTGAGGAACGCACCTTGGAGTAAGTGTGACTACAGGAGATCCTGAGGCCTTTCTCCATGGGACCCAGATGACCCTCTATTAGGCTATCTAAGTGACCTATGAACTTTGTGTGGCGACAAGCGTTAGGCCCCCATTACATTAGTATATACAAAGAGTATATGCCTAAAGTGGATCCGACATCTGTCCTGATGAATGCCATGGACTCGGTTAGCTAGGCAGAAATATTTCGACATCATAGTGTGGTTTGGGTACCGATTTCCTGATACACCGCACCTAATTTTTATTACCAAGTAGCATCCTACAATGTAAAAACCAGACTGGGATATCACATTGGTTTTAATCTATTTTACGGATCCTTGGCCAGAATTATGTACCTCCCTGATTTCAGGATGTAGGGCAGCTCTCCATCAAAACAACGTTTTTGGAGAGTGTGGGGATATCCTATGATGAAGCATGACACCTGGGAGGTGTGTGAGGACATCTTGGCAAACCTTTGTGAGTATTTAGGAATAGGCTGGTAATCAAACAATAACAAAATGTTGCAGAATTGTAAAATAACATAATCTCACTCAGGTGGCTTTTTTGTATGACATAAAGTATTTATGCAGAACTTTGAACAGTAACTCAGTGAAAACACAACACAAGAAAAATCCCCCACTAATTTAGACAATTAGAGTAGAATTTAAGAAATTATTTGAGACCCAAACAACAAAAATCCAATCAGTAGAACCGGAGATATACAATTTCACATTTTTAAGTAAAAATGGTGCCTATAAGAACAAAGTGGCAACTGTGATCACGCTGGACCAGGACAAAGTCACGAGTGGAGCATGAGCTAGATACAGGGACCAAGTTAGGCCAGCTGAACAAGAGTACCTTAAATCCTGGCATGTGGTGCGTTGTGAAATCCTGCGTCGAGGGTGCGTTGCAATACGGCGGTTCTTAGGAGCTGCAAGGCTGGGTTGCAGAGTCCTGCGTTGTCATCGAGGATGTCATTGATGAGGGGCTTGGGATGTGAATGCCTGCGTCAAGGACGTGTCGAGCAGCAGCGGATCTGAGGGGACAGCGGGCTGGGATGCGTAGTTTGGCATCGACGATGCATCGCGCAGCGGCGGATCCAATGTGGCTGCGAAGAGATGCATCAATCTTGCATTGATTCTGCTCACAGGAAAACAATGGGCTGGCAGAGAAACTTTAGGCTCACTTCCAATGCTCTAGGACTGGAATGGCACCACTTGGGGGTAGGATGCACAGCAGACAAAGCCCAGGTGCTGGGTTTAAGGTGGTTTGACCTCTTCTGTCCCTGAGGCTCTGATTAGGAAGTCAGTCAGCCAGCCAACTAGCCCTTGGAGTCACTCTAGTGATTCTGAGTTCAAGTTGAAGGCCCAGTCCTTCACTCAGGCAGCAGGGCAGCAAGACAACAGAATAGCAGTCCTTCTTGCAAGGCAGCACAGCAAACCTTCTGAGCCTTTCACAGATTAAGTGGTGTAATCAAGAGTGGGATCTGAGGGTCCAATATCCATACCTGGTGTCCACTTTGAAGTAAGAGAAGGATCTGAAGGTTCCCATCCCCAGAGTTGCTTGGAATTTCCTGCCCCCCTGCCCTCGTCCCAGATTGTCTGGGGTCACAATAGACAAGTGTCAAACCCTTTGTGACTGTGCTCAGGCAGAGCCTTTGTGATGTGCAAGTGGGATAGGTGACAGCTATTCCCTCTCATCAAGTTAGAGATGGTCCATCCTGCCAACACTTATCTCCTTTATGCTCCTTTGTCTCACTGTCTGGGAGCAATATACAAAGACCAAAAGCCAAATTTCTAAAAATGGCATTTTCAAAATTGTGACTTAAAATCTGACTTTACCATTAAACCTGGTTTTAAATTAAAATTATTTAGACACCAAACTCATAATTCATACCTGCTCCCAACTGAAAGTTATCACTTATTAAATGTAATAAGTTAAACCAATGCTATCCTACGGAAGAGGCAGGCCTCGCAGTAGTGACACATCAATTTAAGAGTTTTAATTTTTTCATTACCAGGACATATAAAACTTAAAACAATATGTCCAAATGTTTAAATACACTACACTCTGTCCTCTGGGCAGTTTAGGGCTCCCATAGGGGTGACAGATATATTAAAAAGGAAGGTTTAGACCTGACAAAAGTTTTATTTTGCCAGATGAAAATGGAAGTTTAAAACTGCACACAAATGCTATAATGGCAGGCCTCAAAAATGTTTTCAAGGCAACTTAGGTGGGTGGCACAATTAGTGATGTAGGCCGAACAGTTGCATTTAATTTACAGGCCCTGGGTACATATAGTACCACTTTACTAGGGGCTTACAAGCAAATGAAATGTGCCAAAGGAATGTATGCCGATTTTACCATGTTTAAAGGAGAGAGCACAAATACTTTAGAACTGGTTAGTGTAGTCCTAAAAGCCAACAAAAAGGGGTCCAGAAAAAGGGAGGGATATGTCAAATAGTTTGGGGATGACCCAGCATACATGGCCAAGTCCAAATTAACCACCCTCCACCCAAAATTCAAGGTAAGCTAATCAATCCCATGATGAGCTTTCCTGCTTCGGCAATAGATCCTGGACAAAGGTCCTGTTATGCAGGGGCACTTGTCAGTTCTACGCCTCTCTGAACTCAGTTTGATCCCTCTATCTACACTTTCCTGAGTCACTGGACAGCCCCATTGGGAACTCTTCTCCTCACTTGAGGAACCCATCTGTGCAACACCTTACTTTAACTAGCTCACAGATGCATCTCAGCAGGCAGACAGTACCACCATGGCCAACAGAGTGATGTAGTTCATTCCACCCCTTAGGTCAGACATCTGCTTCCAACCCAAGGAAAACTCTGCCCATAAGGACAGCAACCAGAAGAGATCAAAATAAAGATGGAACATGTGCTCTCTTGCCATCAAATTCTACAGCTCTTGGTAATCTTTCCCTTTACTGCCCTTCACCCAACCATCCAGTGCCTTGCAAAAGGAATCCATACAATCTACTTAGGATATGGGGGCAGCTTCTGACAGTCCCTAAATTTCAGCCTGTACCTTTCTGGGCTGAGGCCATTCCTTCTGATAAGCATGTCCTTCATAGAAAGGCTGCTCATCTCCCCCCCTTCTCTAAGGCCAGTAGGGTGTACCTCCCTTCATTAGGAATGATCCACCAGAGACTGCCCCCAATACTCCTAAGGGACCTTGGGGGGATATACTGCTGTTTGTTCTGACAGGGAGCTCCAATTCAGGAGCCAAATTACCCCCGTCAACTGAATGCTGCATCTCATGACTGGTATTCAGGTCCCCTCCATGCCTTTCCATCTCATTATCCCCCTCTGTTACTTTTAAACAATGACTTAGTGCCTTTTGGAGCTCCTCCTTTCTGATGTTGCTCTTGGCTGGAAGTCCATTCTCTTTGTAGAACTACTTGAGCTAAGCCACAGAGTAGGCATCCATGTTGGCAAGCTCAATCTCCACCCTTGAAGATGTGGTTTCAGGCACAACAGTCAAGTAGAATTAGAGGAATTTGGATAAAGCCAAAAGGCCAATCAAGGAAATTTTAGGAATCTATAAATGGTATCAAACTATTTATCTGGGATTTTAGTTTAACACAAAATCACTGTACTGCACTGCACAAACACTAGTCCAAATCTCACTGCTGAACACCAATGTTGTAAATTGGGTTACTGGTGTAGGGGGGTGAAAACCTACTCAAGCAGCAACCATAATCTCTTCAGAGTGAAGCACCACCGAACCACAAATCAAAGTGTGCTAAACCCTCTAATAGCTTGGCAAAAAGCAGTCAGGCTTAACTTAGAAGCAATGTGTGAAGTATTCATGCACCACTTCAAACAGTAATACAGTGAAAACACAACACAAAAAAACCCCACACCAATTTAGAAAAATAGAGTAAATTGTAATAAATTCATTGACACCAAACTGACAAAAATCAAATCAGTTGAATCAGAGATATGCAATCTCAACATTTAAGTAAAAATTGTGCCTAGAAGAATAAAGCACCAAATGTGGTTATCTGGTGGTGCTCGACCAGTACAAAGTCACAAGTTCAGGTCGACTGCAATGGAGCACGGGACACATACAGGGAACAAGTTGGAGACACTGAAGAAGAGTAGCTTAAATCCTGGTTTGCGGAGTGTTGGGAAGTCCTGCATTAAAGATGTGTCACATGGTTCCGAAGAAGCTGTGGGGCTGCGATGTGGAGTACTGCATCATTGTCGAGGATGCTGTCAATGAGGGGCTTGCGATACGAAGGCCTGTGTCAAGGACTTGTTGCGCAACAGCGGTTCTGAAGGGACTGCGGGCTGCAATGTGAGGTTCAACTTTGGGGATGCTTCATGCTGCAGCCATTACGGTGATGCGTTGCGCTGCTTCGGTTTTGCTCACAGGACCAAAGTTGGGCTGGCAGAGCAACAAGAGCTGAGTTTGTGGCTACTCGCTAACTTTTACTAGCAAACTCACCCAGTAACACCCACAAACGTTCATTACTAGCAATTTTCAGAATGGGAAAATTGCAAGGGATTATGTGCAAACTCACAGAATATAAGCAGTAAGTGACAAGCCAGTGGCCTTCACGAACCCTGTGGTCTTCAATGGCCCTTATTGCTCCTTAATCATGAAGGAGTGAAATTTAGTCCATACTTCACCCAGTGAGTGTCACATAAGTGAACACATATGTACAAGAAACCTATAACCCAATGAAAAAAAAGTGATAATCACATCTTAAAAGATGGCTGTGAACAATTTGAACAGTAGTTGTTGAGTAGTAGCCAACAAAAGATCAATTCACTCAATTAAGACACAGTTGCTGAATGGAACATTCTAAATATCATTCTAGAAGAATCTTAAAAATCCATACAGCGCTTTAAAAGAGACTAAAACCTTTATTACCAGTTTCTGGTATAGATTATTGTTTTATTTTATTGTATTTATTTTAATTTCTTATTTTTTTCTTCAAATAATGAATCTGCGTTGCCTTCCAGGCATTTCATGGTCCATTAATTTTTGTTATTAATTGTGGACATTTTTTCAGGAGTGGTTATATGATTCATTGGAGCAATAGAGTCTGAATATTAGTAAAATCCTCGTATATTCTCTACAATTCAAAACATATTAACTTTTTCTTGCGGAAACCTCCCAAATCTCTTCTCTTCCTCTATTTTTTACATGTTTAGCATTTCTGGAGCTACTGGATTGTTATGGGGTTGCAATGAGGGGCTAGTCTTGAGGCCTCTGTGGCCTACATTCAAGTACTCTTTGAATATGTAGCAAGTTGTCTTACGTTTTAAAGTTTGAGAAGAGTTTTCAAATACGTTGCAGTGGCAAGATCAAACAAAACTCAGAGAAAAATGGCTCTCCACAAAAATCTTACAACCCATCTAGAAAGCATCCATTGTTGACTGTACGACGGGGCAGTAGTACAGTACCACAATGGTTGAAGAGTTGTCATTTAATGCTTCTATGACACCTTTCTTATTGGCACTATTACTTCAACGACATGGCACGTCTAGTCCCCAACTGGAGCAATTGATGTGTATCCAGGAATCATTGTAGTTGCTTTTCAAATGGCCATACCGAAATATTTCTGGAGTAGGGAAGACTGTGCTTAAAGAGAATGCTTCTATTGGCCAAAGGATTTTTCAACAGCAGGTTAATATCACATACTAATACTTTGTGGAATACAACCTCTGGGTCATGCATTATGAGTCCCTGTCATATTGAAGTATGGTGTTGCGTATAGTACTTTATGAGGACTAGTAAAAGATGATAGCTTTTCTGATACCACAATGCAACACTAAAAAGAAGATTTCATGGACTTTGTGCTCTAGAAACAATTTCCATTAAGGAGGTGTTAGAATCCATGACGTTTGGTAGAACAATTATCCACACAGTGTTCAGTCATACATAAAGCAAAGGATGCTGTTGTGTTGAGGCCTTAGGGGTGGCACGCTGGACAGAGTGGACACCAGGCAGGGTAATTAGCAGTAAGCTCCTTTTATCTTATGTTTCATGCAGCACAGAATTTCCATCACGCTCACGCATCCTCCTTTCCCCAGCTCTGTGAGTGTGTGTCCCATATCCTCCTAGTGCTCAGTCACTTCCTGACCTCTATGACATCCTTTGGGAGTGGCCAGTGTCAGATGTGGTCGGATGACCGCGGGGTGCTATATCCCCCTGCTCTACAGATACAATACTAAAATTAGAATAATTGAAACGAATAAGAGATTCATTGGATAATAGCATTTCTCAGACCCTGGTAACTTCCAAGAGCCCTTATAAGATGATGTAGACCTTGTAACCCAGCATGTCATCATTACCATTTCATTATTCATGTATTTATTTATTTATTTACAATACATACCTAGTTTACCAGAGATCCCCGTTGTCCTACAAATTCACTTTACCCAATAACAAAACTATTTCTTTAAACTATTGATCGGATTTGAACATAATAAACATAAATTTTCAGTACACAATGGCAAACATTTTTCCCTCCACTAACCAAGCCCACCTGCAATGCATATATACTGCAGAATATTTTAGTCCTTCACCCAATATATATTGGGTTGGACTGTATAGAATGGACAAAAATTAATGGATGGAGCACCGTGTATAGTACACGTGCGTCACAAGAACAATACATGCCTTCACCTAACCCGTCTATAGTTCTGATTCAGTTCCCTGCTGTGGTTCAGAGTTTTACCTGGCCTTCTTTTAATAACAAAATATGAAGGGTCAGCATCTACTGTCAAACTATCAAACCTCTGTTTAGATATATTTTATGAAAAGAGATACTCTTGATAGACTGAGAATTTAGACAGAATTAACATTTAGTAAACAGAGAGGGACTTGGTGTCATTCTGGCCTACTGAGGTTTGGGAAAATGACTCGCTGTTTTATGAAGTTTTCCTGGAAAGACTCATATTGACAATTCTAAACTAGCATCATCATTTGAGTTTGAATGACCACAGGTTATAACATCCATACCAACTAAAAAGGCCACATTCCAGGGAGAGGTGGAGCTAGCGATTTTGTGATAAATGTTTATTTTGATTATCTAATCCTAAGAAACTTAAAAGTCAGTGGTATGGATCAATACAAAAGGGATAAACCAGAATTAAAATGTAGCTCGTCCTTTGAGTCAGGTGGTTTGGTGATCTGTGTAATATTTGTACTTTGTTGTCTATGTCGATCAAAGAAGTTAAGTCACTCTCTGTAGTTATCTTTAGCTCAGGATAGCGCTATCCCAGTAAAGTACCTTACTCTGTGTTTCTGATTCCATTTTTTCCCCGTAACTGTTTCTATATCATGTTGTCCGAGGTCTAATTTCTCAAGAAGATGGTGTTTCTTAAATTGATTCGAGGTTCTGGTTAACTTTCGCCAATTATTCGACCTCTCTGTAAATTATGTTCCTGTGGGCCTAATTATTTCTGTGGTTGATTGTTTAACTGACATAAGTTTCCTATGCACGGAGAGAGGATATTTCAACCTACCACTAGTGTGAGAAAATGGCAGTGGTGAGGTTGTTGTAGTGACCTGCTGGTCACTGTTCTAGTTGTTTTGTCACCAGCCACTCCTCGAGGGCTGTTACACCCCGCCCCACACCCAACCAGCACAGGCGCCACAGGACATGTGACCCTGACAATAAAAGGGGCCGGGCACACGTGCCCTGGGCCAGTTCTACCCACCAAGGTATGGTGTCTGTGTCATCATTATTTAAGCATGGGGGCCTAGGGCCCCACACTATTACAATGGTGACAAGGATGGGATGGACCCGCGTGTGCAGCCGCCTCAGTGGTGGTTGCGGGTGAGAGCATAGCCTGTGACGAGGGCAACCCCTTGCCAGCTGGCGTGGGAAGCGCCTGATCGCCTGCGGGGTGTGTGAAGAGCCCTGGGGTGAAGGAGGAGCGGGAGCCCACCCCGCATCAGAAGAGTCACCCAGAGACATAAGGGATGGAGTTACCGCTAAGTCTTGGGACGTGAGGTGAGCCCCTGGAAGAGCAGCAGGAGGCCGCGGTCAGGGACATCTTAGGGATTTTGGGGGCCCTGGGCCAAACGTATTTTGCGGGCCCCTGTTCGGAACAACTTTGGATTTATGATCCAATTTCAGCTCTTTCATGGCCTCTTTGGCCAGGTCACTGAGCGCACACGCACACTCGTCTAAATTCTAAATGTAATTACATCTAATATCCTGGGATAGCGACGTGTGTTTTCAGCATTGAAATAGAACAGCAGCTCACTAATATTACTGTAAATAATCACTGTGACACTCTCCCATTTCTCATATGTGAGGTCCTGTTTTGATCTAAAAAAAACTTTTTTATTAATGTTGCATGAAAACGGTATTTAAAACAATCTATTTAAGAATTATATAAGGTCACCAGGGCAAGACTCTCAGCACAACAACAGAGTGGGCTCTATCAGGGGGTCCCTTGAAAGGCTGGGGCCCTGGGCCAGAGCCCACTTTGCCCATGCCTTAAAACGTCTCTGGCCGCGGTAATTACGAAGTGCCTGCAGAGCACGAAAGTGGCATTCACGTTACAGCTGCTGTGCCCTGTGAGGGAAAGCGTGGCCCGCAGCATCAGGAAAGCAGAAGCGGCCCGTAGCTGAGGTGGCAAGCCTGACCAGAGAATCACCGGTGCCACAGCAGAGACTAGCGCGGCCCGCAGGGAGAGAAGGACTGCTGCAGCGCAGGGAGAACTGTGGAGCAGCTGCACTCCCCCACTATTACAGTAGGGGGACAGCCCTCCCTTGGTATTTCATAGGATCTTTTAAATTTCCAGGCTAACAGGAATGAGTCAATTATCTTAATTAGGTGATCTATAGTGAGGAGGGAAGTCGAGTCTTTTGGGCTTCCACATAACTTATGTGAACTATGTCAAGGTTTCTTGTAGGGGCTCACCTGTACGATCTATGGAATACATGAATTCATTCAAGTAGGCAGTAAATCAGACAGAACAGGCAGGTAGACTTGTAAACAGATATCATACAGACAGTTATAGCTTAACTGCCTGAAACATGTTGAGGAGTAGTGATACTCCGCTCACTTGTTTTTATACTACTTGACTGACCAAAGACGCCTGTAAAAAAGACCATTTACAGTTGTAGAGGGACTAAGAAACAAATGAGATGACAACAGATTAAATGAATCGTTTTTTCCACAGACACAGGCGGCTGGCAAAGGACTGGCACATTGGCAGCTCAAGATAGGCAGTTTATTTTACAACTCGATTGGTAAAGTAGTTTTTTGAACTTCATTATTCTGTCTTGGGCGCTTTGGCTTTTCTAAACGAGATGATTGCGTAAATCTTTTTTCAAGTGGCGCATTAACTGGCCGTCTCAACAAAAATAGAGATGAAATGAATGCATTACAATCATATTGCTTACCTTGTGTGAAACCTCCTGACATCTTCTGTTTATAGAATTTTTGAGACAGAGTTAAAAATAAGTAATTGCAGACATGGGGTCGGTTTGTAAATGCATGATATTAATATTGAATGGTGATTTTACCACATTTTTCTGACAATAGGAATGAATAGTGTAAAAAAAAAGCTCAAATGCTGTAAAAAAAGAGTAATTTTCCGAATTTCTCACTTTTATCATTTACTGATTGAAAATATGTTTTACTTTCAAACCCACCATTTTCTACACATGCTATGTGAATACTGGTTTGACCGATGCACTACCAGGTGTAGAATAAACCAAACGTGGCTGTTGAGGTGTTGCTTGTCCTTGACTCCTTCACTAACCTTTGTATAGATATGTCCACGTGTCCAATCCAAGTTAGCATGTATGAATGAGTAACTACTCACGATTAGTGCACGTCTGCATGTGTATCATGGACTCTAAGGAATAGTCTGCATTTTATTTTCGACTATGAATAGCTTACATAACAAAGACTTTTCATACATGTTTTCATTGGCCTGGCTGCTTCATCTTCTCCAAAAAAGCAGGAAATGGCTCAAAAACGCATCTGTATTTAGAATAGTTTGGAAAAAAAGGTATCTTAACAGGCGAACTGTGCTGAACAAGCAGCCATTAGTAACGTGAGACATGTGTAATAAAAACTGCGGGGCACATTATCAAGGGCTCATCGCCACTTTAGCAGCACTTTTTTGACGCTAAAGTGGCGATATTTTTATCGCCCTATTAGCAAGCTGTCGCTAACAGGCGTTAGCAACAGATTTCCAGCGATAGCACCCGTTTTGTCTATTGCCTTGCATGCCAGCGAAATTTATCGCTAATGACATGCAAGGTAGGCGTTCCGTCTCTAAATCCAGCAAAAACTCCCGCTAACCGCACTTCGCCCTATTAGCAAGGATAGGCCGGACCCGCGAAGCGATAAAAAAAGTCGCGCTAAGGCCCGTTAGCTGCAGGAACTTAAGGCCAGAAAATAGCTGGTCTTAAAAATGGGAATAAGTCTTGGGCCCACATCCATGCATGTTTTTGGTGCTGGACAGCGCTGCACGCAATGTTGCAGCGCTGCCCTGCGACAAAAATACAGTACAGGAATGTGCACCATCAATAAGACAGTGCGCATTCCTGGGCCCCAGTCATGAAAAGTGTTGCTGCGCTGCGACAAGACAGCGTTGCAACACTTCTCATTACGCCCTCCTTGCAACAGCATGGATGCGCTGTACTCACTGTACAGCGCTCCATGACGCAAGTAATGACAGATATGTCAGGAATCCTGACGTATCTGTCTGCGCTAAAGTCACGCATTGCTGCAGTCGTTTCACAACCATGACGCAACTCCAGCAATGCATGGGGCCAGCATATCTCTGTGGCACTGCCTCACCCTCACGCCTGCCATCAGGCAGGCGGAAGGTACTGACGCAGTGCTGTTCATGAGGGGTGCCCGAATGTTGGTGCAGTAGGAGATACATCGGTGGTGTTTGGGCGCTGTTGTGTCATCGTATGGAAGCATTGGTGGAGTGTTGGTGCGGAGGGAGTTGACGAGATGTTCTTCGGTGGCCTTGATCCAGCTGCGAGGGGGTGCGATGATGGCGGTGGCGTCCGGTGGGCAAGGTGAAGACGTGATGTTACCAATGATGGTCGGTCCACGAAAATCCGGTGTTGTGGCTGCACTTGAAGTTCACGCTGGCGGAGGTGACGTGCTCGACCATGTGTCCTGCTATGTGGCTTGTTGCGGTGACTTGCTGCTTGCGTCTGATGTAGGGGACCTTCCCCATGAGGTGGTGGTGTCCTGGTCACTGGGGTTCTCCAGGTGGAACTTGAGGTCACCAAGTAGGATGTTGTTGGTGGATGGGAGATCCTGGGGTGCAATGAAGTCTAAAATGGTATTGGAGAATGGGGGGCCATGGCCCGGGGGGCCTGCACATGAGGGTGCAGCAGAGGATGCACCTGTGCCTGGTCCGGATCTTGGAGTTGACGTGGTCCATGGTCACCCTTGGGTCATTAGAGTGCGTGGTCAGTCGGAGTATGCTTCTGTAGGTGATGGCAATGCCTCCTCCCTGACGGTTGGGGTGCTCCTTGCGGGTGATACTGCAGCCGTCAGTGATGGTGATGGCGATGTCCGGTCCGGAGCAGAGGTTGGCCCTGCCAGGCGAGGTGGTGTCCAGGATTGATGGCGAGGAGGCTGCTGGCGTTGTATCGGTGGAGTGTCCAAGAGGGATGCTCCTTGGTGCTGAGCGCGGTCCAGGGGCAGACGGGCGCAAACGGCGTAGCCTATGAGTTGCCTTTGGCACGGGAGACGACCATTACAACGCAGGCAGTACATCGTTAACAACGCAACTCTGACAACACAGGTGCCTTAACATCGCATTTGAATACAACGCATTGTGCGGTCAGTAATGGGGTAATTTCAACTTTTTCAGCTGTGCATGGGTAGTGGATGTAAAATATGAAATGGGCTGGTTTTTGGGGTAAATTTTTGTGTGTATTTTTTGGGGTCAAATTTCTAAATCCTGGGTGTGTTTTGTGCCAAAATAAAGAGAAATTTGGTGGGTGCATTTGTCTCAAATGTGATCTTTTGGGTGTCTTCTGGGGGTTCAGAAATGAATTCCAGGGTTCACGGTTGGGTCTGTAGTGCAAAGGTTATTCTTGGGCCGCACTCACTGTAGTGGGAACAGTGATCGTCATGTCTCAGCTATGCAACACCTACTCTACTGTTGCAATGTGCCTAGTATTAGTATGTATTAGAATGGAATGCGATGTCATGGCATGCATCGCAACTACGTATGTGCCTTTGGCACATGAGTGGTACGCCCGCTGTGCATGGGCGCACAGCGGCCACCATTGAGAAGTGTGGAGGGGGGTGTCTGGACAGCTGTGAGGTGGTAAACCCCGAAATGAACACTGGATGGTGCGTGGCCGCGGGGATGTGTGTGTGAGCGTGTGTAGTTAAGAATTTATTGAGGGAAGTCTCACCTCTAAGCCGTGTCCCGTGTCTACGTAGCTCCTGCTCTCCTGCGTCTGCTTCCAGGAAAAGGAAGTAGGCAGCCAGGCTCCCTCGCATGAGTCATTCACAACGCTGCGATGCGGCGGTAGTATTGTAATTTGGCAACAGGACAAGTCATGCAGCCAGGGGCCGGAGGAGTGGGTATGTTCTCCATGCAGGCTGCAATGCAGCCTGCATTGCGAACAGAGAAGTGCGCATGTCTGCATTGGGCGGCCTGAGTGGGCCGACCAAACAGTCATTGCGCACTTGAGTGTGCATGCCAATCCGCACATTCCCTGCTCCGTGTTTGGAGCAGTCCTACCCACCCGCCCAACCCCTGAGGATACATAGCATGATTACATTAGTTATTTATCCCTTGTTTGTCCCTTTTTTAACTGTTTCATTGGCTTCTCTGAGCCCGCACTGCACGCTTCCCGCCGCTGCTGCCCCTGCGGCCCCGCACCCCTGTCCTCGCACATTCCCGCCTCCCAGCTGATCATTCCTCCGCTCTCCCCTACTTAATGGCAGACGCTGCGCAATTGCGCTGCGGACAGGCGCTGCTGGCGCGCAGAAGGCGCACCTAAGACAAGCCCGTCTGCGCACGTCTGCAACCCAACCGCGACCAGCGCCAGTAAGCCTGGATCACGGGCCACCCACTGCTTCGGCACAGCGACCCTCCATGCACTCAAACCCAGGAAAGTCAGAGACTGACAACAGGCCTTGGCAAACATGACCCATGGCCAGTTCTCCTGCCTCCACTGCCGCCGGAGCTTAACCACCACCCCAGACTCCAACACAGCCTACACCAGCACCGGCTACACCCTATGATGCATCCCCCTCAATGGGCACTCCGTGCACATACACGCCGTGGAAATCTGGAACCTACTCGACTCTCTCTCGCCCGACATCACCTTCTTCACGGAGACCTGGACCAATGCCTCCTCCGCCCCCGACATCAAGACCGCCATCCCGGACGGATACAAGATCCAGAGGAAGGACCGCACCAACCACCCAGGAGGGTGCCTCGCCATTGCACACAAGAGCACCCTTCGCCTCACCACCCCTAGCGTAACCTTCCCCTCCGCCAGACACCTGCACTTCCAGATCCAGACCAGCCACAACTCCACACTCTGAGGAACCCTCGTCTACAGACACCCCGGGCCCCGGACACACCAGCCAGCCCACCATCTCCACCTGGACGCCAGTCACAGCCCAAGACACAGCCGCAACCATGAAAGGCATGCACTCGTGGGCCCCCACCAACCCATGCCCTCCCACATCTACCACAGAGCCGCGGCCGCCATCACACACGAACTGCAATGCACCATCAACACCACCTTCAAGATGGGCACCTACCCAGACGACTGAAAGCGTGCAGAAGTCTGGCCCCTTCTCAAGAAGACCACAGCTGACCCCACCGACCTCAAGAACTACCGGCCCATCTCGCTCCTCCCCTTCGCAGCCAAAGTTGCAGAGTAAACAGTCAACAGGGAAGTGACATGATTCATTGATGACAACGCCATCCTTGACCCGTCCCAATCCGGATTGCAAACCAACCACAGCAACGAGGCCGTCCTTCTGGCCGCCACAGACGACATCCGCACACTCCTGGACCAAGGCCACTCCGCAGCCCTCATCATACTCGTCCTTTCAGCGGCCTTCAACACCGTCTCCCACCACACACTAGTCGCAAGACTACACGACGCCGGCATACAAGGATGAGGCCTCGACTGGATCCGATCATTCCTCCCCGGAAGAAGCCAAAGGATCAGACTGCCAACCTTCCTCTCCATTCCCACGTAAATCACCTGCGGAGTCCCAGAGGGTTCATCTCTGAGCCCGACCGTCTTCAACATCTACATGGCACCCTCGACGCCAACGTCCAACAACACGGTCTCAACATCGTATCCTACGCTGATGACACACAGCTCATCCTCCCCCTCACCAAAAAGACCACCACCGCCAGATTCAACTTCCAGAATGGAATGCAGGACATCACAGTCTGGATGACCAACAGCTGCCTGGAGCTCAACGCCGGGAAGACAGGAGTCCTTGTCCTTGGAACCACACCTTCAGCATGGGACAACACCTGTTGGCCTTCGCCCTCGGAAGCCCACCTACCCCCTCGGACCACGCCAGAAACCTCGACATCGTACTCGACCCATCCCTCACCATGAACAGACAGGTCTACGCCGTCACCTCCAGCTGCTTCAACACCCTCCGCATCCTCTGCAAGACCTTCAAATGGATACCCCCAGAGTCAAGGTAGACAGTCACCCATGCACTCATCACCAGCCGACTGGACATCGGAAACGCACTCTACGCCGCCATTTACAAGTCCATACTCCGCAAACTACCAACATTACAGTACAACACCGCCAGACTCGTCCTCGGCAACCCCTGGCACTAACACATCAGCCGACACCTACGTAGACTCCAGTGTCTCCCCGTGGTGATAAGAGTCACCTTCAAAATGATCACTCACGCCTCCGAATGCCTACACAACAACGTAACCAAATACCTCAACAACAGAATCAACTTCCACGTACACAAATGAGACATCCGATCTTCCTACCTCGCACTGTCCGAAACGCAGCGCATCCACAGACCCAGAGCAGATGGGAGATCCTTCTCCCACGTTACATGCAATACTTGGAACGAGCTAACGGCAGACATCAGAGGTGCCCCCTCCCTGAACACCTTCAGGAAGACCCTCAAGACCTGGCTCTTCGGCCTACAGATCTGCGGACCCCCACCCCTCAGTGCCTTGCGACCCACACGGGTGTGTGGCGCGCTTACAATTCCCCTGAGTGATTGATTAATTGAGTTATCTTCATGTGATGATTGATCCTCTTCTGCACTGCTTGAGGTGGTGGGGCAACGCTCTTCCAACATAGCGGTAGACCCGCCACTGGGGGTGCGTCATCCACGTGTAATAGGTATGAGCAACTCCCCCCGGCCCTCCTGCGCTACGCGTCCCACCTTCTCCTTACCTGGACATTGACCCAGTGGCGCAATCCACTGCACTCTCTCCACATCTGTGACTCAGCCAGCAGGAGCCTGAGACAGGTGTGCTTTCACTGGGCTGGGTACAGCAGTCACCACATAGTCGGCTGGTGGACCGCCCGATGCAGTTGATGCAGCAGGGCTCCCTTAGGCGTGTAGTTGCAGCACTCAGTCCACACAAGTTCGGTGTCGCACAGGGACCTCACCCTCCAGGGTGTCCGGCCAGCCCAACATCATCCGTCCTGTGATGCAGGGAGACGGCACCCACCGTTGGTAATCCCCTCCGTGCACCCCGGTGTAGTGGTGGATCATAGTATGCAAAGCGGACATCACTACGTTGGTGCGCAGGATCACCTCTACCATTGACTGCACCAAGGTGCGCAAGGCGGGCTTCTCACACAGGTCAGCAACGTGTCTCCATGCGACCTGCCAGACTTCACCACAAGGTACGGGTGATCGTCGCACATCAATGTCTCTCGCCATGGCTCATCGACTCCACATCTAGTCTACATCCCACTCCAGGCCATAGATGCAGGTCCAGTGAGGGATCCAGGAACCAGACGCAGCTCCAGCGAGGGATCCAGGAACCAGACACAGCTCCAGCGAGGGATCCAGGAACCAGACGCAGGTCCAGCGAGGGATCCAGGAACCAGACGCAGCTCCAGCGAGGGATGCAGGAACCAGACGCAGCTCCAGCGAGGGATCCAGGAACCAGACGCAGCTCCAGCGAGGGATCCAGGAACCAGACGCAGGTCCAGCGAGGGATCCAGGAACTAGAAGCAGCTCCAGCGAGGGATCCAGGAACCAGACGCAGGTCCAGCAAGGGACCCAGGAACCAGACGCAGGTCCAGCAAGGGATCCAGGAACCAGACGCAGGTCCAGCGAGGGATGCAGGAACCAGACGCAGCTCCAGCGAGGGATCCAGGAACCAGATGCAGGTCCAGCGAGGGATCCAGGAACCAGACGCAGCTCCAGCGAGGGATCCAGTAACCAGACGCAGGTCCAGCGAGGGATCCAGGAACCAGACGCAGCTCCAGCGAGGGATCCAGGAACCAGACGCAGGTCTAGCGAGGGATCCAGGAACCAGACGCAGGTCCTGCGTGGGGACCAGGATCTCATCCCGGTCAACCGGGATGTTGGGTGGCTTGAGGGGGTTGTTGGTGTGTGCTGCACTATGCCCTGGCTGCTCAAATCTGCATTAATCCTTTTTTTTGGTGCATCTTTTATGTTGGAGGTGGCCAGATAGGCTAAGTCAGAAATTGCGGGTTAGCGTGCCTTTTTCTATCGCTAAGGGCTTATCGCTTGTTTCCACCCGCTATCTCCGGTTCCATTAACGCCGTCGCGTTAATGTTAGCGATGGTTTTCGCCGCTGAACCCTGCAGCTATCGCCTGTTAGCAAAACGTTGCTAATACGTCGCTAACAGGGCAATAACTTGCAGGGATCGACGGCGATGACACAAGAAGAACAGTCACCCAGGCCCTCGTCAGTAGCAGACTTGACTATGGGAACGCCCTCTACGCGGGAGCCCCGGCCAAGCTCATCAAGCGACTGCAACGCATACAAAATGCCTCTGCACGCCTGATCCTCAATGTACCACGCCACAGCCACATCACACCCCACCTGAGGAACCTGCACTGGCTCCCCGTCGACAGGAGAATCTCCTTCAAACTCCTCATCCACGCACACAAGGCACTCCACAAGACTGGCCCAGCCTACCTCAACAGACGACTCCTCTTCTACGTCCCCAACCGCCAACTCCGCTCCGCCGACCTCTCCCTCGCCACCGTCCCTCGCATTCGAAGAACTACCACCGGCGGCAGATCCTTCTCCCACCTCGCCGCCAAGACCTGGAACACCCTTCCACTAAGCCTACGACAGACCCAAGACCTGCTGACCTTCAGGAGGCTACTCAAGACCTGGTTGTTCGACCAGTAGCAGCACCCCCCCCTTTTTTCCCTAGCACCTTGAGACCCTCGCGGGTAAGTAGTGCGCTTTACAAATTCTGTGATTGATTGATTGATTGATGAAAAACTAGCGCTAACCTAGGTTAGCGATAGTTATCGCCATTTCTTGCTAAAATGCCCCTGCATTTCGTAAGAACATCAACCACAGTTCAAGGGCTGGATCACAACAGTTATTTTACCTTTGCAATTAATATAATGCAAGTGAGACAAGTCAAACACCTTTTACCACTGTATTATGAAAGCACGTTTTTGTAGGTGATAATGCCTGACAAGGATATTTGTATAAATTGTTTGCATCACAGTTTGTTGTGGTGATTTTGAGTTCTGTTGTTTTTTGTGCTGCTGTGTTTTTGTGGTGAATTATTGCTGCAAGATATTGTGTGTGTACTTTTGCAGTGTTGCATTCTGTTTTGACTTTTTTTTTGTGTTGTGCAATCCTGTGTTTTAATTTTGTTGCTTTATGTATATTATTGTGTTATGGTCACTTGTTTATTTCAGATATGTTAACAAGTACTGCTACATTTCCTGATACCTTTAAAGTTTTCATAACATGTAACCGTATGAGGTGGTAAAATAGCATTGCTCCAGCTGTTAAACCATTTAGGGCGCCATAAAATGCATGTTTCCATGCTAGTTTCAAAATCATAAGATGTTGCAACCAGCAATATAGTAAAATGTGAAGGTACTTTTTATAATCCCTTACCTTGCATGCTGTGATGTGTTTTCTTGTTATACACATTAACAAACATATACTCTACAGAGAAGGAGGGGAGCTGTCCATGTTGATAGTTCCACATTAAGCTTCCTAAAGACAGCCAGATCATCCAGGTTGGGGCCATATACAGAGCACAAAGTAACACTCCCTGTACCAATGTGCAGGTCCACATTGATCCATCACCCCATTTTATCAGCCTGCGCCCTGACTAATGTACCGGCAGCCTTACTAGTGACTATGGCTACCCCCTTAGCTGTCATCCCCTGTGTTGTACAGCTTAATACTGGGTACCCCATGCCTTCCAGTATTTTCCTTTTCTCCCATGAGACATGCATCTTCTGAATGCACACAGTGTCTGGCTTCATTGCCGTGAGGCCCAATGCCATTCTATGTCTTGTGCCTCTGTCATTCAAGCCACATGCATTTATCATGCAAATATGAATTTTACCCTGTGCCATATTAACTGCTGGATTTACGTGCTATTATTAACACTAAGGCCCGAGAAGAAGATTCATGTTACTTAGGGAGCAAATCGTCCTCCCGGTTCTTGATAAACGGGTGGACTAGCGATCATACATTCCCCTATATAGAGGCCATGCCTAACCCAAAGCTTAGAAATATAATATTGAAATTTAGAGTTGGCTTGAATCCATGCAACACTGATTGGAAGATTAAATCCGCAATGACGAACGAACAGGGTCTGTGCACATGTGGACTTCAAGTAAAATGTAGTGGCCCACATATTTTGTTGGATTGTCTGTGGTTCTTAGAAGAACGGAAAGAATTTCTAAAACCCCTTTTTATTGCTTATAAAACTATTAGTAGGGATCAAGCACTTAGCCTATTGATAAACATGAGATTTTTAAACGTGACATGTGCAATAGGAAGATTTCTAACTGCAATACAGGAGTCGCTGAAGGAACTGGTAATATAATTTGAAATGGGTGTGGGGTAGAAACACGACTTGACATGACCTGGGAATATTTCTGATCCTCGGAAGCCTGCATGGATGTATAAATGTATACTTAATGTATAAGTGACCCTTTTCCTACTCTGGTGATGAATTAAGAGCTTTTTATAGCTTGGCAGAGTTCCCACTGTATTTTGCTAGGACTTTTTATCGTGTTTTATATAGTTTTTATGGACGCAGTGTTTGTGTAACTCGCATTTTAATTGTAGGTAGTGTGGCATCTTTTTTATGGCTATATTTGCCAAATAAAAATATATATAACAACAACTGCTGGATTTGCTGTGCATTTAATGCACCATCCTTTTTGGGCTATTAAAGCCGTTCGAACACTGCTCATTCTTCCTTTTTTACTTCTGATTCTCTAACAGCCACTAACGTCTCTGCATCCCATACCATAGTTGCAACACCCACTCCCCTTCACCCCCCCAGAGACCCTCTCCACCCCATTCTCCCCTGGACACCTCCCCTCCCTGCTACTGCGCCCACTCCACTCTTCGCAAAGGCAATTGGGCCCCCCCCGGCCCATAGATGGAGGTGTACCCCCCAGAACTAGTCCTGATTGAGAAAAAACACCAGAATGAATGAAGCAGAAGAAAGTTAACCAAGTGCATTTTTTCCTGCCCCTCTCCTCCCCGCACTAAAAAAAACACTGCACAGTATCAACAACCTAGCCTAAGTAAGGAAAGAGAGAGAGACAATTCATTCCTTAGTCCTTCACCCACCGTACATCACACATAAGACATTTCTAATCCTTCCCTTCGGTATTGTGTGACACAACAAACAGTAAGCCTATTAAACTTGAAACCTGAGGTCCAATACTACCCAATAGTATCACAAAATTCCTTAGCTTTGACCTCTGAGGAAAAAAATATGTTTTATCTTGAAAGATAGCTTTCAGTTTTGCATGACTCAAGAGAAATACTGCACCCCTTTAGACTGCAGAGGTTGCATCAGCTGCCTCAGATGCCAGTGCCTTTCAACAGTAGTATATCAGAAGTCTAGTCGCATAAAAAACAGGCAGCCATCAGCTACCCGTTTTGCATCAAGGCAGGCTTTTTCAAAGATACCCTGGCACAACAGGAAGTTGCCAAAGAATATAAAAATGACCCTCGGTTTACCCCCATCTTGACCCTGGCGCCGATGTTGGTTAAAAAGGGAACCTATGTGCCCTCTGTATCTCCAAATCTCAATTCCAGTCCATCAGTTCTGAGAAAGCGTTCTTAAACAGGCCAGCGATAAAACTCTGAGTGTCATCTTTCTCAGCGCACTCCTCAAACCCCAAAACCCTGAGATTATTGTGGCTTCATCTATTTTCAAACTTCTCAAGCTTCCATTGAGTGTCTTTGAGACGCACTTCATGCTCCATTTGGGTTTTACTATTAGCTAACACATCGGCCTCCAGGGTAGCAACCCTGCTTTCCATTTCAGCCAATCTGGCCAAAAACTCTGAGCAAACCTTTACCACGTTTCACACAGCCCCCCACAGCTTCTGGTTTTCTGCCTGCACTCTGCAACTGTCTGACTTGGTTTCATCACAATGGGCCATAACCCCTTTGTATGTGGCCTCCAGGGTAATTGAATCGGGTTGAGCTGCCCCTCCCCCCCAGCTGAGTGCTAGGAGTATTTCCCTCCGGCCTTGGCATTGCTGAATAGTCCTACTTTAGACCAGGCTTGGCTATTACTCCTTTGGGTGGAGTCAAGTTGTTGATAGTTTGCCAGGAATCCATCAACCTAGAGCCTTCCCCACCTTCACGTAATTAGCTGGAACAGCTCTCTGGACTGCCTCCTGAGCCACCTCTCAGCCCCGCATTTGAGTCCTCTCCAGTTCAATCAGATTGATCTGAGAGTGAAAAAAAGTGCTCCACCATGTCAGTTTCCCCTATTAGGCTGGGTGAGATGTGTCTGCTGCTATCAGGCTTCCTTTTCCTGCCCTCACTGGCCTTCTTATAGTTGATATGTTCTGACTCTGGGTTAGGTGTTTGAGATTTAAAGCAATCTTGGATTTCCTCTGCAGTCTGTTCACTCCACCTACCGTCCAGGAACCTGCTTGATTTCAACTACAGCAGGTGGTGTAGCAACAATCTCTTGCCCCCTATTGTTCACACTCGGCATTTCAGCAACTAGATGGGCAGCGAAAGGAGGAGGGAAGCAGACTTGCACAAGAGTACTCACATTTACCAGCCCTGTGATCCCCACACTACTTCGTTCTTTGCTCGTGTCAAGGCTTCCATATCACTGCTCACCCTACAGCAGTTCCACTGGGCAGAGGGGGTAACAAAACCCATGTGGTGGGGCCTGAGTCTCGGTCTGCTTTTTTGAAGAAATAAGTTGCTTTTCTAGTTGCAACAGTGACCCCGGCACAAGGGCCAGTTTTCTCTAGGGCAGCTTCTCCGCTACCTCCCTTGTTAGGAAGGAGCTTTCCTCTCCCTGCCGCGCCGGCCTTGGGATTCATCACTTGAGCTTTGGGGCCCCCACTGGTTTGGGCCCATCCTAAGACAAGGAGATATGTGCCTCTTCAAGGGCTGACGATTAGCCGCACTGCTGCAGTATGCACTAAAAACAGCTCCGAATCGCTGCTCAGCCAGCCACAGTTATGGCCCGCAGCGTTCACACTAGCCGGGTGCCCCACGGCCAAAAAGCATTGTTTGTTGAAGGAGGAGCTACACCTTGGATGCTTCTCACACTCTCCCCACGACGTTGGTGAGGAGGAGGAGTCAGTTTGCCTACAGACTGTCGCCATCTGTGGGCACTTTAATCTGCATTAAACCGTGGGAGAGAAAGCTGGGGAGCACTCCTCATATTCTGGTAGAAAACCGCTCATCTTTAGGGAAGTGCAACAACCAGTTAGAGAACATGGCCTTATCGATGTATGGGGCACATGCAAAAACCCTGATCCACGATATATGTTTTTTTTTCTTTTCCTCACAATAAGCTGGTGCGCTTGGATTATTTTTTTGTTTCGGCATCTTTAGCAAGGCAGACTGGAATTGAATGTTTCCCCAGGGTATTATCTGATCATAACCCTTTAGTGTTAGAATGCGCAATAGTGGGCTTCGCAAGACCATTTGGAGTCTGGATATTTTATAGGTCACTCCTGACAGAAAAGGAATATCTGGAACACATGTGAAAGTGGCTCAAGGAGTTCCTCTTAGTTAACCAGGATACCGCTACCCTTAAAAAGGTGTGGGATTCTCTCAAGGCAGGGATAAAGGGGAGACATTAAGTTTTAGCCTTTTCAAACAACACCATAAGTGTACTTTAACGCAGGGACTGTATGACGGCCTCTCTAAGCAAAAGGCAGCTCTAGCCAAAATATTAAAGGAAGAACAGGACTGTGGTTGAACCATGCAGAGTACTGCGGTGCTTAAAGCCAGCATCAATGAACAGTACAGTGAAGAAGTGGCCGCTAAATTTCAAAGCTTCTGGATAGTATGCTATGAATATTGGGAGAATACTAGCAGGCTGTTGGCACATTGCAACAGACAAAAGGAGGCAGAAAGATTAGTGAAAGATATCTGTGACAAAAAAGGGTGGAAGATCAAAACCCCCATAGAAATCCTCGAGGTATTCATCAACTATAATTCTGAGCTGTATTCAGAGGATAGCTCTCCACAATAAGATAGATATGCAAAGTTTCTCAGTACACTGAGGGGAAGTGTATTAAATGAGGATGAAAGAGCTTCCCTCGAACAGTTAATCTTTTCCAAAGAGGCAGCGGCAGCAGTAGGCTCTCTGGCTATGGAGAAAGCTGCTGGACCAGATAGAAACCCCTTGGAACTGTACAAGATCTTTCTCCCCAAGCTCTTGGAGGCTATGTCTACTATTTTCTTATGTGTTCAGGTGGAAGAGGTGATTCCGCCATCATGGGATGACACTAAATATTGTGATATTTAAGAAAAAAGCAAATCCCCTTTAAACTCTGGGGCATACAGACCTATATTTCTGATTAATTGAGACGCTAAAGCTACGCAAAGATTTGGGCCATCAGGCTTGGGACGATAGTTGCCAACCTGGTCTCCCCTCGCCAACACGGCTTTATACTGGGATGTGGAACAGTTGAACATGTCCCGAGGGTCATTACCCTGTTAGACATGGTGGAGGTCACCAAATCACCTATGGGACTGGTTCTGCTGGATGCAGAGAAAGCCTTTGACTGAATTTCTGGGGGTTATCTCTGGGAGATAATAAAGTTCAGGTTTTATTAAAGCCATTGGGGCTCTGTATCATGCTCCCAAGGCTCGACTGCAGATTATGGGGAAGGGGTAGGACCTGATTTATATCACTAGAGGTACAAGGCAGGGGTGTCCCTGTTCACCCCCGTTTTTGCCTTATATATCGACCCCTTTAACACCAGATTGGAAGATAACTGCAGGATTCAGTCAGTCTCTATATATCAAAGGCATTACAAAGTGTTGTCTTATGCTGACGATATAGTGGTTGGAACATCTGACCACTGTAATGCTTTGAAAGCTATTGAAAACGAGGCTGATGTGTTTGGTGCTATTGCTGGGTGTCATCTTAATGAGTGTAAGACTCATGATTTGCACTAAAGGCACTGGCGCTCGGGATCAGTGCTGGGCAAAAGAGGTAACCTTTCTTCAAATAAACATAAAGCTTAACTTAGAGAAAGTAGTGGAATTAAATTTAGCTCCATCGCTCAGTAAGATCTATCAGGACCTAAACTGGATTAATATCCTGCATTTCTCTTTGGTAGGAAGATGTAACTTGCTAAAAATGCTTATTCTCCCGAAGCTCTTATATCTTTTTAGAGCCATCCCATTGGAGATTAAACAAGAACTTGCTGACTAAGCTGGAAAGTCTGTGCTTTAGTTTTTTGTTGCAGTTCAAGAAGCCAAAAAGGGCGTCAAGGTACATGACTTCATCTTTATTTTATTAATTAACAAACTTTATTACATTGAGCTCGGGCTTTATATAATTCATGGGGAAAATGGTTGAAGTATTAAGGAAAATAAAGTTACTGCTCCTGGAGCAGCATAGTTTTGGATCCTCCCCTACATGTCACAAAGGTTGCATTATTTACGTGTATTGACAACCTATAAACTGTGGGGCATATTCTCAAGGACTCATCGCCGAGTTAACGGCACTTTAGCGCAGCAAAAGTGGCGAAAGAATTATCGCCCCATTCACAAGCTGGTGCAAACTCCCCACATCGCCAGTATACCAGTGATAGCTGCCGCAAAAAACATTGCCACGGATGAGAGAGACAACTAACGCTAATGATATGCAGAGTAGGCGTTCCCGTGCAAAAACAGATGAAAACTCCACTTCGTGATATTCACAACGACCAGCCAGATCTGCGATACGATCCAAAAACAGGCTATAAGGCACGTTAGCAGCAGGGATTTAACACCTGCCTTCTACTGGTGTTAAGCAGGACGACAAACTGCAGTATAAACGGGAGCCCAGCCCAGAGCCACATCGGCAGACCAACACATGTCATGGAGCTACTGATCATGCAGCCCGGAGCCCCAAGAGGCCCACAACACCCACCGCCACTCCCCCAGGCCCCCCACCCCCCAGGACCACCCCCCCTGGACTACCACCGAGGCAGCGCAGAATGAGACAGAGGTCCTTCCAAAAATGCACCAGCCTCGGAGACTTAACGCCAGAGGAAGTCATTGCCCACTACAGGCTCAAAAGGACGACCATCCTCCGCATCCTGGCCCACAGGCTGACGGTACCAACACAGCGGACAACCAACATCCCTCCGCAGACAAAGCTGCTGGCTGTGCTGCACCTGCTGGCCTCTGGTACCTTCCAACCAACAACTGCCAGAGTCGGAGGAGTCTCACAGCCAGCCCTATCAAAGTTCCTCATACCTGTCTTGGATGCCATCATCAGTTTGGTACCCCAGTACCTTCACTTCCCCCACACTGCGCAGGAAGAGCTGGCGACCATGCAAGGCTTCTACGCCATAGCTGGCTTCCCGCACGTGTTGGGGGCAATTGACTGCACACATGTCCTACTTGTGCCCCCTGCCGACACTGCACACAATTACCGCAACAGGAAGCACACGCATTCCATCAATGTGCAGGCAATAGTGGACCACCGGGGACACTTCACCAACGTCGTCGCCAACTACCCAGGCAGTGTGCATGATTCCTACATCTTCCAACTGTCCATCATCAACCAGCGCTTCGAGGATGGCATCTACGGAAATGCACTGCTCGTTGGTAAGTACCAACGGAACACACCACACACCTCAACTCCACAATCATGCAACTCACAACTGTGGGAATGCACACGTTACAACATCACATACAACATGCCAAACAACATGTCCACCTACCAGACATGACAACACGTGGAACTGTGGTAACAGGGGCCAGACATGTTGACAAGCCATCCACGTCATGGCACCTCTGCCACACAATAGCAGGATGTGGTGAGAGGCGGGAACCAAGTATGTGCGAGGGAGGCAAGTGACCCATGAATCAGAATGTACACAATGCCAAGTGTGGCGGGGATGTGCTGGACAGACTTAAGTATGCAGAGCACAGACATGTCCATGTGGACATATACTGCTGGTGTTTGTAGTGTTGTAGACAGTGGGTGCAACCATGTTACCTCAGGCAGTGGGGTAGACCCTGGACATGTAGCTATGTCGTCCCCCCCTGTAAGCATAAGCGGAGTGGGCTGGGCCAGCGTAGGAGTGGGAATCAATAGCCTGGGGTTCAGAGCGTGGTTCACTTCCGGGATGGCCACCAAGGCAACTACTGCGTGTGTCTCTGTTTCCGCCATATCCTGACCATAGGCCTACACACACGTGGCCGACCACCTTCAACAGCCAATATCAGTGTCGTTGTCAGGCTTGTAGACATGCGCAGACAGTCATGACAATGGTGTGTCCTAGGAGTGCAAGTGATGCAACCGCACAGCGCACACAAGTAAATAGGCTCGGGGGAGTGAGGAGCAGCTTTAAAGCAACGTACTACACATGGATGCCGCTCATTTGCCACATGCAAGACATGTCAGACATGTATCCCAAAGTCCCACACATCACACACCAATATACTGATAAGCCTGCCAACACAGAATGACGAACCACCGGTTGACACATCTCTCTCCCCTGTCACAAGTGATCAAGGATATGCACTCTGCCCGTGGATGATGACACCCCTCCGAGCCCCGAACACCCAGGCCCATAGGCAGTACAATGCGACCCACATACGCACCAGGGGCATTGTGGAGCGCTCATTTGGCGTGTTGAAGTCACGTTTCAGGTGCCTGGACATCACAGGTGGAAGACTCCTATACAGCCCGCAAATAGTGTGCAAGATGATCATTGCATGATGTGTGTTGCACAACATGTGTACGCACCAATACCCCATGGATCCATGTGCCAGATGCACCGGACGATGATGATGAGGATGAGGCAGGTGGACCACACCCCAGTGCAGCAGCAGCTGGAATAGCCCGAAGGGACACTATCATTCACAATTTCTTCACATAAGCACGTCGCATAGGAACTGTCCTTAGCAATCATGGGACAGGTCAAAATGACCACAGGTACAGCATGTGCAAATAAATTCATTCCAAAACACATTCCCTGTGTGCATGTCACTCCTCTGCATTGGCACATCGCTCTGACAAGTGTATGTGCAACATTTAGTGCTGACAATTTCACCAATGGCAATTGGATGGTGGGAGTGTCACCTCCGTTCTCGGGATCCTGTTTTCCTAGGGACTGAACCGCGTCTTCCTCTTCTCCTTCTCCTTGCCCTTCCCTGGCCCCGAGGTCCCAAGCTGGTCCTCCGTGGAGCTTGTGGGGTTCGGGTTGTCCTCTGTACTTGCTCCAGCTCCCTCCATTGTGCTTCGCAGTTGTTATGTTTTTTTAATTTATTTCTGTTTTTTTTTTGCTGCTTTTATGGTGATTTTTCCCACCTGACGTGGGAATTGCAAGCCTGGTGCTGCTTGTCGCCGATTTTTCTATCGCGGTTGGGCTCATCGCAACTTTTTTCACATTTGGGTTTCCTCTTTTATCGCCGTCGCGGTAGTTTTATCGCAGACATTTTACGCATTCTCAGGAGACTATCGCATGTTACCGCCGTGTTGAGAATACGACGTTAACACAGAGTTATTTTCCCGCGATAGACGGCGATATGAAAACATGCGTTAGCCTTTTTTGGCGATGATTATCGGACATTCTTGAGAACATCCCCCTGTGTGTTTTAACATTTTAAAGAGAAACACAAATCTAGTCCTTAGCAGAAATCATTCTTACACTAGAAACGTATCTCTTGAAGAAAAGAGAGATTCCTTATAAACTTGTGCACTGTTTTGAAAAGTATAACATATAGTTCTCGTTCACTTTTACATATGCGTAATTTGAATACCATGAAAGTTACTGAAGGTATAACTTGAGTATTTTCCTGATTTATTAATAAAGTATGCATTCATTAGCAATTGTGGGTGCACTTATAGCCACATTTAAAAGGGCAAATTTTGAGTTCATTTGTACGTTAGCCTAACTCGACCTGTATTACTTTAAAGTGAAGATGCCTTTTCCTCAGCTTACTTGTAATAACGTTTATCCCTGCAGGTGCCAACTCATGAATTCATTAGCAAGAGTTTGGAGAATAATATACTAGTGATATCAGGATGGGAAGAAAATCTTGGCAAGAACGTGATGATTTAATGTTACATGAATGCCTCCTGCTCATCCTGTTCCAGGAGTGGCAAGTTGTTCAAGGCTGAGAACTGTTGTCTCAGCAGAGGCGTTGGGAATGAAAAGGCATGTTACAAAGCACCTGAATACTGTTTTCTCATTGGATGATGGTGGTATGATCGAGGTAACACCATCTGAATCACGTTTTTCATATATTTCATATATCATGGTGCTCATTAACCCTATTCACTGTAGGGCAGATTCTTTTGTAATTTGAGAGGTACAGACCTTTCTGCTTCCCTTATCACTTTCTGAGTGTGGCTTTATGCTAACACTTGTTCTCTTTTTGGAATACTATATAATCATGACTTGCATACATCTGGGACTAATTGCGAATTTGTAATAAACCTACTAAACCTTATCCTCCCATTCATTGACTTCCTTGTTTAGCCAGATTTATTGCACAAATGTTAAATTGTCTTACTGCATGTTACCTCCCTTTTTGCCTCAATCACGTCAATACGATCCAAGTGGAAGTGCACTACTTTACTCCATGACCATGCATGGCCATGATTCAATAAAGCCCTTGCCCTATGTTTGGAACGTATCATCCCACATGTGAGTCTAGCTAACATATATCACTCATTGCATCACAATCTGGCCCTGGTTCCCACTGCCAATACATAGACTCAATGTCCATCTCTGTTGGTCGCATTCAAGCATTAGAAGCTTCCCATATAAACTTTCTTGCTGAGTATGCCTACCAAATTATGCTGAACACTTCCTTCTAGTCATTTGCCTCAGAATGTGCTGCATGATTGTCACTGTTACATGACTTAACCCCTTTGGTGCTCATGACGGCCCCCGGCCGTCATGAGTCACGGTGGGCGTGTGCGCACGACCTCCGGGGGCCATCCGAACCACGCCCAAGAATGGAATGTCCAGCACCGCGGCAGAATTCGCACTGCAGCCAAGGTGTTAAGCACATATTGTGTCCTCTTACAAATCATCCATCTCCGCTCATGTAGGTCACAACAAGTTAACTCTTCTGATCCATGAAAGCCTGCCATTGCATGTGGTTTTTAGACTCAGCAACAGTGCTAACACCTATGAAGTATTCAACATAACTGCAATAATATGGCAATGTCACTCTAAAGACTAAGGCCCTCCTTATAAGATTTTTAGAGCTTGGTGTGGGGCTACTGGAATGCTGGAATCTCTGACTCTATGTCGTATCCCCTGCACCAAATTTCAGCAACCACAGGTTCTCTCCCTGGAATGGGGAATAACCACACAGACTCGGAGATGCCATCTCCTTTTGTGTGTGGTTTTCTCAGATTCTGGTGAGAAGAACACATGCATTTTCGACCACCTGCACTGTGCTGGAGTGAACGTCTGGAAAAGGGCTGGCATGTGTTGGATGTGTAGCGGGGAGGAAGATAGGTAGGTTGGGAGAGGCACAGACCTTGCAACCTTTTGAGCACATAGGTGCCCACACCCTTTACATAGCTCCCAATCAGCCCAAGGCCTATGAATATCTGCAAGATATAGGTGTCTCATTCGTTCCTCACCACATTCTGCAGGGGGCTCATCTTTTTTGCATTACACTGCACAAATACAGCTTGTGTCTCTCTGGTGGGAGCATTGTCTGTTCCACCACTGCTGGTGCAGTGGTCAGGTGGGGACTGGGCAGTAATGCTGCCTGTAGCCCTTCATTAGCAGCAACAGGTCTGGTGTCTCCAGGCCCAGAAATATCGGGTCTGGAGAGACAAGAAATTGTGGGTGGCAGAATATCACTCACAGTTACCTCTAGATGACATTTTACCATTTGAAATGAGGACCCCACTGTTTCAGAAGACTCACCAAACTGACAGAAGTGCTTGCTCATGTCTCCAACAGTAGATCATGACCAAGTGAATTCTCAATGTTGCTCTCGCTGTAAAGAAGAGACTAAGATAATCAGCACTGTGGTAACTGCTCCAATAGCACGCCCATGTGGGGTGCTTTACTCAGGTTAATAGTTCCATATAAAACCTGTCACCTGCATGACTCTTCCATCAAATACAGTATTTGAGGAGAATGGGAGTTTTATGGCTGCAAGAGATCTTATTCAAATAGGCACAATGTCCCACGACTCCACAACACTGTTATGAAACCCCCCCTCCCAACTAAGGTATCCCTATTTAAGGAACAGATCCAAGGTCAACATGCCACACAAAGGGCATTACATGCCAGTCTTTACATTTATTGCTCTATGGGCCCTGAGCTTTGGGGTCACCAACATTTGTCTATCAGAGCATCAGGGGGTTTTACCATTTTAAGGGTAACATGTTTCCTCTGAGAGACCATGCAGTGCCCAGACCATATTGACACATAGCCAGAGAGACCTTTGATGGTCAACCGTATGCTTTGAAACAGTAAATGTTCTTACTTTGTTTCCTTTGTTTTTATCTTTATGTCCACACTCAGGGCGGATCTCTGCCCCAAGTGTGAACATAAAGATAGTACTCAGTAAATGCTCTTTGTGAATTCCCAAAGTCGTAAACTTAGAAGTTTGGTCCAAGTTTGACAAAACGTCTAAGGTTACCTTTGTGAATCAGGCCCCATGTGTGGCATTAAAGGATAAGCCCGCTGCCAGATAGGATAGGCTTTTGCAAACCCCCTTTCTATCCTTCTGTCCGACAAAATAGCTTAATGAGTTAATATCTGAATTCAGCATTCCACCTTTCTAGGATTGGGGAACTGGGTACCACTATAGAGGGTAATATCAACACTTGTTATATACAGTGCTTGGAAATGGAGAGAGGAAGTATGCATCCCTGATCATTAAAACAAGCATTGGCATAGCCAATAGGTCTCGCCTTTGGGGCCTTATAAGTGTTTAGCCAGAGCTATTGACTTTGCCAATGTCTTCAAGCTGTGCTGTAGAGAAGAGTGGCTGCTGTGCAGCATGCTGAAAAGTTATAATAAAAAAGTGTCAGAAGCATTTTTGTTACTTTATATATGACCAAGAAGGCATTATGTAAAACAGAACGACCATATTAAAAAAAGTATTTACAATAAAAAATTTCCTCAGTTTTCTTTTGTTCTTGCAATGCTGGCAACTTGTTTCTGCCTATTGCAATGGTTGTTTGTGAAAGCTTTTTTTTGAGGGGGCATAAACAATCGGAGGGTGAAGGTTGGGAACTAGTACCTGTATTATAACACTAGCAGCGGCCAGACGCTAGGGGAGAATCAACAGATGCCAGATTTCGAGAGCAGGCTGAGGTGGTGCTGAGTGATGCTGAGGTGGTAGTGGTGGTGGTGGTGACTGTTGTGGAGATGATGCTGCGGTGATGCTGAATGATACTCAGGTCTTGCTGAGTGATACTGCTGTGGTGCTGAGTGATGCTGTGGTGGTGCTGAGTGATATTGTCTTGGCGCTGAGTGATGCTGTGGTGGTGCTGAGTGATATTGTCTTGGTGCTGAGTGATGCTGTGGTGGTGCTGAGTGATGCTGTGGTGGTGCTGAGTGATGCTGTGGTGGTGCTGAGTGATGCTGTGGTGGCGCTGAATGATGCTGTGGTGGTGCTGAGTGATGCTGTGGTGGTGCTGAGTGATGCTGTGGCGGCCCTGAGCGATGCTGTGGCGGCCCTGAGCGATGCTGTGGCGGCGCTGAGCGATGCTGTGGCGGCGCTGAGCGATGCTGTGGCGGCGCCGAGTGAGAGATAGAGTGAAGATATAATGCCCAATTAGAGAGGGTGGTGAGAGAGAAAGAGAGAGAAAGGGTGTACATAGAATAAACAGTGGAGCGGGATAGAGAGAGAGAGAAAGAAGGGGACCCTGCTATATTTTAACATTTAGCACTGTCAGCACTTTAGAAATTATGGTAGTAGGAACATTGTTTCCTGTTTTTTGATAATGTTATTGACCAAATCGATCGATCCAGACTTTACTTGTCTTTCCTAAAGTTTCTTTTAGTATTCCCAACTATTGATTATTGTATATTGTATGAATTGCCGATCTGCTCTGCTCAATAAAAAAAATAAAAAAGTTAAATATATACACATATATATATATATATATATATATATATATATATACATACATACATACACACACACACACACACACACACACACACACACATTTAAATAAATGAATTTATTTTAACATTATTTCATATAGGGTTCTTTTTAAAATCCCTGCCTTGATTATTTTCTATAGGAGGTTGCTGCAGTATTGGTGATTGGCCAGGAGTGGTGCTGGACTACTGCTCCGGTTTGGCAGTAGTAAATTACAGTCGTAAATTTGGCTCCACCCCTGTTTCAGGCACATAGATCCGTGTGCGGTCTGTGCGAGTATCTGGCATGTGACTGAACACATGCTTTTGTGTGTAATTATATCAAGCATTAACATTTATATATTGTATAATACAAATGAAATGCTTTGTAGAACTTAATGTTGTTTGCAACCCATAGAAAGGCCTTTTATCAACCACAGAACAATAGAAAATGTAGTTTGCAACTGCGATGTTTCACAGTTATGCCTTGCAGCTTACGTACATTACTTAGGACGCTAGGTACAATAAAATTCTGCACACACTCATTAACCCACGGTGGTTGTCAGATAGAAAACCAACGACTGGCATGTCACATTCAATGATCTGCAGGAGACTTCGTCACCTCCTACTCCATTTTACGATTTTTAAGCATGTGGTCAAAGAGTACAACCAGAAAGCTCCACAGCAAGTGAGTTAACGATCCGAGCTATCCTGGTAGTATTATACCACACGATTTGCTACATACGCCTACATCTGTGTAGCATGTGCTTTAAGAGCCTGGCCTATTTTGAAATGCTTTCTGTTATAAACAATTAAGTAAGCCATAACTATTTTCCTAGTTTTTATTCTGTTGTAAGTTTTTAGGGGCCAAAGTTTGCAATAAAAAATAATATGTACTAGAATCCGCCGGCGGCTTGCATTGCGTTTTTCTACTCATGACTAAGTCCATTCTCATATTGTAACGCCCCAATGGCACCTTTTCAGCCCCACTCGCTACCAATCCCCAGTGTGCGGGCTTGCTTCCATTTTCAGCGCATGCCTCCCAAAGGATGCAAACATATGGCCTATAGCTATCCTGTCAGAGCTTAAAGGCAAACACAACAGAAAGCAGTGCACCTGCAGTCTCTCCGCCCCCAAAATCCCATCAAGGCCAAATCGTCAGTGTAGAACTCTCAGTCTAGTTATGGGACAGGATAAACTCAATAGGAATACAGGGTAATGGAGATCCGAATTATAACTGCCAGGCTGCAGAACTTCTAGAGGATAGGAACTCCATGTCAGCAGTAGCCGACCAAGCCAGGACGTTTCGCCTCCACTCGTCTGGAGAACACTGTGGTGTTCATGCTGTCTACCCAAGAGGTGCAGCAGCTCCCAGCTCCAGGCTTCCTCTCTCATCCTTATCAGCCACATTTATGTAGCAGAGCAGAGAGGGGGTTGGGGCAGGATGCAAGTTGAACAGGAATTCCAAGACCGCTTTAGCAGTGATGGGACTACAGTGACAATGACAACGGGCAGGAGACCACGAGTCCTTGCGCAGAAAGGATACAGCTGGACTACTGCTCCGGTTTGGCAGTAGTAAATTACAGTCGTAAATTTGGCTCCACCCCTGTTTCAGGCACATAGATCCGTGTGCGGTCTGTGCGAGTATCTGGCATGTGACTGAACACATGCTTTTGTGTGTAATTATATCAAGCATTAACATTTATATATTGTATAATACAAATGAAATGCTTTGTAGAACTTAATGTTGTTTGCAACCCATAGAAAGGCCTTTTATCAACCACAGAACAATAGAAAATGTAGTTTGCAACTGCGATGATTCACAGTTATGCCTTGCAGCTTACGTACATTACTTAGGACGCTAGGTACAATAAAATTCTGCACACACTCATTAACCCACGGTGGTTGTCAGATAGAAAACCAACGACTGGCATGTCACATTCAATGATCTGCAGGAGACTTCGTCACCTCCTACTCCATTTTACGATTTTTTAAGCATGTGGTCAAAGAGTACAACCAGAAAGCTCCACAGCAAGTGAGTTAACGATCCGAGCTATCCTGGTAGTATTATACCACACGATTTGCTACATACGCCTACATCTGTGTAGCATGTGCTTTAAGAGCCTGGCCTATTTTGAAATGCTTTCTGTTATAAACAATTAAGTAAGCCATAACTATTTTCCTAGTTTTTATTCTGTTGTAAGTTTTTAGGGGCCAAAGTTTGCAATAAAAAATAATATGTACTAGAATCCCGCCTGCGGCTTGCATTGCGTTTTTCTACTCATGACTAAGTCCATTCTCATATTGTAATGCCCCAATGGCACCTTTTCAGCCCCACTCGCTACCAATCCCCAGTGTGCGGGCTTGCTTCCATTTTCAGCGCATGCCTCCCAAAGGATGCAAACATATGGCCTATAGCTATCCTGTCAGAGCCTAAAGGCAAACACAACAGAAAGCAGTGCACCTGCAGTCTCTCCGCCCCCAAAATCCCATCAAGGCCAAATCGTCAGTGTAGAACTCTCAGTCTAGTTATGGGACAGGATAAACTCAATAGGAATACAGGGTAATGGAGATCCGAATTATAACTGCCAGGCTGCAGAACTTCTAGAGGATAGGAACTCCATGTCAGCAGTAGCCGACCAAGCCAGGACGTTTCGCCTCCACTCGTCTGGAGAACACTGTGGTGTTCATGCTGTCTACCCAAGAGGTGCAGCAGCTCCCAGCTCCAGGCTTTCTCTCTCATCCTTATCAGCCACATTTATGTAGCAGAGCAGAGAGGGGGTTGGGGCAGGATGCAAGTTGAACAGGAATCCCAAGACCGCTTTAGCAGTGATGGGACTACAGTGACAATGACAACGGGCAGGAGACCACGAGTCCTTGCGCAGAAAGGATACAGTGCTGCTTCACAATTAAAGCTCTTGTGCTTGTGGTGCTGTGGTGGGCAAACGTCTGTAATTCGCTGAGAAACAAGATCCCAGTGCATTGAATCCCCCGGACCTCTCCCGCAAGCAGTCTCTCGTTCTTCAAATGTTATCATGGTGCACCTCGCAAGGGTCAGTATCTTGGATTACCCCGGGTTGATTTTGATCTCACTCCCTGCACCCAGCTCTAAATAGTGGTGGCAGGTCTGCAGCTTAGGAAGACAAATTCTACCCGACATCAAAACGTCAAGCATATCTGCCAAATAAATACCGAACAAAGAAGCAAACACACGCTATTATTTAACGACAGATTCAGCTGAAATCTGAGATGGCATCTCACCATTAATCCCACCCTGAAGCACAACTCGTGTGTGACCAATGCATTTCACAAGCATACAGAGTACACTGGGAGGAACACTCTCTTGGCTTATTCCACAAACTGTTTCTATCAACATGATCAACAGCTGTGGTCTGTAATATTTTGGAAGCACCGCGGCAGTCTGAGCCCAAACCCACTGAGTTGTTCCCCTTGAGCCCAGTCAACTAGGACAAAGGGCAGACGTATCGTAACATAACTAAACCAGCACAAGCGCGCGCCTCGCGCGCAGCAGGGGGAGGGGCCTGCGCGATTCCCTTGCGGGAGCGTGCAGCAAGGCGCGATGATTGCGACCATATGGCGCCACCATATGGCGCCGCGCGCTCCCGCAAGGGAATCGCCAGACGTGCACGCGTTGCCATTGCAAGCAATGCAACGCGTGCACGTTTTTGCCCCCAAAGCTGTGCCGATCGCTAAAGGTCTCTCCTATGCAGCGCATGCGCGCTGCGTAGGCGAGACCTAAAAAATATCTTTACCACCTTTTTATACATAAAATAAAATATAAATGCAACTATGGAATTATTAAAAGGAAATACTATTGTGTGTGTCTCAATCAACCCCCTAAAAGTACTGTTCTGTCAGCAAAAATATGTTCTTTTAATTTAATTTCCATTAGTGTTCGAGACATAATGCCTTCCGGTGTGCCTATAGTTTCTGAGTAACAGTGAAAATCTGATTTGAAAAATTCAATTTCCACTTCTTTGAACACACCGTTTTGGGCATTAAAATTATAATTGAAGCATGAGCTAGAGATAGTTATAAAATTACTATGTTTAGGGTTATTGACCCTCTTTTGAATTAAAATTAAGACTTTGACATGCCCCCAAATACAGAATTCATTTTTTCCAATGATTTACAATTGTAACAGTCGTGCGGGTGAATGACTTGTTCTTAATTGAATGTAATATGAAGGCGGCAAACTTTAATACCATTTTGAGGTAGGAACAACATAGGATTTGCAAGTATATATACAATTACATATATTTTAATCAGTATTGTTCAAATATCCAATTTCCTTTTACATTTTCCGCATGAGGTTACAAAATTGAACTGCACATTCTCGTCCTGCTCAGTTTTCTGTTGGTTAGTTTTCTTTTACGGCACAGGAAATTGGACCGATATTACCTCCTCTTCAACTCTCTCTGCTCAGTGCTTGGCGACACCTTACTTAAATCCTTTTTCCCTCTCTTCAACATTTCATGAGCGATTCCTGCCTGACGCCCACACCAAGTAATTCTGTATCACTGTACCGCTGGCATTGTTTGAGTAAAAGGCATATAAGACTATAGAGTAGAGTTTTGTTTTCCTAACTTTGCTCTTTAGTTGTGTAATTCTGCGTGTTTGATAGCTGACTGGTTGAAAAACGTTCTACGTCGGCATAAATTACACCTAAGATTAGTCTTGCTTCCTACGCTTTCGCTCGACACTGGTACAATGCACTGCAATAGATACATTTAGTTATAGTTTTTTCCCCATTTTTTCAAACACGAACTGTTAAGGAACTCAAGCTTTTAGACTAAGACCAGTGGTTACTTTGCAATAGAATGAGTGTGGAGCCCAGAGCTCTGTTCAGAAACCTGTTGCACAATGCATTTAAAAGTCAGCGCTCCGAATACCAAGGCTGTGTAGTCTTGATCGACCTCATGGCTCTTCTATTTATTAGCAGACACTCCCTGCCCCTTCACCTAACTGATGCAGGTGCATGCTTTCTCCTCTTGGTTATTTTTCCTCCTTTCTCTTCCCCATTCTTTCCCTTTTGTGTGTTTCCGTTTCTTGCCTGCTATTAATGTCTAATGAGGAAAAATAAGTGCCGTTCCCTGCTATACCTGCCAGCCTTAGTGTGGTCTCCCCCCCCCCCGCTTGTTGCCTTTCTCCTCCATTTTTACTGACCTCATTTTTGCTAGCCCTAGGACTCTGTGCACTTTGCCACTGTGTCTATTGCTAACGTGCTTGTGCTTTCTCCTCTAATCATGGTAATATCGGTTTATCCCCAATTGGCATATTTAATTTAAGTTATACGTCCCTAGTAAAGTGGTACTACAGGTACCCAGAGCCTGAAAATTCAATGCTACTGGTGCGCCTGCAGCACTGGTTGTGCCATCACTTAATTAGCTCTTTAAACATGTCTCAGGCCTGCCATTGTAGAGCCTACGGGTGCAGTTTTAAACTGCCATTTTGACCTGGCAAAATAAGCTTTTTGCCAGACCCAAACATACCTTTTTAATACATTAAGGGGATCCCTAGGGTATGCCCTGGACAGCCCAGAGGGCAGGGTACAATATTTTAAAAAATCAGGACATGCACTTTCAAGTTTTACGTGCCCTCATAGTGAAAAACTGTTAAATTCATTTTTCACTACTGCAAGGCCTATCTCTCCCATAGGATAACATTGGAGTTGCCTTATTACATATTTTACGAGTAATTTCCAAATGGGAGGGGTAATCAGTTCATGTTTGGTGTCTCTGGAATCACAATTTAAAACCCTAATGTATGGTGAAGTCAGATTTCAAATTGAAATTCTGACAATGCCACTTCTAGGAAGTTCACAAAATCTATACAGGACCCCACCTGGCCATTAACCAATATTAATTTAAATAGAACACAACATGCACATTAATCCAGTGTGCTGGAGTATCAATCACGTTCTTATTTTAAACTTTTTATCATAAATATGTTTTACAATTTTTGACAAGCTTCTCTTTTCAAGTACAAACAACACAAATCCATAAATCCATAAACACAGTTTACAAGTCATAAATCAAAAAATAAGATTTAAAGATCCAGAACTTACTGATGTCGATAAATCAAAATATACACTCTCGGCATTCAATGCACACCCCTATTACAACATGAGGGTAAAGGACATTATTATAATTCTGATCAAATCGGAGGCTAGCGGGGGCTCTTTAGAAATCCATTTCTTACAAATCTCACTTCTAGCTAACAAGACTAGATAGAACATCACTCTAAACTGGGCTTTATTCAATAATATGACTGTAGATGGATCGGCTCACATTAAAATTAAATCACGACTTACCTTGATCTCTTGTTTTGTAATCTCGCTAAGGGTCGTACAGCTTCGCAATATGTCTGTAGGCATGTACATTCCACAAACATATATCTGTCATCCTCCCCAGCTGATTGCGTTTCTTACATCTCGGGCGATCCTGTTTGAACTTTGCCAGTCTCTTGAGGGTCCAGTATATCTTGTGGATAGTGAAGAGATGGTTCTTATTGAAAGGGGCAGCTTTAACTGTAGAATAAAGTAAATTTATAGATACTTGCCATATTTATTCTTCTGCCAATTCCGAAACGTCATCCTTCCATACTTGGTACAGTTTCAGGCAGTTGCTTCGCCTGAGCCTATGAAGAACTCCCAGTAAAAGGAAGCTACCTCTTTCCGTAGTCTAACTTTATGTGTTAATATGTCGTCATGCTTCCCAATATCCTCATCATTCCGACCTTGAGCCGACTGCCATGATCTCAACTGGAGATAATTGAACCTTGACATGTTGCAACCAGGATTCCACTCAATCAGTCTGTCTCCATTTCTCAAATCCCTCCAGATATCATATCCAGCTTACCTAATCGGGTAACCAAGGTTCTCTATTAAGGAAGCTGGAGTTTCTGAAAAGTCCCATATTGGTGTCAATGACCCATAATAAGGAATGCGAAGAGCTTTCTCACATAACACCATATTTTTAGGACAGCAAGCAAAACCTTAAACCTCACTGTTTTAAAGAATTTGGGATTTCAAAACTTGCATAAGAATTACGCTTTAGCTATGGACCCCACCATCGCCGTATACAATTGCCCAATATATAACTTGTCTGGCTTTGTCACCAACATTCTACAGTTTTTAAACTGAAAAGCATAGCAATATGTCTGAAAATCTGGGAGAGCGAGCCACCCTTTCTCCAAACTCCTCCTAAACGTTTTACAGGACAACTTGATCCCCTTCGATGTCCATATAAAACTGCTTATTTTCCCCTCAATCGTCTTGATCAAATTTGTTCTCCCACAGATGGTTAGTGGAAGATGTTCCTAGCTCCTTAGCTGAGTCTCAATTTCCCCACTAACTCTGTTCAGATTGGCACTGGGGAGAGCTTTCAAGCTGTGAGTCACCAAAATACCTAGGTATCCTATCTGATCCTTGGCCCTCTGGATAACCTTTATGCCTTCTGTATCTGCCCATGTCACAATCTCTGTTTTGTCTTTTTAATTAAATAGCCTGAAATGTTTCAACATGGGCTTCTAATTTTGAGATTGAGTATTCATTGTTGGCTGTATACAGGATGAAATCATCTGCATAGAGAGCGATTTTCACTGCTAGGCCCGGGGCAGTGAGCTGTAAGATGGCACTATCTTGACAAATTTTCTGGGCAAAGGATTCAATATAAAGATTGAATAATAATGGTGATAAAGGGGATCCCTGTCTGGTCCCCGTCCTGATTGAAAAAGATCAGGTTAAACTCCCATTTATTAATATGCTGGCTGTGGGCGATCTGTTCAGGAGTTCAATAATATTAATTAACCTACTACTGAGGTCAGAAATACCCCAGAGGTACACCCAGCTTACCGTATCGAAGGCTTTGGCAGAATCTAAGGTGGCTATCTTCAATGGAATCCTAGGTATTTCTGCTACATCAATCGCCCCAATCAAAAGGTGTGTCAGTTCATTAAGCTGTTCCGGAATAAAGCCTTTCCGTTTTGAGTGAATCACTGAACTCATAAAATTTGCTAATCTCTTTGCTATAATGCCTGCAAAGAACAGATAGTTTCCTGGACTCATCTACATCACCTAAGCATGCCCTACATTCAGCTCGCTCCAGATGTGCCTCCTGTAACTTGGGCCTTGATTGCCTTCAGGTGCTCAACCACTAACCTATGACTCTTTTTAAACCTCAGCCCATTTATGTTCCAGGTAAGAATCTCAACCTGCTGCCTCATCATTCCTATGGCAAGAGTTCATTACCTCTAGGATCTAAGATAAGAAGCCATTGTTACGGGACCCTAATGTAAAAATGTAAGTCCGTTTTTATGTAGCGCAGCTACTCACCCTTACGGGTCTCAAGGCGCTGGGGGCCGTCGTGGAAATTAAGTGAGCTATTGCCCAGGGTCACATGGTGCTGAGCTGAGCTGCCGCCGGAGCCGGGGATCGAACCGTGAACCCTGTGCTTCGAAGTCAGCTGCCCTGGCCGCTGCACCACACCTCTCCCAACCCTGCTTTACTAGTCCTTCATGCAGACGCATGTCCCGAAGACTTTTTATTTTTCTTTCAAATACTCCCATCCCACCCATGACCCCCCCCCTGAAGAATCCTCCCTATCTTTACAGATGTCATCTTCGCCTTATGGGGACCTCCAGGTGAAGGTAAAAAACACACCTAAAATAACTCATGTTGGTGTTGTATGCTGTGTGCTGTGCCTTAAACTTAGCTAGGTGAACCTATATTAACCTATTTGTGATCATATTCTGAGTTCTGCTACCCTCTGTACTCAAAATCTACATCAGGGATTTAGTTCCATCATCCTTTTAAACTCTCCTACCTCTATTCCCTTCTTCAGATTGTGCATTTTGTTCTTCCACATCACCGTTAATAGGGCAGGGAATTTGAGCTGTACCTTCTCTGCCAGTTTTTTTAGCTCATTGATTCTACTCCCTAGCTCCCATTGCCATTGAGCAGTGCTTTGACCTATTTCTGAGCTATTTGTCATGTAAAATTCTCCTATGTAAGTATTCCTCCCTTCAAAGCTTTAGTCAAATTTAATACCTTTGTTGAATGGATTAGGAAGTTAGTTAAGATTTTTCGGGGGGTTTTACAGGATTAATTGTGCTTGTTTGATCTCTGTGTATCCTCTGAATATCCGTGTCTAAATCGAGATCTTGCCTGTCTTTCAGGAGGCCCTCTTTCAACACCTTAACTAATAACTCCTTTAAATTCCTACCTTCTGCCCCTTCAGTAAACCCTTAGCATTCTTAAATTGTTCCTCCTGGAGTACAGCTCTAATCTTTCCACGTCATCCATCAATTGTCTGTTTAGTTTCTTTATGGACTCAATCTGTTGTGTGTTTCCTGATAGGCCCATACTTATTCTTTCTATGTTTTCCTCTAACACCTTGGTTCTTTTGTCCAAGTTGTAAAGTTTACTGTCTAGAGCCTGGTAGCCTTCTTGAATGTCCTTCTGGGTCCGCTCTGAGGTCTTGAATCTCAACATTATGTCATTCTTGATCCTCAAGATAATATTCCTTCACTCTAAACTGCTCTCTCCATATAAGGTTTGAGGATTTTCAGAAGCACTAATGTCATCTGGCATTAACTCTGGGTCTAGCTCCCCATTCTGGTGTTCGTCCCCTCAGGCCTTACCCCCCAGTATGTTTAGGGACTGGAGGTACTCAAACATGCTCCCTAATGGGATGGGTGGACCTGCAACGGTTAATGTATGCTTCCTCCCCTCTCACACCGTAAGAACTATATCCCGCTTACCCTTCTGCATCTCCTTCCTGTTTGTGTCCATAATCTTAAAAAAGGAGGTTAATGAGGTGATGGTGTTCTGCTTGTAGTGTTATCCCCCAGTCTCTCTTTCCTATTTTTAAGTTTAGTAAAAGTATGCCACTTGACTTACTTAGTTGGCTGTACTTTCCTTGGTGGAATACCCTTGATTTCCTCCCTGTCATGAACTTCTTACCCTACAGTTCTTCTCACAAGCATCAATCTCAAAGAGTATCTGTTATTAAAATAAGGCCTTGTGCCTTATTTTAATGCCTCCCTTGCTTGCTGATGTAGCTTGGGATGCTATTGTGTCTTTGGTGGCTCTGTGCGCTTCTCCCTCTAACCCACATTTGAGGGAAGCTGCAGCATTTATAAAAGTGCCTGGGTTGAAGACACTGTCGCCTGTCAGCCCATCATTCAGAGCATTGGAGTCATCTGCGTGGTATTCCGTTTCCAGGAGCCTCTTCTCTGTGCACCAGCCTCAGGTGTCACATACACTGAAACAGTGCTGACTCTGCCTAGGGTCCCCCAGAGGCGAACTCTCTTGCTACCTTGTGACCACATCTCAATACTTCGGCTGGGAGTCTGGAGAATCATTGGCATGTTCGCCTCTTTCACGGCTGAGTTCTCACATACAACATCAAGTTTTTTACTTTTGGTGAGTTGAAAATATTCTCCGCCTTCTTTTTCTCAAATGGCAAAATCTGTTAACTCAAATAACTAATAACCTGCACCACCAAAGTCAGAGCCTCTTCTCCTGTGTGGTCTGCCGCGGCATCAGGTGGCTGCCATGTTCTCCCACTCTCTGCTGGACTTCTGCTTTGCTGTGCTGACCTGTTGCCTGGGTGAGAAGCATCCTCCATGCCGGAACTCGCATAACAAGCCCTGTCGATGGAATTTTTTGCGCCGGCACAACAGGTCCTTGCACCTCAGTCTCGCCGCATCTCGGAACCAATGCATCACTTCAGCTGCACCATGCATCTTTGACATTGATCCATGCAAAGCTCCGCAAGCCTGGATTTAAGGTACTTTTGTTCAGTTGGTCTAACTGGGTCCCTGTAGCCAGCCTGCGCTCCATCATGGTCAACCTGAACGTGTGACTTTGTCCAGGTCTGGTGCGACCAGATTCCACAGTTGGCTTCCTACAGCTTTTGGTGCTATTTTCTCTAAATCTTTAAATGCAATATCTCCAGTTCTACAAATATGGTTTTTGCCATTTTGGTCTTGTCTTATTTATTAAACTAAGCTCTATGTTTTTAAGCTGGTTTGGGAATTTTTTTATTTGGCATGTTCACTGTTTTACAGTTTAAAGTGTTGCACAAATACTTTACACATTGCCTCTATGTTAAGCCTGACTGCTCTGTGCTAAGCTATCAGGGGGCTAAACACAGGTTAATTTGGGGTTTGCATGTGCCTTACTCTGACAAGGATAGTGGTTGCTGCTTGGCCAGGGCTCACATTCCAGTAAACCAACAGCCTAATTTCTTAAAGTCCCCAAAAATGAGTGCAGGTGGACCCCACCAGTAACCACTGGCTCAAATTAAGTACTACAGGAGACACACAATTGCAAGCAATAACATATGTTCTGGCTGCATTTCACCAGCCAGGTCAATGACCACCACGTGTATAGCACTGCTGTGAGAGCATTTCTGCAATTTATTTCCTCCAATTCCAAAACAGCCATGTAGCTGTCTCTGTAACAGTTCATCTGTAACATCACAATTGCCTGTTCCAATAGCCCAAAAAGTCCCAAATTATTGTGATAACTCTAGTTATTGTGTGGTAAATAATTTGCTTCTCTTGCAGTGCAACTTAATACAAATATCACCCCTTCTTCAAAATATTTAAATAACATGGCAATAAACGAAGAAAAGAACCGTAAACAGTACACACTCCATGTAATAATCAGTGGATATAAATGGCCCTATTCACAAAGCTATATATGGCCATAAACCTATGTTTGGAGGCAAAAACACCTGCATTTACGCCTGCCAGGATTCACAAAAGAATTGCCCTAAGTCAATACCTTCCATCAATGTAGCTGTAAAAATATCAAAATTAATTTTTATCGACCTATGCTGCTTTTTTATGCTAAGTCGTTCATTGAGCAGCCGAAGAGATGCTTTATGATGCATGCGTACACCCTTTTTTGCCCTAAAGCAATACTATTAGAGGAATAGGTGTAGTATCCTCAATATCCCTTCACCCCTAATTTTATTAAAGAAATCATACATTTTAGGGTATTTGGAAAAAACTAGGGATTCTAAAGATTAATTGGATAACATTAAACAAGCAAGACTTGTTGTTGTGAAAGGATTGGCCAAACTAAACGATACCTGAAAGCAGCCCCAACCTGCAGATGGTATCCTGAAATTTTTGTAACAGAGAAGAATCCCACATATTAGTGAATACATTGTGCATTTTGTAATTGAATAGATTCTTTGCCATGGTCACTTATTCTATATCATACAGCAAGTGTCTTTCATTAAGTCAGCTTTCTTCAGTGCACCTTAGCGAGCATCTGCAGCCTTAGTTTAAAGACTCATTTGAAATTACATAAAAACTGGAAACAATCTCCATTTCAGATCCACGGCTTCAACAAGGGTTCAAAATGAACCCTAATACTTTTCCCACATCCACTGTCATAGAAACCCTAGATACACTGTCTCCTTGACAGGCCATGAATAATGTAGGTTTTGCTAGCATTTAAATCCATATATAGCCCAAGCAATGCAGTCTTAATGTTAATAGCTGAAATATCAGTTCCCATAGCCACTATTTGTCATTGCTGCCATCATCCTCATTGGCATAGATTTGTTCTTGATCTAAATGAAGGACCACCGTTAGGGATATCTAATTTCAACAAATGCCTTTGATAAGGCTTGAGGTAGGCAGCAAATATCAAAGGTGAACTAGAGCAGCACTGTCTAGCATCTTCAGCTGTCAGAACCGTCTCAAAGGTAGAGACCATGATGATGATGCAGGCAGAGAGCTCCCTAAGAAGTGCCTGTGGTATCCTAGAGTTTGTGTACCCTTCTCTGAGTCCATTAGGATGACAGCAGTGCCCTGCTCATGACAGCCACAGACCCAAAAGGTGTCATTATTAATATCTAGTGTTGTATCCATGTTGGGAACACATACATGGAGACATGGAGAGACCTATGTACAAATAACCTTACAGAAAGCATTTGCTAATATTATGAAAGAAATCAGAGTGTCAGAGCTTGAAAAAGATGTAGCAAAGACAATCCCCAAGCCAAGGCTGGTTTCCTTTTCTTAAGAATATAGCAATGTTAATTTTATCCCAAAAATGCTTGCTGATAATTCAAAAAAATCAGGGAACTGAAAACATTTATAACATACTACTAGGCAACCACTGGATAACGTCAGTAGTCTTGCACACCGTTATTGGGCTTTTCAACAATGATGATTCCTCCAAGTTCAATACATCCAGTTAGGTTTATTTCCTAGATAGCTGGCACTCTATTCCTCTCATCCTTTAATCTTCAGCCTAGATATTTTGATAAAGCAACCAATTGATGATTTTCTTAGCCTTGAGAACTAGTACAGCCCTTTCAATGACATCTGATGCATTACTATCATAGGGGGTACTTCCCTAATTTGAAGCACCATCATCTTTCCATATTCTTCACTGTACTCATATGCCTTTTCCCTGTGCTGACCATCTTCTTTGAATGAAGTCTAGTTTCACACTGCAACTAGGTGCACATGTGTACCCTTTGGTGGGGTCATTATAATAATCAGCATAATAATAAGCAAGTTTCCTATGCTGCTGCAACTTTGCTACATTATCATTTTGTACGTGTTTATAATCTAGGATAGTATAACTCAGTGTATCGTCTCACAGCGGTCTAGAGAGTATCACAAAAGATAATCACAGGTGCAGAGCATAGGTTATGAATAGGCCCAGTCTTACGCTGGTGTAATTAGCGTAAGTTTGGTAAATTCTGGATACTCTTTTTACACAAAGTTCACAAAATCAGGCTCTGTCACTGCATCACATAATTATGTATCTTTGGCACTAAAGATTTACTCCAAATGCACAGGAACAATATGAACAATCGAGAGCAAGTGGCTGTTGTTGACACTGCACTGATTTTGTTTGTTTGCACAATTTTTTTAATCGCAAAATGCATTTGCGCATTGAAAATGGATGTGAGGAGACATCACAGTGCCAAATGCCAGTTTTGCATTTCACATAATTTTCAGTAATTTCGTGTAATTTTGGCAAAGTTTCATGTAATTACGCAAAAGCAAATTATCGAATTTCACACACTTCTAGTTATGAACCTAAAAGTCTTAAATGATTACAGACATGGTCTCCCACCAGTGACTGATTAAACATCCAAAGGCATTTACGAGTTACAAACAAATCACCAATATTGATCATAGTTAGAAGGCTTAGAAGGTTTTTCTATGACATAATTATCAGGTGATTTATGTCTTAGAACTAGGGCAGAATATCTTGGGCCATGAAATAAATCTGTGCTCGAGTACTGTTTCTGAATACAAAAATGTTAAGAAAGACAGCAATTGAACCTTTCATTGCGAAGATATTTGCACAGCCATGTGCCAGAGTTTTTACAGAAAAGAGTGTTAGCTTGTTCAAACCCATATAAACTATGGATCCTAGTCAGCAACCGTTTCTGAATATGTAAAGTAGTACTACAGTAGTATTACTATACATAATCCTAAATGTTATGCAGCCAGTGCCCTAGCACTTATGTGCTTATGGGGTTATTTATGAGAGCCTTGTATCTCGTTTGCACCACGAAACGGTGGTACATGCTTGACGCAGAGCTCTGAATCAGATTTATGAAGCCACACAAACCCTTCAATAAGGTGACACAGAGCAAATCGCTGCATCACCTTACTCTGCGCTCAGGAGGCATTCCATGGGTATAGCGGTGGATGTTTCCACGCAGCACCCATGGATTTTGACGCTGCCCTAGATTTACAAACTCATGTAAACCTGGGAAAGCGCCCAATCCGTAGGCATCCCGAGGTGAGGCATAACAAGGAGAAATATCTTTATTTCTCCTTTTTATTTGCCTATTTCTGTGTGTGCTGTATTCTGCAGCACACATAGAAAGAGGAAAGCACCTCTTAGCGTTGTTCATGTGCAGGAAGGTAACCCTTCCTGCACAAAAACAATCCTGCATGCGAAAGAGGCAACCTTTGACCATGGTGCAAGCGTGCCTGCCTTGGCGCTAAGCTGCCGAAGCGGCATCAGCACAAGGAAAAAGGACAGGAATGCACCGTATTGCATAAATGCAGTGCATTCCTGCCCTTTCACTTTGGCATAGGGCAGGGCACAGTATTACCCTCATTGACCTCAGGTGGGAGTTTATTGTCCTGCTCTTGCACCAAAGCTGCAGACAACATCCCAGATGTGCACCAACATCCCGATGCAGGCCAAGCTGATGGTAGTACTATACATGCTGGTGTCTAGATCATCCCAACCTACCACAGCCAGAGTGGCTGGAATCTTCCAGCCGTCTTTATCAGCATTTCTACACTCTGTCCTGGATGCCATCAGAAGCCTCACACCGCAGTACCTCATGTTCCCCAACACACGGCAGAAACAACTGGAAAACAAGCAAAGCTTCTATGCCATTGCTGGATTCCCACGTGTTGGGGGCAATAGACTGCACACATGTGCAACTTGTGCCTCCTGCGGCTACATCCTACCTGTACCACAATAGGAAGCACACATATTCCATCAACATGCAGGGAATAATGGACCATGTGGGGAAGTTCATCAATGTGCTGGCAAAATACCCTGAAACTGCTCATGATGCATACATCTACATACATTCCATCATAAACAAGTGCTTCCCGAATGGGACATATGGGAATGGCCTACTGGTTGGTAAGTACATCTCAAGCACATGAATGACCTCATGACAGTAAAGTTTGTAGGATAAAATAGCCAAACTTGTGTTGGGTGAATTAGAGAGTGCATATGTAGCAGGTGTGGGCCTCATACTTGCACCATACTACATGGCACATGTGCAATACAACCCTCCAACGTCACACATGTTAAGGCCTCTTAAGCCACTGTGGACCTCATGTACATGAGGCCTGTGCCGCTGGAGGGTAAATTTAAATGAGGCTCTGGTGGAGCAGTTCTCTTAATCATATCTATGAGGCAGCGCATAGTCACCCTGTATGTCCTTTCATGGCCTCATAGATATGGACTAAGGCAAGGCAGTGCAAAGTTCTGTGTTGCCTTACTCTACATCAGCCATGTGTTGCATGAGTCTTATGGTGGATTTCCCCATGCAATTTCCAGAATTACATGGACCTGGGAAACTGGAAATGTGTCAAAAATGTGTGCCTCCGCATGGGATGTATAAGAAAGATATAACTTCATTTATCCTAGTTATGTACTCCTTCTATGTATGCTGCATTATGCAGCACACATACCAAGAGGGAAGAACTCTCCATTGTTTGTTTTTATGCAGGAAGGTGTCCCTTACTGCATACAAACAACTGAGCCCACAACGCAGACACACCTGTAACATGGTGCAAGGGTGCCTGTGTTGGTGCTAGTCACCAATCTGTGAGCTTGCACATTCAGAAGGAACACCAATGCGCCATATGTCATTAATATGGCACATTCCTGCCCTTTCTTTTTTATGCAGGACAGCGCAACCAAGTGACTCTCTGTGCTGGCCTGTGGCAACAGCCTATAATTGAGGTACTGTGTCTGTTTCTAAATGGTGGAAAGATCCTGAACAATGCAGCACTGTAAAATGCTGTGTCAAAATACCTTTTTGGAGGAAGGGCCTCCATTTCTGTTCTCTGTGTCCACAGGTAACACCCATAGTCATGAGGCATGTCATGTATCCAATACCTGTGAAATCGAAAAATATTTCAAATATTTGCCCTCCCCAGGTCATGTGTCCAATGGAAAATTACAATAATCATCATATATACACACCTGCCATACAATGTGCATGCCATTTTGTGCCACACAAACCTACTCCATCAGTCCTTCAAGGGTACTGACTGTGCAGAAACAGTAGACCCTCATGCGCAAAGTACAGTTCACAGGACACGCAGCCACACATCCACCATACATAAAATGTGCCTGTCTTGTTGCAATGCTGCCCATTGTTTGCCAGTGCAAGCTGCAAACCAAGGACATCGCATCATGTTGAAAAATATGTCTTACACTGTCCTCAATCAGTGAGGCAGTGCAGTTCTGAGAGTTTACCAGTTGCACATTACAGCACAAGACTCCCAAATATCTCTCCCATTGTGTACTGTCAACATAGTGGACACAGTGCACTTCCATGTGTATAATATCATGTCCCACAATGTCGTGCACTCACTAATCTCTCCATGGCAGTAGGCAACGAACAACAGTGACTACTACTGTCACAACTAAATATGTGTGACTGAATGAGACAACATCATCTGCCCTGTCTACATTTGGTAAAGTCTGACATGTATTACTTCAGAGAGGCCAATAGTAGTCCCAAACGATCATAATAGAGGAGTATGAGAGAGGTGTCTCCTCAATGGCTAACTGGCTCTCCATATTAATAAAGATTCACCATGTTCATGGGATTCAGAAGCCCAAGTATTAGATATGGTAAGTGCATCACACAGGCCAGTATACTTGTATATGTAGCACAGTGTCAGTCATACCAAAAATGGAAGTGCGTGTATGCCAAACAATGTCAGGGACTGTCTCATACTGTTTGCAAAGTGTACTCGTCATTCAGGACACAGCCGAATGTACATGAATGAGGGCACATCAACCATCATGACCAATGACTGATTGTTACCCTCCTGTCTTTTCAGCTGACCAAGGATATGGTCTACAGCCATGGGTCATGACTCCACATGCACATCCCCAGATGGATGCCCAGCGGAGGTACAACCAGGCACGTAGCAGGACCTGGTCCCTAGGGGAGCGGACTTTTGGAATCCTTAAGTCACGCTTGTACTGTCTCAACATGTCCCGGGGCAGATTGTTGTTCTCTCCCTCTATGGTATTTAAAATCATACTAGTGTGCTGCATTTTGTACAACATATGTGTGCGGACCAATGTCCCATGGGGCAAGGGAAATGAGGACCATGAAGGTACAGAGGATGATGACGAGAAATATGAGGACCAAGATCAACATGTACCTTCACTTGCTGGGACACGGCGGAGAGACCAAATTGTGCAGCATTTCTTTAAAGATACATGAGCCTAATCAAGGAATGACAAATATATGGACTACATGAAAAAGGTTTAATAAAAAGACAAGTAATGTATAAACAATACCATTATGTAAGCAATCTTACTTCATAGTTACTGTAAACATCAAAACACTCACATCACACATGCTAGTAATTGGCACACAACAAAGTTATGCAGCAATGTGTAACAAACAGTGCTGGAGAACATCTTGTAAATAAATAAACTGTGCCAAATGCTGGTCCATTGGGGAGACAGACACCAAACAAAGATAGCAGTTTGAGAGAGTTTGGATAGGTTATGATAATGTGTTCTGTTGCAGTGTAATTACTGTTAGACATCCAACAACAATCAAAATGGTTTGTTAAAGTAAATAGTGTGCAATAACTATGTGTGTGTCATACAGCTAGCCATTTGTACAGCCTCATACTTGTGGAGGATAGAAGAGTTTTCTCTTAGTCTGATGACTGTGAAGTGAGGCACATATTATGTACATGGGAACATAGTCTAACCCCTACAGTCTACATATGCTACCTCAGTTTCTACAGGAACATAATATATCCATTAGGACATCACACATATAAATGCTAAATACTTCACTGTGCCAGTGCGAGGGTTCCTACCTTGTAACATTGTGGCTACACTTGCCCTACTAGGCAAAGGTGCAATTGGAACAATCAGGGTTGTATCCTACCATGTTGGTGTGTTGTACTCAGATGGAAACAATGGGTACATTCCTGCGAGTACAGTTTTGGTGCGATTGTAAAAACACAACACAAAGAGTCAGAATGTGAAACAGTTGGCCCTAAGCAGCTACAAAATGCAAGGTTCATCCAGCCAAGGTACCATGCACTGATGCATTCCAACCCCTAGTGGCAGATTGTGTCAATAAATGCCCAGGCTACCATCGTGTGTGAATGCATACCCATATCCTAAGTTCAAGTAATCCCTCAATAGAAACATACTGTGATGCATGCCAATTTTAAAGAAATTCCTCTTTGGAATAAATCAGACTCGTTTTGGCTACACAAGCTGGCCTCGTGGTCACCAAAATATAGACAAAGCTTTGAGGCAAAGACAACGTGCATTGGCACTGTGCACGTGCCACACATACCCTTCCAGACCCAAACACATACAGCAGATGTTTGTGTACCACAACATGATATGCTGGTTGTTGGTAATGACTCTCCGATAACTGTTGGTATGCACATATCAACATGTGTCATATATCCCTTGTGTCATGACCCAGTTGTCCTGTTCCACCCGCTCGTTCCAATCATTGTCCCTAGTGTGGTCCCTCCCCTATTAAGACATTACTTGGAATAGGAGTGCTCTAATAGCAATGGTAGTGTACAAGCAAGTAGGTCTGTGTTTTTCTTCACTTGTGCTTTTGTTCCCCCACGATGGCTCTTGACCTTTAAAAGAAGACCAAGTTCTTATGAGACATTCATGTATTTGCACGTGTTATTGTAACATGTTATTGTATTGTGTTTTTGTATTGTATTGGCCACCGATGCCTTACACTGACAGTAATTGCTGATGACGCACTTATTGTTTCCTGCCAGTAATTTGCTGAGGACTCACTGATTGTTTCCTGCCAGTAATTGTGGATGACTCATTGATTATTTTTCTGCCAGTAATTACTGATGACTTGCTTATTGTTTCCTGCTGGTAATTGCCATGACTCACTGATTGGTACTCACTGATGACTCGCCAATCTAATTTCCAATTACTCTTCTGCACCACACTTCGCACCTACTATAGATTTAAATGCTCCAGGCTCTGGAACGAGCGATTGGCCACGTCGCTCAAACCCACTCACCAGAGCTCCGGACTTCTCCTGCTTCAAATGCTGTTCACCTTCTTGCAGCAACTCCAGCTCTTCTCATCGCAGCAACTCATGTCGTCATACTTGTCACCCGGCCCCTTCCATGCCCCCAAGGCAACCACAAAGATCTCAGATCTTCTTCCAGCTGCGCTCCTCATCCCCATTTTGACTCAATCTTCCCACAGACAAAGCCAAAGGAGGAAAGAAAAAACAAGAATAACTCACTACGGACTTGCCACCTAATGATCAGATCTCAATTGACGTTAAGTTAAACCAATTCCTTTTCTAAACAAAGGTGCAATAAGAACAGCGCAAGAGTTTGAAACATTGTAACGAAAGATGCAAAAGGACAGTGCATGAGTTTTGGGAATCAAAATCAAATTGTAAGAAACAGTTAGATAAATGGATACAAGTGTATTGCATCTTGCTTACCAGCCGCGGCCCATGCAGGTAGAGCAGCGGGGCTGAGGGGGGCGATTTCGAAAATTGACAAGGAGGGAAAATTACTTATTTATTTAATTTTCCCTCATCATCATTCATCGAAATCCCCCCCCCCAGTCCTGCCCCACCGCCCCACTGCTCTTACCTGCACGGGCCGCAGCTATTGCATAAATTCCTGGAAGCGCTTATCTCTCAGATTCATCTTGAAAAAGACATCTTTATACTTGATAGACAAAGCTCCATCTATGGATTTGGTAAGACAGTTTCATTGTAAATATAAAGAACTCTGGATTCAACGAGACACAAGTTTGGTTTGGACCAAGGTTGAACCTTTTGCTAAATCAGCTAAAAGAACCACATTTGACAATGACATCCCCAAGGACTGTTTTAAAAGGGTAATCAATTACTCAGTTAGCAAAAGTAATTACTCAAATCTGTTTTCGCTTAACAATTGTGTATTAACATAAGTTGTTCTTTACAGGGGTCCAGAGCATCTCTCTACAGCCAAGGCAGTCCAGTGTCCTGAAAGACGTGCAGAGCCTGTGCGATCTGTTTATTTGTTTGTCTCTCATTCCCATTCCCCATGGGAACTTTCACTGGAGCAATGTGAATACCATTCATTGCTACCAAGGAAAGTTACTTAGCGGGAGTCGGCTTCCATCGTCACCCCATCGGAACTTCCCGGTGTTCAGGTGAGTGGCTTGTGACACCTAGACACATCCATAGTAAATCTAAACAGTCAATCTGTCCCCTGCATGCCAAATACACTGTAGAGTGGCTGGACCAGCCACTGTATGTCACTTCCTAAGTGGGTAATGCAACCACAAGACATTCTAGCATAGCTATGTATGCAGATATGGGCCTAGGTACCACAGGCTGGTGCCACTGGTGTCCCACTACTCTTGAACCTCTGGTGGCACAAGCCTCTCAACAATACTCATGAGGCCATGCTAAGCCACCCTGTGAGGCTCATCCTGACTTCATAGCTATGGAGTACATGAAGGCACCCCAAGAGGCCTACTTGGTTTACTCTGTGCCATGGGTGCCTTGCTGGGACCTTGCAGGGTTTTGCCAGCTAACACCCATGGATATTCATGATGAGTCATGTAAACTTATGAATGTAAATCTGGGGCCATAGAAAAGGGCTATGCCTTCACCCAATCTGATATCAAGTTGCATTATGTTCTCTCTGCAACTTCCTGCACATAAACCATCCATGGACTAGTTTTTCATATTCAGTGTGTGCTGCAGAACGGAGGACACATGGAAACGGAGAAGCCAAGGTGAATCCTACAAATTCCTCCTTCAGATACCTCTTCTGGGGATATGTAACTCTTTTTGGACTGCACCAGGTTTACATGAGTCTGATAACCTGGCTCAGTGTCAAACTCCATTCGTGTTGCATGTGAACATCCATTGCAAGGCACGTGCAATGCCTCCTTGAGAGTATAGTAATGCAGTGCTGCAGTGCTTTAGGCTGCCTTGCCTTACTCAACATATATTATGTTACGCCAAGGCATGCATGATGGCTTTGCAGTGCACCATCAGCATGAGTGAGATTCCTGCACCCCCCAACTGAGAAAAAAGTGACTCTCCTGTGGGTAGGACCCTTGAATGTGAACGCCCTATTGTCAACCACTCCAGAACACTCTTGGCTATGTTTCATACCGTTTCGCATCATGTTTGCATCACTGTTGTTGCCCATCCATGACACAAAATTACATTACAGATTTCAAAGGTCAGGCAAGGGCCTATCTGCACTGCCTTATGTGGGCTAGAAAATGCAATGCAAGTCAGTGGCTTGTGTTGCATTGCATAACATGTCATACTGGAAGCCATTCCGGGGCTGACATGGGTATTCCCATGCATCCACCCATGGACTGCATGCATTCCCAGATTTCCCAAGGTTTGTAGCCCAGGGATATGGGTGAGTTCACCACCCATCAATGAGGATGGAGCAAGAATGAGAGAAATATGTTTGTGACCTTGTCATTTCCTCAAGCTGTGTGTGCTGCAATCTACAGCACACATAGAAAGAGTGAAATTCCTTCAGAGCTTACTAATGTGCAGGAATCTATCCCTTCCTGCACAGAACCAATCCTCCTTGCAATGCAGGCACCCAGCCACCATGGTGCAAGGGAGCCTGTGTTGGTGCGAGCCTGAACTGCATCAGAGCAAGGAGAGTGAAGAAATGCTCTACATCTTCGTATATATAAGAGCCATTTCTGTCCTCTCATTTTCATGCAACACAGCACATCAACTTGCCTTGCTGCCCTGTGTTGCCTCAATGATTACTTAATAGGCCCCCTTCGCATGCTAGACAATAAGAAAATGCCACTTTGTGTGTCCCTGTATTCACACCGGGGGCTGTGTTGTAGAAGTGTTGCGGGGGCACGATTGCCGTTTGCACACACATTGTGCACCCGTGGGGCGCTTAGGAATGCCAGAAGGGGCTGCGCATGTTTGTGAGCCCCTCATGAAAAAACTTTAGCGCTGAGCCAATTCTAGTACAAGCACCATCACCAGCGGGTGTTCCCTCTTGTGCAAGAATGCCTGGCCCCATGCAAATGAGGAAATACCTTTGCCTCTGTTTCTATGCCATCGTAAAGACGTGGGCCAGAGGCAAAAAAGATGTTAGGAGGTGCACTGACAGTGTGCCCCCTGATGGCAGCCCTCTGGGGGGGGGGAAGGGGGATCCTATGAGCCCACCAAGACATCCCCTTGCAGGTGGGCGCAACCACTGTAATTCCCCATGAATTTGCAGACAGCCTGTGGCCTGAACTGTGCAACACAGCACCAATTTTCAAAAGGCCGTAAGGACGCTCTGTTTTACACTTGAATGTGCTGACCCCAGGGCAGTGCAAGTTAGCGCCAGCCCTGGGGAAGCTCAATCAATGGAATACAGTGCACTTTTTCAGTTTTCGCCTCTTGTAAGGTGTGCCGTTGCACAAACAGAGAGATTGGGCCACATGCACAATAGGGCCCCAGTAATGCAAGAAGTCACACATATGTGCGCTATCAACATACCCCTGCAACACATTCAAAGACATAAAGCAGGTCACGTCAACTATTCACAGGCAATACAGCAATCCCTTTAATTGTTAGCATGCATTGCACATCACACCACACACATTTGGCCCATTGTGTCATTTAAAAAAGATGCATTTGCGTAATGTGTGTGCGTGAGTTTTTGCAGCTGTCACATCAGCCGGATGTCACGCATCCAAGAGGTTGCATCAAAAATACAGCATTGTCATGTAATCCAGCAATGCCTATTTTTCCATGGAAGCATTAAAAAAACGACGTATTTGGTGAAAATGTGGGGCACGAATTGATGGCTTTTGCCAACGCTAGCACCCTTGCACCATTTTGCAAGTAAATATGCATTTGCTCAGACTTCTTTGCACCTGGTTCCTGATTCGGCACCTCATATCTGTGCACACTTCAACCTGCCTTACCTGTGTGTCATTAAGCCATGTCAACTGTGCCATATGCTTCATGCTCAATGTGCAGACTTACATAGACATTGGCTAAATCTATGTACTGTGCTTCTTATGTCCACAGTGTATGTGTTCTACATTCACAGGGCAATGTACCATGTAATGTCTTGTATGTCTTGTAGGTGGTCCAGACCCATACACCAGGGCTGAGGTGGAAGGCTTCAAGGATCCAGATGCTACCAGTGAGTGTCACGTGACTCTTTACTGTGTTGTGAAAGGATTGTGTGTGACATTGGAGGAAGTTTGCAATGACCTGTTCAATGGGCATCACAATTCCAAGCATTTGTTGCAGACATGATACATCCTAAATGGCATATGTCGAAGTTGCCTGTGCATCAGATATTGACTAATGTCAAAGTGGAATTTAAGTTTATATATGCAGGCCCACATGATGGATGGGGTGACAGAGGAACCATGTCCTAGATGCCATAGTGTGTTAGAGTATTTGTGAGCGGATTGTTAGGGGAACATGGCTTGAGATGGACAACTTCCCAAACGCATGCCAGATGGACGTTGCTACTGGAGGCGTCTACATTGCCTTCTATGTCCATTTGGTATGGCACATCCAGCCAGAATGTTAGGATTCACACCTTAGTGAAAACAGGCTAGGTAGGGCTGGCTGCCCCAGATGTAAGCATTCAACACATGGTAATGCAGTTAAAGACCTTATTCATGCTGTGTAATTGCCCATTTACCAAAATGGATACATAGTTATATATTAGCACTGTCTTCTTACCAAAAAAGCCAAGGTGTGTTTGAACAAAGGCATGTCTGCACTGCCTTATCAGCCGACATTCTATGATACAATCAAACTTCTGGGGGTATTATCTAATATGTCCTACAACAAACAATTGAGCCAGGAGTGCACTTGGGCTACCACTTGCTAGTTACATCCCAAGATACTTGTTCATATGAGATGTACAGCATGCATGCACATATCCATCACATGGATATGCAGAGTGTTGATAACTTACAGTAAGGAGAAGCAATAGCTGACAATTTGAGAACAGACACTAGGCTATGTAGAGGGACACATGCCATTACTTAAACTGCATGTGATGAGCCATGGATTGGTTCTCCCGGGATTTAGAATAGTGTATATAGGAGATGTATCCAAAATCTCTAATGTGAGTTAGCTACCCAGCCTCCATTCATGTTTCATATACCTGTGACATAGTAAGTCTATGTGGCAATGTGCTGGGAGTTGTGTCCTTGCCATATCAGGTACTCATTCTGGAGTCACAATACATGCACTAGCTAAATATAGCTCATCTTCCCTAGGTCATTGGCCATGGGGTCAAGTCAGTGGCAGGCTGTAGAAGGAACACAAATGAACATTTACTAGAGACATTTGTACCATACCATTTGTGCACTACAGCATTGTTCCAATACATGCTGTGTATTGAAAGGGTGCAACCTGCATTTAGCCAGACAATGCCATTGCAATCGCCTACTTTGTCATCAGTGGTGTACTTTGGCCCTGTATTTTCCCATGGATGGTCGCTTTATACTTCAAGATGATTAATGGGATTTTGGGATGACACGTGTGATTTTGAAACAATGAGAAGCATTATGATGACTCACACAGCTCCTAGTTTAACTTTGTATGATATGTTTTCATTCCACTCCAACAGCCAACATGACCGCTGAGCAGAGAAAGAACCACCTCATCTGTCTCAAGCAGTACCAACACATCCACCTCGTGGCCGGGACATAATTTGTGAAGGAGACGGATTCCGAAACAAGGTGCATTTCACCAGAGGGGCCAGCCACACATACCCAGCCAGGACCAAGCCATGCTGATGCCGGTGACCAGGGAGGGGGCTCAGAACCTGTGCTAACACATCCACTAGCCAGCCCACAGATGCAGCAGTGCGCCTTCCCCAACCATAGTTCAACCTTTGAACTTTTGATGATGAAGGACATATCCGACATGAAGCTCCCGGTCGCTGCACTGGAGCACAAGGTTGACGCAGCAAACCCGTTATTTTAGACTTTCAAGCAGGCTGTTGAAAGAATTGAGGAGCAAATTTAGACCACAGGGAGCCTTTCTGCCCTTCCCCATGTTTTTGGTAATTGTTTTAATTGTACTGTTTTAATAGCAAAGTTTAGGGATAATTATTGTAGGCATAGGTTAGGATATGTGTAGTAGTTTTAAAAATTTAGGTTGGGTGGGTTAATTATTTGGTTATAGGGGTGTGTAGGTTAGTTAGTGGGTGAGGGGTTGATGTTTAGGATATGTGTTTTTATAAAAAAAACAAAAAAACTAAAAAAATTAAAACATTTCTAAAATATAAAGCAAATATATCTTTGTTTAGGTTTATATGTTTAGGTAGTTTGTGTATAGCTGTAGTTTATGTTGTTTTTGTATGAATATGTGTATTAAGAGGGGTGGGGGTGATGTTTAATATTGTGTTATATGTGTGGAGTAAGATAAGGTAAGATAAGCTAGTTTTTAAAAAAACATTTTAGGATAAGGTAGTGTAGTTTAGGTAGCATAGTTTAGTTTTGGTATAGTTTAGGTTAGTAAATTACTGTAATTTAGGTAGTGTTAGGTATATTAAGTTTTATCATTAAAATAAATATCATTCATTTCTACATACAAATCGACCACATGATTTACTGTGTAGGAGTTGGCATATCTGCTGAGGTTATGTTAAATACATGCATTTGGCTTTGCTAGCAGTGTTTGTAGACATGTGTGACTAGGTGAAAGACCTATGGAGAGGAATTTGTTAGGTTGGACATAGAATCACATAAGAGATCTACAAACAAAGTTGTGCACTGTAAGTGGCAATCTTGGTGTAAATGGATAGACAGGCTGAAACAGGTATTCACATACTGTTGATCTGTGTGTGTAAGTCATGTGACGTACTGGAGGGATGGTGATGTAAAACAATTGTCACTAAGCAAGGAGATTCGGGCTCACACATTAATGCCAGCCCCTCACACACTCACCTTGCTTCATTTGCTTGTCGCAGCAGTGTTGTTTGCTGTCCAGTATCCATGGATAGAGTACCCACCAGTGCTGTGACTTCATTCACCCTTCACTTTGACTGCATGATACTTGTTGCACTTCATGCTTGTGACCTTGAGTAACTCCTTGGTAGTCTACATACACATAGGAGTCATCAAATATAGTTCCCTTGGCCTGTGTAGCTTTGTCTATGGCTCCATTGTGCACATGTCCCTTTGGGGAGTAGTTGGTGTCTTTGGCTCACAAAATCCACCATGTTCTACTTAGTGCAGATTCCAAAAGACTTACAACATACAGGTTGAACTAAGTGTATTTATTTACATGTGCAAATATTTGTAGGATCACAGGCACTGTTCTTACGGCTACAACCCCAAAGAGCCATTGGATGTCCAGAATGGTCCATTGGGGATACATTGCATGGGATATGTTGAGCAGAGGAGTGTTTCAGTGAGGAAGAGGGTGAACAAATTGCCAATAGGGAAGAAAGGCCACATTGACAGTCCACAAATGTGTGAGATCAGCAGGTGGGACAGCAACATGTGGATAGTACCAGTTGGGAAGTACACAGGCATGGTCATCAGCACTGAGCAGAAGAGAAACTGGCAATTTGTCACAGAGAAATGCTACTGGGAAGATTTACGTTGGAAAGAGCTGAAGTCTGCATCTTCCTCCTGTGATGTGTGTGGTGTTTCCTGTGAGGGGGTGTTGTAGGTGCCAGAGGCAACAGAGGCAAACACACATCGGGGGCTGAAGATGTGGAACCCCTGTCTGCAGCAGCATTTCTCTGTGCAAACAAGTGAGGCAGCAATGCAGTGAGAAGGGCCTGCTGGTTTGCCAGCACAGCAGTAACGTCACAGTGGTAGGCACCTATAGTAGCGATGTATGTGTCCTGCTTCTGCTCCATGGACTCAAGGGTGTTGGGAATCGCCCCCAGATGGTTGACAACCTCGCTGGTGCAACTTTGGAAGGGCAGTTCTTCATGCCTCTGCTTCATGACACTAGTGATGTTAGCCAGGGACTGTTTGAGTCCACAGAGCAGAGGTTAGGGTAGGTGCCTCTTATAGCAGCTGAGGTGTCCATATTGGGACTCAGACACCTACGGATGGCCTATAGAGTGCCCGGCATGGTCTCCATCCCCACAAGCACCACATCTACCATCTCTCGCTGGACTCCTACCGCACAATGTTGGAATTCAACTTGGGAGCCCTTGGAGTCCAGGGTGGACTAGAAGGTGGTGATTGTTGGCTTATGGGTGGATCCTCTGGAGACCCTGCAACGCTGTTGGCCCTTCCCACAACCGGAGGTAGTGTTCCAAAGGAGTCCATGATTTGCTGGAAGGTGTCTTGGTCAAGGTTTGGCAGTCTGTCATCCTTATCCAGATCTTCATCCCAAACAGGCAGCTTGTCATGAGGTGTAGGTATATCCTCTGCAATGAGATAGAGAAATGTTAATGATGTTGTATATTAAATGTTTACACGAGTGATCTGAATGACATACTGACTTGATAATATTTGGCTTTCTACACAACATTGATGCGTTGGATGTCTGTTACTTGGAGGTATAAAGTCCAAATTGCACTGTAGTTGCCTTTCAGATGGCAGTATATCTGCATACTTTATAAAACCACTGTATGACAAGGATGACTTTTCGTCTCATGACACATATTGCAACACAATTACACAGATCACTGGGCCTACCATTTCTGGACATATAGGAAGAGGTCAGGTCCACATCTGCCAAGGTGATTTGCACTCTTTTTCATGTAACATACGCTGGTTGTGTTTTGACATTCTGGCACCACTGCTATTCACATTCCACCTAATCCCCAGGGTGCCTGCATTCCCTGTGGCCAGTATTCAGTCCACTGGTCCTCTGCAGGTGATGTTGGCCTGGTCATAAATTAGTAATGATCCTGCCATCTGCTTTCAAGCTGTACACCATGGCACTGTGCCTTGTTGTGTTGTCTTGACTTGCATGCACATTGTGCATTCATGTGGCCAAGAGTTGATTTTGTAACACAGATCCTGCACAACTCTACACACCGACCAGCCTTGCTACACATTTGGCTCCATCTTTGTGGACAGTGGGCACTGTGTACCAACTCTGAGGGGATGGGCCCTGTCACACTAGGTAGGCTGCTACTACTGACCCTAACAACAGTTGATAGTTGCCAGACTTGGGTATCTGCATCTATAACACATCCTTACACTCAAGCCTACTCATTTGTACATTTACATGCCTCCTCTGCCATTCCTCATTTTGGGCCAGTGAATAAATGAATGCCCCACAGTGATGTAACCCAGATCATACATTGACTCTCATGTGCCTACAACACCAACAATATTTGTGACCATATCCAATGGACTGATATGGCTGGCTGTTATTGAGGTCTAAGGGTCAAGATGTACCCCCCACATGTATTTACCCAGGTTTGCAGCATAACTGGGCACATCCACCTCAGTCTCCAACCATCACTGACTCGTGCCTGTTGTGGTGGTAGACTAGTTTTTCATGTCCATTGACCGATCCCTATTTCACATCCTCCTACTGAGACAAACGTGGCTTGGTGAGACAATTTCCCTTCAGAACCTCTCCTCCCCCCGGCACATGCTACATCTTCAGCCAGGACCGCATCATGTGTAGGGTGCTGTACCCCAATGGACTCTTTCCTGTCATCCCTTCCCAGCTGCAATACAAGTGTGACAGTGTCAGATACAGCAGTGCATGTGTATTAGTTCGGCTACCTTTACAAACAGATATCCATTCTGACCTCCTTGCTATGCAATGTCTCCCCATTCAGGCACAGTGGCAGTTCAAGCTACTCAGCCAGCACTTACAATGCACTGCACAACCAGTGCTCCACCAGAGTCACACATCATCTTTGGTTTCAGCACACATGGTACTATGGTGTGCATCACTTGCATTACCCCTGATCCAGTCAGATTTAGTACATGGCTTGAGTTCTGGTGGCCCCTACCATGGCAACTGACACCTCAGTGGTCTCACCCCACATGTAAGGACAGCTTTGTACTATGTATTATCATGCCAGATAATGTAGAGATGGCTCTTGGCATGTTCCTATATGTTGATACTTCACATACCCACACCTGACCCCCTTCTCAGGTGAGCCGCTTCTCCTCTGACAAGCCCATGCCATTTGTTTGCTTTATAGTGCAGATTTGTATCACACAATGGCTTCATGGTGCAAGGTTGCCTGCATTGTCCCTATCAGGTTGTGTTTGGGTCAAGGGGGCTTATTTACAAGCACCTTGCACCGCCGGTGCATTACTTTTTGTGACGTACCAGCAGTGCACAGTGCAGACCCATATCTGCGATGCCATGCAAAGCCACTTGGCATGGCTTTTCATAGCCTCGTAGATATGGAGTAAGGCAAGGCAGCACAAGTCTTTGCGTAGCCTTACTCTGCATCAGGGGGGAGCACCATGGGCATTGAGGTTGGTTTTTCCATGCAACACCAATGGGTTTTGATGCATTTCCATTTATACAAAGATATGTACACCTGGGAATACATGAAAAGCCTATACTTCCCAGGGGTGGGGTAAGAGTTGTTTTTGTGACAGAGGGTGCCCCTTCCTGCTCAAATGCAACCTGATTTCAACACAGGCATCCTTACACCATGGCCACTTACATTCGGATTTGTAGTTTTGTGCCCAAAAGTTACCAGAACCATCCACTTGAGTAAAACATCAACCTGAAATGTTTTTAATCGCCCACGTGAAAGCAACCTCCACTCATGTTCAAAACACTACTGCTCGCATTCAGATTTGTGATATGCTCGAGGAAAAAATCTACCTTAAGTGCCAATCGCTTTCTTAAATTACTCGAGTGGTAAATCTCCCCAATATTATGAGATGTAGCGTAATGGTATATTCTGAGTATTTTTGCATACATTTTGTTATACAAAATGACCAACTTCATACCTATTACACTGGCGTAATTAAAATTTCACTGAGGCCTTATTATGTGCTTAATTGGTCAATACAACCATATAAAATAGATGGCTTGATGACATGTAGGCACATCGGGTAGGGGATAGACGAATAGGGATGCCTGATGAAATATGATTGGAGCTTATCTAACCTTCGCCTTAATCAACATATTATATGCTGAGTTGTTCATAATAATATTGATTATTCTGATACACATGCTTTGTAGACAATTACTGCAAAATAAATACTAAGATAAAACTATGCTAAACATTGTGTGTGTATACTATTTGGGCTATGGGACACGGCTTCATGTGTTATCACCTGCAGATAAGAGATTCTCTGACAGGTTTGCTGACTCCTAACACTCATCTAATTGAACATAATTCACTAGAGATGAACACTGGCCAGTTCTCTTTTTCTCCAAACAGGGTGAAATTCCAGTACCAATATAGTCACTCAGAAGCTTCAAACCATTCCAAAAGACACACATAACACTACCACTAACTGAAAGCATGTATAGATTGCAGGCCTCATTCTTATGACATTTTTAAAGCAACAGAGTTTATGTAGGTATCATTGTGATAAACAATTAATATATTGCAATGCAATACTCAGCAAGGTATTGTTATGTACACTCAATTGCAAAAGATAGATATGTCCAGAATAATACTTCCTGCAAAATTCTTTATAACAATAATATTTAAGAAAGCATAATAAAAGAAATACAGATTGTAGTAAGTGTTCAGTTTAGCAAGTGAACACACAGTGCTCAGGAGTGAGAAAATTGGCCCACGAGGGTAATCACAATAAAAGAAACAGCGAGAAGACCAAAAATAATTTCATTTTGGGGGGAGAGAGGTGTTTCTAAAAGGCAAAGTTTCTTAAAATAATCCTCTATATTTGGAGTCAATCAGAAATTGTTGTTTCTGCAGAATGGCTGTTGGTGGTGTTTCGACCCGCATCAGTTTAATAGGTCATCATCAATACACAACAAGAAGTGACTGAGCACAAGGGGCAGAGAGGCTGTTGCTTAATCATGGTATGCATTTCCAAAGGGAATAGGAAGGCATAATGCAGAGAAAATTACAGGAATGTTCACCCACGGGGGACCATATGGTGCGGCAGAGTCATCAATCTAAACCAACCTAAGAAGTAACTGGCGGAGGGCTGAAGGAAGGTGCACTCACGGGTTAGTCCACATGCACCCAATAGAGGAGGTGGACTGAATGACAATTAGCCTGAAAAGACAATGGAGGCCCAGATAGCTAAGTGAAAAGGAAAGGTTCCATTGGAATCCGAGGCTGTTGACACTCAATCAATGGAAAAGATCACATAATGGAAATGTGCATTTTGGAAAATTATGGGGCATATTCTCAAGGACTTATCGCCGATTTATCGGCACTTTAGCGCCGCAAAAGTGGCAATAGATTTATCGCCCTATTCTCAAGCTGGTGCAAACTGCCGATATTGCCAGTTTTCCAGCGATAGCTGCCGCAAAAAACATTGCCACGGATGAGAGCGACAGCTAACGCTAATGATATGCAGAGTAGGCATTCCCGTGCAAAAACACATGCAAACACCACTTCGCGATATTCTCAACGACCAGCCAGATCTGCGATGCGATCCAAAAACAGGCGATATGGCGCGTTAGCAGCAGGGATTTAACACCTGCCTTTTACTGGTGTTAAGCAGGACGACAACCTGCAGTATGAAAGGGAGCCCAGCCCAGTGCCACATCTGAAGACCAACACATGTCATGGAGCTACCGATCATGCAGCTCGGAGACCCAAGAGGTCCACAACACCCACTGCCACCCTGACCCCCCCTCCCCTGACTACCACCGAGGCAGCGCAGAACAAGACAGCTGACCTTTCGAAAATGGCATGGCCCCTCAGCCACACAATTGCAGAATGTGGGGAGAGGTGGGAACCAAGTATGTGTGAAGGAGGCAAGTCACCCATGAATAAGAATGTACACAATGCCAAGTGTGGCGGTGATGTGCTGGACAGACTTCAGTATGCAGAGCACAGACATGTCCATGTGGACATATACTGCTGGTGTTTGTAGTGTTGTGGACAGTGGACGGAACCATGTTACCTCAGGCAGTGGGGAAGACCTCGGTAATGTAGCTGTGTCGTCCCCCCCTGTAAGCGTAAGCGGAGTGGGCTGGGCCGGCGTATGCCAGTCCAGCGAGGGGTGTGAAGAATTTGCCTGGGTCTCTGGGCGAGGTTCAGTTCTGGCCTGGACAAGGAAGTAACTAATGCGCGTGTCTCTGTTGTAGTGTCGGCGGCACCCGGCCCGCAATCGACAATGTTGCAATGTAGCATGCACCCGGAGGGCGGGCTCACATGAACGAAGAAATGAAGGAGCGCAAGACCACTTGGGGTCTTGGCTCATACATGCCAAGTGTTGTGTGTATCTGTATTGCCGCAGCATGAGCCAAATGCCTAGCCTTATTCGCAGCGCGAGTTCAGCCAGGCATGAACTCTACATCTGTGTCCGCCCTATCCTTACCATAGGCCTACACTCACGTGGCCGCCCACCTTCAACGGCCAACATCACAGTGTTGTTGTCAGGCTTGTGGACATGCGCAGACAGGCATGACAATGGTGTGCCGTAGGAGTGCAAGTGATGCAACCGCGCAGCGCACACAAGTAAATAGGCTCGGGGGAGGGCGGAGCAGCTGTGAGGCAACATAACACACAGTGATGCCGCTCATTTGCCACATGCAAGACATGTCAAACATGAATCCCAAAGTCGCACACATCCACCCCACCCCCAACAAGCCACATCACATTTCCTGAATGCAAGCAGATGACAAACTAACATTAGGGATGAAAGCTCCTTTGTCTGAACTATCAGGCGGAAGCACATCTGCACCTCCGACCTCGGAATTGCATGTGCCCGGCACCCCCTGACAGATACTATAGCAGCTGATGACGACTCCCACACTACGCACAGCCCGACGAAAGACCAACGTATACACACCCCACACACAGAAGTCCTTGCTCGAAGTTATCTTGCATGGAATGGCCTTCACACTTACTCCCACACCATCCCAGGCGTACAACCGTTGCACACTAAAACAACTCATTGATCCGAGCTGTGGCATTTCATCCACAGAACTGACGCAGAACAGTGTCGCTTCAACCAGAGCCACTAACGCAATGGCAGAACATCCCGGACACATGCACAACCCCTGTCACATGGAACTGTACCGTGCACAAATGCTGCATTTACTGGGGGCACTGCCATTGGCAGTGCTGCGGATCAGTTACCGGCTAAACTTTCGCCTTGCCAACGTCACCTGCGTTCAGCCTGTGTTGCATTGTCGATCGTGCATATTCGAGTGGTCCATGGATGTCTGCCTAACAAACAGGACGGTAGCTGAACTGGATTTTGACATGTGTGTGCGCCCCCTGTGGGCCCACGACCAAGAGTGTCACCGTGATACCCGTTTATGGGATGCCTTGATACTTGGCATACATGCTGGCAGCTGGACCTGGGAGATTGCACAACTCCTCGTGTGCAGTGACCACATTGAACCGCTCCCCTATTGGGCTGTAGTGCTAATTGGTGAAAGGGTGTGGACGCAGCACATCTGTCCGGACCTGCTAATGGATTGGCTCACCGTCCTGTTTGATGAAGTCGACAACGACCTCATGTTGGAAATGATAGCCTACGAAGCTGCAATTGCTTTCATTGACGAGTAACTACGTACCTGCAGCCACAACAGATTGGAACCCATTGCACATGTCCCAACACCTTGTTGCATCTTGGAGATCTGGTCACATATCCCACGACAACAGTGGACATGGCTGCATTCGCCTGGACTCCGAATACATGAGCGGACAACAACTCGGGTTAACACACACCTTTGAAAGGTGACGCACTCCCCCGGAGTGGACAGCGGCGCTTGGCAACGTTCCTCATTCTGACATACTGCTGCATTGGTCTGCATGTTGTGGCACTTATCTTGCCCGTACTGACACGCATATGCTAATAAAGTCTACGCACCTTCACTTGTATTCAACTGTGATGAGTGTTGATTTGAATGACAATGTGTGTCTCACTGCCTATCTGGGTCACGGCCATACATGCGCATTGATAGCATTACCCAGGAGTACCTTTTTGTGGAATCACTGTCCCTACATTCATCCATACTTTCATACTTGATTGATCATAGCCATGACACATCTGTGTGAATTAGAATGTTTTATTCACATTCAGTGGAGTGTTGAAGTACAGGGCCATGCAAACCCCACTTTACATTGTTGCCCCGTGGAGGGCCAGCCAGAGTCCTTTAGGGATCAACAAGTTCATCGGATGAGGAAGACTTCAGTCCGCAGTGTGATTGCTGTGTCATTGGTAACCAAACAAAATATGGCAGTCCATGTTGAGGCCCAAGGTGAGTGTCGCTGAGTGTATCGGGGGACAGTGGAAGGTGTTATTCCAGGGCATGATGCAGAGGGCAGAACCAAGCTGAAACAGGCCATATGGCGGAGATGAATGCTACCACTTCATTCTTACCACAAAGCCAGATTTATCATCATATTCGTCCTCTGATGTGTCAGGTGCCTCACATGTGGGTGGTGGTGTTTAGTCTGCATCACTGTGTGGCACTGACACATCAGGGGCCGGAGGTGGAATGTCTGCCGCGCTGTGCGGCACTGACACTTCAGGGGGCGGAGATGTGGATGGAGTAGTAGCAGCAGCATTCATCCGCGTCAGGCGTTGTGGCGGCAATGCCATGAAGAGGATCTGCAGGGCATGGAAGATCACAGCTACATCTTGCTGGTGTGCAGCCATGGCAAACATTCTTTCCGCCTGCATCCGCTCCAAGCTCTCCATCATTCTCTTTATGTGTCCCAACTCCCGGCTGACATCGCTGGAGCCACTCTGACTAGACAGTTGTTCTTGGCTCAGAGTCATGACTCTAGCGATGTCAGCCGTGGATTGTTGGAGTGTTACAAAACACAAGGGAACCCAATATGCAATTGGTCCAGGACCTTGGGTACGTTACTATTTCTAAAGACAATGATCCCTAGACAGTCAAAATGAGGTGCAAATTAATATAGACCAATTCAGTACTATATTCTTTGTCCAGCCGGACAGATTTTTAATATTACACAGTGAGAATATAACACAAAATAAGGGAAAAAAGATTCCAAGTGGGACACAGCCTGCGTCCTACTAACATAGACAAACTAACAACATTAAGTGAAAGAGTGAGGCAAGGAAAAGCTTGTCTGCATTTAAGTTTGATAAAAGTACAGCAGACAGAATACTGTGAAGACACCATTACAATTTCATCATTACATTATAGTCAATGTATATGGTGTACATTATGTACACCATATACATTGACTATAATGACTGTCTAGGGACCATTGTCTTTAGAAATAGTGGATTGTTGGAGAGCATGAAGCGGACAGTGGGTGTCCGTTAGGGACTGTAAGTCGTCCCTGATGGGACTTGGACACCCACATATTGCATCTATTTTGGCTGCCATGAGGTCGAACCCCACCCGCAGCTGATCAGCCAGCTTCTCCTGGCACCCTAACACATGGCGTTGGAATGCCATGTGTTGGTCGTGGGGGTCCTGGGAGACAGCCGTGGTGGTGGGTGCTTCCTGCTGTGTCGTCTGTGCAGGGGGTGGGGTCTCCTCGATGCAGCTTGGCTGCCCTGCTCCTGGAGGTGGGGTGCCGAAGCTGTCCATGAGCTGTTGGAGGGCGTTGGTGTCGATGTTGGGGAGGTCCTCTTCATCATCAGTGCTGAGTTGTTGGGTCTGCTCTGCAGGAGGTGTTGATTCTCCCTCTGCAATGTGAAGGGGAGATGCAGATTGACATTGTGTTCACATGTATGTTCATGCATTGTACAAGTTTACTAACAGACTGCATGACAATTTACATTGTGACTGTTTGTGAGGAGATGCCTATTTGATGCGGGACAGTTGACATTTCTACACCATCAGGGATGTGAGGTTGTACTTGTACATTATCATCTCACAGGTTCCTGCTATGCCAAATGCGAATGGCCATTTTCTACACACAAGCGGCAGCAGTTGTGTCCTCTGTTCTGTTGTGAAAGTGTTGCAGTTTGTACCACATTGTTGTCAATGTTGAGGTGCTCTGATTCTTATGTGTGTGTGCTGCATTGTGGGTGTGTTGCCCCTTCAGCTCTGATTTGGCTGGCCCTTATCCCTTTCAGGCGGTGTGCTTTTCACTTCTGTGCTTATACAGTGCTGAGATATTGCAGACTTGGGCAAATTGGGCTCTTGGTCGGAGTTGTGACTCTTGGGCATGGTTTGTCCGCAGATGTGCTATACTTAATTGTGCATGTGTGCCATTGTGCCCATCTCCCCCCGTCCCCCCAGTCCCTGGTCATTACTCACCCTGTTGCTGTTGGCTCAGGTCATGTTATGCAGTGTCCGGTCCCCCAACTCCTGCCACCGTCTCCCCAATGATGACTCGGGTCACCATTTCTTTCATCTCATCCAGCTCCTGGTGTGTCGCTGGACTCCCACCTCCAGTCTGCATTGCTGCTTTCAGGTTGGCTGCGAGTTTCAGCTTGGTTTTGCACTTCACATCAGTCCAGCGCTTCTTGCAGTCGTCCACTTCCCTTCTCTTCACTCCGACTGCATTCACCTTGGCCAAGATGGACTGCCATATTGTATTTTTAGTTGCCAATGACACAGTGGAGGTGATGAACAGTTGGTGGTGGTGTTCTATCACCTCCGTAATGAGGATCTGGTTTTCCTGCGTACTGAAACGCGGGTTCCTCTTCTTCTTCTCCTTCCCCGACCCCAAGGTCCCAGGCTGGTCCTCCGTGGGGCTTGTGGGGTTCTGGTTGTCCTCTGTACTTGCTCTGGCTACCTCCATGGTGCTTCGCAGTTGTTTGTGTTTTGTTTGTGTTTTTTGTTGCAGCTTTTATAGTGGTTTTTCCCACCTGACTTGTGGGACTTGCAGGCCTGGCGCTGCTTATCGCTGAATTTTTTATTGCAGTTGGGCCCATCGCAACTTTTTTCACGTTCGGGTTTAGATTTTTATCGCCGTCCCGGTAATTTTATTGCGGACATTTGACGCATTATCGGGAAACTATCGCATGTTACCGCCGTGTTGAGAATACGACGTTAACACAGAGTTATTTTCCTGCGAAAGACGGCAATATGAAAAATTGCGTTAACCTATTTTGGCAATGATTATCGCACGTTCTTGAGAATATCCCCCTATGTGTATATACACGTAATTTTGCTGATATTCCCCATATTTATGCGAAAACATTCTAAGTGAATTTCGCTAACCAATAATCTCCATGTAACAAGGCTTAAACACTCACAAATCGGAAATTAATTGATCGTCAGACGCTTCAGATTCCTGCGGAACTAATGCTTTTCTTTTAACTATCCAGCCCTCTATTGCTTTTTCAAAACTATACAAGCTTTTCAAGGGAGTCCTTCTAATTGGAAAATACAATATATATATATGTATCTATATCATTTTTATATGGTCTTTAAATGGGTCAGCTTCAAATTAAATCCATTTGTCCTCGAAATACACCATGTAAAAATGTTCTATCTCCAGTGCGAATATACACCCCATGGGCACACATTTCATTTGTATGTACATTTGTAATTTGAAGAAGAAGTTTTTGAAGCAAATTGTTACCAATTGAATAAAAAAATCTTAGGGTACAGCATGCATGGTGGACCTTGTATTCAAAGTGTCTGCTGTAACAGCCAAGGCCTTATCTTGAGGTATACTAGTACAGAATGCCTCTATATCAAAACTACTCCATCCATCATCTCCTTGTGTTTGCTCTATATCAAAACTAACCAATATCTCAGATCCCTGATCAAATGGAACATTCTCAAGCCTCTTCATGCTGTCCATTGAGTCTCTAATTTAAGCACATTGACAAATGGCTTTAAAAAGACATCCATGTATTGTGACAAAGAATCTAGCAGAGATCCATATCCCAATATGTAAATCCAGTATTTGTAAAGCGCGAACAGCTACCCGAAGGCATCCCGGCGCTGGGGGCCGTCAGGAAGATTAAGCAAGCTATTGCCCAGAGTCACATGGTGCTGGGCTGACCTGCCGCCGGTGATCGAACCGTGAGCCCCAGATTCCAGCGTCAGTTGCCCTGGCCGCGGCGCCACACCTCTTCCCTCATATATATAATGAGTCTGCCTGGTGGATTAGAAATGTTTTTGCGCACCTTAGGTAGCACATACATAACATGGGTGATTGGGTATTTTTGGTTCAGGAAATCTAATTTGTTGGCACTGAGTCATCCATTTGAATACCCTCTTTTGTAATGCTCTTAAGCAGATTTTTTATGTCCATAGTGGGGTGAGAGGAAATATTTCGACAATGGCATTAATTATTGAGCTTTTGCTTGATTTCTGCATCATACGTTGCACTATTCATAATTGCAAGCCCTACTATCACTATTATTGGCAGGTTTGATTATGATTTTGGCATTTTTAGATATTTCTGAGTAGAGCTTGCAATGCTTGCGTTTTATTATGTGAGATGTTGGGATTGAAATATGTCAATATTTTATAGAATGTGGCTATCTTGTGTAAAGTAATATATTCAAATGTCACTACTTGAGGAGGTATTTGGCCACTTGGAGTACAGATGTAAACTTATTCTGTAATTTATTATTTTCGGGGTGTTGTCAAATTCTTTCTCTGAAAATGGATATTAAATCTCACTATTCTCAAGAGTTGTAGAACTTCTATCTTAGTGTCAATTGCGTTTTCATAGCCGATATACCGGAAGAGAGAGTACTTTCTTAAGTGCAGAGGTTTCTTCAAGTGTCAAGGAGTGCTTAGCCAAATTATGGATCGGGATACTGTCTCACTCTCTCGCTCTCTCTCTCTCTACCATCTGTATATCCTGAAGAAACTGGGTGGGTTTAAAAAGGTGCCTAAGATAAGGAGGTGCTGTTGACCTCGCCACACGCTCCACCACGAAGGTTGCAGGAGAAAAGAGCATTCAAGGTATGTTGCAATGCCTTAGCATTGTTGTCCCTGCCCTAAAAGTCTTCAGACTGATGTAATCTCTGTTTAGTCCCCACAGCCCTATAATACTACGTGCAAGACCAGTTCCACAAGGCATCCGTTGAGGCTAACCAAGCAATTACAGGGGGACTACGCCAGATATAAGTAATGGTGGGCCGTATTACCCGGTAAGACGTTTTTGGTAGATATATATTGAGACAACCTAACATTAGGAAGTATTGCGAGTGAGTTAAATGACAATCAACATTCTGTCTGCAGCCTCCAGGAAGATGTTAGTCCCTGCCTGGGCCCCCACAATGAACCACACCAATCTGAAATTAAATTTTGAACCTATCAGGTCCGTTTCTCTTCCCAGAGAGGACACCATCCTGAGCTGTTAATGAATAGGACACCACAATCAGTTTTATAAGATTCCTGTAATGAATGATGGGTCTTGTAACTGTTATGTTGTAAATGCTTCCTTTTGTTTCTTTGAAGCAGTATTTAATAATCTAAAATGCTTCTTCTTGCCTAAGCTGGTGTTTTAGGATTTTCATTGTGACTCCCCCACCTACATGAATATAATTAAATTAATGCATAAGGATAATTTGGTTTTTAAAGAGATAGGCTAGAATTGAGGCAAGATGGCGCCTGCTTTGTACGCCGCTGTGCTGCCCTTCTCTGACTCCGGACCAATGGAGCTAAACCTGTGAAAATGTAGGAAAGTACCAGCCTCAGGAAAAGGGGGAAAAAAGTAAAAGGAAAGACGAATGGAATGTTGTTCGGATGAAGATGCTGCATAATGTAAAGCCAAATGATTTTTACTACATGAACGGAAAGTCGCTGCTGATCAGAGTCAGCGGCTGGAGAGAAGGCGTCTTGCTGCTTCTGCGAGTAGTGGGTGGCGTATTTGGTTTCCTGGGCCGACAGCTGGGAGCGGGTCTGCGGCGGAGAATGCCACAGAAATTCAGCAAAACCAGCAGAGCATTGCGGGAAGGTGCTGACTCCGCAGCCTCAGGGGCGACCTGTGCAGTAACTCAGCTCCGAAAAGGAATTGGTGCACGGAAGATGGGTGAGACCTCGACGCAGGGAGAAGAGAGTCGGGGGACAGGCATGAGCAATCTAGGGCTGGCCCTTCAACAGGACGCGGTTGTAAGAGCGAAGATGGATATATTCAAGAAGAAGGAAAAAGAACGGGTGATTCCTTTGATTTTTTCCGTTAAACCACAAGGACAAGCTGCAAAAAGCTCTAAGAAACCTATGGCAATACCCCTCAAGGAAAAGGAGAAACTGCTGAATGACCCCCCTAAGAACTGTGAGTACAGATGATTTACCTCAGCTGAATGTAGAGGGGAATGGCACCCCAGACGCATGTGCTATCGCAAAAGCTGATGGAGGAGCAGACGTAGGTGCACAAAAGACACCTGGGGTAGATGAAGGGGGGAATGGAGGGATGTCCTGGTCAATGTTCCCTCTAATTTTTTTCCTCTGTGTGCGGCAGAGTAAGGTCTCTGTGCACTGCAGCGGAGGCTATGTGCGCCAAGAGCCCGACTGTGCTTGTGGACCAGGGCTTTAAGTGGGATGAAAAAACTGGGGGTCTCTCAAAGAGGCGTGACCGATGCAATTAATGGCGTGGCTTAAAAGCAATTAAGCTAAAAATCTGTGCTTAGCATCATGTGCCACCCGACTGATATTTTGCTTCTTCTGTCATTGCATCCAGATATATAATACAAGTAACATTACACCTACAAGAAGCCAGGACTATTGGCTTTGTCAATGGTTGTTTGTGGCATAAAGCTGTATATAATATTGAAAATGCTTCTGCTCTTGTGGTAGAGGTTGTGGCTTAATACTCGAGCTGCCGACTTAGGAGATGGGTTTTGAGTCTAAGGGCCAAATGAATAAAAAAATCATGTAAATCGCTTCAATACCTTTGGGTTGAGTTCGCACTATATCAAACTTGCTGCATTTCTTTTCTAAATGCGGGGCTGTCTTTTGAAAGAATTTATGTTAAATGCAGCCCATGACGGATGCTGTGATCAGGGGAGCAACTAGACCCGAACTTCGGGGGGCTAACACTCCCAGCCAAGGCTGGCCCTAGCACTGGTCGCACACTATGCAACAGTGGCGCCCCCTCCCCCATTTCCTCCTCCTACATGAATTCCCTCACCACCACTCACCAACAATGCACCTCATCTCTCTATGCTGTTTATGGAAACAATGGTTCTGATGTGGCCTAAAGGTCCATTCAGGAGTGACCCTCTGGGGGCACTAACAATTGAGAGTGGGAAATTAATTCTTGGAAAGGGAGCGATAAGTAATATACAAAAGTGATCATAGGGTCAAGTATATACAGGTATTTATTCAAAAACAATAGTATTCAGGAGCTTACATAATAAGTGACAAACAGCGTGGTGTGAAAAGTGAAGGTGAAATTAAAATAAAACATTGCATTGACAACAGTAGTGCGAACTCCTTAGAAAAGTTATACAAAGTAAAAGGAGTTCATGTTGTTGGAGGTCGACGACGTTTTGAACTCATTTATTTGAGTTCATCATCAGGACAAACATTGGTGAGCAAGCTGAATCTAAAATTATTGGAAGGGGGGGGAGAGAAAAGGAAAAAATAATAAATATAACATAGTTTGATCCCTGGTTATATTTATCATAGTTGTCACTATTTAATTTTAAAGGCTCCCTATTGAGTAAATATGCATATTTAGCTCATGCATACAATTTATATCGTAGAGTAAATCGTCATTTAGAAAAAATAGGTAATTAAGAAAACGAAAAAGTGTCAGAGAGTCATAATTAGTAGTCGGAAAAACAGAGTAAACCAGATCTGACAGATAAGAATGCACTTGCAAACTGGGCAACATTCGGAGTTCATACTTAATTAGATACAGTCAGGGAAGGGAGTGGCGCTGTTGTGAAGAATTACAGGAAAATTCTGAACACAGCGGCGCTGATATGGAAGCACTTATGAACTCTAATCAAGAAATGAGAGCAGGTAAGGCGCGAGGACAAAGCACGACTACCAGTGATAAAGGTACACTTACTGGGTATGAACGCAGTTAATTGCACGTCATGGGTGGAATGCGCCTGTGAGACACTGCGGCCCTTAAAGTGAGCGCGTGGAAACCTGGGAGGGAATCGGTGGTCAATTAATTACCAGGTTCAAGGAGTGATGCGAATGGGCGTGAGAAGCTTGTAGAACAACAGTAAGTGATTTTTGCTGATTGTGGACCTTTTGAAAGTATTTATGTTAGTCACAGCGCCCATCAAGGGCTGCATTTAACATAAATACTTTCAAAGGCAAACGATCAGCCCACAGCTGCGCTCTATTTAGAAAAGAAATGCAGCAAGTTTAAAGCACGAACGTGTGCTTCCAGATGATTGTTTGTAAACTTGCTGCATTTCTTTTCTAAATAGAGCGCAGCTATGAGGCTGATCGTTTGCCTTTTGAAAGTATTTATGTTAAATGCAGCCCTTGATGGGCGCTGTGACTAACATAAATACTTTCAAAAGGCCCAGAATCAGCACGGCAACCTCGCACTATTTTGAATAGAAAGGCAGCCAGTGCAGGAGCATTTTCTTCCTTTCGGCGCAGGAACGCTCTATTGGGATGTGCTGTGTGTGCGTGCTTCACACACAGCACTGCACGCTCGGAAGAACAGAGGTGCGCGGGAGCGCAGGCGCGCACCTTACAGGGAACAGTGGTCCTGGTGGGGGTGGGAATGGGTCAGCACTGAAAGAGCAGCTGGATGGGCAAATAGCGCTGGGAGAGGCCTCTAGCCATCAGAAGTTGAATGTGGGTTCTCCTGATGGGTTAGATAAATTCTATTCACTGACGGATGACTCGTATTTATCCGGAATAAGTGAGAACCTGATGGATGAGGAGTTCGCAGTAGGTACATCAGGGGACAGCGGTAGTGCTAGACCTGCCACACAGAAGCGTATCTTCACTCACAAAAAGAAACATAAAATTAAGAGAAGGGGTAGTGAGGGTGGCCAGTATTCAAACATAAGTGTTACTAGACAGTTACAATGGGACTACTCTGTGACACAGGAGATCTTGGAGGACGCTACTCCAGGGGCTGCAGCTACAGTGCAAGGTAGAACAGAAGCGCGGTCAGAAAAGTCGGAAACACCCATGATGGATCTTATATATTCCACGCTGAAGCAAATACAAGTAGAGACCCGCACAGTGAATAAAAGATTCCCACCTAGCCACTAAAAAGCTACAAGGGGCGATACATAAAGTGAATAAGTCTTGCTCTGAAATGTCCAAAAGGATCATCCAGATAGAAGAACGGACGGAGGTATTGGAGGTTGGGGTGGGCGCTCTGGAGAAACAACACGAGGCTCAGGAAACTCAAATTATGGATATGATGTGGAAGCTAGAAGACTTTGAAAATCGGCAACAAAGAAACAATTTAAGGTTCTTTGGTGTTGAAGAGGACGCAGAGGGAAATAATACCAGGGCTTTTATGGTGGCCTTGCTAAAAGGGGCCTTTCCCAAGCTTGCACAATGGAACTGGGAAGCGGAGGTGCAACGAGTGCCCAGATTTCCACTGATGCTAAAGTAAAATCGACACTTACAACAGCAAGAAAAATCAAGAGCGATCCTGGTGTTTTTTGGAAACTTTTTACTAAGACAAGTAATAGCTGAGAAGGCCAGACCCGAGGCAAAGAGATCAATCAATGGTCATACTTTTTTCGCCCAACCATTCTTCTGCTACGCAACTGTAGAATGAAGGTGGCGACTATGCCAGATGTTCACCCCATTCCAGGGGCTTGGATGTGAAGTGTACCTGATGAATCCAGCTTGCCTCAAAGTTGTTTGTAAAGGGAAGACTCGGACATTTACCTCGGAGATTAAAGCACAAGAATATTTAAAAGTAATATCGGGGGGCTGATTAAGGTTAAAAATAAATGGGTCAGGTATGCAGATTCTATAAAGGGGAGCAGACAGACTTGATATGCTATTGTTTCACAAGGTCTCATGAGGTCACAGGCAATTTGGCCTGGAGTCGGGGAGGGGGGTGGTGTGTTTGGTAGGCAGTATCACTAGGGTCTCTGTAGACCGGATAGCCTGTGGTAGAGGTCAATCAATCAATCAGGGGTTTGTTAAAGCGCGACTACTCACCCGTAAGGGTCTCAAGGCGCTAGGGGTGGGGGGGTGCAGGTTCCATTCCATCAAGGAGGGGTCTGTCGAAGAGCCAGGTTTTGAGGTTTCTTGCGAAGATGGGGGCGATGTTGTCTGTCTGAGGTGGAGCGGAAGGCCGTTCCATGCTTTGGCCGCGAGGAAGGAGAAGGAGCAGCCTCCCGATCTGGTCTTTCTGGTGTGGGGGACCACGGCGTAGGAGAGCTGGGCTGATCGTAGGGTCCTTTGGGGTGCATGGAATTTGAGTCGGCTGTTCAGGTATGCTGGTCTGGTGCCGTGGAGGGCCTTGTGTGCGTGGGTGAGCATCTTAAAGGGGATTCTCGCCTCGACGGGGAGCCAGTGGAGTGTGCGCAGGTGCTGGGAGATGTGGCAGTGTTTTGGCAGGTTGAGGACCAGTCTTGCGGCGGCGTTCTGGATGTTCTTTAGCTTGCGGGTGAGGTTTTTGTTTCTTCGGGCGTAGAGTACATTGCCATAGTCGAGTCTGCTGGTGACCAGGGCGTGAGTGACGGTCTTTCGGTGTACGAGGGGGATTCATTTGAAGGTCTTACGAAGGAGGCGGAGGGTGTGGAAGCAGGAAGACGAGACAGAGTTGATCTGGCAGTCCATTTTGAGCTCGGAGTCAAGGATGATTCCCAGGTTGCGTGCGTGGTCTGTGGGAGTTGGCGGGTTTCCGAGGGCGGGGGGCCACCAGGTGTCGCTCCAGGCATCGGGATTTGGGCCCATGATGAGTACTTCTGTTTTGTTGGTGTTTAGTTGTAGGCAGCCAGTAGAGGTGGAGGGGGGTGGGGCTTTTCAGGGAGGTATGCAGAGGAGGGAGGAAGGGAAGGGAGAGGGGGGTGCTTCCAAGCACAGAGAATGGGCAGTATAAGCAGCAGCAAAGAGGGAGAAGTATATTCTGAAAGATGAGCAACTTACGGGTAGCTACAGTTAATATATGTGGCTTAAACAACTCACAGAAAAATTGAAGGGTTAATCTGGAAATGCAATATTTAAAAGCAGACATAATATGCCTTCAAGAAACACATATTGAAGGGGGAAGACACAACATGCTAGATTTTAAAGGGTACCAAGTTAAATGCTGTACAACACAAGGGAAGTGAACACGGGGGGTTGCAATATTAGCTCGGAAGGGGAATTGCCACTTTCCATGCCACAAGGCAGATAAGTATGGCCACTGGACCATTACAGAATGCTGTTATATGAATGGGTCTTTCAATCTCTGTTCGGCTTGTGGATCCGTAGGTGATGATCCAAATTTGTTAGAATGGCTATATATTGAGCTGGCTAATTGGCCGCTGACGTTAATTATATGTGGAGATTTTAATGTAAATATGGACAGAGAAGTGTTAAGGGCAGGATGGGAGTTCTATAATGGTCGAAAACCAAAGGTCTTTAGGACATTGAGTAACCTGGTGGGGACTCATGTGTTAGTCGATGAGTGGGCTGAGAAAGCGACTCTGGACCCTGGGTATACATTCTTTTTGGCACCCCATAAGGTACATGCGAGGTTGGACTATTTTTTTATATCAAATAAATTACTGCAGACCTGTAGAATTTTTAAGTACCCATGGGTGATGTCAGATCACAAACTGCTAGTCCTAGAGATAGATATAAATTCTGTGCCGCATCTAACCTGTAGTTGGTCTTTTGAGAGAGCATTGCTTCTGGATGAGGATTATGTTAAGTGTATGAAGGAATGGTTCCCTAAGTTTATGTCGTAGAATGTGGGAAGTGCTCCCATGGGCATGGTGTGGGACGCATTTCAGATAGGTATCTGGGGGGAGACATCTAGATTTAGTTGGTCCCGTCAAAAAAAAAGAGAAACAGCAATTACAGGAACTGTATGAAACTCTCCTGCAGGAGGAAACCAGTTTAATAGATGCAGTGTCAAGGGGACGTGGGATTGAGGAGGCTCAATTAAAAGTGGCAGTCGCCAAAGCAGCTATCACTGACATCACACTAGGGGAAGCAGCAAATAAATACTTGACATGTAAGAATAGGGCCCACGAATATAACGAAAGGGTGGGGCGACAACTTGCACTCGGTACGAGACAGCAGATAACAAAAGGTAACATAAGGGAAATCAAAGACCCAACTATGAGGAATAGTCTCAGATCCAGCTGAAATACGAGCTGCCTTTCAAAGGTTTGACCAACAACTATATATGGAGGATATGGGCTTGGATGTACATGTAGATGTGGGAGAAATAGAAAGGTATTTGGATGCGCTGGCAGGAGGAGTGCTAAATAAAGAGGATTGGGATCTATTGCAACAACCCATTACGATAGAGGAGATAATAGCGGCCACATTAAATTTAGCCTTACGAAAAGCAGTAGGGACAGATTTCATAACCGCAGAATTCTATAAAACTTTTTGGATGATTGTAAAATATATATGTTGGAGGTTTTTTCACAGATTCAGAGGGAGGCATTCCACCGGACTCTTTGGCATTAGCAAATATAGTGGTTTTTCCAAAGAAGGGGAAATCTCGGCAGGAACTAGCATCATACCACCCGATAACTTTAATGAATAGTGATGGTAAAATCTACTCAAAGATACTGGTGACACAATTGTCCAGTGTGATAAAAACTATAGTCTCCCCTCTGCAGCATCAGTTTATCCCAGGGAGGGGTACAATGGATCACATCGTTACGTTAGTTGATGCGGCCCAAATGGCAGGAGACCCTATGGCTTTAATATTGCTGGATGCGGAGAAAAGCGTTTGATATGGTCTCCTGGCCATACCTCTGGATGGTCATGGCCAGGATGGGCTTAGGGTCAGGCTTTATTAATTCTGCTAAAGCTCTGTATTATAAACCTAGGGCCAAGATATTATTGATGGGAGGACAATCGGGGACACTTGTAATCCAAAGAGGTACAAGACAGGGATGCCCTTGCTCTCCCCTTCTGTTTCCATTATATATCGATACCCTCATTAGGAGGATGGGAAAGAATAGAGCAATTCTATCAGTCTGGATGCAGGGTTGGGAAACAAAAATACTTGTGTATGCTGATGATCTTGCAATAGTATCTCCTGACCTGGGGAAGTCGGTAAAAGAAATTGAAAGGGAGGCCAATAAATTTGGGTGTTTTTCTGGATATAGGCTTAACCAAGATAAAACCCAGGTAGTCAGCAACAGTAACATACAATGGGAAGATAGTCAGGTAGTCTCAAGTGCGAATTATCTTGGGGTTAACATCATGGCAGACGCAGATCAAATCGTCGAAATAAATTTAGAACCCTTAATCAAGCAAACGAAAGTAGACTTTGCAAGATGGAACAACCTTCATTTACTCTTGGTTGGAAGAAGCAATGTAGTAAAGATGATGTTTCTCACAATTAAAAAAAAAATTTTTTTGGGCCATCCCGTTTGAATTAGGGAGCTATTGGTTTAAAGTCTTGGACGGGATGATTTCGAGATTTCTGTTGGCTTTCACCCGACCCAGAAGGGCCCTGAAATGTATGACTCTCCCGAGAGAACGGGGGTGGGTGGACTCTAGCAAACCTCTGCCTATAGTACTGGGCCACAGCTCTGCAACAGATGACAATATTACTTTATGGGGAAGAGGAGCGGAAAGGGGTAGATGAAGTCTTACCCACGATCTGTGAGCTACTGCTACTGCTACTGCTACTGCTGTCTATTGCGTCAGATAGAGTTTGGGTATTATAATAGAGTTCGATTTAAATCTCTTTCCATTGCCTTTAGAGTTTGGTCTGCTGTACGGAAGAAACTGGGAATCGGTCGATTTAATTATTACACACCAATACAAGAAAATCCTATCTTACCTGAGATCTTCTGAAGTGCATAAAGAAATAAGATTATAAAGTGATGTTGCTCTATACCACATTCTGGGTGGAACACTCTAGGGGGGTACCATGGAATTTATACAAAGTTGTCCACCCTATTTTTGAAAATCAAATGAAAACCTAACAGTACAATGTGATTTTGTGCACAATGTGGTGAAACTTTATGAAGAAACTGTGTGAAGAAATTGGTAAATGAACTACTATTGAGTATTTCTCATGGTCGGTCATACTAGCAAGAATGCAAAGACAATACTTGTGAAGATATATTAATTATACAACACAGTCTGATCCACAATAGTGACTGATTCTGCTACTGTGCTGTACAAAACATTGGTGAATTTGTTCCAATAGGGGAACGTTTCATAAACACGAGGAGAACCAGACAATGTTGGGTTTTTCTTAGCCTCTAATATAATACACATAGCATATCACTCTTTATCTGAGACACAACTCCTTCCTCTCACAGTGCTTTTCTGTCATGAAAAGCAATATGAGAGAAAGGGGATGTCTGTCTGTGCCCCAGCAGTGAGAGAGATGCTTGTTGGATTCCTTGTTAGTCTATGTAAAAATACAAACAGTGCCTAGCTTCTTGCTGATTACAGCTATTTATTTCTGTTCCCAGAAAAGAGCCAAATGATGCTTTAATTTTGTCTCAGGCTAAAAGAACATCAAAACAATTTTTGGTTCTAATTTGGAGCACAGAGTTGTGTGTCAGTGCCCCAGAAAGGAATCATACATATTTGGACTTTTTCTTACACTAAGAATTTTTTAAAAACAATGTCTTATTTCTTTCTGGGGCACATAGAAACAGTTCCATCCTTTCAAGCTGATTTTCATGAAGAGAAAAATATTGTGAGAGGAGGAGCTATCCACAACAACTGAACTGGGGAGGTCAGGAACAAACCTGGTCTTTCTCCTTCCATTTCCAAACTCCTGGTATATTTATTCTATCACTTGACTGGGATTGATGATGGGTGGAGGCAGGAGGGGATGGGCTGATTGTTTTTCCCTCCCCCTTTGCACTGGCAGTCAAAAGACCCATATAGGTGGTTGGTATGTGAACTTCTGGAGAGTTCAGGAATAACGTATCTCATTATCCATAATTGATGTAATGTAATTGGGAATAAGAACGTACGATTATCACTGATCTTGTTAGTACAGAAAATGCATACACTGCACATCTGACTTTGAGGTCACACAGATTCAAAATTCAAAATCATTGGGTACAGTAGAAATATGTCAAGCAGACGTTTAAAAGTCAAATGCCATAATTCCCAAAAATATCCTTCTGACAAACCCCACAAAGCCATAATCTGTGCAATTGATCATATTTCATGCACATTTGCAGATGTCTTAGAGTCTAGGGCATGAAGTAAATGGCGGTGGGACCGCCAGCGTCAGGCCGTCGGTGGCGGTCCCACTGCCATCCAGCCCATTGGATCCAGCTGCCGCATTAGGATGCAGGTGAATGGATCTTGGCTGGGGGGAAGACCGCCACGTCCGACAGGATCAAGGATCCCATCAGTGCGGCGGCTGGACTCCGATTCCCTACAATGGGGCAGTGCCTGCTCAGGCACCGCCGTAGGGATAGGATGTCCCTTTCTGCTGCCCGTTTATGGTGGTTAACCCGCCATGAAAAGGCAGGCAGAAAGTGACTTGGGGGCTCCCTAGCAGTTGCAGGCCATATAGTGCAGGGATATTTGGAATGTGTATATTTTGTACTGCAGTGTGTGCTGCAGCCTGCAGCACATGCCGCAATGCAAAGTATACACAGTGTGACCGCCGTGAAGGCGGTCGCATCCTAATGTGGGCAGCAGGACTGCCGACATCTAGTCGGGTGGTCCTGCTTCCGCCATGGTCCCGGTCAGACGAAAGTCCAACGGGCATCGTAAACATGCCCTAAGTTCTAGTAGTTTGGAAATATCATGGTTAAAGAAGGAGGAGACTATAATATGCAGGTCCAAGTAGAATTAGTTTATTTGGCCCATTTCTGGAGGTGGGCATACCATTTTCTAGGTAGCATTGATGCTACTGTCTTCATAAAGCTAAGTGGTACTTCTACTAAGTAGAATTCTGCAGTGGAACCATCAGTGGACCAATCAGATGCAGGTGCACATATCTGAAAAATTGCAGCTCTACTTGAACTGGAGAGTGTATTCCCATTCAGGGAAATAAGCACAATTTCTCAAATATGATATCCTGCTCAGAGTACCCAACTCAGAGCTTTTTGGGTTCTACAAACTGCACTCTCATTACCCTGAACTGTCTTTTCTGTATTCCTTAGAATATGCCTGAGCGCGACATGTCTGACAGACGTTAGCTCTGTCCTGATGCCATCTCTTACTTGTGGACCCTAGTGGGGCCCTAGGTCCAACTGAAAGCCCAATATAGGAACTCAGCCTTTACTGCAAGTGGACCCTAAGATAAGGTATGGTGCATAGACTATCATTGGGAATTTGTGACTTTATTTTTATTTTTTAAACCTGGGTTTCCATTTTTGTGATTAATGGTGTTTTCGTTTATTATATTATTCCACTTTTGCTAAATGGTTTAGACATTTCAATCATTTATTATATAAAATCTAGTGGCTATATATTCTAAGGCCTGATTATAACTGGGTCAGTAATTTCATTTTAGGTACAAAATCATGTTTGCTGCAAAAATAGAATCACAATGTGTGGGCAGGTAACAGTTGTTTGCATCTGTAATTTCTGGTAGGTGAAGCCTGCCACATTTTGTGGGAGGGAGTAATTGTATGACACAATATTGAGAATAAAAATATTGACAAACAGAAATATCTCCAGAAAACTATTGTTCACGAAAATATCATCTTCCCATACTTTAAAAAAAACTAAAAAGATTGTCTACAAAATCATTGCTGTTAAAAATATCTAAAACAACCAAATAACCAAAAGAAAAATAAAGACATATACAAAATCATGATCATGTAAAATATATATAACTTTACTCAAATATCGAAAATATAAATATCAACAACGAAATATTGTTGACAATAAATACATAAATACTTATAATTAAAATACACTACACTACTAATTTAAAATGCCAGATAATATGTATTTAAAATATAGACAAAAACATAATTCTACACATTAAATAAAATACATTAAAATAACATTAAATACAATAAAAAAATAACACATAAACACTTATGAGCATCCACAAAATAAGAACTAAACAGAAACAAAATATTCAAATATCAAATAAAGCAACCACTTAGATTAAACTTCAAGCAAACTAACCAAATATAAAAACTTTACTAATTATGTAACCACCATGAATACGACACAAAAACATACACCAATATGCAGTGAAAACACCAACACTTCAAGAAACCCACACACTGTCAGAATCTACACAAACAAAAATAAAGAAACCAACCCAAAATAAAGCCAACTTTTAATAGTAAAATACATTAAATAAATCATAACTAAATAACTCCAGCAGCCAACATTTTAAATTAAACACAAAAAAATAATATAATGTTTTCTATTTAAAAATTAGCTATTATAGCAAACACCAGTGGAGCAAAACTGAAAATTGGAAAATAGAAATAAGCATAGCAATTGTCTAAATGCCAAACTTGACAAACAAGTGTGGAGTTTAAAAATACAATTAAATTAAATAAACTAAAAGGCTAAAAAAGACAAACTTATTTTCCAAGCATCTAATACTAATATGTTTTTTTTTAAAACAAGGTAAAAATCAAACACTTATCCCATAATGCTCCCACAAAAACGAACACTTCAACAAACATTGTTAGATAACAAATAGGGCCTCATTACGATGGTGGTCGGATGAGCGTCCGACCGCCATCGTATCGGGCAAGTTTGCGACTGACTACATGTCAGTGGTTCCACCTGCCAGATTACAATGTGACTGCTCTTTTCCATTGCGGCTTGTGCTGCGGCCCTAGAAAAGGCCCACAGCACAAACTGCAGTGGAAAAGGGCAGTTTTCAAACATCAATGCACTGTGTGCCAGGCGCCATGTGGTGCCTGGCACACGGTGCATGGATATTTGGGGGCACCAAATGTGCCCCCCTTTGCCCATAGTGGAGGCCCACGGGGGACAGGGGCCCTGCTAGGGGCCCCCAAATTCCCATTCTGTCTGCCTTTACATCGCTGTTGGACTGCCATGTAAAGGCAGAGGGAAGAGGGACTGCGTAATCCCTACAGCGGTGCCTCTGCAGGCACCGCCCCCATTGTAGGGATTACGGTCAGACCGAGTCTCCGGCGGGCTCCTTGAGCCAGATGGGGGTGTCGGTCGGTCCCTCTGCCCGCTGCAGTCCAACCACCTGCATCGTAATGCGGCAGTCAAACCACTATGCTGGATGTCAGTAGTAGCGCCGACATCATAATCGGGCCCGTAGTCTGGAACCCTTCTTTATCCATGACAACACTAACAATGACAGAAGAATAGTAATTTTTGCTACAGAAAAGAACCTCCTAGGATTAGCACAAAACACATGTGGATGATGGATGGCACATAAATCATCCCCTTCAACATTCATACACCATTCGTACAAAAATATATAATCTACGGTGAATACCACAACACAAACATATCTTTATTCTATTCCCTTTTGCACAACAAAGTGCAACATACCACATGCAAATAACTCAAATAAAATCCTAAACTAACAACTCTATCCCTCAAAAATAATCATTGACTTCAACAAGCAATGATTAGCTTCATTCTAAAAATACACCCACATACAGCTATGCATGACTCTTGCTACCATCTAAACCAAAGTTTTTGGGGACACTGCAAAATTCTGCACCTAGGGCCTGATTACGAGTTTGGTGGTTTGCCTCCGGGTCCGTCCTGTCCCATCACCATCAAACCCATGGTCCGGCCACCCGCCAGGTTACGAGTATTTCTCGTGTGTGGCTGGCTTTTTTTTTTACGTTCCCACAGTGGTGCCCTGAAAATCGGCACCGTAATGGGAACACCAAAACCAGTTCCTGCATGGCATTGACTGTAAAGTCCATGCCGTGCAAGAACTGTGGGGCATGCCTACAGGGGGCACACTTGAGATGCACCCCATGCCCTTGTAGGGTCACTTTGTTTTCTCTCTGCCACGGTTTTCTTGGAGGAGGAACCACCATGAAAACCGCGGCTGAGAGGAAACTCGTAATATGCTTGGCTGGACCGCGGAAGTCCCGCCAAGCATATTGCAGCATACTTACCACCGCAACACCACCTGGTAATGGTGATTCCCTGGTGGCTGCAGCGGCGCAATACTGGTCTGACCACCCTAATTGTAATAGGGCGGTCGGGAGACCGCCACTGCCCGCCCCTACGAGTGTGGCTGTCCTTGGACCACCAGTCTTGTAATAGAGCCCTCAGTGTTGGGTGCTAAATAAACAACCAATTTGCCTATGAAAAAATGTAATTGTCCAAGCATAAGTCCCAGTAACGGATTTTGGAACACAACTACAACCTCCTAATAAAATCACTTTACTACTAAACATACAAAGGCAAACTAAGTCCCCCAATTGACTATTTTGAAGAGACTTGGCTTGGCAGACGGCACCATTCTGGCCACAGAAGCCAACCCAATTATCAATGCCATGGGGGGATGTATATGACTGTATAACAAGGCACAACAAGCCAAAACAATCAATGCAGTGGCATTGTGGCTCAATGCCTTCCAAGGAACACTAAGGCAAAGCCACCCTAAACTCTACCAATTCCTAGAAATATTGCAAAATGGACAAAACTGTCAACAACTTAGAATACAACACTCAATAACCCAAATAATTCCTAAAGTATCAAAACAAACCAAAGCAATGTATGAAATACTACAATGCAAAGTAGAAACATTAACTAACAGCCAAGGCCTACCATATTTTGAATCCATAGCAAGGACAGCAATCCAATTATTCCAACTCGAACAAAAATACAACTGCATATACCGAAAAATGTACCAGACTAATTATTTTATAAATATTATTGTAATACTTTTTTAAATCAGTCACAAATTTGCATTTTATTAATAAGAAAATCATGTCTGACTAAAAAGTACAAATTACTAGAATAAATATTAATAAATGATTTAATGTGCAGTGATCCAAACACATAACGCCTCTTAAAAACACATCTAAAACCAATAAGCAGGACATAAATAAAATACATAGCACATAATAAACCATTAGAGTACAAAAAGAACTTAAACAGAAATGCACATGTTCACCCACTAGAAAAGAAATACAAAATAGCTTGCTGTTTAGCGCCTGATATGCTTGATAGTGAATTAATCCCCCAAACAATATATTCACAAAAATAGATACAAATATATCCATGAGGAAACATTGCAGTCCTCAAAAACCATACATTACTGAAAATTGAAGTATAAAAACCACTCCAGGATAACTGAAAACAAGGAAATTAAAATTAAAATTGGTCAACATATAACCAATACTATTTCCTTTATAAGCAATAAAATACCCATCTACTCAACAGAAATATCCCCTTAAACATAATAAATTAACATTAATAGTAATATAATATACATAGGGCCTGATTCTAATGCGGTTTGGAAAGCTTCCCGTCCAAATGGGTTTGGGAATGGTTTCCGAACGAATCAGATCGGGAGAGTCCAACCGACTGAGGACGATGCGTCCAGATGTTCCTGCTACGATTTGGTTGGACTCCCATTTGACTTCAATGGGAGCCTTTGTTCAGATCGAATGCATAGGCTCCCATTTAAGAAAGGAGTGGCTGGGGAAAATCTGGCACCCTGTGGCGGGCACCCCCTGGTGACTGCCACACTGTGCATGGTTGGTAAGGGGGGACCCATGGGTACCCCCACGGGCCCGATTGAGAAGGCTCTCGGTGCAGCGGCCCACTACGGGCCCCCAAAGTCTGACTCTAACTGCCGATTCGAGTCGGACGGCAGGAATCAGAAAGGCTGTTCGAATGCAGCATCATACACGGTCATTCGGAAACGCGGCCTGTAGAGACGTACGATTCTGCTCCGTACGGCTCGGTCATTCCAAATGCCATCGGGTTGGGATTGGCATATTCCTAACGCCTAACTCGCATCATACTCAGTCGGTCGAAAACCTTTACGAGTCGGTCGGAAAGACACGTTACCGATCCGATTTGGAAGGAGCAAATGCCGTTAGGAGGCCTTCATAACCGCATCAGAATCAGGCCCATAATATACACTTATATTCAATTAAACTATACATATTGCATTAAGGCCTAATGCGTTACATAAGCAAAAATAACACTACAACTAACCCTGGGCAAAGCACTACGCTACGCTCGCGTAGTTTGCGAAGTTTGCGCTACTTCGCACAACGCGAATTGCACGTAGCACAGTGCAAACACGCGTAGCGTATCGTAGCGTAGTGCAGCGGTCATTTTTTGCTTGCTCGCGGTCCTCAACGTCAAGTTGGCGACCGCGAGCAAGCAAAATGACATCCTGGCGAGACTTTTTCCTCGTTCGCGATCAGCAACATCAAGTTGCCGATCGCGGCGTGGAAAATAAACCTCCCGGCGAGATTCTCAACGCGGGGAGGTCAGGTTTCTCATTGCGAGTGGTCGCGTATGCTCGCGACCGCTCGCGATGAGAAACTACCAGTCCGCGTTGAGAAAGCTGCCGCTCGAGTAAAAATCTACTCGAGCGGCAGTGAAGACAGCTCGCACTGTGCAAGATGCCGTTTTCAATGATTGCACAGTGCGGACAAGCATCCGGCACTGTGCAATCATTGCGAACAGTGCACTACGCAGTTCGCGTAGTGCTACGCGTAGCTCGCGTAGTGCGAACTGCACTTTGCGTAGCTTCGCGTAGCGCTACTTCGCGAACTACGCCCAGGCTTAACTACAACCTAAAACTAACGCCCTAAACCACAAGAAAACACTAAGGGACTGATTCCGAGTTTGGCAATCTTTGGACCACCAAACCTTGGGTGGCACAGCGCTGGTGGTGCGCCTTGGCGGTCTGACCTCCGTTTTCTGATTTTAGCGGTCTGACCGACACAACTGCCGGAGATCCATGATTCCTTGGCGGTGGAGCAGGGGTCAAAGGACCTAATATGCTGGTGGTGCAGCTGCTGCACTACAGAGCATAATATGAGTTTCCTCACTGCCACACTTTTCATGGCAGTAAGCCTGCCATGAAAACTGTGGCAGTGAGAAACTAAGGGGTCCTACAGGGCCCCCTGGTGCCTCAGGGCCATGGGGATGCATGCAGGGAGGCATATGGTGTGCCCCCTGCCTGCATGCATGCACACTTCCTGTATGGCATGGTCTTAACGGTCTATGCTGTGCAGGAACTTGCTTTGGCATTCCCATTGCATTGCCTTTTGAATAGGCACCGCTGTGGGAATGCCAGAGGACTGCTCGCCAGACAACAAGGCAACTCATTATCTTGCAGGCAGACGGCTGTGAGCTTTAGCGGTGTGGGAGCAGGGGAACAACACCAAACTCAGAATCAAACCCTAACCCATACTAACCGCTAAACACATCCCCCAACAACTAACTCTCTTAAAAGTAACTCAAATTTACTCTTGCCTGATCTGTAGAACACTAACAGAGAAATAAGACAGCACACAAGCTGGACTGGCCCAAATTGAGGTTGGTGGACTAAAGAATAAAGGTAGTGGTAAAAACAATTAGCATTAAATTAAATAATAAAATGCAATAAAAACCTTTGGATAAAATTTTATAAACAAGTTTAAAAATATTAAAAAAATTGTGAAAAATGTACCAATGTATAAAACTATTACTAGCATAATAATATTTCTTATATTACAGTACTTAGAAATATATACACAATTTGCATGTATTCAAAAAATGAAAATAACGTGTTTGAAAAAATATTACAAACATAATTTTGTGAAAAATAAACTATTGAAGAGCAATTCTAAAATAACACTAGAATATGTCCAAATGTAAAAAAACATTATTTAAATTATTTTTTTTAAAAAGTAATAATGAAAACTTAACAAAAATAGAGAAGAAAATGTAAAAATGTTTATTTAGACCTATAAATGTAAAAATTATTGGCATAAATGATAACAGAGAACAAAAAACTTTTTACATTTTTTAAACATGTTATAGTGCCCGTAAAAAGTTACTGCTGCTGTTAAAATAAAAGTGTTGCAAAAAGAGGGGGGAACCTGGTTGTCGTCAAACTTTTAGCTACCTGTTTACAGCAAGACCAAAACTTAAACTTTTTGGTTTGATCTGGTTATTTATTTAACCTATTACTTAAACAAATTTGTATGTACATTCTTAAATGCATAGATAGACATCAACAACTTTTCATTTCCGAAACACATCCTATGATTGAACAAACATTTAGAAAGACATTCAACAAATTATACATCTGTGCCAATATACAAAAGCAAAACGTGAATGCAAAGCAAAACGTGAATGCATCAATACACCAATTTGTATTCAACAACTGACAAGACCCTTCCTATAAATCATTCAAAGTAAAGGGAATGTCACACACTGGGACCAAATTATGCAAAACAGTGGAAAATGATAATTTCTAAACTTTAACCAACTGTACATAATCGCTACACAAATTGCAAATCCTCAGTGTACAATACTCAATGCCAATGCGTTTCGAGTCCCGGTGAGACTCCAGGGGCTCTCATCAGGGCTTCTGAGTTAGGGGTACTGGTTTAATCTATAATACAAAAAAGAATATGCGTCACTACTTTTTACAACAAAGGAGAGAAAGAAAGTACTCCCGTCTCTCCTAACTGGAAAATAATTGGGCATAAATTTACCTGATGGAAACAATTTCACCCATCAGGCCAAGTTCTTATTGAATAGTTATCGTGGGTCCTAGCGGGTCCTGTTCAAAAAAATTCTATTGTCAGTTTACATGTACGTATGCCACAACTGCGTGATTAAGCATGAAGAGCATACTCTGCCTACCTTCACTGGCGGACACAGCCTGCTTTTCTTTCATTCAATGCCGTTGTTAGAAACAACCAAAATCTAAACACGAGGGAAGAAGGGGGCAACAATGTATCACTCTATATTTTGGCACAAGATCATGTTTGCTATCCGTACATGCTTACTTCAAAAGAAGAGTTTAAGCGTTAGACTGTTTCAAGTTAAAAGCGTACCTTCTCCGGTTTTTCTCAACTTCAAACTGTTGCGCCTTGAGTTTCTGAACTCGGAATTGTATCCACAATTCTGAAACGGGACACAGACGGCTTAGAATTGTGGCGCCTCAAACTATTAACATCTATCGAAATGAACAGGACCCAAACAGGGGGTACTTACATACGGCTAGACTTTCCGTTTTTGGACCATTTTGCCACTTACTTTCCCGGCACGCCAACACACATTAGCAGCTGCCTAGGCAAGTTCTCTTGGAGCCATTTTTAACTATTCAGTGTTTGCACGGAGTCATGGGTATTATAGTTCATTGGTTTCGACCAATGAGAGTGGTCATCCATCTCCCATTTTAAAACAGCCATAAAGTGCATTATGGATCTGGAAGTTTAAAATGTATTAACAAAAGGGGGCAAGATTACGAGCACAAGGGTAGTGTGATAAATCAAAGCCTATTTCAACTTTCAAGTTTTGGAAAGTTCAGTCATTTCATTCAGCCCAGTCGAGGCACTATTGAATTTTAAAATTAAATAAGCCTCCTTCCGCAAAAGTGCTGAATCAATATCAATCATGCGCTTTGCGGTGTTCAAAACAGCTAGGACTGTCCATTTGAAATCTTTTCACTATGTGAATTCGCCAAAACATTTTCAACCATAGGAGCAGTTACCACTTTCTTTTTAATTCTAGACCGATGTGTAATTCGATGGTTTATTTGTTGGTTAGTTTTTCCAAAAAACACCTTGGAACATGGGCACACCAACGCATAAACAACATTTTTTGTCTTACAGTTTGTAAAAGCAGTATGTTTCCACCGAATGGCTTTGTGAACAAACTTCGAAACCTCAATCGTGGAGTCACAGGCAACACAATTCCCACATTTATGATGGCCTTCTATGGGTTTAAGTTTCCATTGTGTGCGCAGATTGGCTTTTTGTTGGGGCTGAAATATATCAGCCCTTACTAATTAAAATAAAAGTGACATTGTAGGGAATACATTTACTAATCCCACTCCAATCCACCCTACACTGGGAGAATTGATGGGCATTGAAGGGGTTAGATTTACTATTCTTACTCCAATCCAAGCTACATTGGAGAATCTGTTAGACTTTGAAGGGGTTGCATGCTATACTCCCACTCAAATCTAAGCTACTTCGAGGAAGGCATTGGACCTTGAAGGGGCTAGATTTATTATTCTACTGTAATCTAAGCTACTCTGGGGAAAGTGTTGGACATTGAAGGGCTTGGATTTACTATACCCATTCCAATCTATTCTACTTTGGGGGAAGTGGTAGAATGTAATAGGGAAGCTTTAATTTTCCAACTCCAATCTAATTTAATATATTGGACATTGAGGGGGAATGTTTACTATCCCCACTTCAATCTATTCTACTTTGGGGAAATGTTGAGCATTAAAGACGTTACAAAACTCTACCACTCCAATCTAAGCTGCATTGGAGAGAGTGTTGGATTTTATTGGGGGCGGGTTGGGGGTATATTTACTATTCCCACTCAAATTAAACCACTTTTATGTTAAATAAGACTGAATTTAATCAAAATACAACAAAATTAATATGGAATATTTTAAAAATTTTAAATAAATAGAAGGTGCACTAACAAACTAACAAAAACAATATTAGAAAAATGTATAACTTAATTATACAATTTAAGTTAAGTAGTGATATAATATTTAAAATGTTTAAACTATTTTTAAGCATTCTTATTAATTATCTACCTTTAAAATATCAAAATATCAAAATATCATGCGGTGCCTGCCACATGGTGCAGGAATATGAGGCCCATGTCGGAGGCCCCGCTGCGGGCCCCCAATGTACCTTTCCGCCTGCTTTTTCATGGATGGTAAATCACCATGAAATGGCCGGCGGGAAGGGACATTCTAATCCCTGGGCATACAAAAGTGACAAATGAAAGGGTTAGATCTGTTCCTGCAAATTCCTTGGGAATCAGAGTGGTCATGTTCCAGGCTACCAATAACATCTATAACTCAGAAAGGTTAGGGGTTTAGATGTGGTACTGCTAGCCAGCAAAAAAAAAAACATTTACTGATACTCTTATTAGACTCAGGGGCCGATTCCGATTCGGGCCGGAATTCTCTCCGACCGAGCCGGACCCGGAGAGAATTCCGACCGAATCGGACCCGAGCAGTCCGACCGAACGAGTACGATGCGCACGCATGCAATCGGACTCGAGTCGGTCAGACTCCCATTGAAGTCAATGGGAGCCTGTCGTACGACGCGTACGCGGGCTCCCATTGACTCAATGGGTGCGAGGCAGACAAGGGCGCCCCATACAGCGTGTACGCGTCCATACGCATCGCGGCGTACATGCACAGGTAGGGGGGACCCATGGGTCCCCCCTGTGTGCGACTCGCGCGCCTACGCGTACAGGGGGGTCCGACGCGGACCCCCAAAGTCCGGCTCCGACAGCTTTTTCGAGCCGGACGGCGCGAGTCGATCGGACTGATCGCGGCGCGCATCGTACCTACCCGGCCGGGAAACGTCTCCATAGCGCGGTGCGAGTCGTGTCCATGCGAGTCGGTCGGAGCGTGTTGAGGCCGCGTTCGAGTCGGTCAGAGATTTCGCGGGTGCCTGCATCGTACTCGCTCGGCCGGACCCGCGTACGATTCGGTCGGGAAACAGGGCTCCGAATCGGATCCGGTAAATCCGAATCCGATTCGGAGCACTACCGGCCGAGATCAGAATCGGCCCCTCAGTCTCTATATAGTGAAGTTTTGTTGACCTTATACACAATCCTACTAATTTTGTAGGAACCGTATCAATTGGCACCACCAAAGTTCTATCTATGGTGCCTATTTAATAGGTCTCCTGAGAAGTTCTCTTGTATGTGCCCAAGGATCTTTTACTACCTTTACACAGAGACGTATATGCTGATAAGGATTTATCCTCCTCAGCTTTAATAGGAATCACCTATTTATGTATGTAGGTTGATGGAACTTGATCTTTTAAAAGGATTGTCCCTTATAGTTTTTCCTTTTTTGAATTCCATTCATTTTAAATTGCGCAACCAGGAATGATTGCTGTTAATTGCAGACAAGCTGTCACTAATCATTTGACTAGATATGGGCTCGCCAATGACATTGGAGGAGTTACCATCATGGTTGAGGCACACAAAGCTCATAAATGTGACGTTTTTTATTCCTGGGTTGATTTTCATGCTGGCGATAACAATTTACAGACATTTCACACATACACTGAGGCTGCAGTTCCAGCTGCATATAGACCTTATGAATATTTAGAAATACCATTAACAGACCAGCAGCCTCATAATTGGTTCCAAGGCACCCTCCCACATACACTTCAAAATGTAAGACTGGGCCCTCTCAGTAATGATGAGGCAACCTGGCCAGCATTAGCCGGCTATATGCCTTATCCGCATACAAATGCTTTATACCAGCAAAAAATGCGTGATCTCGTAAATCGTTTGGTTAGGCTGTATCGGCGTCTGATGCAGTGTATTATGCATATATTTACTACTGCACCAGCATGGGTTCTTCAAGCTGGACAGGTGCAGTTAGCTGTGCCTGCAATTAGTCCAGTTATCTTTAATGTCAATATGGGCAGGGTTCTTACCAAATGTGATGAAATTCTGTTTTGGATTGCACAAATAACAAACCAGCTTGAAGCAGGTTTTCCCCATTTGGGACCCCAAGATAAATGTATCTCACTATGTGTCTTCCACTTGGTATGGTTGCCCCAATTGAGGAGTGTATATCATGGGATACTGTATTTGCTGTCATCTTCACCATTGCTTATGTTACTCCTTCAATTGCAGTTTTACCTGAAGTGCTTCAACAGATTCAGGCTGAACATGGAGCGGCCCCTGCACTGGATTTGGGGATGAAACTCATTGGCAACTTTGCCACAATGTCCTCAATAATTTTAAGTAATATTTAAAGGGAGGCAACTTCTTTGCTGATATGCCAACAGCTCGCTTTAGTTCTAGATGTAGATCAGGAAAGCAAGCTACCAAAAATAATTTCTGAAACCTAAACATCTTTAGGTAGTGATAATTAGGGAACGAGGTCTAATATGCCACAACTTAAAGGCAAATCTGATGCTGACACTGCCAAGCAGACACTTAGGTTTTCTAGAAAGTGCTGGGATAAAAATAAAGACAGAGCTAAAACTAAAACATGGACTGGATCACCGCAACGGGAGTCTTACGAAAAAGATACAATTTACGTAACTGTGATGCACTTAACCTGATTGGTATCAGTATTTTGATATGCGTCCTTCTCATTCCAGGACTCTACATACAAGTGGTCATAGATAGCAGGACGAGGAAACCACAGACAGGAGGAGTATGGAAAATCAAAACCGGACTCACAGCGCTCCTCAGACCTCGTCATAAAAATGGAAAAGAAACTTCCACAATAAAAATCACAATTTAAAAAAGAAGAAAGTGGCAGGAATTTCCGCTAAATATGCCACAAATACTCAGAGATCTTCTTCGGAACAAAACGTGGGAGAGAACTCTTCTCTGCAGCGAAGCAGAGGTCACAATAAATCACCAGACCCTTCAAGAGTCTGGCGAGACTGACCAATGGCTATGTACAGGTTGAAACTTCAGATCAGCGGCTATGTCCTCCTGATATACCTTATGACTTGGACATACAAATTGAGGTTGACATACTGCATACTATTAAAGTATATTCTGACAGAATTTATTTAATGAATGTTACATTCTATTGGCTAAGAATGATTGGCCACCACGGTGTGTTAGTAAAGACTCACGGGGGACTGTTCTTGTTCCAGTGGAAGTTAAAGTAGCATATGATGCAAAATGGGCTCTTGGGAAAGCCCCAGCTTTATATCACAATCAGGCGGGTTGGGATGAAGGCTTACCATATCATGGTATACCTAAAAGGACCAGTCCACAGGGGCAAGCACAATACTCTATTAAACATAGATCTAAATCCCTGTTAGGGAGATTCTATCACAATTAGAATATCAAGGTGTGATTGAGTCTTGTGTCTCCCCCATGAATAATCTGTTATTTCCTGTGCTTAAACCTGATCATTCCTATGGTATAGTCTTGGACTATTGACAATAAACAGTCACACACACACTTTTACTGTACAAAATTTACACAGCACATGGCTTAATAAACAACATTATTTAAAAAAATACAAAATTACATTGAACATTTCCAATAGCTTTTTCTGTAAAAATATAGCACCTGAAAGCCACAATGTGACTGCATTCTCAGTGCTAGGAGCCCAACAAGATTCTGCAGGCTCCCACAAGAGTATAAAACAAACCATGTCTTTTTGCTGCCCGAGTTATGTCAATTTTACAAGAAATTGACTCAGAAGCGTTGCCTTTTGTTTATGGCATTTACCTCACACAGTATGATTTAAACACACATTTGGTCAGAGTGGATAATATTATTTTGGGATTCGCGGACCATGGCTATAAATTAAATTTTCCATAATCTAAAATTGCCTTTCTCATTGTCCTGTTTTTGAGATACAAATTATTACCTGAAGGCAAAAGCCTACCGCCACATTTATTGGAGAAATTTGCTCTTTTGCACCAAATACCTTGAAAAAGCTTCAATCGCTTTTAGGATTTCTCAACTTTGGTAGAACATACATACCAGATTATGCACAACGGGTTAAACCATTGTACAATTTACTTTGTCCAGATTTTTCCAATTAATATTGGACTACTGAACATGCTACTATGCTTAGAAACTTGCAAACAAACATGCTTGAGTCTAAACACTTACATGCTTGTGTTAACACTACTAATTTAGTAATCTGTATAATTGCAGGTTCCAGTAGTTACACATATGTTTTATTCAATGAAGGAAAAACAGTGCTGATTGCTTATAAATTGTAATTATATTCCAATGAAGAAATGCGTTTTGCATCAACAGATTTTTTTAACTGCAGTTCAAACAACTGTCTTAAAGGAACATCTATTGTCTCAGGAGAAATGCATAATTGTGGTGTTTCCTGTTCCGGCTTTAGAGGCTGTCACCAAGGCCAGCGTTCCTAATGCAAAAGCCTTGCAACCAAGATGGATCCAGTGGGCCACTTCCTTAACAGCTACTGATGTAGATTATATTGTTGACCCTACTTTGAGAACACCTATGAATCTAGCGCGATCACCAGAGAAGAAAGCCAAAAGTGATGTACCCTCACTCGATCCTCAATCTCAGGGTTTTACTAATGGCCCTACAACTCATGAACAACCTAAAAACACAACAGTGGTTTAATTCACTGTTCCCTGTGGAAACACGACACCCTAGAACAGATAGTACTGGGGAAATAGTAGAACGAAGAGTGGTGACAATGCAGGATAGGGATGCATTGTCACTGCATCAGAGCATAATTACACCGAGGGCATAGTGATCTACCCCAGACACATTACATCTACCCCTAGAGGCAACTCCTTATATCATTATCTTAAAAGGAGCCCCTAAATTAACATCTCAAGCCAAAGAATTTTGGGTAGAATTAAGAAATAAAGTGGCACACTGGATGGCTAGTTTTGATCTAAATATTATCTTCTCTTTAAGAAATCATAATGGTTAGACGTGTGAGCTGGGTGGGTCCCACCAGGTGGGGAGTGAGTCCCTCCCACCCATTATCAATTTCCGATATCCGGGGCCAGTCAAAACCTTCCTCATGAAGATCCAGTCCAAAGAGCAAAATATGGCCAATAGAGAGGAACGAGTGGTCGCTGTACCACTGGGTTTTTTATAAACCCTCTTTTGTTTCCCTAAAAACACCCAACAATTTGTGCTCTTATCCACAAAACACACATAGTCAGGGTCCATCATTGGCTTGTAAAAATTGTTATGACCCACTATTTAGTCTGGGTGAACAGGACTGACTGAATGAGGCTTGTGTGGTAGAAAGTAATGATAGGGATAAGAGCCCGAAAGGTAGCGAGAACAGCAACGCTGGACAAATTAAAAGGGTAAATGGGCAACTGGCCAAATAAAACTCAGATCCTGAAACATAGCTGGGATCGAAAACAAGCTCAAAGATAAGGAGTGGATAGACAGTATTACATCAGTACAAATGTTGTGTTTCCAGGAAACATGGCACACACAAACACCACACATCGATGACTATGTCACAATTTCCACCCCATACCTTTACTATATGGATGAGCCAAGGGAGGCCTAGCAATTTGTATCCCTACAACAGCATAGGTTGTATTAAAAAAGGTGTACAGTGATTCCCCTTATTTCCAACTGGCATCTATAGTTATGGGCACCAACCAACATTACATTCTAATAAATTATTATAATAAGATTCTTAATGCAACCTGTTATAAGTTTGTGGAGGACCTAGCACAAGAACTGGCTAATGTTGTAAATGGTGAGGACCCCAAATGTAATAACATCTGGGTGGGGGACTTTAACACCTGTAAGTGTAGCCTCTCAGGGACAAGTGTATGTGGCTTTTTTGATATCACAGATATTAACCAACATCATTTCCCCATGACAGCTATGAGGAAGGGCTAAATGAGCTTCTCTGCAAATCTAATCTAGAAATGCTAATATCTAATGGTGATGAGGGTGACACAACAAAACCCACTTTCCAAGGCAGAGGAAGCCCAACGTGTATTGACCACAATATAATGTCAATTAAAAGCCATAAGCATTTCGGGTCAATTTTTACCGAATTTACAAGTTTTAGTGACCACTCTTTCTTAACACTGACTCTAAGTGTTAAAATAAGCGGAAGCGAGGATAAATTGCAGGCACCTAATATAGCTGTAGCTGGGAAAAATAGTATTAGTATAAAATGGACATGGATAAATGAAAAAACTATTTTAGAAACAGTGGTTAAAGACAACAAAGAAAGCTTTTTTGTATGTACCGACATTGACTCTTCTACCAAAATGGTTGTGACTGCATATGGTAAAATGACTATAGCCATAGCCTTGAATCTAAGAAGGGATAGCACAGTCACTAAGAAGCAGACTAAGGGATGGGTTGATCGCGAATGTACCCGGGCCAACCAGGAATTAAAAAAAGCCTTACATATGAACCCCAGAGATAGTTCAGAAGTTAAGCGGCTTGGATTAATATATAGCCAAGCCTTAAAACGGAGGAAGGAAGATGTACAAGAGCAGGTTTGGTCAAAATTGAACCAGGCAACTGATACAGGGGAATTATTTTGGAAGGTGCTAAATACACCCCTATGGAAAGATGAACAAGACCCTATGGTCGAAACAGTTATTGCCCCCGGTGACTGGGTAACACATTTTCATGGAATATTTAATACCCCTAGTAATAACACAGGAAAGTTAGCTTTTATAGATCCCATTTCTTTACAGCAGATCAGTCTAGCTGAGGTCATTTTTGCAATTAATAAAGTGAAATGTGGCAAGGCGCTTGGACCAGATGGGGTTCTGGCAGATTCCTTTAAAGAACACACAATGCTATGGGCACCCATTTTAACACAGGTCTGCAGCGCAGCCACCCATAGGTGCGTCCCAAATACATGGATGGATAGTATTATCATCCCAATTTTCAAAAAAGGCCATTGGGGGGACATGAGATGCTATCGCCCCCATATCCCTGTTGGGCTCCTCCGTTAAGATAATGGGGAGACTAATACTTGAGAGACTGGAGGTATGGGGTATTGATAAAAAGATCTTGACAGATTCCCAATATGGCTTCACGGGGATTTGGGGACGGTGAAACAATGCATTAATTTGAATCAACTTGTCGGCAAGTACATGTTAGCCAGGGAAGAACATATTCATCTCTGTTTTGCTGACCTAAGCTGTGCCTTCGATTGTGTCAACTATGTTAAACTATGGGAAACAATGACTGAATTGGGTGCCCCAGATGGCATTGTATCACTCTTTTCACAATTATATAGAACACTGACTGCAAGAGTAAGATATGGGAGGGAACGTGAGTGTACCCCAAGTTTAAGGTCTTTAGGGGCATTCGACAAGGCTTTGTCCTTGCACCCCACCTCTTCTCATTGTATATTAATGGGATAGACAAAACCCTGCAAGAGTTGAAAACTGATGCCCTGAAAATAGTCCCCCGCCCAACCCCTTTGCTACTGTATGCAGATGATGCAGTTTTAATATCTAGAACTGCCAATGGCTTACAACAGCTGATCGATGCATTTGTCTCATACATGGACAAAAGGGATCTAAAACTAAATCTGACCAAGACGTTCGTGATGGTCTGTGGATGGGGGAGGGCCAAGAAAAAAGATCACTTTGTGAGTGATTTTAAATTGTCTGAAGTCCAAAGATTCTCCTATCTGGGTATATTGTTTTCCCATAGCAGCAACTTGGGCCTGCATATAGAGCAGACAAGACTTAAATTAATCCGGGTGGAGGAGGCTATTTTTAGATTTTCTAATATGATAGGTAGTAGACCCATTTGTGATATGTTCAAACTGTACAGCAGTAAGTGTATACCAGTAGCAACATATGGCACAATAGTGTGGGGTAACGCCAACACACTTACATTACAAATTTGTGAAAATGCATTTTTTTGTCATTTGTTGGCAGTACCAAGGTCTACCTCTGTGTATATTTTACATAAGAAATTGGATGCACCCTATGTTGCTGATATAATACAAGTGCGAGCTTTATGCTCCTGGTATAATATTTGGTGTAAGAAGGGAACAAAGTTTACCAGGGCATTAATTGAGGATTGTTTAGCTTTGACCCATTATAAGAAAATCCCATGGTGGGTCTATATGGATAAGTTACTCAAAGAGGTGGACGAAGACCTGTCAGTGATGAAACATGCAGGATTATTGCAATATGGTAAAAAAAATAGGTTAAAACGATTTACATGGAAAAACAGCACCAAGACAGAGATAGCAGAGAAGGAAAAAAAACACAAGTGTGTCAAGATATGTGTCAAGTATAACCATCTCAGGTTTACCTGAATACCTAGTCAAAGTTACTACTGTGCAAGATAGATTTTATTTGACTAGGCTATGGCTGGGCAAAATTCATGAACTGGTGGTATTCCCAAAACATAAAAAATTAAAGAAAACAATTCAAAGGTGTCCATGCGATGGGAAAACTACCCAGTCTACCACGTACTTTATGCTTTTTGTAGGTTTTATCAAAATATTACACATTTTTAAGACCAATCTTTGTAACTAAGAAACGTTTTTTTATAAGGATGCAATGATCACCTTATGTACCCTAGAAAATGAAATAGAGTGCTGTGCGGTTGCAGGGTACATCACCCGAGCTGTAAAAAGAAGGAAATCCCTTGTACATTTGGATAAACTGGTTTATGAAGATGTTTGAAAGATGGTTTTAAGAACAATAAGCTTTTTAACATCGAGATACTAGGATGTTTCTTTTAATAATGTATTTTATTGAAAGAGTTTTTAACATAATGTTTGGATTCATGTTTATTATTGGATTCTTTGAAACTATTTTTATTTACTTTTATGGATCTATTAAAAAGATTCTGAATAAAATTATTTTGAAATGAATTGAAAACACAGGAATACCTCTTGTATGAACTAGAATACCCCATGTCTAGTGGAATTTTACCTCTAGATCAGTATGCTTTTGTAATCCATACTGATCGTTTAGCCCAGCGTGCAGTTGATAATAAGTGCAAGTAGTCGGCTGCATGTGCTGCAGTAAACAGTGTCATGAAAGATGGTGTATTTCATGCACAATAAACATATACAGATACTTTGGGCGACTGTACCATTCAGCTGGCTGAATTAAAAGCTTTGGTTCTGGCCTTGCAGAATATGGATTCAGAATTCCCCACACTTATAGTGTGTGATTCCTATTACTCTGTCCAGTTCTTTAATGACAATTTACCTCATTGGCGCTTTAATGGGTTCAGAGATTCTAAAGATAATGCTCTCAAGCAAAAGCTTCTTTAGGGCAATTTAGTGGCACTGAAAGATGCTTTGCCATGGGTTCATGTGATGCACAGATTGAGTCATCAACGTGTTAGTATACACGTTGCAGGGAATTTGTTGGCTGATGTAGCTGCATGGCGGCTTTTCAGACTGTATTAGTAGGTGCAATTACACTTTCACATACAGGGATAGATGATGACATCATGGCTGTGGTCACTGCTTCTGCTAGTCGAAAGCCCCTACCTAAAGGCTATTCAGCAAACTCCCATCTATTGAGTGCTCAGAATGTTCCCTTTGCCTGCATTGCCAGGGTGGGTGATGGAGTGATACGCACCGGGACCACAGGTTAGAGTTAATAATAGCTGCTCATGACGGATTGATGTCTGCCCATGTTGGTGTGGCGGCTACAGTTTCTTTATTACAGACACGCTACTTGGTGGCAGTGTCTTTATAAACAGACTAAAAAATGTGTCCTTTGTTGCAAAGTTTGTCAACAAATTAAAAGTTTCACCATTGCTCGGCCATCTCAGACACCACTTTCAATTTCAAATAAGCCATTAGAATGTGTCCATTTGGATCATTGCAGACCACTCCATATGGATGGTTCCTTTAAACTTATCTTAGTGGCTGTTGTTCCTTGTTCTTGATTTCTATGGGTGTGGCCGCAGGGATTGGCTGATGCTCTGTTATTAAAGATTTGCAAGTCTTTACTGGTGCATATGCAGTGGCAGCATTCCACTCGGACCAGTGACTCGCTTTCAATGCTAAGGCATTCCGGGATACTATGGGAACCCTGGGTGTTGCTGTGCATTATTCTGCCCCCTTGTCATCCTAAGAAAAATTTGATAGTGGAATGAAAGAACCGTAACTTAAAGCAATCCTTAATAGCAAGAGTATTAGCTTCAGGTCGTAGGCGGATTCATCACCTGTATGGTGTTCAGAGAGCTCTAAAGAATCTGCCTAGATGGTTGTTGGGTGGACAGGCTCCATGAGGTGTTAATTGGGGTCCAAATGTATTTTCCAGAGCTTGATAACTCTGGCACAGAGGCGGCAGGTGCGCCCTTTGACATCAATGAACGTTTCCTTACACGAATTACATAATTTCTGAGATGAGCACTCAAATTTAAATTTTAAACATTCTTCTACTGACAAAGTGAAGGAGCAACCAGCGGTTTCTGGCTAGATTTCTAAAACCAGGGATCTAGTCCAGGTGAAAACTGGAAACAAAAAAGAGGTTGGCCCAACCTACTATGCACCAGTGCCTGGTTTAGCCATCTGAGGTATTCAAACTGTGATTTTACCACCACATGCTAGTTGTAAACAGAAACAACATGCTTTCATTGATTTGATCAAGTTACACCATGTGGCCAGTTCTCCATGGTAGGCCACAGGTTATTCTGGGTAGTTCCTTTTCACATCTCCCTACCCTGCACAAAATCTCTGTACAGGCTATAAGTAGTCCTAATCTTTCTACACCTCAGCTTGGGGTCTTCAGATTCTGAACTGTTAATGATAACACAGGATGTGGTTCTAAAGTGAGTTTTCATTTTTCTACTGCTGCTCCTTGCAATTAAATTGTATACTATCAACCACCTTCGGAGTTGCCTATCTGCTTATCTTTGTCAGTTGAGGTCCCTGTTTTACTCAAACTGCCTCTCCCTACTTTATCAACATTGATGATTTTTCTTCTGATTCTCCGTATACCTCCTTGCATGGTGTGCGTGAACTGTACTTTTGGCTGGAACAGAATTACCTGATTCCTCAATGGTCTTAGTATTGGATTTTTTTTGTTATTTTGTCTCTTCCTCTGGATTGGATTTGTTACATTTTCTTTCTGCTATTGAATAGACAATATCTCCCAGATCACTCTTCTCCAGAACTGGTAGCTGAGGTGCTTATGCCCCATTCTTCTTCACATAAGGTCCGAAGAGATTTGTCCCTTGCGAACATACTACATTCCATGTCCATGATGGTATTGTTTGGGATAAAGTCCTGTATGACATTTTTGGACCTACAAAGACATTGCAAATTCCATATGTTTTTATAATTTGTATGAATTATGTTACTACCCCAAGTTCCATTTCTGATGAATGGTGTGTTATGACAGTTACTAATATGCTATTGGAATTAGAATCATACATAGTATGTGAAAATGAAGATTTGTGTGTAAATTCTGGAAATTCTGGTGAAATGTTTTGCTACAATCATAATGCACATCACTATTTACACTGAGCTAATACTCCACATGCTGGTTTTAATTATAAAGGGTGGGAGCACTGCCAGACACCACCTGTAGGTAGTTCTAAAACATATTTAAAGAAGTTCCCTTATATTTATGGTCATGTCCCTACATAAGCTTACACCTTCCCTACCAATGAAAAATTGGCTCACACAAAGTAAATTCATTTATTCTGATTCATTTATTTCCCAAATAGCCCTGAAGGGTTATGAGTATTGAAAGGATAATATTGACCTTAAATTTGTTTGGTGTACAGACACTGGCAGGACCAAAAAACTGATGCTTTATTTAGGGCTCCTCTGAACCCTCGCTAAATTATCTTTTTAAACAAAGCAGTACAACAGACTCCATGGCTTGGCTTGGGCAAAGCTAAACATTTAAATGAACCAATCATTCCCTCTGTTGTACGGTTTGATAAATGGCAACAGTTTGTTAATCCATCAGATGAACAGCTTAATGAAATGGTGCAGAATGGCAGGTACAGGTCTTCACTTTCTGGTTAAGATGGGTTGTTATTAAGGGCAGTAGATATAAATGGGTGTATTGTTCAATTTTGAACTCCTCAACAGGTTTTAAGGCAAGCAGGCTAGACACCCAGTATTTTCAGTCACAATACTCAGGAGTAGTTACTACCTATAGCGTAGGAAAATTATACCAACAATGGTTAGAACATTCCACCTTATCAGCAGTTAAACATCACTTGTCCCTCCTTTCAGATAGTATGGATTTACAGGATTTTATGTTGGGTCCCAAATCCTCTCGTTCTATACGTTTTATATATGCCACTTATAATGAGATTTGGAAAATTCCTCAACAAGAAACTGCTGAATGGTTAAGACAAATTGATAAGGAAAACTTGGAGAAGGCTTTCACTGTTGTCGATAGTGGCATGACTAAACTGTCCACTCGCCTTTATTCATTGAATACTGTTATTTCATCTGCATTTGATATCATACAAAATGACGTCTATGCTTCAACATGGAAAGAGTAACGTTAAGATTATTTTACAATTATGGGTCTTATTATGATGTCGGTCGGAGGTCCCTCCAACCGACATCCTTGCAGATGCGGAGCCGACCGACTTCCGGTCGACGGTCCCGAAACCGCTATTAGGATGCGACTGCACATGGTGCGGTTGCAAACTCCCATTTCTCTATGGGAGCTTGTTTTGTGGGTGAAAACCGCCCACAGCACAAGCTCCTATAGAGAAATGGGAGTTTGTGTAAATCCCTGCACCGTGTGGCCAGACGGTGCAGGGATTTTCAGTGGGCACCATAGGTGCCCTCCAGGCCCACAACCGTAGGCTATGGAGGGAAGGGGACCCTTCTAGAGGCCCCCAAAGTTGCTTTGCGACTGGCTTTCCATGTCAGAAAGCAGGACATGGAAAGCCTGTCAGAAACCGACATCATAATCCCAACGGCGGAAAAGTCATCAGGTAGGGATTATGTGCCGAATCTGACTAGCCGATAGGCTCCTTTAGCCCATTGGAAGCCAGCCGGTTTGACCGTCCAGTTTACGCTCTGACCGCCAACATTATAATTCGGCAGTCGGAATGTAAACCAACTATGTCAGTCGGTAAGCCTCCGACATCGTAATAGGGCCCTAAATTGGATGTTGTAGGTTTTAAAATCAAATAGAGTGCCATGGAATTATTTGAATGCAACAGAATTGTTTTTGCCTTTTAATTTTCCATGAAAGCAAAAAATAAAAGTATAAATTGAAGCAACCTACACTATGTTTAATATTGAATGTTTAGAGAGGTTGCCTTTCACTGCAGCTGTAACTCCTCTGCCATCTGGCTCATTCACAGTTTCATTTCTCTTCCCATTTCAATGTTTCAACATGTATTTTGTACAGGAAGTGTATCCTGGCAGTAAATAATCTATGTTATACATGATGCAGACACATTTGCGTCCTGGTGCGAAGATGTATGTATGGTGCTATGCTGCCTGATTGTGCCCCAGCACTAGAGAAAGAGCAAGGCAGAGCCATATCCTAGAATGTTTGAAGGCAGGGCAAGTTGATTTCAAATGGTATCTGTCTTCACTTCTAAGCTAATTATATCACATGAACGGTTGCTGATATAATGTTAGCTTGAGGTATTTAAATGTGGCAGGTAGTATCATTATGCTATATGTTTTTTTTGCATTTTTATTTCCATAAGGATATTGTCATAGATACGGGGTTGCTCATAGTAAGCTGACAATTTTTTCAGAATACCCTCAACAAATCAATAAATATAAACAAGTCCTAGTCTAGACCTTGATTTGCACTGTGTTAAAAAGGTCCATTGAAACATTTGGGCCTTAATTTTGACTTGGAATTATATCATCTTGGTGTTCTAAATAGCCCCTGTGCCATGCAATTCTTAGTAAAAACTCATTTGAATTAGGTTACTGCGTGGGACTGATTTTTCTGGCCATAAAACCACATGTAATTCCCTATTACATGAGTTATTACCGCATACATTTATCACTTGCTGAGCATTTGGTCAGTGTAAGTGGGAGCCAATACCTGAGGTGGGGGGTGAACGTGGAGTGTGGTAAAGTGAGTTGGGGGTTTTCAAGAAGGGAAGAGTTTGGTATACATTGAAGGCTTTCCTCTATTAGATAAACAAATGGCTGCTGCAGCCAAACTCTCATGCAATCTTTTCGGTGATTTTTTCTGATGGAAAAATTGTGTCAAGTCTTTCCACTTCTGGTAAACACAGGTGCGGAAAAACCTACCAACATAATAATCAGTTAGAGCACAATTAACTCTTTTTTAACAATAAACTGCCGTGGACATTATTGGCACCCCATAAACCTTTGTTATTTGACCATAGTCATGAACACTGTTACATGGATTCATTTGCATCTGTATTGTTTCTCTTAACAGCTCTAGCACATGCTGGTACTTTATTAATGAATATTCAATATTTGTATATTTACCTCAAACTATCACTTAAATATTTTATATTATGCCTGATGATTTTTACACTACTTTACCAACTCTTGAGGAGCTAAGTCATGAGGTTGCCAATGCTTTCTAAAGAAGAGCCAGATAACACCAGAGAGTGTTTCCGTTTAGACCCTATCAGTGTATATCTAGATCTGTGCCTTGTCAAAGTTCAATGAGTGCGCGCTCAACATTTAGTTTCCACCCACAACCATATATTCAGTGTCTTCCTTGCAAACCAATGCCACACAACTCAAACTTTCCCTCTTGGACAAAACCCCCAATACAAGAAACAAGTTCACCTTCTGCATGACCTAAGTTGCTAAGTGGATGAACCCAACAGTCTCACGCTCAACATGGACAAGATAACCATACAGAAGTAATGAACTTCGGCAAGAACACCTTACCATGAGACTCCAACTCATGGTCAGCGAAGCTTGGACCCTCATCCTGCACCCATGCCAGGAACCTTAGTATCACCATCCATAGCAAACTGGCATGACCGCTGTTACTGCATCCTGATTCCACACCCTGAGGATGCTGAGGAAGCTCCTCAAAAGGCTTCCAATCAACACCAGAAACATGTCACTCACACCTTAGTCACCATCAAGTTGGACTACGGGAACCCCCTGTATGCTGGGATCACCAAGCAACTCACCAGAAGACTACAAAATATTCAGAACTAGGCAGCCAGACTAATCCTCATTCTCCCATACAGAACTCACATTACACCACACCTCAACGAGTTCCACTGGCTCCTAATTCACAAAGACATTCATTTCAAACTACTCAAACACACATTCAAGGCACTACACATCTTAGGCCCCACCTACCTGACCAGTTGCATCTCCTCCTTCCACCAACCATTCAGACACCCCCGCTCCTTAGGACTTCTACTTGCACATATCACACGCATACAGAGAACCAGAACAGGAGGATGGATGTTAATTTACATTGTGCCTAATGAGTGTCATAATCTCCCACTCCACATTTGAGCCTCCTCCTCTTTTCTTAAATTTTGCAAAAACCTGAAGACCTGACTTTTCAATTAACCAACCTACCATAGTCAGGGCTAGGCACACATGCCTGATCAGCACCAGAATACCCTTGCGGGTGATAATGCATGTTAATAATACACCTAACATGACTCACAGCACAGATATGGGCATACATTGCAAATCACAAGTTGGACTCCCTGTGCGTTACCTCAATTGCCTCATAGTGATTTTAATGATAATGATTTTGGGGAATCAGTATTACACATCTCAGTATATGCCCTTACCCGCTTACCCCCTTCTAAAAAAGGGGCTACTGATCAAATTCAGACTGAGATCTCTTTGTCAATGAGGCATTGTGACTTTCTGAGCTATCTTGCTAAAGAAAAACAGTGCACACAATAAAGAAGTGATGAGGCCTTAGACGATATGTTGTAATATTTTCCAACATATGGGTACTTCTTGTAAACACTTCAAGTGCTGGATTACCTGCAAGTGATCATTGTTTGTGCACAGCAGGAAATTAATTTTCAAACACATTTTGCAGTGTAAATCAATCATACATAACATTTGCCTGTGTTAGGAATCATGGACATCATTGCTTTTTCATAAAAAAACATATTTCCAGTTGTTATTTAGAGCTGGGGATTAACTAGATTGGTGCCTAATTTGTAAAATTGTTACACTAACTCATAAAGAAACTGTGTTGCTGTAAGCGCTCATTGGCGAATGACCTCCTCAACATCTGTGAGCTGGCCCAGAACAAAATGATTATAAAATCCAGTTTCTCTGTTGTTCTCTGCAACATTTTGCTTCCTTGCTGAATCTCACAGGAAGAAACAGACAGTATTATTCTGTGGGGACATAATCAGGATGCCAAAATGCATGCCCCTTTTGAAACACTAAAGTAAGATCATTAACCTTAATGTGCCACTTTTTAATACAGTTAAAAGAGTTATGAAGCATTTGACATACTAAATGAGTTGACATAATGTGTTATAGCAAGTAACAGCAAGTAACAAGTTGTAAATACAAATTGAACATGTCATTTTGAAACAAAGAAAGCCACAAAGAGAGTTACTTTGAAATTGTAAATATTGAATATGAAATTAGATCAATGTAATGGAGGATAAAATACCATTTAGGAATTAAGATGGTTTGAAAGCACCTTCAATTAATAGAACTGTGAGTTATTTGCGCCAGTGTATTTAAATTTATTGCACCACATTCTGCCTCTTTTTTCTAATAATAATTGGGAATATAATCATAGTTAAACAAATGTTTGCAAACTTTATCACTAAAACATGATTTTAGACTCTGTGACTTCAAAATAACGGGGGTAAGGAAGGAAAGGAAAAAACATGTCTGTCTGATTTTCTCCTTATTGATTGTTTATATCTTTAGGTGTCCCAAAGTGTCATTAACAATAGATATTGTATAGCGAATAATGGTTGCTACAGTATTTAAAGTTGTATGATTTGAAATGAGAATTGACTGGTTTATTGGGATATATTCTAGATCATACAATCAAATCTCAAGTTTATTTTACAAACAAACATTATTGCTATGATACAATGAATTGTGATTCTCGGAATGTGAGTGGCAACTTCTTCACATGAGGGGAATTTATGAAATAATTCAAAGCTTGATAACAGAGATTAGGAAATGGTGGATGGAAAACACCACTCACTCACTTACCTTGATGGTGTTCTAGTTATAAACACAGCAGAAAATTGCACTTTTTAAAAAGGATGTTTCTATAAGACTGTACATGTAATGTAGACACAAGAACCCCTCCCTGAGCCTCTGTGAGGCCCCTGGGACCCCATCCCTGGGGTTTCTAATCATGCCCAGGGGCTCAACATTCATTTTAAGGGGAGGGGCATGCAGTCCCCAACCCCAAGCCCCTATTAGGCCTCAGGGACCCCATCCCCCCAGGGCTGAACATTTACATAAAGGGGAGGGGATTTCATGCCCCCCTCCCCATGCCTCTTAGAGGCTCCAGGCACGATATCCCTGGGGACATTATCAATTTTTGAGGAGGGGGGAATCTAGCACCCACTTGCAAAAATGTAAGAAAAAACAATGGCCGGCTCCTACCACAGTAGTGGCTGTGAAGCCGGCCAGGGCCACAGGGGCCTTGGCATTTTTCCTGTAACCTCAAATGTTAAAGTAAATGTGGGTGGCCTGGGTGGACACTGGGGCACCTACTTGGAAGATAATAAAAAAAATAATGTCTGGCTCCCACCATTGTGGTGGCTTGGGAGCCCGCTGAGGCTGCAAAGGCCTTGGGGCCCCCCCTGCTTCCCCCATCATAATAAAGGTGTGGGTTTCCTGGATGGGCACGATGGCACCCTAAAAACATTTAAGAAAAGGAATAATAAATGAGTGGTATGAGCATCTCCATTATTATTCATTGCTACAGACAAGGAGCACCCCATAATGCCCTGCCAGGGCTTTTTGTTAATATATTTGTATCCTGGTGGTGCCCCTAGAAGTGACAGGGGCACCATCAAGCATTTTTTTTTTTTATAATGTTGTGGAGGGCGGCTGGACATGCAGCAGCCTCCTAGCACCATTAAAAAAAAAAAAACCAGTGTAATTGGTCCTTAAATCCATTACCCCAGTAGAGCTTACCATATTTTTATTGCACTCCTAGCTATAGCAGCATGTTCTTCTGCGGGAGTGCAGGGAACCCTAGTGGCCTGAAACGTTAAAATGTGTGAATTTATATAACATACGTTTGATTCTAATTATTGCTCACTTCTTGATAAAGACAACAGGTCTGTTTTATATATGTTATTATGCTGACCACTTAAAAAGGTAATAGGCCCACCTTTTATATTTTGGCATTCTGACTCTTTGACAAAGTCAGTAGGTCTGCCTTACTTCAAATGGCACTCTTTATATTGTTACATCACATAGTCAGCGTGCATGCCTGCTGGGGCTGTGCACAGGGCCTGACTTCAGGCCAGGCCCTGTGCCCAACCGTACGCCATGCACAGCCAAAGGCTGTGTACTGTGGGTGGGTAGAGTGTCCACGGGGGGGTTAGGAGCGGGACCAAACCCATGCCGCATACAGCATTTGGATTTGTGTGGTGTGGGGTTGGACGCCCGAAGGGGGCTGGGCACAATGCATGCCAATCAACATCTTACTTAACATTAAAAAACATAGAAATTCACTGGAAAAAAAACAAATGTTAAAGGAACATTATAGTTAGGTGAAAACATCAGTTAAAACAAAACCACTTAAATTATCGTTATATCAATAACTATAATTTCTGCTCTAAAGTAACTATAACTTGTGCCCCACCATGCACTCATAATTGCCTCACATATTACATCATACATCACTCATGATATATTCTGTGATATCATTGATATCATTGATAACATCACTGCAACATCTGAAATGACATCATGGATGACAACACTGATGTGCACGCATGGGGCATTTAATATCCAATTTATTGCCACTGACAAAAACAGACGTGTTTTGGCACTCAGCCTTTCTCAATGTCAGTGTGCCATTCGCCATTTTCCCTTTTTAACCATATTGTGTGACACATAATCCATTAAAACAGACAAAGGAAATACAAACACAGTGAATATTGCGGCCATCTTAGCATATATCGCTAATAATTGGTGAATAACAGAACACTTACGATTAACGCTTTATTTTACATGATTATGGTGAAAATTCATCATCTTTTTTAAATTTTTCACAAGATAATCATTCATAACTTAAATATTCATAATCAAAAACTAGAGGTAATCATATTTATGGTGCATCTCCATGAGCTGGTGCATCAGAGTGATCGCAATCAACTTAGTTTATTTTACCTGTACCAAGACACGTAAGGGGAGGCAATAGAATACGTAAGTTATGACAGCTGAAATCAAACTCGATTATCAATATGCAAATGAAGATTCCAGGAGGAATCAATAGTGATGAGGAGCTTTGGGTCCATATAGGGGACTAAACCCCACAGAATGTAACAGAATGTTAACCTGCTGCCTTTGAAAGTAAATGATTATTCAAGGATATTCTAGACAAAGGACAGAAGAGCTTTGGATTAATACTTAGGTGTAAACTTTCTCAGAGACAAATTTATTGTTTATTGTTTTATGGAGGGGTGCATGATTCATTTCTATTTAGCAAGCATCCAAAGTGTGAGAGGAGGTGGGAACAGGATGATGATTTAGTTTGATTATTATGAATTCAGAATCCTATTTAATTATTGTATGCCCATACAGGGCATGAGTGTTCTCTTATGAAAAACAGTTATGGATGGATGCCTTAGATTGAGACGCTTTGATTTAATGCAATGCGATACAGTATTTTTCCGATACTGGGGTGGTCCTTGTAGAATGTGAAGCAGCCGGTATCGAAATCAAAGCTGACCACTGAGAGCAGCCTGGAGGGGACAGGGGCACGTAGACAGAGGGTACAGAGGTTCAGGGGAGGGATGCAGTGGCAGCAAGCTGAACATGGAGGGAAGGCCGGCATAGGCAAGGGAAACAAAACAGACCACATAGGGCAGGATGGAGGGGGAAGGGGCACACACACTGAGAACGTAGGCCAGGCAAAAGGGAAGCAGGATCAGCAAGTTGACCAAAGAGGGGCAAGCCAGAATGGGCAGTGTCAGCAAGCTGACTATGAAGGGCAAGCATGAGGGGCAGGTGCAGCAAGCTGACTATTCAGGGAAGATCACCATGGGCAGAAGCAGCAAGCTGTCCATAGAGAGTAGGAGGGGGCAGGGGCAGCAAGCTGACCACAGAAGGCAGGCTTATGTGTGTTGGCCACCTGGCGGGAGTGGACCTGTGACAACCTCAGCTGTACATAGCCAAAAGCCATGTGCAGTTGAGGAGCTGGCTGAATATGATTAAAAAACAGTAATTTACAACAAAAAAAACAGAAGTTAAAGAGATGTTATAGTTAGGTTTGACAATATGATTTATCCTGTCATTAAAAAATCAAAGAAATTCACTGAAATAAAAGTCAAAGTGACGTTATAGTTGGGTGTTGAAATGGGTTAAAACTAACATTTACAAACCAAAAAACCACTGAAATTCATCAGTCAAAGTTCTGTGAACAAACTATGAACAAATTATAACTTGTGTCCCCACCATGCACTGCTTATGATCTCACATATTACATCACTCATGACATGTTAAATGGCATCACTAATCACATCACTGATAACATCTCAAACATAAAATATGGCAAACAGGCCCAAAACAACCTTGCTTTTTTTTTACCACACTTCTACGCCTTCCGTGTAAATGCAATCCTGTTGCTTGCATGGAAGTTTGTGAGATACTTGCAGAATATAGCAGGTGTTCCTCCAGAAGTGGTCAAGGTGAGAAAAGGCCATGGCCTGCACTGAACTGGTGAGCTATTGGATCACTGCAATTGTAGTTTAAATGACTTCTAAAATTTGCTGAGCCACTTTGAAGTTGCCAACTTAATTCACTCAAATTATGCAGTGATTTGTACAAAGGCTGTCACTGCAAATTACTTCCTTCAATGTAGTTAATGGGAACAGATGTCTTTAAAAAAAAAAACCTGTGATGATTGATCTAGCAGAAGCTACCTTAGAATGATACCACATCTAAACTCCACATTCCATACATGATACCTGAATACCACTTTTAATTATTCTTTCACAAAGCTTAAAATTGCACAGATCACAACTTAGTCAATTCCTTTTTTTCAGACAAACTAACAAAGCACTGACATGCTTGAATGTAAATACTTACTATGCGACAAATTAAAATAGTAAACATCCAGACTGTCAAATTGTAAATACTTTTCATGAGTCCAATAATCCAAAAACAGCAAAACATTGTCAAAAAATTCCCCAACCCCTCAGCTGCAACAAAAAACATTACCCCCTCACAGGAACTCTATGCAAACTTCTTCCCCGACAAGATTGTCCACATCTACAGAATTTTCAAACCCAAGTGCAAGGCCATCGACTTCTTCCAGCAACACAATGACCCCGCTACCACCAGAGAAATCTTACTAACCGAATGGAGTTAGCTCACCTCACAGGACACCACCTCCATCATGAACCTGGTCCATTCAGGGGCCCCAACCGAATCATGCCCTCACCACATCTTCAACCTAGGCAAAGCCAGAATCAGCCACCGTGTTCAACACTTCAATTGCCACAGCCACCTTCCCCGAAGACTGGAAACACACATCAGTCAACTCCCTACTAAACAAACCATTTGCAGATCCCAGCGAACTCAACAACTACCGACCTATCTCCTTGCTCCCATTCCCAGCGAAAGTATTAGAAAAAGCCCTCAACTAACAACTCTCCTCTCATATGGAATGGAACCTCCTACTCCACTCCTCCCAATCCGGCTTCCGCAGCAACCACAGCACTGAGAAAGCCCTCATCGCAGCTACCGAAGACATCCAAGCCATACTCGGCTGAGGAGAGACTGTTGCTTTGATCCTCCTAGACCTCTTGCAGCCTTCGATACAGTCTCCCAGTACACACTCATCACAAGGCTGCACAACATAGGCCTCCAAAGAGCTGCTGTCAGATGGATTGCCTCTTTCCACACCAGCAGAACACAAGAGGTCCGCCTTCCCCCATTAATCTCCAAACCCAAGGAAATCGTCTGTGAAGTACCCCAGGGATCCTCACTCAGTCCCAGACTCTTCAACACTTATATGGCACCTCTGGCCAGCATTGCCACAACCCACAAACTCAACATCATATCCTACTCAGAGGACACACAACTCATCCTCTCCCTCTCTGAAGACACCACCAAGACCAACTTTGACAACTGCATGATAGATGTTAGCAACTAGACGACGGACAACTGCCTGAAGCTCAACTCAGACAACACAGAGGTACTGATTTTCAGAAACAAAGGCTCACCATGGGACACATCCAAGTGATCCTCAGAACTCGGACCTACCCCTACCCCCAATAACCACGCTAGGAACTTAGGCATAATTCTGGACAACAAGCTAGCCAAGATGACTCAGGTCAACTCCATTTCATCCTCCTGCTTCTTCATCCTCCACATGTTTCATAAGATTTTCAAACGGCTACCCCATAGCTCAAGGCTCATCATCACCCAGGGCCTCATCTCCAGTCAAGTGGACTATGGCAACGCTTTCTACACAGGGATCACAGCTCACCTCCTCTGACGACTACAGATGAAACAGAACATCCCAGCCAGACTTGTCCCGGATCTCCCTAGATCAACCCACATCACCCTCAACCACAGGGAACTCTACTGGCTCCCTGTACAGAAACAATGCCAGTTCAAGCTACTGATCTATGCATACAAGGCCCTACACAACTGCGGACTGACAACTTGACCCACCACCTGAACTTCCATCAGCCCACCAGACACCTCTGCTCTGCGTCCCTTTCTCTAACCCTCAACCCCACCATCTGACGTAGCAGATGCAGAGGTTGATCCTTCTCCTACCTAGCAGTGGCGACATGGAACAAGCTACCCTTTCATTTACGGACCAACCCATCTCTTTGAGCGATCTGGAAGACCCTGAAGACCTGGCCATTTGGCTAATCAACTGGAGCCTGCCAGCACCTGGGTGCCCTCACAGGTGTCAAGAAGACCTCTACAAACCTACTTATTGATTCATTGGTTAATTGATTTAATCTATTTTGTTAAAACAGATTGGACTCATCTTTGTGGGTTGTGCAAAATGCATACTCCAGTGAAGAAACTTGTTGGCGCTGTAAGAGTAGCAATCTTAATGTAAAACATTGATTTTCATTCTTAAAAATTCTGCATTTTGCTTGCTTCATATATATTCACTGTAAAACACAAAGGTTAAAGGGTGCTATAGTTAGGTGAAACTGTCAGGTTAAACACTAACGTTTAAAACTTACAAACCCACTGAAAATTCACCACTTATGGTTATCTCAAGTAACTATCACTCGTGGCCCAAAGTAACTATAACTTGCACCCCTGCCAGGAACAATGTTGTCATCAATTATGTCATTTCAGATGTTGCAGAGATGTTATCAATGTTGTAATTGAACATGTCATGAGTGATGTTATATGTTTGGCAATTAGCAGTACATTCCTATGGAATCGCAGATCTAACTATAACCACAGATATATATATATATATATATATATATATATTACCTAGTGGTGGTTGCCACTAGGTAGTAATGGTTAGGTCTGCTTTTCCATAGAAAGAAAAAGAAATTGTTTGCCAATAACTTTGGCCCCATTTGACAAATCTTTACAAAACTTTCCCCAAAAACAATTCATCCAACTTAGCTCCTTCCTGGAAAGATTTGGGGTGATCCATCAAGCAGGGGCCAAGAAAAGAGGGGGTCCAAAAATGCAAAATCCCAAGGCATTTTCCATAAACTTCTTTGAAACAGGCTACAGCAAAAACTGCTGAACGGAATTACACGAAATTGAGCAGGAAGCTAGATCTTGGTCCACAGATTGTGCTTTTTATGATTTGGTGTAAATACGCTGAGTAGTTTTTGAGAAATTTAGGGTAAAAAATAATTGCATATTTTGCACTTAGGCTCGCAAGAGTCTCAAGAGACTGTCACAGGAGTGCCAGTTTAAAAATAGAGTGTTCTGATTGGCCCAGGAACCTTTATTACCCTTGGGCCATCTCACTCCCATGGGAGTAAGATTCCCACGAAAGCGAGCCCCTTGATTGGCTTCCAGCAACATGAGAAACTTTTTGCTGGCAGCCATTATAGGACTCAGAGACTTAGTCCAATGTCCTGACGTTATTGGGAAAAATGAAGTTATATGGATACCCTGACCCCCTAGTCCAAATGGGGGGACCCGGAGGAACTGCCCCTGGGGCCAAAAAAGAAAACAAATTGTCAAAAAATACTGTGACACTTGCGGGATCAGGAAAAAAACATGGAAGCAGGGCCGCATTTAAACAAATTATGCCCAGGGAGCCCACCCCTAGAGCTGATTTCTTAAAGGGGGCTGCATGGCCCCAATATGGAGACTCCAGAGGCCCAGGGGAGCCCACCGCTGGGCTGAAATTTGAGACAATGGAGTGAACATGCTCCAGTCTCTGGGAGTGGACTTTGATCTGTTTCCCTGCCCACAGTTAACCGGGCAGAGAAACAGATCAAAAGATTACTCACACCCACAGGGAGCAGCATCGGGAGCTGCTTCCTGCATGCAGGAGCAATGCCGGCTCTCACTGTATGCAGGGAGCCGGCTGGGGCCATGTAGGACTTTGGGCTTTCTCATGGCCCCCAAGGATAGTATTGTGGGGGCCCTGGGTGGGCACAAGGGCACTCACCTTTCACAGTGTGGGCCCCAAGGGACAGGGTCCCCTTGGCCAAAATCAGTCCAGGGAGGGGGCTGCATACCCCCTCCCCCTGAAAATACAGCTGGGTCCCAGGAAATGGGGGTCCCTTGGCCAGATATTGCCCCAGGAGGGAGGTCATGTGCCCCTTTTCTAAACATAATGCCAGGCCCCGGGTGATGGATCCCTGTGGCTGAAATCAGCCCAGGGAGGGGGCCCCATGACCCCTCTACTTAAAATAAAGCAGTGCCCCGGGGCATGGGATTCTCTGGCGGAAATTTACCTGGGAAGAGGGGTCACATGTCCCCCTCCGTCTGAAAAACGTGCCGGGTCTAGGGTTGGGATCCCTGGGGCCGAAATCAGCCCGGGAAGGGGGGCCCCAAGCCACCCTTCCCCTAAAAATCACGCTAGGCCCTGCGGGATGGTGTCCCTGGGGCGGGGTTCCCATGCCCAAAATCCTCCTGGGGAGGGGGGCCCTTTATTTAAAAGAGTGCCCCTTGAGGATTGGATCACCAGGGCCTAACAAGGCTTGGGGTGGGGGCCACACAGCCCCCTCCTCTTTATTTAAATAACTGGCCACATGAAGATGGGGGCCCTTGGGCCAATAACAGTTCAGATTGTTAGTTATATGTATGCCCAGGAGGATGGGGTCGCCAGGGCCTAACATGGCTTGGGAAGGGCCTTAAAAACAAACAGTCCTGGGGGATGGGGTTGCCAGTGCCAGGCCTTATGGCCAACCCCTACTGCATGCAGCTAAGTAGAAAAGTGAGTACTGTTAACAATGTTTGCTCAATGGAGAGCATTTACTCTGTACCCCACTGTTTGCAGACAGTGGAACTTTCATGTGAAATACACCACATACAGTATTAAAAAGTATCTACTAAGTCCAGTGTTCCCTCTATGCTGAAGTTATCTAAAGAGAGACTATTCACTAAAAATAACTAAGGTCTGAAGGTGCTAACAAACATAATACCTAGAGCCTTAATACTGAAGTGAGCATTTTACAGATACCCATCTTTTGAAGTAAAACAAGCACAAGCACATAGCTTAATACCTGGCATACATAGCTTCCTATGTTAGGTAGAAATTGTCATGCTGACCCAATTCTATCTAATAACTAAAAGGTGCTTACAATACTTAGTATGTTGTATGTAGAATCTTTGCCCTGTTGCAAACTTTTTCTACAGAGCCTAAAAGCTTGTGTGGAACATAATGGACACAAGTTGTAAACTGTCACCTGCACACAGGGTTTTTCCTCTTCAATGCAAACATTTATAATGTCTTCAATACCTCAGCACACCTATGATGCATTAGTAGCACATGCGTTTTATAAATAATTACACCTACTAGCTGGACCCTGGCTGTACAAAAAGAGGTAGAAAAGTAATATGGTAGTTGCTGGCCACTATGTAAACTATAAAGCTAACACACTCATTGTATGATGTCATCAGTGATGTCATCAATGATGTCTAAAATTATGTCACAAAACATTTCATGAGTGATGTCATATGTGGAGTCATAAGTAGTGCATGGCGAGGGCGCAAGTTATAGTTAGCTCTGCTACCTCTATCTCGTGAATGTTTGTGTTTTTTTATTTCAAAATGTTGATGTTGTAACTGACAAATTCACCTAACTATAACGTTTATTAAAACCCAGATCTGTTTATCACACCTAACTATAACACTACTTTAACCTTTGTTTTTAGAGAATTTCTAGTTTTTTTAAAAACATAAATAATACTTAATTACCAAAAGTAAATGCAACTCCCCGCCCCATGCCTGGCCTGCGACCAGGTCCCACAGCCAACACCTCTCCATACAGGGCAGTGGGGGGTTGACCACATGGCCTGGCCCTGGTGATCCCATCCTCCAGGGCTGTTTGTTTCTAAATTAAAGGGGAGGGGGGCTAAGCGTTCCTCCTCCCCTAGTCTTGTTAGGCCCTGAGGACCCCATCCCCAAGGCTGTTTGTTTATTAATTAAAGGGGAGGGGGGCTAAGCGTTCCTCCTCCCCGAGCCATGTTAGGCCCTGGGGACCCCATACCCCAGGGCTGTACATATCTCTAAAAAGGTGGAGGCCGCACAGCGCTCTCTCCAAACGCTTTCCCTACTGTTGCACAGATTGGAGTGGGAATAGTATATGTATTATTCCTACAGTTTTACAGTTTTGTTTTTATTGTTTACTTTTATTTTAGTATGATTTCTGTGTGTTTACCATATTATTTTTATTTAGTAAGGTTTGTAATATGTAATATATTTTTAGTAAAATGTAATTTTTTTAATTGTTTACTTTTTTATGTGTAATTAAATTGGTATCTTTTTTTAAATTGTCCAGTTCATTTGTTATGTTTTTTTATATTTATTATGTATATGCATATGTATATACATGTATATATTTGTTATAATATTAAACTTTACAAAAAATGTGAACGTTCTAATATAAATTACATTTCTTATTTTAATATTAGTTTTAAATTATATATGTTTAAATAAACATACACACGTACATAGATATGTGTGTGTGTCTTTAAATAAGTATAACATTTATGTATGTTATTTAATTATTTGAATATATTTAGTTTACTGTTATTGTTAATATATTTAATGGCTCGTATTTAAACAGGGGCCTCCATTCTTACTGTGTGGAATTCTGCGCACTGAGAATTCCACAAATAGGACCTCAATGGAGATGTCAAATACGATTCTGGGAAGTACAACAGAAAACTTGTGCTTGGCACAGATTTCCTGCACCTCCGGGAATGTTTGTGAATAGAAAACAATGTACAAGTACGCTCAGGCAGGATATAAATCTCAGCCTATATATTATGTCTATGTGCTAAGTGCCCTAATTCTTCCAGAGTCAGTTATTGCTTCGGTTAACTATGTTTTCTAAACAAAAATCTATAAGCAAAGGCTTTTTCATATTTTTAAGCTAATGAAAAGCATATTAGACTATTTTTGCATAATATTTGTGTAAAATGAACATGTTTAATAAACGTTCAGTAGCTCAATTGAATGCAGAGTCCTTGTTTGTATTCGCTTGATGTCTGTTTAGTAAATAATGCTGCCTGCTAGCTCTTTTAATTTCTGTACTTAATCATAATGATCTCCAACGTCGTGTTCTTTGTTTGTTAATGACATGCACCTGCCTAATGCCCACTGAAAATGCGGAGCACTTTAATAGTTAGACTTCATTTTCTGCACTGTGTGCGTGTTAATTTGCTGCGGCATTGCTGCTAATGGAATGTTGGCTGTCCAGCATATAGTTCTTTTGGTTTGCTTCGCCTCAGCGTATTCGGTAAAGTAGTGCAAGGTCTGCCTGCCATAAGTCTGGTGCAGGCTTATAATCACTCATAGTAGTTATCTGGGAACTCTATGGTGACCTACATAAAAGTAACTTGGGGGCATATTAACAAGGCCCGGCGATAAATATCGCAAAGCGCGCTTAGCGCTTGCATATTTATCGCCGGCTATCTCTGTAATTTATCGCCCGGTTAGCGCGTTATCAACAACGCGCATCGCTGAGGCGATAAAATTCCAGAGATAGCGTGTATATCGCCGTTTTCCATGGTGGAAAACGGCGATATCCTAGATGATAGGGCCTGTGGTCTTAGCCACAGAATCCACCCCCATGTTAAGTATGCCTTAGTCAGGAATTTAACAGACGTTAAATTCCTGCGTTAAAGCATACTTAACGCGATTTAAAGATCGCTAACCCTCCTTGATAATATCGCGAAGCTGCCTTCGCGATATTATCCCTGTTTGGTTTCACAGCCACGCCTACTTTGCATCTCATTAGCGATGCAAAGTTAGGCGTGCTGGAAACGAGCGCTAAGTCAGCAAAACACGCGATAGCGTGTCTTTGCTGATAAGGCAATGAAATTATCGCCGCTTTTCGCCCGAAACGGACGCAAAGCGGCGATAATTTCATATCGCCCCCTTGTTAATATGCCCCTTGATCTTTTCAACATTTGTTAGCCTTTCATTCACTTCCTGGTCTATATTTCAAGGGCCATTAAATCAACGATCATGTGAATGAAATATAAACGTGTCTTTGCGGTTCCACCAAATCAGAGGCATTTTCGGGCTGTGGGGGTTAGGGACTTTGCTGTTATCGTGTTCTCTAGTGCATTTGACTCTACATATGTTTGTTTTGCACATCATTTGAAAGAGGCACTTCAAAGCAGTAATGAACTAACCAAAAAGCATGGTTTTTGTATACTGCACAGAGCGAAAAGGCAAACAACGCACACACGCTTTTTTCACAGAGATCACACATGAGTCCACGTTTGGTAACAAGCAACTAGTCTTTGCACACGAATTAACAGATACACAAGTATCTATTCTCACAGACCACAGGCTACCACCTGCGCCTCATCCCTGGTGGCCAGTGGTAGGCCGTAGGTAGGTTCTTGTCGTTGTGAGCATCACTGTTACTGTCTTTCCCCTCTATATTTGTGCCCCCACTGTTTTTCCACTGTTTTGCCCTTCCGTTTGGTGCCCCCACTGCTGTGACTGTTTTTGTTCTGTGCCCCCACTGTTTTCCACTGTTTTTGCCCTTCCGTTCTGAGCCCCCACTGCTGTGACTGTTTTCGTTCTGTGCCCCCACTGTTTTCCACTGTTTTTGCCCTTCCGTTCTGTGCCCCCACTGCTGTGACTGTTTTTCGTTCTGTGCCCCCACTGCTTTTCCACTGTTTTTGCCCTTCCGTTCTGTGCCCCCACTGCTGTGACTGTTTTTCGTTCTGTGCCCCCACTGTTTTTCCACTGTTTTTGCCCTTCCGTTCTGTGCCCCCACTGCTGTGACTGTTTTTCGTTCTGTGCCCCCACTGCTTTTCCACTGTTTTTGCCCTTCCGTTCTGTGCCCCCACTGCTGTGACTGTTTTTCGTTCTGTGCCCCCACTGTTTTTCCACTGTTTTTGCCCTTCCGTTCTGTGCCCCCACTGCTGTGCACTGTTTTTCGTTCTGTGCCCCCACTGTTTTTGCCCTTCCGTTCTGTGCCCCCACTGCTGTGACTGTTTTTCGCTCTGTGCCCCCACTGCTTTTCCACTGTTTTTGCCCTTCCGTTCTGTGCCCCCACTGCTGTGACTGTTTTTCGTTCTGTGCCCCCACTGTTTTTCCACAGTTTTTGCCCTTCCGTTCTGTGCCCCCACTGCTGTGCACTGTTTTTCGTTCTGTGCCCCTTTTGATTTCTGTACCCCTTCGCCCTCCCGTTTCCCGCCGCTGTGTCCCCTGCGGCCCCGCCCCCCTCGCTGACCACTCGCTGCCCCTGCCTCCCGCCTCCCAGCTGCTCCTCCCTCCCACCTCCCCATATATGGCGGACGCTGGCGCGCCAAAGGCGCGCCTAAGGCAAGCCCGTCTGCGCCCGTCCACGCCTGGACCGCGCCCAGCGCCAGAACCCCTGGCCCCCGCATCCGCCACGAAGACCACCTCCGATACGACGCCAGCACCCTCATCGCTCTCAACCCAGGACGAACCTCCACCTGCTTCAAGGCCGCCCCGAAACGCACCCATGGTCCCTTCACCTGCCGGAACTGCAGCTTCACCTGCCTCGGAGAGCCCGAGACTCCCGCCAAGAAGGACCTCAACCATCTCCGGTGCATCCTACTAAACACCCGCTCCGCACGCAAACACGCCGTCGAGCTCTGGGACCTACTCGACACCTTATCACCGGACGTCGCCTTCCTGACAGAGACCTGGATGAACGAATCCTCCGCACCCGACATCGCCATAGCCATCCCCGACGGCTACAAGATCACCCGCAGAGACCGCACCAACGGAATCGGAGGAGGAATCGCCATCATCCACAAAGTCACCATCAGGGTCTCAAACAGCACCGACGACACTCTCAGCACCGCCGAACACATGCACTTCCAGATCCACACGGATCCCAACACCACCGTAAGAGGCACCCTCATCTACAGACCCCCTGGACCCCGACCCCAGTTCAGCGACTCCATCGCCGACTTCATCAGCACGCTCGCCCTGACCTCCACCGACTACATCCTCCTCGGAGACCTGAACTTTCACCTGGAGAACAACAACGACAGCAACTCCTCCACCCTGATCGACAACCTCGCCAACCTTGGACTGAAACAGCTCGTCACGACGCCGACCCACATCGCCGGACACACGCTCTACGCCATCTTCTCCTCAAGCTCCCACGTCTCCTTCAGCCACACCTCCGAACTCACCTGGACCGACCACCACTGCATCCACTTCACCTTCCGGAAACCCGCCGCACACCACCGCACCCTACAGATCCCCCGCAGATGCTGGAGCAAAGTCACCGAAGACCAACTCCAGACAAACCTCGCACTCAGCCCACCCAACGACCCCTCCAACCCCGACGCCGCCGCCCGCAATCTCAGATGATGGATGGACGACTGCGCCAGCACCTTAGACCCGCTGAAAAAACCAACCTACAAAGACACCAGCAAGAGAGTCAGCTGGTTCACCCGGGAACTCCTAGCATCCAAGCGCACCTGCCGGAAACTGGAGAACAAATGGCACAGCGAGAAGACGCCGGACAGCCGCGCAGCCCACAAAGACGCCATCCGCAACCACCATCACCTCATCAGGTCCGCCAAGAGGACCTCCTTCAAAGACCGCCTCGACAACAACGCACACAACAGCAAGAAGCTCTTCAGCATCGTGATGGAACTCTCCAGCCCCAGCTCCAACGCCAACGACATCCCGCCGTCGCAAGCCCTGTGTGATTCCCTCGCCACCTTCTTCCACTGCAAGATCGCCGACATCCACGACAGCTTCGACTCCCGGACGACCCAACAGGCCCCGACACATCAGACCCGCCGCACCCCATCGACCACGACCCCCTGACAGCCTGGGTCAACGTGAACACTGAGGACACAATCAAGACCATGGGCACAAACCACTCCGGCTCCCCAACAGACCCTTTTCCACACCACATCTTCAACAAAGCCGGCAGCTCCATCGCACCCCACCTGCGCAACGTCATCAACCTCTCCTTCGAGACCGCGACCTTCCCAGAGAGCTGGAAACACGCCGAGATCAACGCCCTACTCAAAAAACCCAAGGCGGACCCGAGCGACCTCAAGAACTTCCGGCCCATCTCCCTGCTTCCATTCCCAGCTAAGGTCATCGAGAAGATCGTCAACAGACAGCTCACCCGCTACCTCGAAGATAACAGCATCCTGGACCCCTCCCAGTCAGGATTCCACAGCAACCACAGCACCGAGACCGCCCTCATCGCCGCCACAGACGACATCAGGATCCTGCTGGACAACGGCGAGACGGCGGCCCTCATCCTCCTGGACCTCTCCGCCGCCTTCGACACGCCTCCACGACGCAGGGATCTGAGACAAGGCCCTGGATTGGACCACCTCCTTCCTTTCCGGCAGAACCCAGAGCGTCTGCCTCCCCCCATTCCGATCCGAAGCCTCCGAGATCATCTGCGGCGTACCCCAGGGATCTTCCCTCAGCCCGACACTGTTCAACATCTACATGGCTCCACTCGCGTGCATCGCCCGACAGCACGACCTCAACATAATCTCCTATGCCGACGACACTCAACTGATCCTCTCCCTCACCAAGGACTCCCTCACCGCCAAATCCAACCTCCACGAAGGAATGAAAGGCGTCACCGACTGGATGAAGTGCAGCCGACTTAAGCTGAACACAGACAAGACGGAGATCCTCATCCTCGGCTCCAACCCATCAGCCTGGGACGACTCCTGGTGGCCCTCATCACTAGGGGCACCCCCGACACCAACCGACCATGCACGCAACCTGGGAGTCATCCTCGACTCAACGCTCACCATGACCAAGCAAGTCAACGCAGTCTCCTCCTCCTGCTTCAACACCCTCCGCATGCTCCGCAAGATCTACAGGTGGATCCCGACAGACACGAGAAGAACAGTCACCCAGGCCCTCGTCAGCAGCAGACTCGACTACGGAAACGCCCTCTACGCAGGAGCCCCGACCAAGCTTATCAAACGACTGCAAAGAATCCAAAACGCCTCTGCACGCCTGATCCTCGACATTCCACACCACAGCCACATCACCCCCCACCTGAAAAACCTGCACTGGCTCCCCGTCGACAAGAGAATCTCCTTCAAACTCCTGATCCACGCACACAAGGCACTCCACAAAACCGGCCCAGCCTACCTCAACAGTCGACTCTCCTTCTACGTTCCCAACCGTCAGCTCCGCTCCGCCGACCTCTCCCTGGCCACCGTCCGGCGCATCCAGAGAACCACCACCGGGGGCAGATCCTTCTCTCACCGCGCCGCCAAGATCTGGAACACCCTTCCCCTCAACCTACGACAGACCCAAGACCTGCTGACCTTCAGGAGACGACTCAAGACCTGGCTATTCGACCAGTAGCGGCAACACCCCCCCTCCTCTCCCTCAGCGCCTTGAGACCCTCGCGGGTAAGTAGTGCGCTTTACAAATCTTGTGATTGATTGATTGATTGACATACATACACACACGCATCCATACACCCATGGCACCAAAGATTGTATCCAGTCACACATACTAACAGAAACACAGCCACATATGAACAGAGACTAACTAACATGAAGGTATCAAAGTGCACAGATTAGTAGACCAACAGGCACACATATGCATAGACAAGTCAACATACAGGTTCAATTACACATGCATCAAAGGTGGTGCAAATACACATATATAAAGGGAAGCACAAAGGCATACAGCTGTGAAGACACACCAGCAAAGCATACTGGCACCACCAACATAAATCAAGTTATAGGCACCTATGCATGTTAATCAGCAGCCATGCAGGCACTCATGCACAAAAACAGGCACACGTAAGCATAGATGACACTCACAACTATTCATATCAATAGACCCACAGGTACATGTGCAGCCAAAAGAAATACAAATGCACATCCAATCACTAACGGCATACATACAACCATACTTGGATGACAGAATGACCGAATGCATATGGCAATGGGCTGAAGTCTACTGAAAAGATGTGTGAACACAGTTTGAGTAATGATGTATAATTGGTGCTGTGGTGATGCTGGTTTAATATTTGGCTGCTGTCAGGAGGAAATCAATATTTTTTGAGGTGGATAAACGAGTGGAATATCAGCACAAATTCAATCCTTAGCATGCCCCACTTTTGGGGGCAAACATGGGCACAGCCACTGTCAAAACAAATCATAAGGTATATAACACCGACACACATAAGTAACATGAAGGACTGGTAACTAACTATTCACAACAGACAAAGAGGAACCACATACACCAACAGCATGCATACAAGTATAAATTCTGTCAAACACAACATATACAAAACATAGTGCTAACTCTGTTTTACAAATTAGTTGTGGAATTAATGGGTTGTTGTTAGACCTGACATCTTTGGCGTGGCATTCACCCAAACATTTTGCCTCCACTCCTCCTATTTGCTGAATTCTTTTTTGTTGGCTTTAGGACTGTGAACCAGTGCTAAAGTGCTTGTGTTCTTGCTTTCAAACATGGTAACATTGGCCTACACCTAATTGGCACATTTAATTTACCTGTAGTGCCAGCCTATAAAGCAGTCTTTTAAACTGTGTATCTGGCCTGCCACTGTTCCCTGAAGTTCAGTTGTAATCTGCCATTTCGATCAGGCAAAATACACCTTTTGCCAGACCTTTTTAATACACATAAGGCACCACTAAGTTAGGCCTTCCAGGTTCATTGTGAGGGGTGCATTGAATTTTGAAAGTAGGACATGTGTGCTAAAGTTTTGCATGCCCCAGTAGTTAAAAACTCGTAAATTCATTTTTCGCTGTTGCTAGTCTGATCTCTGTCATTGCCTAACACTGGGTTACTGTATTACATCTAATAAATTGGGAGCAGATGGAGATATGTTTTTTTTACACTCAAATGAATTGTAATTTAAAACCCTCTTTAATGGTGAAGTTGGATTTTAAGTTACAAGATTGTTATAGTAAGGAAATCGAATTTAAATAAAACCTTAGAATTTCCATAAAAAACGAAGGTTACAGGGACGTTATAGTTAGGTTAGGTTCAGAATTTACACACACAAAACCCCTCAAAACCAAAGGTAATATTTCTCTAATCTTTGTTTTTTTCAGTGACTTCTTTCGTTTTTTAATGCTATTTCCTAACTAAAACATCCCTGTAACTTGGGCATGGGAGTGGGTTTGTGAGAGCTCAGGTGTGTGAGTGGTGCATAGGTGTGTACATGGGTGGCCACACACTAATGCCAGGCATAAATGTGGCACCCACAGTACACTTCTCAGAACACTGTGGAGTTGTGGAAGATCAGAAAAGGACTTCACCTGCTGTCTGAGACCTGAGAAGAGCCTAGAAGACTGGACCTGCACATCTCATGCACCCAGGACGAATATGTGGACTCCAAGAGTCATAAGGCTGATCTCATATTCAAGATACAGGGGCAAAACAACTTTCAAGACCTTTTCTGCAAATGCAAAGATAACTATTTCCTACTGGACCTGCCCTGGACCCTGCCGGTCACTTCTACTGGAGTGAGTCTTGACACCCCCAAGTAATGTCCCCAAGATCCTGGGACCCTTGGCTGTGCCAAAGTGTACTCCTCCTAACATCTCCTGAAACCAGGGATTTAAAAGCTTTTTGGCTACAAAAACCTCTGGAGGACAGGCACAAACCTGCCAAGTCAATCTGACGAATGTGTGTTTCTGCTAGGCTTTGAATTATTTTTCAACAGCACACCTGATTCAGCAGGAAGGTATCCAGCCTTCATGAGCCTTCTTTAGCTACAGCATGCAGCCTTGCCTCACTCGAAGAATATGGGCTCCAAAAATGTAACTAAATCTGAACATAGAAATCTTCACCAAGCGAATTTGTTGAAGTATCCAGCCACTTCTTTGTGTGCAAAAGTAAAAAATTTCTTGCTAAGAGCTTTCCCACCAAAAGTCAACAGCTTCACCGAGATCTTCTCCAGCAGGTACCAGATGTCGTAGAGCCTTGCACAGCCACAGCCTGCTACCTTGCCCCACAGAGGATTGTTTGACTTCCATTTCAGAGACTAAGGACCTCATTATGATTTTGGCGAGCCTACATTGGACTGTGCGAAGCACCATCCGCTGTAGAACCACCAAATCCATGGTGCTGCCACCCACCAGATTAGGAGTTAATTCGTGGTCTGGCGGTCAATGCTGTGGTGGTCTAAGGTGGTGGTTTGTCAGGCTCATTGAAGAACCTGACATGTGACTGCCTTTCTCAGAGCTCCGACAGCACCTTCCTGCATGGTGTGGCATAGATGCCACACCGTGCAGGAACTGGGCGTGCAAAACCAGAGGGGCACTACATGTTCCAACCCCACCCCAGCAGGCACCCCCAGGAGCGGCAGTGGCCCTGTTAGGGCCCACTTTGTTGCCTCTCTGCTAACCTTTTCATAGCAGGCTCACCGCCATTAAAAGAGAGGAGGAGAGCCAACTCCTAATATGCTTGTCAGTGCCACAGCAGCACCACCAGCATATTAGTGCTCTTAACAGCTGCACGATCTACGCAGGATCCTTGATCCCTGGTGGTCACAGCTGTCCTGTGGTGGTCCGACCACCCACACTCATAATACTGTGGGCAGGCCCGCTGTGTGGCGATAGTCGGACTCCCACCACGGGTTCAGCAGTCCAGCGTAATAAAGCCTTAAGTCCAAAAGTGAAACATCTGTCTAGGTCTAACCTGTTTTCAGTATTTGACCACGCTCCATTGTGGATGACCTTAACTAAACCTGTCTGCTCTGTTCCATAGGCACCAGGGGGGAGATCTCAAGTTAATTTAATGATTTGTGTTATTCACTCTAACGAGAATTGTTATTAGTACTTGAGATGGTTAGATATCCCCCTCAACTGATACTCCCAATTTCTTACACTTACTAATCGTATACATAGAATTTGATAAATGAATAATTCCTTATTTAATAAATAATCCTTTTCCAGTAAGCTAATACAATACATAGAAAGACATAGACAACTTACTTGTTTGCATCTCATTAAGTTTAATCAGATATTAATAATTCACTCAATTCCTTGTTTGCATGAATTTTTCACAGAACAATTCTTATTTTTAGTGTCTATTAATTAGGTTAGAGATCTGAAGTCAATGGATTGATTCATGAGTGAGGAAAAGATCCTTCTGTATTCAATCCTTATATGAGGTCTATTATTTCTTCTCCAAATGCAGCACAAGCAAGTTCAATTTTTGTCATTAATAATAGTAATGCTATTGTATGAGTATGGACAGGTCTCAAAAACAAAAATTCCAATACCATGAGAGGGTTACTGCACCTGACTAAATTTACGTGAGACCCTCAGAATACTGAAAATGCAATTCTTCTTGAACATTCCATGCTCTTCCAAGTAGAGTGGAAAGGATGGCATGGGCCCTAATTAAGCATGAACAATGGCCCGTTGACGGTTGTAAAGTGTGGCAATTATCAGTGGTCAATGGGCCTCTCAGGGCTCAGGGCCCTTGTGCTACTCCACCTCCTGCAGTAATGGTAGCTATACCCCTGTTTTTCCCCTAACCAGCAGGGCTTTTAGCTAGTAAAAGCAAAATTATAATAACTATGTCCAAAATGTATTTTGTATGATGAGGAGGGATTGTTGTGGTTATAAAAGCTGAATGGCTCGAGGGATATAAATGTGATAAGGGAAACCCACTGTACTGCTTATCAAAAAGAAAATTTCTTTGTATGTTGCCTCATTGTAATTTAAAACCCTCTTTAATGGTGAGGTTGGATTTTAAGTTACAAGGACGTTATAGTAAGGACATTTTTTTTAAGAAAACCTTAGAATTTCCCAACTCTTTTACAAGGAAATTTACTCAGACCATTTTCTCAAGTTCTTTTCATCACAAGGCAAATGCGTGCTGATTAGCTGTTTATATAATCCGACCATCATGGTGCAAAATTCAAGCTTTTTAAATTGAAGTTTTAGTCTGCAAGCATACCCTTACCAGAAGCAAGGAGTATGGACTTGATTCACAAACAATATTCTGTGAGTTTTTAAAAATTTTTACATCTGTCCAGATGGGGTTTAGGACTTCAGCCTTGGCAACAGAGCAGATCCATAGATTATGGTTAATAAACACTAAATTTGTGAGACAGTATGAACAAAGGCACATTGGTTGCCCTCATAGACTTGAGAGCTGCTTTCAACTCGATCAAACTATCTAAAAATCTTTGTTTTGCAAACTCTGATCACCATATTTTACTATACTTACTGTCTTTGATCAAGGGAATGTATCATGGTCTTCTACTTAGATGTCCTAAATGTGGACAGTGGGAGACAAAATTAGACATTGGCATTGTTTCTTTTCCATGTCATTCTTAGTGATGTAGCCATGTTTTACTTGGGGCACCGATTTTCAAATTAGCTTATGAGGGTTTAACACTGGTCACCGGGTGCAAGCACTGATGAAATATTGAAATCACTAGAATTACATGAAGTGTATTATGATCGAAAGGGTATATGTAGTCGGAAAGAAATGCATAACAAATAAAGAATTCTTTGACAGCCTAGTGAGAATGAGCACTGTTTAATTTAGTGTGAATTAATATCACATCACATTCGATCTGAGCATCTCAAAGCTGTATAACTAATATAACCACTGCGATTCCTAGATCTTACTGGAGAATTCCTATTTTACTGTAAAGATATTCAATGCGTATCTCTAACTATTCCAGTGGTTGGTATTTGTATAGAACAAGGCATTGCGTGGCTGACAGCAATGAAACGCAAGTTGTGGGGTTTTGTGTGGGCCAATGTAAAAAATCCCTCCCTCCAAGGCTACTGTAGATGAAGTGTTTACACTAGCATTCTCAAAAAAAAGATATGTGGATGGCATTGTCAATGGCCTGTCATATTGTGACTGTGCCCGCATTGTATAAGCGAAGGATTCTTGCTTATTGTTGAAAATGCGTTCTTGATTTGTGTTTCTGACAATGAACTTGTGGAAATGATGTGCATAAGTTCCGCTGCCCTTTACTTTATGGAAGCAAAGTTGCATACTGCCTTAGGCCCTACATAAAATACACCAAGTAGTAGCAATTGCTGTCAACCAAGTCCTTTCTGCCCTCTCTGAGGGATATTTAACATGAAATTCGAAATGCCTATTTAAAATACTTTTTAATAGGTTCCCCAATAGAGGCACTGCGCTAGCATGTTGTAAACAATAAGAATGTTTTAACTGACCCATTTGGTACTGCAGTTTTCACTTTATACACATGGATTCAGGGACTTGAGGAATTAATTAAATCTTGATTTTGCTTGACACCACTGATACACCTGAGACATACAGTACAATTTAACAACAACATCAATATTTCTAATTCGAGGAACTTAACTGTTAAGTCAATGCACAATATTTCAAACTCTATGATTGGTCAAATTTAATTCCATCTATCATGGATACCTTGAAAATCTGTATACTTGAATGGCAGTAAAAGAAATGTTGCCTCTTTACACAAAGAAAATATTACAGTTCAGTGCCCAGATACCAATTTGGTCTAACTTGCAATGTATAAATCCTTACAATGCATGAAAGTACCTACATGTGATTGTTACACTTATTAACCAGGGTATTTCAGAGAATTAAAATTAAACTCACTTCAAGGCACTGCACATGCCAACTGTGGTCACAAACAGTTCTCACAAGCCTAGAAGTTGTCAGCTGTAGATAAAATGCTTTTTGTACTTTAATGACTGGTTTTGGTAATAAATAACTGCTTCAAAACACAAAATGTAACACTATTTTTAAAATCACAATCCTACAGGCAGCAAGCAGTCGAAAGATAATCCACTTTAAAGAGTGCAGGGGTTTGATGTTCTTTAAGTCTCTGCACTCTATAACAGAGAAGTGATAACAGCGGCGGCTCCTCCACAATGGCGGAGGAGCATCGCCCCACTGCCTCAGAGCCAGCAGCTGAAACATGAAACAATATTTTATCATCATTTTATTTTTCAGGTTCACTGGCTGAGCCAGTGTGTGCAGTGAGGGGCTTGGCTGGGCCATGGGAGGGAGGAGGAGGAATGGATGGTGCACTTTTAAGTGCATTTGTCAGTTTGTCCTGCCGTCTTAGGCCAGCCAAACTGACATGTGCACTTAGGTTTCTCCAACCCAGTTGTATTGCACAGCAGGGTTGGAGAAACCGCACAAACTTCCAGTGCCTGAGCCAGCATTAATCCAGCCCCTCAGGCCAATCCCCACGCAGGGTTTGGATGGGGAGGTCGTGATGCTGTCCCAGGGACTACTGGGACCAGGGGCTGCAAGCAGAGGAGTGCGAGGTGGCTGGCAGCACCAGGCAAGTCTTTGCATTTTTTTTATTGTTAAACCCCCACCTCACGAGTGATAACATATTTCCCTAGCCCTTTCCTACTTTATTTGCAATTGTTAAAGAATCATAAAAACCAAACCAAGCTATGAAAATTGCTAAAATTCGGTGTTGTGAAGATCAGCTGACAAAATGTAAAGAAACCAACCATGCTATTGGCATAGTCCTGCTAAATAATTTTGGTAATTTAACAACTGAACATCCAAAAAATATACCACCAAATATACACATTTTCTATGGTGAGGATGTTTTTTTGTTTTAATTTCTGGCTAAGGTATTGAAGCCAGAAATACAGTGTAATGTTCATCCTTAACTTACTCATTAAAATATAATGATGCTTTGTATCCATTTGGAAACAGTAAACATGGCTTTCAGAACTAAAGCAGACATCCTGAACACTGTTTCATTAATCCCAAAACAAATTACTTTTCGAACATCATCACCGTGATTTCTGATACCAAAGCGCCGGCTAGAAAAATCTAAAAGGCTTCTGAAAATAAATTACATAAATGTAGTTGTATAGAATTTTGGAGGCTTTTAACTTATTTGAGCACGTTAGTTTTGATCTTACTTAGAGCAACCCTGGACCTTCCTTACACATCTATCTATCCACCTAACCTGCACGTTCAGTATCTCATTCTAAGATATTTAAAATCTCCTGGATCAAGCGTAGAGAATTCCTCTTTTGAGATGGGTGAGAGTAAGAAAAATATTAACCTTATATGTACTGATCATACCTAAGCCATGCAGAGTGGAGTACAGTGACACCTTTTATATCTTGTACAACGTTAATAGTGTGCTTTGAGGCATGCAGCCTTCCAAAATCTTTCACCACATTGGGCATTTTTTGTGGATTTTACTTGCCAGCATGGTCAGTTACTTTGTCTCATTAAAGGCTGCAGTGGAGGGTTTTATTGCCTCAATGACGGCAGTTTAAAAATCCATGAAGCTATTCTTCTGAGATGATTAATAACCTGCTAGCTGTTGTTCCAGACATAAACGTTCACTTTCATTGCTGACAATAAAGCATCAGAAGTGTATTATAAAACCCGACTGTAATTGATCTCTGACTGCTGCTAACAAGTCCCTTTGGGATGTCTCCTATTAGCTAAATATGAGCCTGTCCTTTTATTAAACAGAGGCTAAAGCGTACACAAGAGCATTTTTCACCTGCACTCTTTTCACAAGACGTAGAACTTACAAGTATAAGAAGGGCCAGAGCCCATATTATGATGACATGCTTATGAGTGCAGAAATGCAGAGAGGGCTTTTTTTTTGGGATGTTTAAAAGCTTTATTTGAATAAGAACAAGAGATACAGAAGACCAGTAATATAGATTAAGGCATATTAAAATAGAAACATAACGGAAAAAAATGGCTAGTACAGGAACAAAAGAGAAAGCTGTTTAAATTTTATAAGGAATAAGGGGAGGAAGGGGGGAAAGGAGGGGAGAGAAAGGGGGGAGGGAAGAGGAAACTCTTACAAATTGATAGAATACGATAATGCATATTTACAAAGGAATGTGAATATAATCCTAAAATATTTAATAAATATAATAAGCCAACAAAGGTAAAAAAGCAAGGAACAGAGACGATAAACACTCAAGGAGGTTTAAAATTTTCAGAATTTAAACAAGTTATCTTTTAATGCTAGTTTGTCTAAATAAGTAGTAAGAGGCAACCAAAAGAGATCTCTATTAACCATTGGCCTGCAGGAGGAGGCAAAAGCAATATCAAGTCAATGAAAATGGCAAAGACTATTCCACCGGTGTTGGATAGAAAGTTTTGTAAGCGTTTTCCAGTTGACAGTGATGTGTTGAAAAGCTAAGGCAAGCATAAGGTCAAAGAGGCCATGGTTGTGGGAGGAAAGATCTAAGGAATCGGACAGACTCCCAGAGAAAAGAAGAGGAATGGAATAGGGAATGGAAATATTAAACAGGTGAGAAATATAGGACCAGATTTTCCCCCAAAAGTTAGAAACCGAACGGCAAAGGAAGAGAAGGTGTAGAAGATCAGCATTAGAAGAGCCACAGGTCCAACAGTTGGTATCAGTAGAATGGGAAAATCTAGCTACAGAGGTAGGGGTAAGGTAAAGTCTATGGTAAAGGAAAAACATAGATTGGGTGAGAGAAGCAGAACAAGAGATTTTGAGAGAACGGGACCAAAGTTTGTCCCAGAAGATGATGGTCCATTCACATCCCAGGTCAGATTCCCATGAAAGTTCCAATTTAGTTTTAGTGCGCTCTGGATTAGCAGCTGAGAAGTATTTATAGATGAGAGAAGCTTTGGGTAGAGAGAGAAGAATCTTGAGAAGGGAATTTTGAACAGAGGGAAGAGGGGAAGAGGGAAGAGAGTAGTAAGTATCAAGAATGACCGCCATTAGAATAGTGAATTTCTGTAGGAAGGATCGGGGACAATGAAATGAGGTTTGAAATTGGGGAAAGGAACATGGAGACAAGCCATCAAAAAGATTTTTAACCCAAACTACACCCCTTAATCTCCAAGTTTTCCAAAAGATTGTTCTATTATTGATAGTAATAAGGGAATTATGCCAAATTGGAGAATCTAAAAAGGATTCTCTAGAAATAGATTTTGGTTACGTCAAAGGTTTCAATAAGGAACACGTGTGTTTAAACAAGGGAAGAGAGGAATGAGGGGTTTTGGCAGGAAAGGCTAGAATTTCCTTTAAAGAGAAGGGTAATAATAAGGCTCGTTCAATGGAAAGCCAAAGGGAGTGAAAGGGGAAGGCTCAGAAAGGAGCCATTTGGAGGCCTGACGAAGGCAGAATGATTTATGATATAGGCGAACATCAGGAAAGTTCACACCCCCGTTAGATTTTGTCTTACGAAGAAAAGATAAAGAAATCCTAGGTTTTTTGTTCTTCCAAAGAAATTTAGAGAGGCAAGAATCAATTCGTTTAAAATAACAAGCAGGAATATGGACGGGAAGCATGGAAAGAGCATAAATCAAAATAGGGGTAATCATCATCTTAATTGTGTCTAACCGACCCCACCACGAAAGAAAGAGAGGATTCCAGGAGGAAAATAGTTTGTCAATCCGAGAAAGAACTGCCGTTATATTTAATTTAACAGAAGAGGCGATGGAGTTGGAGAACCACATACCTAAATATTTGATTTTAGAACCATTCCATGCAAAACCAGTGGAAGAAAAGGAATGGGGAAGACAAAATTTAGTGAGGGAGAATTTCTGTTTTATCTGAATTGACTTTATAACCAGATACAAGGGAGAAGGAAGTGAATTCATGTAATAAAGGGGGAATAGAGATTTCGGGAGCAGAAATAAAAAGTAGGATGTCATCCGCATAAGCGGAGAGTTTTAAGTGTTGGTCACCATAAGAAAAACCAGATATAGAATCATTATTGCGGATGGAGGATAAGAAAGGTTCAAGGGCTAAAATAAAGAGGAGAGGAGAAAGAGGGCAGCCTTGACGGACTCCGCGCTGAAGAGGAAAGTAGGATGAGACACAGCCATTGACTAGAACCGAGGCTCTGGGGGCAGAGTATAATAAAGAAATAAGTGAAATCAATTTCGGACCAAAACCATGCCACTTCAAAGATGCGAATAAAAAGGACCAATCAACTCTATCAAATGCTTTTTCAGCATCGACAGAGATGGCCACCAAGGATGTGGAAAGGGAAGGGATTTTGTTTAAAACCTTAAGAAAGAGACGAGAATTATCTGAAGTCAATCTACCCTTAACAAAGCCACACTGTTCCTTACCAACCAAATGAGGCATAAGGGGGTCTAAAAGTAAAGCAAGCGTTTTGGCAAATAGCTTGTAGTCGACATTGACCAGGGAAATCGGGCGATAGTTTTTACAAAACATAGGATCTCGGCCTTCTTTATGTATGAGGCAAAATGTGGCTTCCTGAAAAGTACCCTCTGTTTTACCGGAGAAAAAAAATGAATGGAAAAGATTTAAGAGTTTAGGGAGTAATAAGTTAGAAAAATGCAAATATAATTCAACTGAAAAACCATCCAGGCCGGGAGTTTTCCCTTTCTTTAAAGCGTTTAAAGCAGTGGATAATTCATTAAGGGATAGGTCTGTTTCAAGATCAGAAAGATTAAGTTGAGAATTAGAAGGGGTTGGGAGTTTATTAAGATAAGATTGGATAAGGGAGCTGGAAGGAGGAGATTCTGGAGTGTAAAGGTCTTTGTAAAAAAGTTTAAATTCATTGAGAATGTCCTGATCTTTGTGAATGAGAGAGCCATCTGAAGAATAAAAGGAATCAATCAAAGTATGGTCTTTACGGGTTTTGAGGTAGTTCGCTAAAAGTTTACCTACTTTATTTCGACCTCCGTAGTAGCGAGCACTACTCCGGAGAAGTATGGAAGACGCATTGTCCGTCGTAGTTTTATGAAATGCTAATTTGGCACGTATCAGAGCTGGTAAGACCGAGTCTGCCGACGAAGTATAGAACTTGTGTTCTAAGGCCTTAATATGTGCCAGGGTAGCTTTATGATGTTGAAGGAAGCGTTTCTTCTTTTTTGAGACAAAATCAATAATGAAACCTCTCGCGGTAGCTTTAAAGGAGTCCCATAATATATGGGGGAGGAAGTAGGATCGCTGTTTAGGTCAAAATATTCATTAGAAAAAGTGCTGAAAGAGGAAGAGAAAAAGGGTCAAGAAGAAGAGAATTATTAAAACGCCAACGGGAGGACCTGGGATGTGGAGGGAGCAAGTCAAGGTCAGTTACAATTGGGGCATGGTCAGAGATGACAATAGATTCAATAGAAGAGGATAACAAATTTTGAGATAAAGATTGAGAGAGAAAAATATAATCTAAACGGGAGAGGGAGTTGTGAGGAGGAGAGAAAAAAGAAAAGTCAAGAGTATCGGGGTGGGAAAGTCTCCAAGAATCAACAAGGTGTTTGGGAGATAGTGTCGAGGAAATGTTTATGAGATTTGTGAGGAGTGAAGCGTATCTGAGATTGGCGGTCGAGAAAGGGGTCAACAACTTAATTGCAATGACCTCCTAATATAAAGAGATCATCCCTAAACTGAACACATTTCTGTGTAATCAGAGGCCAAAAGGAACAATCAGGATTAATAGGGCCATAAACATTGAAAACAGTCAAAGAAATTTTATTAATTAACAATTTAGCTAACAACCATCTTCCTTCTGTATCAATTTCTTGTGATATAACTTTACAATTCAACTTCTTGTGACATAAAATTATAACACCATTTTTTTTATTGGAAGTAGGAGAGAATAAAACTGAGCCCACCCAGCCTTTTTTCAATTTTAACGCCTCAGCCTCTGTGAGATGGGTCTCTTGTAAAAGAACCAAATCAGGGTTATAAGAGGCAAGATGGGATAATATTCTCTGTCTTTTAATTGGATTAATAAAACCTTTCACATTCCAGGAAATAACTCTGAATGTAAAACCATCCAAAATATATAAAGAACAAAATATGCAGTAGTAAAAAAATGAAGTAAGAGATAAAGAAAAGGGAAAGATAATAAAGAGTCACATGAGAAACAAAACATATAAGAAGAATGCAAAACAATCAAGAAAAGAGAGGGGAGAGATACAGAGAAGAGGAAAGAGAGGAAAGGGAGAAAGAGTAAGAATAAGAGGAGACAGTACATGTCAAAGGACGGCTATAATACGTACCTTACGAAGAACAAAAGGGAAGGATGAGAGGCGGCAATGGACAACGGAAACAGCACACCCAACAAAGGGCAACACACCACACCAGGACATCAATTAAACATGAACAGGAGCGGGAGCATGGAGAGGAACACAATAAAATGTTCAATGAACCTGTAAAAGGAAACAAAGAGTTATGTATATAAAAAACAAAAAGAATAATAGAGTCAAAATAGCATAAGCTGTAACAACAAAATTCAATGCAGATTCAACGGAGTAGCATAACAAAAGGAGCACTACAGTCAAGATCCAGAAGGAGGAGGAGCCATTTCCATTGAGGCAGTAGAGTGAGAATGAATAAATCTTCTGAGGTCAGCCGGATCCGCAAAGGTGGAAGTCTTGTTTAAGAAGGTAGCCTTAAACAGGCATGGATGGAACAGACCATATCTTGCACCCAAGAGGAATTCTTTTCGTCGTTTGGCAGTTGTTGAAGAAACATCCTGAGAAATAAATACTTTTGTACCATGCCAAGTTAGTTGCTTTTTGGATTTAGCGGCGTTCAACACCTGCAGAAGGTCAGTGAATTGTAGAAATAAAATAATTATAGCACGAGGCTTAGATGGAGCAACGGAGGAAGATAGACGTGGACTGAGTCTATGTGCTCTTTGTATATTCAGTTTGGTTGCAGGAGGAAGACACAAAAACTGAGGCAGGAAGGAAGTAAAGTACGCAACAGGGTCGTCCCCTACAAGGCCTTCAGGAAGTCCGTAAATGCGTAAATTGTTAGCGATTTCTATTTTCCAAGTCTTCAGCCGATCTTCTCAATTGTGAGACTTCCTTCTCCAAAGAGGAAATTCTAGAAGATGAATCCTGTACCTCATTTAGCTGCTGTTCCACCACAGTTATACGGGACTCCATAGATGACCATTTATTGTCCAAGGTTTGAAGACGGGAGTTAGTTTCCTCAATGAAGGGTCGGAGAGCACGGATTTCTTCCAGAACAATGTCCAAAGAAACCGGTGAGACAGACTTAGGAGGAGAGGGAGGATCTTGTTTAAGTCTCTTGCCTGTAGTTGAAGGTAATTGAGATTTAGATGCCATGACCGTAAGATTCGTTGTGTTAGTAGGACGAGCCCCGTGCGACGATACCTCAAGTAAGAATGAGGAATTGTTAGGGGTATTGTCGTTGGTGCCACAAGTAGCAGGAGCGTTTGACTTCAGTCTCTTGGTATGATGAAGTAAGGTTTTGCTCCTACCCATGAAATGTGGTATGAGAAGCTCAAGAAGGGGCTATGAAGGCAGGCAACAAATATGAAGACAGGCAAAATTACCTCACAAAAACAGCAAATTCGACAGATAATAGGGTCCTCCATTATCGTAAAAATGTTAATTCAAAGAAAGTACATAGGAGAAGCAGGAAACATCGAAAAAATTGACTTCCAGGGCGACATGTGAGAAGATGTGAAGAAAAACGCAGCAGATAGAGAAAAACAATGGCGGCCGCTAGGCAGCTAAAGAGAGTCACCTGTAGAATCTGCCATTTCTCCATGCGTATGAGGGATAAAAAGAATATCTTCCTGAAGAGGACACATTCCGATTCAAGAATATGTCAGCATGCTGAGAGGGAAGACGCTGGAACCGCTTGAAAAGGAACCGCGAAGTCCGGCGCGATGCGGAGCTCCGTTGTCAGTCGACCATCTTGGGTCGCGGTGCGCGCGACCATCACAGAGAGGGCTTTACAGTGGCTCTTTTAGGAATTGGCTTTGTTGTTAACACATGCGCTCCCGCAGCGAATATATCTTGAAAACATGAGCTAGGTCATGAACATGTGCGTTTGGTGCAGAATTGAGATCTGCTTTTTTTGGGTCTGGCATTTGACACAGCTTAGCTGTCTCTCAGGACTATTGTTATTACAAAAGAATAATATATAATATTCTTATATAGTGGGGTTTTTGATCAGCGGCCTTTATCTATTGGCCATTGGCATTTTGTTTCTGCCTCCCAACAGCAGGTACCATGTGGCAATGAGACAATCCCACTTTTCCCACTGGCTTCTGTGAGTGACTGCACAAAGCCTGTGCACATTGCTTACATCCACCTACTATGGTTCCTTCCAACCGAAGGTGGTTCAAAGTTTGCTTACTTTATTTTAATTTCATATTAAAATTAAATACCAGATACTTATTTTCCCTGCAATTTGATATATTTTCTGTCTCTTTTTATAAAGTTGCTGTTATAAGGTCTTGCAGTGACATGGTTACATTGCAGTTTCCCGAAAGTTTCATCTTCGTTTAGATGGTGATTCATTCCTACCTCCTTCACAAATAAAACCTTAGGAGGTGGCCTGTTTCCTTTTTTCCATTTTATTTTTGTGGAACATGTTGCAAGTAAAAAAAAAAGATACCATTGCAATAGCTTGCCAATGCCAGACCTATTAGCTTTGCCAGTGCTTGTTCAGAATTTAAGTGTTCTGTCAACATCTCACACACTAACTTAGAAACAGATGACATCCATGGCTCCATAATTCTGAGCTGTGTTGTTACCAACTCTTGCACTAACCTGTACACTTGTTAGGTTAGTCCATATGCGTGCCAAAAGACACATTCCATTCTAAACAGACAGAGAGCACGATTCTTCCCCTGTTCAGAGTTGTTATTATAGGACCTTGAATTTTTCAAGAAAACGTATGTCCTTTTGTAGAGCCACTGCTTTGAAAAATAGGCCCACCGTTCCATTCTACATTTGTTTCTGAACAATATTCTTTGAGAGAGCGTAGGCACACAAATGGCCGACCTCCTTCTTGGAAGAGCATTATGGAAACAAAAGGGATGCAGAGCATTTGCTGCAACTGTATTTACAAGGCATTACTAATCCACCTAAGACCTTTAAATTACTGCAATGGGGGCGTGGCCAGCCAAGACGATCGAGCGGACGTGAACCACGAGGGCTCAGCTGTAAGAGTGATAAATGGCGCTTTGCATGGATTTCTAGCAAGCTCCTCGCTACACCATCGGCGTGGCTTTAATAGTACTGACAGATGGAACTGCTGAAGACCAAACAACCCGGCCACTAAGAGGCGGATGTGACTGGATGAGACATCACGGCTGCTGTGTGGCTCGAATCAGGCAAGGCCCACATACTCCCCAGAGCTAGCCGCTACGATCTCTGCGGCAACTAAATCGCAGGCACCCCGAGAGAAAATAAAGTGGCGAGCGGGAAGAGAGCATTTGACAGGGGGTGAATCGGGCTGGCATGCAGAATTGAGCGGCCCCGGAGAAGGTGGAGAGCAGTATCTTACCTCGATCATAGTCTTCATTATGTAGCTGAACGGAGCAGCCCTGAGGAACCAGACGTCACATCGGTGAGTGCCCTCAACAGCGGAAGGCAGAGGTTATTAGCCAGCTTACCGGGGCGCTGACCACGGGATAAGGCAGGATTGAGAACTGGGCGATCCCGGCTGCCTGACTCCAACATGGCAGCTCCCTGGGATGGAGATGTGGTCCGGGAGCCAGCTTACTTCTCTCTTTCCCGTTAAGAGGACCAGCCCCTGCCCTCCCGAGCACCGCAATAACCATCATGCCAAAATCCTGAACCACTGAAGAAAGGATCCAATATACTAGAATTTTCCAAAAAGAAGCACTGTAGGTGGGCCTCTCCTCCTCCAGGGAGACCGGGAGATGCACATGCCACCTGAACTGCCTATGAAGGGAGCAGCACAAGTCCGTGGCCTCACCAAAATACCCCTTGAGGAAAATGCACACTAGAAAATAAACGGGGGTATCATCCTGACTCAGACTATATGGGGAGAGACAACACTCCTAGGGGACCAATGATCCATCTAGTTCCCAGACCAGGGGAAACTGGCAGCCTTTTCAACGGTAATTGCAGACCAGGTGAGGTGCATGGTATTATTCTCCTTCGTTGCAATAGCTTGATATAGACATCTCCTGACTTTATGCCTCTGAAAAAAAAACAGGCTAACAGAGTCTCTATCTATTTTGCGCCATCAGGCACAGGGGGAGTTGCCCCTGTGGGGGATATGGACAACAATATGGTGCTTACCAGGGAGGACCTCCTGACGTCCTTAAGGGAGTTTAAATGAGAACTGCGAGAAGATTTGAAGTCAGATATGAGCACATCCCTGGAAAGCCTACATGCGGATATCCAAAGCAAACTCACCTCCCTCCAACAAGATGTGGATTCGGTGGGCACCCGCACTATGGACCTCGAATGCAAGACCTGGAACAGCGCTTAACCAAGGCGGAGAATGCAGCGAAACGTTTTCAAATGGACCTTCAGATATTTCTTTTAAACTGCGATGATCTAGAGAACAGATCTCGAAGGAAGAACATCCACATTCGCAATCTGGTAGAAGGTGTGGGGGGAGCAGATTTGGAGGCAATCATGCTTGGACTGTTCTCTGAGTTGTTGGGTTCTATTGGCCTAAAGGTGGAAATGGACAGAGTACATAGACTGGGGCTACCCAACTCAGGAGGCGGTAAGAGACCAAGAGACATCCTGATAAAACTACACTCTTCTAAATCAAACGCGAAAATCCTCCATGCGGCACGAAGGGCTGGGGAGGTGTCTTTTCAGGTCTTCACATGTGCGCTGTTTCAGGATATAGCACCTGCCACATTGGCCCGCCGCCAACAATTTCGACACATAAGTGGATTACTTCCTTTGTATTGGCCTAGATGACACATCAGTGAGACCTGACCTATTGTATTCTCCTTGGGATGCAAGAGTGTCTATTCCGATTGGTGACTCAGGAACAGTTCTGAAGGCTCGCTGTAACAGTGTTTCAGGGGTACATGCTACCATAACTGTCTGTGTTGTATTACTAGAAATCCTTAATGTAGATTTATTATAGTAAGTGATTTTCACCGTACATTAGCGGATTCTGACCTATCCACCCAAGTGGATGTTCTTCTTTTCAGGGAAGACAGTAACAAATAGTAATTGTTCACTTGTTCAAACATATTTCGTGTGTTTTTTTTGTATTTTAATTTTTCTTTAAACTAGAGGTAACATGGACGCTAACACTTTATCAACTTCCACAGGACAAACAGGGAATATCACCCACAGGTTTCAAGAGAGATGCAGGAGGGGGTCAACAAACTCCTAGAGGGTCTCAATGTACTACACATGGAGATCTTGCAAGATTTTAAGTCACAATGGTGGTCACCTCATTAACATGGAAAGGGCTTAACTCCCCAGCCAATAGGCACAAATCGTGGAAATATCTACTAGAGCAAAAGCATGATGAGGTAGCTTTGTAAGAGACACAAATGAAGCGATCCAAGGACCACAGGATACATCACAGGGCCTACCTGATTATCTACAGATAGTCAGCCTCACCAAAACAAAATAGGGTCATCCTACTGTTCTAGTCATTGTTGAAGTTTAAACCAGAGTGATATAAGTCAGTTAGGGAAGGGAGAGTGATCATGGTCAAGGGATGACTCCATGGTCGAATATGCACTTTTGCTTCTGTATATGCTCCAAATAGTAACCAATAGCAACCAGGGACAATTTTGGAGCTCTATGTTGTCATTGCTGGGTGGATTCACGGAAGGGGATACAGTGCTGATGGGTGATTTTAATCTCATCTGGGACCCAAGCATAGATAGTACACACCCCCATAGGGCCATCAATGGTAGATTTATGAGAGCATTGAAGCGTGAATTCAAAGACCTGGGCATCGTAGACACATAACGCATGATGCATCTCACTGGGAGAGACTGAACTTTCTTCTCACACACCCACCGCACATACTCCCAATTAGGCTATATTTTCGGGAAGCAGGCACTGACAAGCGACTTAACTTCTGCCTTTGTCCACTCGATTACGATATCTGACCATGCTCAAACTACTATTACTATGACATGGGATGCGGCCCCAGCGAAACACTGGCACTGGTTCTTTCTAGGGTCCTTGGTTCGCGATAAGCTGATGCGAGATGACTTACGAAAAACCATTAAAAACATTTTTGGTCTGAATGCCCCCCAAGATACTACCCTAATAAACAATTGGGACGCCTTTAATGCGGTGCTTAGGGGTCAATGTGTTGCTATGACCGTGGCCCTCAACAGACAAAGAATGAAAACGAGATTAGAACTGGAGAAGGAGCTGAGAGAAGCAGAGAAGGCACATAAAGTACACACAACAATACCACTACAAAGAAAAGTAACAACACTCAGGGGTAAACTTATTCCTATTTACAATAATAGAGCTGAGCTCACACTCCTGAGGTCAAATGCACTACATATGAACAGGGAAATAAAGTAGTGTCCCATCTGGACAGACAACTGAGGGTTAAGCGGGAGAAAGAATATATAGGAGACATCCTGTCTGGCACAGGAGAGAGGGAGTAGTCACAGATCTCGAAAAGGCCCAAATATTTGGCCACTTCTATAGAAAGTTATATACTTAGGAGACCTCAACTGAAAAAACCCAGCTAGACTACTTATAGGGGTAGATCTTCCATAGGTAACCCAAGCCCAGAATGAACATTTGGAAGGACACATAATTGAAGAAGAGATTTGCTTGGCCATTACAGAGCTCAAACTTCATAAATCCCCAGGGCCAAATGGGTTGACCGCCCAGTGCCCAATTTTACAAGACTTTTAGCTCGGAGCTACTCCCCCATCTTGTATCTATATTTAATTCTATGGCAGAGGGAGGAGGGGTGTCTTCTTTTATGAGCGAGGCCCTAATCTCAGTCATCCCGAAACCTGGGAAAGTTCCTCAAAAATGTGAACCCTACTGGCCGATAGCGCTCATTTACCTAGATGTCTAATTATATACGAAGGTCATAGCCTCTGGGATGGATAGCTTCCTTGCAGACCTCATACACCCAGATCAATCTGGCTTCATAGAAGGTAGGCAGACACATGATAATCTACGAAGGGTGATCCACCTGGTCGAAAAAGCTACTAAAAAATCAATACCAGCAGCCAGTAGCGGTCCGTGAAGGGCGTGCTTGCCGGGCGGTGACGTGGGGCGGGGGAGGGGCAGGGTGGGGAGTAGTAAACACCGGAATACGGATGAATGCAGGTAAGTAGACAATTAAATTACTAAAACGAATTTCGTTGCGCGCGCTGCATCGCATTTGGCGATGCAGCGCGCGCATGAAATAGTTTTAGTAATTTGATTGTCTACCTACCATTCATCCGTATTCTGTGTTCTACCCCCACCCGGCCCCTCCCCACCATCACCGCCCGGCAAGCACGCCTGCACTGGACCGCTACTGCCAGCAGCCCTCTTGGAGTTAGATGCAGATAAAGCCTTCAACCGGGTGGATTGGTCCTTTTTATTTCATACCTTACAAAAATTTGGCTTCTGTGACCAATTTGTGGACATGATTAGGGCCAATTACATATGGCCCTGTGTCCGGGTCCTAGTTAATGGAGTGAGCTCTGATGTCTTTCAAGCAGAGAGAGGAACTTGACAGGGGTCCCCCCTTTCTACACTACTGTTTGCCCTTAGCATTGAGCCTCTTGCTGCTAAGATTAGATCAACAACCACTATTCGAGGCATTGACTTTAGCAGAGAAGAACATAAGATTTCTCTCTTTGCCGATGATGTACCGATGACTATTACAGATCCTATGAATACGCTGAGAGCCCTACGGACAGAGCTCCAACTCTTCAACTTGTCATCCAGCTTCCGTATTTCCTTAATTTGACTCTACCGCAATCTGAAGTGGAACGGGTTGTAGAGGACACTCTGTTCCGGTGGCGAAGAAAGAGATTACTTATCTGGGCATTAAAATTATATCTAAACTCTCCGATCTTTTTAAGGCTAATAGTCCGCCACTTCTTCAACAATTGAAGTGTGACCCTCGACAATGGGCTCCCCCACATCTCTCATGGCTGGGCCTTATTGTGCCATAAATATGAATGTACTTCCTCGACTATTGTACCTATTTTAGGAACTGCCAATCGATTTAGATCACAGACTCCTAGTCAACTGCAGTTCTGCCATGGGGTTTGAGTCGGATACATTGCGTTCCAACGGTTCTCTTTCCGCTTTCAGATGTTACGCTACAGAGGAGACGTTACGCTACGATACACTGCTGGAGGGTGGGGCTGATTGTGAAGCCATGGAATTGCACTGAGGACGCCGTGGAGACTACCAGCTGTGGAGGGCGCCGGGGGAGCTGAAAGCAGAGACCCGGGAGTAAGTTGGGATACGCCTGGATAGCAGCATGGGTGAGATCAAAGCGCTGTGCAGGCACATCACTGAGCGCAGCAGCCACAGCAGGCTGTTGCAGAGAGTGAGCCCAGGACCCTGCGGAGGCGGCCCAGCTAGGACAGGGTGAGGCTTGTAGGATAGCCTGGAGAGCACCCGCTCGGTCTGCAGCTCCTGCAAGGCACAACATAGCCCGCAGCTCCCCACGTTTTATTCAGCTGATAATTGCTGCCCCCCTATTACCGCCTATTATTGCCTACCCCTCCTGGGTTCAGCCATCAGGCCCAGGAGTGTGCCACTGCTAGTCACTGCATCCTATTATCTTCCCCCTCTGAGGCTCACCTATCAGCCCCAGGAGTGTGTCCAGGTGTGCTGCCCAATGACTGCCGAACGACCTGGTGATCATGCTGTACTAATGTGTTTTGCACTTTCTGTAGAAGTGCCACTCTCAGCACGTTCAACAGGCAGTTGTTCATGGCTCTGACCTGTGGCTTTGGGCATTTTGGCTTTGGTAGGGTGCCGCTCTGCTTACCAGGGCATTAGGACACCGGACCAGTCCAGATCATGGCCAGTATGGTAGCATGGTAGGGTAACATGGCATACCCCGCTCCCGGAATCTCCCTATCGCCGGTTAAGTGTTCCCTTGGCTAGGCTCTTGGACTAAATCGAATACAGTGGAGAACAACTAGAGGGAGCCAAGAAGTGGATCGGGGAAGCAAGGAGTGCTGCCCTCTCGTGCAGGGTGTTCCAATCCCTGCGGGTCAGTCACCCATTGGTCTAGCAGGAGCTGCGGCATCTGGTAATAGGCAGGGGTGGTACGAGAGCTTACAGAGATTGGCTCTCAGAAATTCTTGAAAAACCTCCTGAGTTGAAAGGGGGAGAGCGCCTAGACTCAACATCCAATTAGCAGCTCCTCATCCCCATCACTTAAACACACTAAAAGCAGAGGCCTAAGGCATACAACCCAGGGGAGGAAAGGAACCAGTAAGCATCAAGAACAACGGATCAATCAGACTGACTCAATGCACAAATAGAAGTGCACTCTAGCCGGACCAGTATAGGTCCAAACAAACAAGCGACAAATTGCACAAGTGCACAAGGAGGTATGAACCCCTGGAGAGAAACAATATGAAATCCGGGAGGGAAAAGCAGACTGCCACATTGATAATCAACAAAAGGAAAAGGATGAGCAAAGGTCTTAATGAAACCGCTAAGAAAAATTCAGTGATGGAAGAAAACCACTCATCCCAATGCTTGGTTCTGGTAGGGGGAGACTCTACCTCATCCACCAAAGCAACGAAAACTGGTTACCAGCCAAAGATCTACAAATAAATTATTTGTGAAGGACACAGAGGTGGTACTATGCTCAAGCAACGAACGCCTTAATGGCCTCACATCCCCACTGCACCCAGTAGTTTTAGATCAATCAATCCCCGCAGCCGACAAGCTAGAGCTGGCAACTGAAGAGAACACAAGCATGGCCAAAGAGTACGTAGGCACTGGTGACTATCAAGGAATAATATCCCTAAAAAAGGAAAGTCGTGATCTGGCAATGGAAAATACAAATTCATTCTGCTTCACCCACTCCACAACAGAAACATCTATGGCAAACTTGATAATATCAAGCAATAACTGCAAAGGGAACACACCCCCTGTTTTGACAGAGGTCGTTGGGGCTTCAGGTGTTCCGCTGTAACTGACAATTACAATATTATCAAGTACAAACCTAACCCCCAAAACAACCTCTTCAATTAAGTCTTACAGGGCTGCATCTCCAATGAACCAAGAAAGCCTCATATATGGCTTTGTGCAAACACATAACGGGCCACTTATAAAGGGGAGCAAAAACGAACCACCGACGAGGCTCCCCAACCACAGGAAATACAGGAATCACTACAGAGATGCCTGTCGACAGATAAGGAAGACCTGCACATCCTAATCTGCTCTGGTCTGTCCAAGGTATCAGAAAGCAACATTAAGTTGGATCGGCGGCATGATAAGGCAGGCACAGTTAACTTCCCCAGTCCAATCGACTTGGTTACAGATACACACCAACCAACACATTGACCCGTAATTAACAACAGCAAACGAGAAAAGACACACATTGAAGGTTCAAACGGTGATGCAATTAATACCTCATTCCTCACAACACAAGAATTAGAACCGGTGGTAGCCACATACACCCCTGATCCCCCGCAGGAGGACAATAACAACACATACCAAAACACTAGTAATTAAGAGAAGCCAATTGGCACAGAAAAAATATGGACATCTTTTCTAACCACTAGGCAACTATCAATAAAAGCAATGCAGTACCATTCCGACAAAATGGATATCTAATTATCTATCCTTTACTCCCTGGCTATTCATGTCTCAACTACTGACACCAAACTTTTGGACATGAATAACTTGATCAAAAGGGCCCAGGCAAAAACACAAATAATGCAATCGCACTGCACCTGTGTGTTGACAAACTCTCAACCCTTCCAGCCGCAATGGGGGACCTCTTATCAGACATAAAGAGGGCAATGAATACGGCAAGAATAGCAGACCAAGACAGCCAAGGAATGGGCTTCACAGAGGGAACATCCAGCATCACAGGGGCAATGATTCACTCAGGCCCAGTGAAGGGACCCAAGAAAATGTAGTCCGAAACTAGATGGGCACTGGCCCATGCCAATTTTGGGATGACAAATACAACCAACATGACAGCAAAATACACCAGCGAAAAGGATCAAGGGGAGAGGGCCAGCATAGAAGTGGGATTAGGACACAATGACCATCAGAAGGCCAGTGCACATACCAAAGATCTAGAGTCCACAGGTCTACTGCAATTTGTGGGAGAGCGGTAAATCAGAACGGGCCCTTGCGTGCCAGAGCAGCCTGATGATGTAGGAAAAGGAGAAATAAAACATAGCCGGAAATAGAGGAGGAAGGCAAGAAAGAGGAAGAAGGACATAACAGCTAATTCTGCAAACTGGCATCAAACCCCAATCACAAAAAGCCCAATACAGAGGGCAGTCTGTGGACCAACAACCCCAAATGCGGAACACAACTTCAGCAAACCAGACACAATGACCGCAGTGGGCACAGAACACGAAGGGAAAAGAGGTGAAAACGATTTGGTTGATCTTACCCCCATAGCAACAGAAGGGGGTCCAAAGACCGTAAACAGTGACACTTCTGATACTTCAATTAATACAAGGATTGTAGCATCAGTATTTACAACAAAAACAAACCCCTCCATTATGGAGGGACAAGCAGCTCAAGTTAACTTCCTAAACCCCCACATTCAGGAGGGACAGACCCCTGAAGCAAATTTTCCATGTGACCATCACCAGCCACAGCCTAAAACTCGCACTATCTTGTTCATTCCTGAGTACAAGTCCAGAGGCTGGGGGGACATCATTAATAGAAGGAACATCTTACGATTACTCACATCAATCAGCAGACTGGTGGATATAAGATCTCTTGACCAGGAAACAATTGAGTTCAAGGATTTAAAACAACTCTCAGACCATGATGTAACAAAGGGAACCTGGGCCTCATGCGAAATAGCAAAGAGGATTTTGGAAGAGGAAGACCAACTAAATGCTTGGGGAACTAAAATAAAGCTCCATCAAAAAATGGGCTACCTGGATCCCCTGCTACCAACTAGACATGAGCAGGATACCCCCGTACCTCTCATTCCAGGAGGAAGACAGAATCTGTGCTACAAGGGTCATGTAGCACGGACGCATCACAGACAGATTCAAAAGATTGGAACCCAGTCACCAGATCAGGTGACTGGACGTGGCTAGCTAAGACAATAAACCCACGGAGCAAGAACACCTGACACAGAGCAAAACAACACCCAGCAGATAATCTTCACCTACGACTTTGCTCCTGGAATATAAATGGCCTGGGAAACCAAATAATGGATACAGAGCTCCTGCTATATTTCCAAAATGTTGACCTTATCCTCTTACAAGAAACCTGGCTAGATCAATCGTTCCATTTACATAGTTTCAAAACACACCATATGCCAGTGGTAAAAAACGCCAAATTTGGGCACCTAAAAGGAGGACTTACAGCCTACTCCTCAATCGACAGCATAAATGTGCTCAAGGATGTGGATTTCAAGACAACTTCAACAAACGCAATAAAGTCACTCAGAGTGGATATAGGAGGTGGCATCAACAAGCAACAACTAATATTGCTAAATATATACCTCCACCCATGCGACAAAATCAATGGAGTTAAACTCTTGGGATCTGAATTAACAAGACTACTATCAGAAGAATTGACATCTAATTTCATGGTAATGGGTGAATTTAACATGCATTTAATGGGTCCCTGAGAAAGGGATGATTTACTGGAAGAACAATTTTTGGCATAGAACACTTCCCAACAGGAAAAATGTAACTGGAGAAAGCAAACAAGGCTAGCTAAGAAATTTATAAGGGATATGGAACATTTCAGCATCTGTGCACTAAACAGGCGTTTCTCAGGAGACCAACTTCCGGCAGCGACATTTCACATTGCATCAGTCAGCATGTTAATAGATTGCACCTTTGTATCTTTACCTCTGATCAGTAAAATCGCAGAATTTCAGATAGGTACATAAGATCAAAGTGACAACTTACCACAAGAAAACACAATGAACATAAAAGGGACAACATTAACTCAACCAGTGGAGGACCCTAGTTATATTCATACAATCAATTACAGAAGAATAAAATGTAAAACTCGCCAACCAGAAAAATTGCTGGCCTCGGCAAAGACACTTTGGGACGAATACAAGGGTGCAGGTACAAACGTGCTAATATGCTGGGAACATTTTATCAAAAAGTTAGGAGGAACGCACTCACAAAGGGAAGGGTTTTACTCATCATCAAGAGAAACTGTCCAAAAACAGGTTTCTCCTCTACCGTCAAATAAGCCAATCACCTACCTCCCCACCTTGCAAAACTCCCATTTAAGGAAACTCAAGAAAACAATAAACAGAACTTTACGGAAGCTCTGGCGAATCGGCACAGACCCTATCAACCAGAAGGAGCTAATGCAACTAAAAATAAACAAGAAAAAAATAATCTGGCAAGTAAAAAGGGAAGCAGAGGAGAAGTTGTGAGCCAAGCTCTTACAAGACTCAAAAACTAAGAACAGCTCAAGATTCTGGTGCACGATGAACAGCTTTCAGAACCGACGTGCGCACGTAGTAAATTCACATTTAACAGAAGAAGGCTGGGCATCCTACCTATGGCATCACTTCAGCACAAATTCTGAAGGATTCACGATTGGGAAGCCCAGACCCAGTTACACATCTGGGGATAAATCGCCTGACCGAAACAAACTATTGGCAATCGCTTCTTTCGTATTTACGGCCAACCAGATTAGAAACAGGATAGCAAAAGGCAGGCTGGAGGGCGTGCCAGGCCCGAACGTGACCCCTCCATTCCTGTTTAAACAAAACCCGGTTTACTGGGAGGCAGTATTAATACCACTCATTGAACAGATCTTGGGAGCAGTGAGAATACCGGCTTCTTGGAGGGGGTCTATTATATACCCAATATACAAGAGAGGCAATAGAAATGAAGCAAAAAGCTACAGGCTTGTAGCATTAATAGATAACGATGCTAAATACTATGCCGGCCTTCTCTTGGAAGAACTTAAAGATTGGGCAACCCAAAAATCTGTCATTCCCCTTAACCAGATGGGATTCTGCAAAGGCATGGGAACTACTACGAACATACTTGCCCTCTCCCTCCTAATAGACGCTGTAAAAGCCGCAAACCTGTCACTCTACGTGTGTTTCATCGACTACTCATCGGCCTTCCATAACATAGAAAGAAAGATCCTGTGGGCTGAACTCACCAAAAGAAATATACCATCTGCTCTTCTGAATCAGCTGATCCTTTTGCATACGACACCTGGGTCCAAGTGAAGCTCGGAGTTGGCGACTGCCTGTCCAGAAAAATGCCAACTACAAAGGGGCTGAAAAAAGGATGCGTGCTGTCCCGACTTTGTTCAACCTCTACATGGCAGACTTATCTACAGAGTTAGACAATTGCAACTCACACACGCCAAGGATTGTTGGACTTGCCCTCTCAAATCTATTCTACGCTGACGACATTGTACTGATCAGCCGAACTCTGATTGGTCTCCAACATCTACTAGACACCACCCAAAACTTCTCTGCTAATAATGATCTAAGCATCAACTTAGACAAGCCTAAAGTGATGCGATTAAACCACAAAAAGAAGACATCTAGCTATTGCTGGCATCTGGCAGGTCAACCATTAGAAGTAGTTGAAGAATACAAATACCTGGGGGTCATAATAGACAACAAAGGCACGTTTACGGCACAAAAAAGAGGCCATCAAGAGAAGAGGAAACTCAATGGTGGTAGCATCAAAAAACATCAAACACAAAACTACCGGCCCGGGCCTTATGCCACTGCTCCAGGTGTTCAAAGCAAAGCTCTTGCCAACCATCACATATGGGAGCGAGTGTCTGAGGGGAAGGGATGCGGGCATGCTGGACGGTATAGTTTGAAGAGCATTAAGAATGATATTCAATCTACCTATAAATATTCTTTGCCAGCCCAAATAAGATTGGAATTTGGCCTGCAGATGCAAGAAATAACCTGCAAATGCACCTCTGTCAAATGCTGGCATAAAATCAAAAGTGCTGATTCTGGGTCGCTGAATGCACATTTATGGAGGGAACTACAGTCAAGAAAAGAAAGTGCAGCCAAGACCTACTTGCTAGCCTCAATAGATCGACTGGGCCTATTGCAACTTTGGGAGGCCTCGGGGACACATAACAGCTTCAAACATCTTGTTAATAATAAGACAGGGAAAAGGGTCTCCTTAGTGGAAGACAAGGCAGAGCAAAAAGAAAGTACCTACGGATGGTTCGTTCTGCAGAGCTACATTAACCCCTCCTTCCAACCTTACTTAGGAGCAGGATTTACAAAGACAATAAAAGAAAAATATCTTCAATGTCGACTAGGTACTCTCCCGACCCTGCTGCACCTGCCACCTTGGAAACAAATACAGACATCTACTAACTGCCGCCTATGTAGGAAAGCAAAAGAGGATGTGCTTCATCTATTGTGCTTCTGTGGGAAGTTACAATATGAACGCCGACTGCTACTAAAACCCATTTTTAAGATCAAGGGGATAAGAACATGCAGGCATGCAGTGAAAGCATGCTTTGAAGGAGGAGAAGTTCAGTTGATCTGCCGTTTTGTATGATTCATGGATATGGTGGGGGAAAAAACTCTAATAACCAGCAACTAATGGGCTAATATCTTTCTGTAATGCAACTAAAGGCTCGCTGCAGGGATGCTGATTTGACAACGACTAGCAACTGAGCAGAATGATTCAACCTCCTTATCGAGCTGCATAACCCTTCTGCTCATTTCCCCCAACCCATAGCTGCTATACGCCCCTTATTCAGCAATTGAGTCCCATGAGTCTACAGGCTTCACTTTATGCTCTGGCCAACTCACTCTGAGACTCCCAAACATTCAACAGGATCTGGAGCAAGAGACCAACTGAACTGTGGTCACCAGCAAACATCACCATGGCTGTCTAGAGAACTATCTTGCACAGTGCTGGCTCTTTATAATATACTGTTGACCATTGACTTCTACATTATCGCATTTTGGGATCTTTTATTCACCTCCTTTTCTTTTTCGAACTACTTTTTATAACAAAATTCCTTTAACACCTTTTTTTACAGGGTGCAAGTTCAGTATAATCTTTGGCATAAAAATCAAGTTGTAACTTTTGGTCTTAATCTTGGAGAAGTTAAGACACTATTGTTACTCTTTCATTGCAATGGTTTTAAGTAATCACGCAAATAAAGTTATTTTCTTATATTCTATTTACAAATTTCTACCCACCTTACGCTCCATGTCCATATGATTTATTTGGCAAGGTAAAAGAGCTTGCCTCTCATATAAACAGCTCCGTTTGCCAAAAACTCTGGGGGGATTAGCATTGCCAGACCTACACTATAAAGCCTCACAATTAAGAGTAATTCAAGAATGGTCCGCAAGATCTCTGATAAACGCTGGTTCCACATGGACTGGGCAGTGGCAGGGAGATGTATTTGGAATCTCCTCTGGAAGCCTAAGAAGGACCACCCGATTAACACATACTTGAGCACTCCCACGAGAACCACACTTAAATTTTGGGACAAGGTCAATCGTACAGCTGCTTGGACTACCTTCTCCTCCCTATACATGCTGATACACTATAACTCAGCCTCCCCCCAGGCTTCACACCCAGGAGCATTCGATGCATGGAAAGAAGGGGGCTGTCTAACTGTGTTGGACCTCTTCCACAACTGAGACATACTGACATTTGAGCACTGTCAGAGAAGTTTTCAGCTTCCTGCATCGGAACACTACCATTATGCGCAACCCTGACACTGGGTGTTAGGAGCTGGTATGAGGGGGGCAGCAACTAGGGATCTTACATCTATTGAACGCTTTGTGAAAATGGGAGATAGATCGAAGGGCACCATTTCCTTCTTCTATTCCCTACTACTCTCGTTCTCGACTACCCCCGCCCAAGACACATCACCTTCTGTGAACAGACACTAGGCAAAGACATTTCTACCACCCAATGGGGTAATCTGGGGAGGGGCATACCTAGATTCAATCACTCCATGGGAATAGGAGAGACCCTTTACAAGGTGCTTTATGATTGGGACCTAAATCCGACCAAACTAAAGAACATTTTACCCATGACATCTGAAATGTGCTGGAGAGGCTGTGGTATGCTACAAGATTTTTTGCATATTTGGTGGGATTTCCTTTTGATTAAACCCTTCTGAGCTAAAGTCTTAGCATTAAGGAGATTTTGGGATACCCGGTGCCAAATGAACCAGGCTCTATACTCCTGGGAATAAGGGACGACTCTCTAAAACATCAAACAATAGGGGATAGATCGATTCTGTGGCTGTGTTTGGGGACCGGGAAAATGGCAGTGGCAGCCGCATGGAAGAGGACAGAAGCCCCCTCTATAACACAATGGCATGCTCACCTATGGCAGGCTGTAACAATGGAACGCATGACGGATATTCTATCACACACCTTTAAGAACTTTGAATATATATAGGGCCCATTAGTTCATTACCTTTCTCAGGGAGTGCCCCTATGCGCCTGGCCGACACGAATGAAGGCTTTACATTTATTCTAATACTAATAAAAGCCCAGGGGACGACATTATAGGATGACCTAAAGACAGTTAAATGCAAGCTTTGACTATGTGGACCCCTCCTTGTACATTTCAAGACCACCTGTGTACATTATCTGTATTACCTCGCTCATGTACTTTTAAATGTTGTTTTTTTTGTTCCATTTATCCTTTCCTTTTTATTACGGGGAGGGACGGAAGGGGACAGCAGAAAAACTAATGCGAATTTTGTGTGGCAGTTATCTGAAAATCAAGGCTTTTATAGAGGATACCTGAGAATGTTTAGCAACTGATTTTTCAACAGCATTTCTGTAAGCTGCAGGTTCCATTGTGATCATTGCACAGAAAACTCATGAGACTGTATTGTTGTAACTTCTAAAACTCAATAAAGAAAGTTTTGAGAAAAAATTACTGCAGTAGTCCAAATCCTGAAATCTTCCCTGGAAAAACCTAAGGTTCTGCAAAATAGATTAAAAGAGCCACAGGTCAAAGACGCAAAGCCAAGTGATGAGCCACTAAGGGCCTACTTCAAACTGTGATCATTGGGACTGTTCGCTGTGATGAAATACATGGAGTTTAGGATGATACATCTGCTGCAACAGCCAAGAGGAGATACTATACATCATTATCTTGAAAAGGAAGACTATTTTGTCTTGCACACCTCTTTTGAAACTACTGAAAATCAAATGAGCTGAAAAGGAGTGATGGCCCTGTTAGCTAAAGTGGTTATTAAGTCATCTTTTAAACTTCTGCCTCTGCTTCTCAGTAGCTACATGGTCTTGGGTTTCACTGCAAAGAACAAAGTCTACTATTATATGGATTGTGCATCTATTTCTGAAGTGGCTCTGATATCCCAGTATACTGTTTTTGCACATAATAAAGAATAATATGCTGTGTTTTTGTTTTGAGTCCTAACAGCAGTGCACTTTATGTGCTGTTAAACTTTATTATATAGTTATACTTATGTTTAAGGGCTTTTCAAAGTTAACGCTATTATACTTTGTGCTATTGTGGACTATATTTGTAGCAAAGCAAGGATGTCATCTTTTGCACACCTCGATGCAATGCCTATTGTTAGAAAGTCATCCTTTTGGCTTGTTCACCCTCACTTTTTGAGTACTGACTGACACTGGTGGTAGCTGACTCTGACTGTGCCCTGTGCTCTGCTAGCCAGGCCCTAGCCTGGCCCAGGGCCAGTGTTATGTTAAACACAGTCACATGCTTTGAGGTACACTCATAATTAGCATGACCTACCTTATAAGTACCTAGTAGATAATAGGGCAAGGGGAGAAAAACTATCTATAAGTCTCTAGTATATAATAGGGCATGGCAGTTTAGAAGCAGCAGCCTTTGTGGCACTTACATTTGTGCACTGCTGAGAGCCTGAGGTAATTTTAAAAGCAGCCCTGTGTTGCAGCACTACTTTTAAAAGTACAATTCACTGCAAACTCGACTTTGGTGGTGTGAGCACTTTAAAAATGATAATCTACCTTATTTTTACCATGTGGGTACCCCCAAGGCCTAGGTGTTACAGGGGTGGGGGTAATGTAACAATAAGCAGGGTCCCTATAAAATATGTTTTATATACCCTGGTGAGTAGCTTCCTGAAAATTAACACCGACAAAACGGAGGTGATGGAGTTTGGTCCGGGCCCCCCCTTATGGAATAAGTCCTGGTGGCCAACCGAGGCTGGTGAATGCCCATGCCCTGTCCCCAAGGTCAAAAACCTTGGGGTCATCTTTGATGATCAATTGAATTTCTCTGCCCAGGTAAATAGCCTCACCACCTCCTGTTTTTTGAGGAAAATCTTTCCATTCATTTCACAAGAGCTGCAAAAGACGGTGATGGTAGCACTTTTCCTGTCCAATTGGACTATTGCAATGCCCTATTCTTGGGCATTGACAAGTCCCAGATGAGAAAATTACAATCCCTACAGAATGCCGCAGCAAGACTACTTCTGGGCATTCCCAGAGGACAGTCAACTTCAGCAGGAATTAAATCACTACATTGGCTTCCTGTCCAGCAGCGGGTGGAATTTAAGTCTCTGTGCCTTGTGCATAAGGCACTATACGGTGGCGGTGCCGAGGACATTAAAAGACTGTTTCCACCCTACATCCCCCCACGCGCTCTTAGATCTGCTAGTCTGGGTCTTATAAGGACCACTAAGACAAGACGGGAAAGATGGGGTGGCAGGGCGATATCACAGCGTGCTGCAAAGCTATGGAATAAAATGCCTACGGCCATGAAACTTCAACCCAACTTGCAGCTTTTTAGGAAAGGATTAAAAACATGGTTGTTTACTTCCGCATAAGTCCTCGGTTAACACAGTGCACTGATCTTGTCCACACACTCTAGCGCCAAGACGCCACAGCAATCGAGCGCTATATAAACATATAAACATAAACATAAACATGAGTGAAAGTTGCCATTTTTATTTTTCCCCAGTGTAGGAAAATCACTACAAAGTTGACTTTGGTGCTGTGGGCACTGTGAAGAATTAATCTGCATCAATTTTACATATTAGGTAACCCCCAGGTCTCCCCTAGGTGTCCCAGGGGTGGGTCGTCCTGTAGTTAGGGGCAGGGTCCTTATAAAAATATGTTTTATAAACCCTGGTGAGCGAGGAAGTGCATATTGAATTGTCTCCATTGTAGATACTTGGCTTCATAGGCAAACATGAGAATATTTTATGGATGCATAAGTATTGTTAGGAAAGTATAAAAAGTATCATTCAAAGACTTAACAGAATGGTATTGATATATCCAACAGATTGCTCCTGTTGAATTTATCCTTACTTATACAGAAAATAAGTTATAACACTTTCTTGTCTGTAAGCCAAAATCCAGCCTTCCTGCAGCCTTCCCTGATTGGTAAGTGCTAACAGGCTTAGCAAGGCTGTCTTGATAAGGTGATAAATGACTCTCCAGGAGAGAGGCTATCTGCTGGAGAGAGCTCTGCAGCTACACAGGAATACCAGGGCTGGGGAGAGGGGTCATAATGCATGAGGCTTCAAAGGAGGATAGGACAGACAGGGAATGCCAGGCCTACCTACCCCTGTCCCCTATGCCCCAGCCAGCTAGGAAGAAATGTGCAGATGTTAGGGGGAGGAGAGCTATGGAAATGAGCAAGCTGAGAGTTGATTTAGATAACTCTAGCTGCTCTGCTGAGATTTCAGCCATGATGGATTGCGGAGAAATAGTGCCTCTAGGGCAAGAAGATGCCACACTTTGGAGGAAGTGGTCAAGCGCCTGGGCGGCACCCTGCACTTCATTAGTCAGGGGTGCCCCCCTCTTAATGCCCAGAACCTCAGATTAAATATGTGAGAGGTGCATAGCTTCTTAGTTCTGCTGCCTGAAACTATAAGAAGAAGGAGGATTGTCCTGCTGGAATCCAGAACTGCACCCAAGGGCCTGCCTGGTGAAGACTGCACCTGCTCCACTATCTGGGACCACATCTCTGAGGATGGTACCTTGCTTCAAGAAGGAGTAAGGAGTAGACACTCTGCAGCTACAGGTTAACAGAGCTTAACAGACCCTTCTCCAGCTAGAGTCTCCCTCCTGGAATGGAGTTTTGAAGGGTTGACCAAGTGCATTGTGGGAAGTGAAGTCCAGGCCTGCCAAAGACCTTCTAGTAGATTCCTAACCATTGGATTTGTGTTTTGGACACTTGGAACCCACCAGGAGACCTTCTGGAAGGACCTCCAGAAGTTTGGGAAACTTTTGGGGAAAAGCTCCAGGAGGTGACCGACCCAACCGCGAGAGCCAAGTCGGCCACCTTCAACCATGACCCGGCCCGGATTCCAGGTTCGTCCCACTGAAGAGCACCGGAGGTCTGACTTTCAGAGTTTGACCGGGAGCTTCCTGAAAGTCAAGCCGGTGAACCCTCACTGAATCCGGACTGGTGGAAAGCAGCAAGGGCCCTCTGCGGAAAAAGCTCCAAAAAAGTTTTAACTGAGGCCTACAGCATGGGGTATCCAAGCAGGGCTCCATCGCTGTTGGCCTCAAACTTTGACTTTGTTCCAGTCAAGCGCGACCAGATGTCCAAAAGTCCCGCTATTGGTTTCTAAGCATAGAAAGTGTTTATTCTTTTAAAAAACCAGATCTCTGGTTGCCAACATTGGATTTCAATGGTTTCAGTGTCATTTTACAGATACAAATATTTACTATATTTATAAAATGGTGTGGGATTTTCATTGTGTGTTGTACCTTACTTATTTACTGTATTGGTGTTTTTAAATATTTTGCATGCCTGTCTCCTAAGTTAAGCGTTATTGCTCGGCATCAGCTACCAAGGGTTGGGAAAGGGACTAATTTATAGAGACGCCAGTTAGGACCCATTACCATGTTGGTGGCCTTGTTGCTGATGTTAGGTGCCTACCTACCACTCCCAATAACCCACCGTTCAGCACCTATATTGTAGTGTACCCATATCTTTTTAATAATCTCAATTGTAATCCTTGAACACACTTACCATATACCTCTCTTTGCGCAGACCTCATGTGCTTATCTATGTCCCTGGTTCTACTTGTACTACACCAGCTGCACAGTAGATTTTTAACATATTTCGAAATAGGTTACTGTTGGATCAAGAGCTGGGTTGAATATTTTGCAATTAAAAAAAAACACACTATGGGGCCGGATACGATACAGCCCGTAAAGGCTCTGACCATCGGTCGGAGCCTTTAGGGCTGCATCGTAATGGGCCAGTCAGATTGCTATCCGACTGCCTCATTTTGATGGAGGCAGTCGGAAAGGGATCCAACCGGTCATTCCGGCTGGCTTCCGACGGGCTCAGAGAGCCCGTCCACCAGTTGGAATGCAGCCTGTAATCTCAAGGGCGGCTCTTTCCACCCTTGAGATTACAATGCACGGTTTCCGACATGGTTTCCATGCCGGTCTGTCCGACATGGAAACCATGACGGAATGCGTGTTAGGGGGCCCTCAGCAGGGCCCCTTTCGGTGCACGGCCTCTGGTTGAAGGCCGAGAGGGCATCTATGGTGTCCCCCTGTTCATCCCTGCACCTTGTGGCAGGCACCTCGAGGTGTCTGCCACGCGGTGCAGGGATGAACCGCACCTCCCATTTCACTATGGGAGCATGTATTACGGTTGGTTTACGGCCCAATTAGATTATGTGAAAGCACATAAATGAGGATGAAGGAATAAAATGTGTATTCATTGCGGTCTTTATTTTGTGCCTATGTAGACACTAGATCATTGGGGTCTGCCACTTCCTAGGAGGCTCTTTTGGTAAATCTTCTATTTTTTCTACCTATACTCATTTGTGACTCCATCATTAATTGTTGTGACTCCAACATTATTAGTTTCTTCAGTGACACCTATACACCTTTGCTAACCTAATCACATTTTCAGCCTGCCTTTCCTTCCATGAAGAAACTCAGCACAAGTATGTCTAGAGTATTGGACCTCCATTTTCATCCAGTACCAAGTAGTAAGCAATTCCTCTAGTGCTGCTTCCTAACCATTTCAAAAATACTGCACCGGTATTACTCTGCAAACAAGACAAATGGGGTGCCCAGTACAATGTAGACGGAAATATAACTCACAGGAATTTATATTGTTTCACTTTCATGAGCTTGGACTGTTGGACGGACCAGGTTTTCTGCCGCTGGCCCCTGCAGACAATTAGGATCTTAGTTTTCAATATGTTCATCTGTCATTTATTCGAATCATTATAGGTAGTCAGTCTATTCAGAAGACATTGAAGGTCCACTGGTGCCAGAATCAAAATTATCAGATCCTCATTGTTAGTAAGGAACAACAAGGCGAAACCTCTAAACTTGGTTAGAAAACATTTTACTTTCTGAACAAATGAGCCAAGTATAATTTGAAATGGGGAGGTGCTAAGATACTGCCTTATTTAAGGCCTTTTGCATCCCTACATTTCTTGTAAACTTGTCTGATGAGTTAGTTTGTACCTTCAGCCTTCACCAAGATCAAATCAAATGCATACGTGCTTGATCAAGATACATTAAAGTGAGTTTATCCCACAGTCTTTCTCTCTGCCCCCTCGAAGGTTGCACTGTGGTCTGCTAAACAACACTACAGTTTGCGACCATTTTTTGCATGGGTAGCAGCCGCGGCCGCTGCAGGTAAGAGCGGTGGGGCCAGCTGGGGGGGGATTTCGAGAGACGACCACGAGGGAAAATTAATTATTTATTTAATTTTCTCTTGTGGTCATCTCTCGAAATCCCCCCCCAGCAGGCCCCATCGCCCCACCGCTCTTACCTGCAGCGGCGCGGCTGGTGGGTAGACCTGCTCAAGAAAATAAGAGGACCACATCAATAGTTCTAAAAAATCCTTTTCTGGTGTCTACTGAAGTAAGCAATATTAGGCAATTGTTAGGAGCCATCCAATGTGTTATACTCGGGGAGAGAGCTTGTGAAAAAATCTTTGTTTCTGCATCGAACAGGTCAGTTAAGCAGTAGTTATTAAGGGCACCATGCTCCACTTTTTGATGTATGTGCAGAATGCTGTACCATGGGGAAGGGATTTTCCCTCACTGACCAGAGCACAAAACACAGTTAATGTTGCCTCGTCCGAAAGTGCATATTCAGTTTCAAGACCGCAATTGGGACAGCGTTTGGGCACGGAGTTCACAAAACATTACATTGATAATCATTTTTCCATCATTGTCACTGTCCAGTGCATTTGCCATCTAGTGGGAGGAGTTTTAGGATGTTTGTCTGCAATTATGTTATTTCTGTATAATTTATCCTATTCCACTTGCAAGTGTGCATTCAGATGCTACAATCTAGATCTCTACCAGCCTCTTTTCCAAGTTTTGACTGAAAAGAGTTCAAAACAGTCTATTATCCTTTTTTTTTTACTACTAGCCACATTCTTGTCCTTTGAATTTCCTTTAAGCGCATTTTGGCTTTCCTCGTGATGATTCTCAATGTTTTCCCTAGCATTTGTACCAGGTTTTTGGTTTTGTTTCCCTGTTTGATTTTTATCCAGCAGATAAATGATGGTTTTCAAAAGTGTTTCCATCTTTCTGTGGCTAGCATCGAACCAGGGTTGTTACATGCAACTTCTTTTCAGCGTCTTATGTGGATGGTGAGGCATTTCAAGTGCATTTATAGTAGACTGCCATTCACCTTCCCATACTACAAAAATCTCTTTGCTGATGACATTGTCATTAGTTGCCCAAACATGTTCCAAGAATGCTTTGTCATACCAATTTGGAAACAAACTTGAAATATCACATTGTCAGCATTTCCATTTTTGCACATCCTTGAATTCATGATTATCGATGGACCTTCTAGTCACTCTTACATCTAAGTTTGCACATAAAGGGAAATAGATAATGTTCCCATCTTCGTACCAGAAAAAACATAAGAAATGTAATCAAGCGTAGCCATGACACAAAAATGCAGTCCAATACATCAGTGATGTCATCAGTGATGTCACTGACCATGTCATGAGTGATGTAATGTGTGATGTCCTAAGCAGTGCATTGCGGGGGCACAGGCTATAGTTAGCTCAGCTAACTATAACTACTGAATTTTATTGGTTTCGTATGAGTGAAATGTCAGCCTAACTATACGTCCCTGTAACCTTTGTTTTTTTCCAGTGAATTTCTAAGGTTTTTAAATTATATTTCCTAACTATAACGTCCCTGCAACCTTTGTTTTTTTCTGTGAATTTCTAAAGTTTTTTAAATGCTAATTCCTAACTTTAACGTCACTGTAACCTTTGGTATTTTCAGTGAATTTTTTTGGTTTCTTAACTAGTAGTCGTGTTTGCAGAGTGGTGGAGAAAAGGAGCAGGGCCTCCGACCAGCTCTCAGGAATTCTGCTATGTAGGACTTACAAGAGGTACCAGGAGGGCTTCTTGGCCTCCAAGGTCCCTCAGGAGTAAAGTGGACTTCATGCCTCAAGCATTAGTGCACCAGGAGCCACGTTTGCACAGTGGTGGAAAAAGGGGGAATGGCCTCCGAAGCCTCTTAGCAATCCCGCTGTGTGGGACTTACCAGAGGTAACAGGAGGGGTAGTTGGTCCCCAAGGATGTCCTTGGGGGCCAACTCCTCCTCCTATTGCCTCCAGTAAGTCCCACACAGCAGGATTTCTAAGACCTGGTAGGTAGGCCATGCCCCTTTTCTGCCCCACTCTGCAAACGCACCTCCTTGTGCACTACTAGTAGGAGGATGAAGTCCCCTTGGCTATTGAGGGTCCTTGGGGACCAACTACCCCTCCTGTTACCTCCAGCAAGTCCCACGCAGTGGGTTTGCTGAGAGGTTTTTGGTGGACACGCCCCCTTTCTCCACCACTCTGCAAACACTGTCCCTGCTGGCGCCCCGCCTCCTCCAGGAGCCGGCATTGCTTTCAGACAAAGGGAACTGCTAACATGCCGCTCCCTTTGCCAAAAAGCAATTCTGCTTCGCTTCATGGAAGCAAGAGCAGTTTTCCTGCTCTCGCTTCCATGAAACGAAGCAGAAGTTTGCTATGGCAGGGGGGGAGCAGTGCTCCTGCCCTGCCATAGCAAACTGCAATGTCCCGGGGTGGGTACCCCAGGACATTGCTGGAGCTGGCCCTGGGGGGTGGTGGTCCCCAGGGCCATGGAGGACTCCAGGAGAGGGGCCACACTGCCCCCCTCCATCTTCTATGCAGCCCCAGGGAGGTGGTGGTCCCCGGGGCAGTGTGGGGGGGCAAGAGCCCCCACACTTCATCTAACTAATTGAAGCCCCATGTAGGTGGTGGTCCCCAGGGCTTGGGGGACCCACGAGGCATCCCACCCATACTTAATGAATGCTCAGGGGAGGTAGTGGTCCCTGGTGCTGTGGGTGGCCGCATGCCCCCGCATATCATTCAAATTGCCCAAGGGAGGTGGCTGTCCTCGGGGCTGAGAGGTCCCACATCACATTTTGGCAATGCCCCCGGGTCTTGGCCCACCCGGGGGCTTAATTAAATGAAGCGTGGGAGACCGCGCTTAATTGTTTTTTCTTTTGGCGGGATTTGGGGACCCTACGCGAATCCCGCCACAAATATTTTTAAAAAAATGCTTTTTTCGGCCCTTCGGGCCCCCTGTGAAGACCTAAGGGGGCAGGGTGTTTCTACCTTTCTACCTTTTTGCCAAATTTGGTGTAATTCCGTTCAGCAGTTCAGGCTTAAGCAGTTCAGGCTGTAGCCTTGTCTAAAGTTTCCTACGGAAATTAACATGGAGAAAATGCGTATTGGGATGCCCCTTTGTCTCGGCCCCCGCTTCATGAATCACCCCGAAACTTTCAAGACAGGAGCTGACCAGAGGACCTCATTAGTTTTGAAAATTTCACGAAGATTCATCAAACGGCGCCAAAGATATTAATAAAAGAAAAAACGCTTTTTGAATAGAAACAAGGTCCTAACTATATCTACATATATATATTCTGCTCCAAAGGTTGTCCACCTGGTGAGTAGCACTCGATCAACAGCTTTGTTTATGATAGGCAGGGACGAGGATCCACTTGTAGAAGCTGCTCCGTAATGGAAATGCCTGACGCGTTTCGAAGCTCCATATGCTTCTCTTCAGAGGCTTGAACGGAGACAGTGTGTAAAAAAGCTGAACCCACTTCGCCATTTTCATATTGCACACCCACCAATGGGAAGCTCGAATGAGACTGTGCATTGTGGGAAATGTGGTCCGGATAGCACACAAATCTTGTCCTGTATGGACCCTGCAAGTGGACTCGTCCTCAATCCTGTTTACGGCTGCTGGCCCACATAGCCAACATGATACTTACCATGTCGGGTGGCCCCCATAACATTACGGGGTGGTGCACACTCCGCGGCAGGACAGCCGCGTATTACATTCTGCTCCAAAGGTTGTCCACCTGGTGAGTAGCACTCGATCAACAGCTTTGTTTATGATAGGCAGGGACGAGGATCCACTTGTAGAAGCTGCTCCGTAATGGAAATGCCTGACGCGTTTCGAAGCTCCATATGCTTCTCTTCAGAGGCTTGAACGGAGACAGTGTGTACAAACGCTGAACCCACTTCACCATTTTCATATTGCACACCCACCAATGGGAAGCTCGAATGAGACTGTATGGGGTCCTGAACATGCTGTAGGCGAGATGGATACATTTAATCAAACAGATATTCAGGGCTGTGATTTCTGGATTTAATGCCACTATGATGCTCTGCCGGTAGGTCCGGACTCCCAATTTGTTCCACTCAGGCCTTAGTTTTAATTTGCGCAAATCCATCATCGCTGGGCAGATCATAGTACATGCTCCAAGGATTCGTCTGACATACCACACCCCCTGCATTTAATTTTCTCTTATGTACGCCGCCAATGAGCTAAATGATTCAAAAAGTGCCACTCACCCTGTCTGAGCACCATAAATCGTAGATTTAAGTGCAGAGAATATGTGCAAGCAAGATATGATGATGGGGAAGCTGGCTGATATGAGTTGATTACTGCCCATGTGTGCTTTGTTTGGCTAGAATTCCTCTCTCTGCAGAGTAGAAACAGAGTTGGGTTTATTTCATTATAATTATTTTAAAAGCCATTTCACTTGGATTTAGGTCCCACAGTGCTTTCGTGGATAATTGCAACATACAGTCATTAAAAAACTGGCAATGTGACCCATCATATATATACAGATACACCTATTGCAAAATTTATATATTTAGTGTTGGAAAGTGGATTATTGGTAGGGGCAAATGTAGGTCTGCCACTGGCAATAAGGCCACTAACACATGATAGGACTCAGCATAGGTCTCAGAAAGTTATTCCTATGCTCAACCCCTGGTAACGTGGCTGCGAGCAGACAGGCTTAACTTCAAAGACAGGTATGTAAAGCATTTAAAAACACCAATTCAGTAAATAATTAAGACACAACACATAATAAAAATCCAACACCAATTTATAAAAATAGGAAATATTTTTATCTTTAAAATGACACCAAAACGACAAAAATCCAATGTAGGGAACCGGAGATATGAATTTTCAAAGTTTAAATAAAATATAGCACTTAGAAGCATACAGCACCATATTGGGTCATAGCCTCGCGATAGACCGGGCCAAAGTCAAAGTTTAAGGTTGACCGCGATGGAGCCCTGAGCGGATACCCCACGCGGAAGGTCCCGGTCAATGTTTTTACCTTCGCACTTAGAAACTTTTCTGGAGCTTTTCTCCTCGAGGCCCCTCGACGCCTCCGTCAGTCCGGATCCGGTGCGGCTCCGCCGGATAGCCTTTCGACGATCTCCCGGTGAACTTCCCTGGAGCGGACTTAGAAACTTTTTCAAGATCGCTTCAGCGGGGCAATCCAACAATCCAGGCCGACACGCGATGGAAGGCAGGCGGATTGGCGCTCGCGGTTGTTCCCGGTCGACTTTCTTACGAGCGGTCTTAGAAGCTTTTCTGGAGCTTTTTCTCGTGGGGTCCCTCGATGCTCCTCATGTAGCCGGATCCGGTGAGGGTTCGCCGGCTTTAGATTTCCGCTAGTCCCGGTCAATCTCTGGAAGTCGATGCGATGGAGCTTTTAGCGGGACGAACCTGGTGGGCTTGGCCGGCTAGCGGTTGAAGGCAGGCGGCTTGGCTGACCAGGATGAGTCGGTCCCCCTATGGAGCTTTTTTTCAAAGTTCCTCCAAAGTTCCCCAAACTTCCTGAACTTCTTCCTGAAGTTCCTCAAAGGGTCCCAAAGTGTCTCAAACTTACTCCAAGGGTCTGGAAGCTCCAAGATGGTCCTTGAAAGTTGAGGACTTCAATTCCCACAATGCACTGGACGTCACCCTTACAAATCCACTGGTAGCTCCCCAGGTTGATGATTCTTGGTGGTGAGGGTCCAGATGAGCTCTGTTAACCTGTAGCTTGCAGGGAGTCCACTCTTGACTTCTTTTACTCAGCACAGTTAGTCCACAAAGCTGTAGTTTCAGGTGGTGCAGTCTCCAGAGGTCAGGCCTTAGAAGTCTTTGCACAGCAGAACTTTTCAGCAGGGCCAGTCTTGCTTTCTTTAGTTTCAAGCAGCAGATCTGAGGGGCTGGGCCTCTCTCAGATACTTATTCCACAGTCTCTGGGTCATCAAGGAGTTCAAGCTTCACCAATAGGAGTAGGGTAACCTCCCACTTGAGTGACTCCTTCCTGCAGAGTGTGGCATTATTCTATCCCAGAGTGCAACAAAGCTTCCAAATCCATAATGGCTGATTTTCCAGCAAGGAGGTAAGAGCTGGCTAAACACTCCCACTGAGTTGGCTAATTAACCTAGCCTCTCCTCCCTACATCTGCACATATCTTCCTTAATCCTGCCATCTGGCTGAGGTGGGGGTTCAAAGCTGTTAAGGACACTGCTCTGGGCTCTGCCCCTTTGAAGCTCATTGTTTACGACCCCTCCCCTGGCCTGGCATTCCTGCAGAACAGCTCACTGCCCTCCCAGTCCATCTGGCTGGCCCCAGGGGATCTTTATCACCTCTTCAGGCAGGCTGGCTAATCCCCTTAACTCTGACCAATCAGGGCAGAGCACTGGAAGGCTGGATTTGGAACTAAAACCCAGAAAGTGTTATAACTTCTTGTCTGTTCACTTTGGGAAAAATTCAATAACATCATATTGTAGGATTTATCAATACCATTCTAGTGAGTCTTTGAATGGAATCTTTATCCCTCTCCTATCAGAAATTATTGTTTAATAACTTTCCCCCATGTTACCCTATGGGGCAGGGGGTTTGCAATGGGAAAAATGACATGGGCCATTTTTCCAGCACCAGGACTTACAAAAACATATTTTATAAGTACTTGGCTTATTTTCACAGGACCCCCACCCCATAGGTCACCTAGGGGAGACCCTAGGGGTGCTGAATCTGTAAAAATATTGCAGATCCTCCATGCCCAGTGCCCCCAGCATCAAAGTCGAATTTGGGCAGCACTTTACACAATGGGGAGAGTGAAATGTGAATTTCACTTAACCCAGGGCATATATAAACTCATTTTATAAGGGTCTACCTTATAGATACCTGACCCCCCACCCCTGGGATACCTAGGGAGACCCTGGGGGTCATTATTATGCCAAAACATTTTAGGTTGACCAGTTTTAAGTGCCCCAAACCCCAAAGTCGAGTTTGGCCACAATTTACATGTTTAAGAGCAATCCTGGCGCCCAGGGCTGCTTTTAAACTGACCACAGGCTTCAGCAGGGCACACATGCAAGTGCAAAAAGGCTGCTGGCCTCTAAACTGCCATGCCCCAGGATACTGGGGACTTCTAGGTAGTTTCAATCCCCTGCCCTATTATAAACTAGGGGCTTAGGGGGTAGGTCATGCCAATTACAGGGGTACCCCAACCCAAAGTGTACCCTAGTGTATGTAGGTGCTTTACTGTTATCTAAGTGTTTCAGCATGGCACTGGCCCTGGGCCTGGTTAAACAGAGCCCAGGGTCAGTCAGAGTCAGTTACCACCAGTTCGAGTCAGCAAAAAGTTGGGGGTGCCCAGGGCACAGGATGACTTTACAACATAGCCCCCCCAAACGAAAGGTGAGGGGTTACTAACCTACACCCTGGTAGTCCTCCTCAGCTAAGTGGAAGAACCTGGAAAGTCCATCTGCATTGGCATGGGCAACCCCAGGTCTGTGTTCCACTGTAAAGTCCATTCCCTGTAGGGAAATGGACCACCTTAACAGCTTGGGATTCTCCCCTCTCATCTGCATGAGCCATCTGAGAGGCCTGTGGTCAGTTTGAACACGAAAGTGAGTCCCAAGCAAATATGGTCTCAACTTTTTCAGTGACCACACCACAGCAAAAGCCTCTCTCTCAATGGCACTCCATCTCTGCTCTCTGGGAAGAAGCCTCCTGCTAATATAGGCAACTGGCTGATCAAGGCCCCCTTCATTTAGCTGTGACAACACTGCCCCAATCCCTTGCTCTGAAGCATCTGTCTGAACTACAAATTATTTTGTGTAGTCAGGGTCCAGTAACACTGGTGCTGAACACATAGCAGCTTTCAGAGTGTCAAAAGCCTTCTGACACTCTGGGGTCCAAGTCACCTTCTTGGGCCTCTTTTTAGAAGTCAGTTCTGTTAGGGGCCCCACAATGGTCCCATAATTTTGAACAAACCTTCTATAGTACCCTGTCAGTCCAAGGAATGCCCTGACCTGAGTCTGGGTAACAGGTGCTGTCCAATCCAAAATAGTTTGGATTTTAGCTTGGAGAGGCTGTACATGGCCCCCACCTACCAGGTGGCCCAGGTACACCACAGAACTCTGCCCTATTTGGCACTTGCTTGCCTTAATAGTCAGGCCTGCCTGCTGCATGGCCTGAAGCACTTCCCTTAGGTGGCTTAAATGATCTCCCCAGGTAGAACTATACACAGCTATGTCATCCAGGTAAGCTGCACTGAACTGTTCCAACCCAGACAAGACCCTGTTCACCAACCTTTGGAAGGTGGCAGGTGCATTCTTTAAACCAAAGGGCATTACCTTGAACTGATAATGTCCCTCTGGGGTGGAGAATGCTGACCTCTCATTTGCTCCATCAGTGAGGGCAATCTGCCAGTAACCTGAAGTCAAATCAAAAGTACTCAGGTACTTAGCAGCCCCTAACCTATCAATGAGCTCATCAGCTCTAGGTATAGGGTGAGCGTCAGTTTTTGTGACTGCATTCAATCCTCTGAAGTCCACACAGAACCTTAACTCCTTGGGTCCCCCCTGAGGATTAGGTTTGGGTACCAGCACCACTGCACTGGCCCATGGACTCTCAGACAGTTCAATTACCCCCAAGTCCAGCATCTTAGCAACCTCAGCTTTAATGCTGGCTCTGACATGGTCAGGTGTCCTGTACAGTTTATTCTTGACAGGTAGGCTGTCACCAGTGTCAATGTGATGCACACACCACTCAGTGATGCCTGGGGTCAAAGAGAACAGGCCAGCAAACTGCTCCAGCACTTGCTTACAGTCTCTGTGCTGCTGGCCTGTCAACTTGGGAGAGAGTATCACCCCCTCCACTGACCCATCTTGTACATTAGTGGAGAGGAGGTTGGGCATAGGCTCAGTTTCCTCCTCCACACCCTCATCAGTGACCAGTAACATGGTCATGTCTGCCCTGTCATGGTGGGGTTTCAATCTATTCACATGCAGGACCCTATGAGGGTTCCTAGGGGTGCCAAGGTCAACCAAATAGGTAACCTCACCCTTCTTTTCTAAGATTGGATAGGGCCCACTCCACTTGTCATGGAGGGCCCTGGGAGCCAGAGGCTCCAACACCCACACCAATTGTCCTGGAGTATACTCAGGCATAGTAGCCTTCTGATCATACCAGTGCTTCATGAGCTCCTGGCTGGCCTCCAGTTTCCTGTTTGCCTTGTACATGTACTCTGCCATTCTAGATCTCAGGCCTAGCACATAATCAAGCACATTGTCCTTAGCTTCTTTAAGAGGCTTCTCTAGAGACTCTCTTAGCAGGCTCAATGGCCCCCTCACAGGGTGTCCAAACACCAACTCAAAGGGACTGAAACCAACCCCTTTCTGTGGCACCTCCCTGTAGGCAAACAGTAAGCATGGGAGGAGAACATCCCATCTCCTCCTGAGTTTCTCTGACAACCCATTTATCATGCCCTTCAGGGTTTTGTTGAATCTCTCAACAAGACCATTTGCTTGTGGGTGATAGGGGGTGGTGAACTTGTAGTTGACACCACACTCATCCCACATAGCAGTCAGATAGCTGGACAGGAAGTTCGTGCCCCTATCTGACACCACCTCTTTTGGAAAACCCACTCTGGTGAACACACCAAGTAGTGCTCTAGCCACTACAGGAGCATCAATGGTTCTAAGAGGTATGGCTTCAGGGTATCTAGTGGCATGGTCAACTACCACTAAGATATACCTATTCCCTGATGCAGTAGGTGGGTCCAGGGGACCAACAATGTCCATCCCCACCCTTTCAAAAGGAACCCCAACCACTGGCAGTGGTACTAGGGGAGCCTTTGTCTTGCCCCCTGCCTTGCCACTGGCCTGACAGGTGACACAGGAGCTGCAAAACTCCTTTACCTTTTCAGACATATGGGGCCAGTAGAAATGGTTCACCAACCGGTTCCATGTCTTTGTCTGTCCCAAATGTCCTGCCAAGGGGATGTCATGACCCAAAGTCAGGATGAACTCTCTGTACCTCTGGGGCACCACCAACCTCCTGGTGGCCCCCTCCTTGAAGTTTCTGGCCTCAGTATAAAGCAGTCCATCTTCCCAGTAGATTCTATGAAACCCACTGTCATCCCCTTCCTCTTGCTTAGAAGCAATCCGCCTCAAGCTCTCAAGGGTGGGACAGTCATGCTGTCCCTGACTGAACTCCTCTCTGGAGGGTCCACCTGCTCCTGTCAGTTCTGCCAAATCTGACAGCTCTGGCAGGGATGGAGTCCCTCCCTCTGAGGCCAGATCCTCCCCAGCAGGGTTGGATTCTGCCTGCACCTCTGGAGTTCCCTGGGCTGGCTCACCAGGCCCAGTACCCTTGTCCATGGATGCTTGGCCCTTTGTTCCAGGGTCCAAGTGTCCAGCCCCTCCCTTCTGGCTAGTCTGTGACCTAGTCACAGCACATACCCACTCAGGGAGCTCCAATATTTTCATATGGAGTCCTCTCTCCACCTCTGACCACGCAGAGGCTTCAAGGTCATTGCCCAGAAAACACTGGACTGGGAGCACCTTTGACACAGCTACCTTCATAGGGCCTGTCACACCTCTCCATTCCAAATCCACCGCAGCCATGGGATGGATTTTGGTAGTGCTGTCTGCATAAGTCACCTGGTGAAACTCACCAGATATCACCCTCTCTGGAGGCACCAGCTCAGCCAGGACCATAGTTACACTAGCCCCAATGTCTCTGATAGCCTCAACCTCAGTCCCATTCACTCTAGGTCTCTGCCTGTACTTCTCCATGTTTGGAGGTAAGGCATCCAGGGTTGCAATATTCACCCCACCCAGGGACACTAAGGTTGCTGCCCCTACTGGAATACCCCCTTCTGGTGTACCACTCTCCACCCCTACACTCACACTGGCAATCCCTGTGGATGGCCCCTTAGGGGGGAGCTTCTTAGCACAGACAGCATCTCCCTGCTTGTGCCCTGGCTGGTTACAGTCAAAGCACTTACCCACCTTTGAGGGATCAAAGAACCTACCAGGCTTTCCCTGATACCCCCTCCCTTTGAATTTGGGTTGGCTCGGGGACCCCCCTCCTTGTGCAGGTTTTTGTGGGTCTTTAGAGGACTCTTTCTGATTTTGACCTTCTTTCCCTTGGGCTTTCCCCTGGGGAGGGACCTGTCCTCCTTTCTTCTGGTCACCCCCCTGGTGCTGTATGGAAACCCGGGTTCTCACCCACTCATCAGCTGCTTCCCCCAGCTCTCTGGGGTCTGTCAGCTTAGAGTCCACTAGATACTGGCATAACTTCTCTTCTGCACAATGAGTCAAAATGTGTTCTTTCAAAAACAAATTATACAATCCCTCATAAGTGCTCACTTTGTTACCACAAATCCAGCCTTCCAGTGCCTTCACTGAAACATCCACAAAGTCTATCCAAGACTTGGAATTCAATTTCTGGGTGTTCCTAAACTTCACCCTGTACTGCTCTGGAGTCAGACCAAACCTCTTGACTAAGCAGGCTTTCATCTGCTGGTATGATTCTGCATCCTCTCCCTTCAGGGTCAGGAGCCTATCCCTCCCAGCTACTGGAATCAACTCCCACAGGAGTGCACCCCAATACCTAGAGTGGACCCTACTCATCTTAAGGGCCCTCTCAAAAGCTGCAAGCCATTTGTCAATGTCATCCCCCTCAGTGCACTTGGGCACAATACCCTTTGGAAGTTTAGGTTCAAATCTGCCACCCCTGGACATCTCAGCATCTTCTTCGCTTTCGCTGCCACCATTTCTCTTCTCCTCCTTCTCCCACCTCTTCTCAGCCAAATCCAGTTTCCTTTGCTCTAAAGCTATCAAAGCTAATTGAGCCTGAAGCTGTCTCTCTGCAAGGGACCGTAGTGGTTCCTGAGTAAGGGACCCTTCCCCACTCCCACCATCAGGATTCTGTTGGCTTACACTAGTTATAATGGAAGAGGCATCATCCTCAACCTCCTCCCTCACTTGGGGAGGTAGGGAGGACACCCTCTATCCCCCTTGATTCCCCTCAGCTGCCTGGTCATGGGCTTGTATAAACTGAAACAACCCTGCCTTCCTATACCTCTTGGAAGCAGGCAGCCCCTAAGCCTACACTGTTCCCTAAGCTCAGTCAACTTACACTGGGACAGTTTAGCCAGGTCCAACTCTATGGTTCCCTAGTTTTGGGTCACAACATGAGGCACAATAGACTTAGAACAATTTGGAAAAATCAAAACAATGGATTAAAAACAGTTTAGTCCAAATTCCAAAAATCAAACTCAAAAGTTTTGTTCTAAGGCAATTTAGAGGATTTTTATAATCTTAATTCATTCACTGAAAGGTGTATTTTTTAAACACAAGTCCACATCCACACCGCTGAGCACCAAATGTTGGAAAGTGGATTATTGGTAGGGGCAAATGTAGGTCTGCCACTGGCAATAAGGCCACTAACACATGATAGGACTCAGCATAGGTCTCAGAAAATTATTCCTATGCTCAACCCCTGGTAACGTGGCTGCGAGCAGACAGGCTTAACTTCAAAGACAGGTATGTAAAGCATTTAAAAACACCAATTCAGTAAATAATGAAGACACAACACATAATAAAAATCCAACACCAATTTATAAAAATAGGAAATATTTTTATCTTTAAAATGACACCAAAACGACAAAAATCCAATGTAGGGAACCGGAGATATGAATTTTCAAAGTTTAAATAAAATATAGCACTTAGAAGCATACAGCACCATATTGGGACATAGCCTCGCGATAGACCGGGCCAAAGTCAAAGTTTAAGGCCGACCGCGATGGAGCCCTGAGCGGATACCCCACGCGGAAGGTCCCGGTCAATGTTTTTACCTTCGCACTTAGAAACTTTTCTGGAGCTTTTCTCCTCGAGGCCCCTCGACGCTCTCCGTCAGTCCGGATCCGGTGCGGCTCCGCCGGATAGCCTTTCGACGATCTCCCGGTGAACTTCCCTGGAGCGGACTTAGAAACTTTTTCAAGATCGCTTCAGCGGGGCAATCCAACAATCCAGGCCGACACGTGATGGAAGGCAGGCGGATTGGCGCTCGCGGTTGTTCCCGGTCGACTTTCTTACGAGCGTACTTAGAAGCTTTTCTGGAGCTTTTTCTCGTGGGGTCCCTCGATGCTCCTCATGTAGCTGGATCCGGTGAGGGTTCGCCGGCTTTAGATTTCCGCTAGTCCCGGTCAATCTCTGGAAGTCGATGCGATGGAGCTTTTAGCGGGACGAACCTGGTGGGTTTGGCCGGCTCGCGGTTGAAGGCAGGCGGCTTGGCTGACCAGGATGAGTCGGTCCCCCTATGGAGCTTTTTTTTCAAAGTTCCCCAAACTTCCTGAACTTCTTCCTGAAGTTCCTCAAAGGGTCCCAAAGTGTCTCAAACTTACTCCAAGGGTCTGGAAGCTCCAAGATGGTCCTTGAAAGTTGAGGACTTCAATTCCCACAATGCACTGGACGTCACCCTTACAAATCCACTGGTAGCTCCCCAGGTTGATGATTCTTGGTGGTGAGGGTCCAGATGAGCTCTGTTAACCTGTAGCTTGCAGGGAGTCCACTCTTGACTTCTTTTACTCAGCACAGTTAGTCCACAAAGCTGTAGTTTCAGGTGGTGCAGTCTCCAGAGGTCAGGCCTTAGAAGTCTTTGCACAGCAGAACTTTTCAGCAGGGCCAGTCTTGCTTTCTTTAGTTTCAAGCAGCAGATCTGAGGGGCTGGGCCTCTCTCAGATACTTATTCCACAGTCTCTGGGTCATCCAGGAGGTCAAGCTTCACCAATAGGAGTATGGTAACCTCCCACTTGAGTGACTCCTTCCTGCAGAGTGTGGCATTATTCTATCCCAGAGTGCAACAAAGCTTCCAAATCCATAATGGCTGATTTTCCAGCAAGGAGGTAAGAGCTGGCTAAACACTCCCACTGAGTTGGCTAATTAACCTAGCCTCTCCTCCCTACATCTCAACATATCTTCCTTAATCCTGCCATCTGGCTGAGGTGGGGGTTCAAAGCTGTTAATGACACTGCTCTGGGCTCTGCCCCTTTGAAGCTCATTGTTTACGACCCCTCCCCCTGGCCTGGCATTCCTGCAGAACAGCTCACTGCCCTCCCAGTCCATCTGGCTGGCCCCAGGGGATCTTTATCACCTCTTCAGGCAGGCTGGCTAATCCCCTTAACTCTGACCAATCAGGGCAGAGCACTGGAAGGCTGGATTTGGAACTAAAACCCAGAAAGTGTTATAACTTCTTGTCTGTTCACTTTGGGAAAAATTCAATAACATCATATTGTAGGATTTATCAATACCATTCTAGTGAGTCTTTGAATGGAATCTTTATCCCTCTCCTATCAGAAGTTATTGTTTAATAACTTTCCCCCATGTTAACCTATGGGGCAGGGGGTTTGCAATGGGAAAAATGACATGGGCCATTTTTCAAGCACCAGGACTTACAAAAACATATTTTATAAGTACTTGGCTTATTTTCACAGGACCCCCACCCCATAGGTCACCTAGGGAGACCCTAGGGGTGCTGAATCTGTAAAAATATTGCAGATCCTCCATGCCCAGTGCCCCCAGCATCAAAGTCGAATTTGGGCAGCACTTTACACAATGGGGAGAGTGAAATGTGAATTTCACTTAACCCAGGGCATATATAAACTCATTTTATAAGGGTCTACCTTATAGATACCTGACCCCCACCGTTGGGATACCTAGGGGAGACCCTGGGGGTCATTATTATGCCAAAACATTTTAGGTTGACCAGTTTTAAGTGCCCCAAACCCCAAAGTCGAGTTTGGCCACAATTTACATGTTTAAGAGCAATCCTGGCGCCCAGGGCTGCTTTTAAACTGACCACAGGCTTCAGCAGGGCACACATGCAAGTGCAAAAAGGCTGCTGGCCTCTAAACTGCCATGCCCCAGGATACTGGGGACTTCTAGGTAGTTTCAATCCCCTGCCCTATTATATACTAGGGGCTTAGGGGGTAGGTCATGCCAATTACAGGGGTACCCCAACCCAAAGTGTACCCTAGTGTATGTAGGTGCTTTACTGTTATCTAAGTGTTTCAGCATGGCACTGGCCCTGGGCCTGGTTAAACAGAGCCCAGGGTCAGTCAGAGTCAGTTACCACCAGTTCCAGTCAGCAAAAAGTTGGGGGTGCCCAGGGCACAGGATGACTTTACAACATAGCCCCCCCAAACGAAAGGTGAGGGGTTACTAACCTACACCCTGGTAGTCCTCCTCAGCTAAGTGGAAAAACCTGGAAAGTCCATCTGCATTGGCATGGGCAACCCCAGGTCTGTGTTCCACTGTAAAGTCCATTCCCTGTAGGGAAATGGACCACCTTAACAGCTTGGGATTCTCCCCTCTCATCTGCATGAGCCATCTGAGAGGCCTGTGGTCAGTTTGAACACGAAAGTGAGTCCCAAGCAAATATGGTCTCAACTTTTTCAGTGACCACACCACAGCAAAAGCCTCTCTCTCAATGGCACTCCATCTCTGCTCTCTGGGAAGAAGCCTCCTGCTAATAAAGGCAACTGGCTGATCAAGGCCCCCTTCATTTAGCTGTGACAACACTGCCCCAATCCCTTGCTCTGAAGCATCTGTCTGAACTACAAATTATTTTGTGTAGTCAGGGTCCAGTAACACTGGTGCTGAACACATAGCAGCTTTCAGAGTGTCAAAAGCCTTCTGACACTCTGGGGTCCAAGTCACCTTCTTGGGCCTCTTTTTAGAAGTCAGTTCTGTTAGGGGCCCCACAATGGTCCCATAATTTTGAACAAACCTTCTATAGTACCCTGTCAGTCCAAGGAATGCCCTGACCTGAGTCTGGGTAACAGGTGCTGTCCAATCCAAAATAGTTTGGATTTTAGCTTGGAGAGGCTGTACATGGCCCCCACCTACCAGGTGGCCCAGGTACACCACAGAACTCTGCCCTATTTGGCACTTGCTTGCCTTAATAGTCAGGCCTGCCTGCTGCATGGCCTGAAGCACTTCCCTTAGGTGGCTTAAATGATCTCCCCAGGTAGAACTATACACAGCTATGTCATCCAGGTAAGCTGCACTGAACTGTTCCAACCCAGACAAGACCCTGTTCACCAACCTTTGGAAGGTGGCAGGTGCATTCTTTAAACCAAAGGGCATTACCTTGAACTGATAATGTCCCTCTGGGGTGGAGAATGCTGACCTCTCATTTGCTCCATCAGTGAGGGCAATCTGCCAGTAACCTGAAGTCAAATCAAAAGTACTCAGGTACTTAGCAGCCCCTAACCTATCAATGAGCTCATCAGCTCTAGGTATAGGGTGAGCGTCAGTTTTTGTGACTGCATTCAATCCTCTGAAGTCCACACAGAACCTTAACTCCTTGGGTCCCCCCTTTGAATTAGGTTTGGGTACCAGCACCACTGGACTGGCCCATGGACTCTCAGACAGTTCAATTACTCCCAAGTCCAGCATCTTAGCAACCTCAGCTTTAATGCTGGCTCTGACATGGTCAGGTGTCCTGTACAGTTTATTCTTGACAGGTAGGCTGTCACCAGTGTCAATGTGATGCACACACCACTCAGTGATGCCTGGGGTCAAAGAGAACAGGCCAGCAAACTGCTCCAGCACTTGCTTACAGTCTCTGTGCTGCTGGCCTGTCAACTTGGGAGAGAGTATCACCCCCTCCACTGACCCATCTTGTACATTAGTGGAGAGGAGGTTGGGCATAGGCTCAGTTTCCTCCTCCACACCCTCATCAGTGACCAGTAACATGGTCATGTCTGCCCTGTCATGGTGGGGTTTCAATCTATTCACATGCAGGACCCTATGAGGGTTCCTGGGGGTGCCAAGGTCAACCAAATAGGTAACCTCACCCTTCTTTTCTAAGATTGGATAGGGCCCACTCCACTTGTCATGGAGGGCCCTGGGAGCCAGAGGCTCCAACACCCACACCAATTGTCCTGGAGTATACTCAGGCATAGTAGCCTTCTGATCATACCAGTGCTTCATGAGCTCCTGGCTGGCCTCCAGTTTCCTGTTTGCCTTGTACATGTACTCTGCCATTCTAGATCTCAGGCCTAGCACATAATCAAGCACATTGTCCTTAGCTTCTTTAAGAGGCTTCTCTAGAGACTCTCTTAGCAGGCTCAATGGCCCCCTCACAGGGTGTCCAAACACCAACTCAAAGGGACTGAAACCAACCCCTTTCTGTGGCACCTCCCTGTAGGCAAACAGTAAGCATGGGAGGAGAACATCCCATCTCCTCCTGAGTTTCTCTGACAACCCATTTATCATGCCCTTCAGGGTTTTGTTGAATCTCTCAACAAGACCATTTGCTTGTGGGTGATAGGGGGTGGTGAACTTGTAGTTGACACCACACTCATCCCACATAGCAGTCAGATAGCTGGACAGGAAGTTCGTGCCCCTATCTGACACCACCTCTTTGGAAAACCCACTCTGGTGAACACACCAAGTAGTGCTCTAGCCACTGCAGGAGCATCAATGGTTCTAAGAGGTATGGCTTCAGGGTATCTAGTGGCATGGTCAACTACCACTAAGATATACCTATTCCCTGATGCAGTAGGTGGGTCCAGGGGACCAACAATGTCCATCCCCACCCTTTCAAAAGGAACCCCAACCACTGGCAGTGGTACTAGGGGAGCCTTTGTCTTGCCCCCTGCCTTGCCACTGGCCTGACAGGTGACACAGGAGCTGCAAAATTCCTTTACCTTTTCAGACATATGGGGCCAGTAGAAATGGTTCACCAACCGGTTCCATGTCTTTGTCTGTCCCAAATGTCCTGCCAAGGGGATGTCATGACCCAAAGTCAGGATGAACTCTCTGTACCTCTGGGGCACCACCAACCTCCTGGTGGCCCCCTCCTTGAAGTTTCTGGCCTCAGTATAAAGCAGTCCATCTTCCCAGTAGATTCTATGAAACCCACTGTCATCCCCTTCCTCTTGCTTAGAAGCAATCCGCCTCAAGCTCTCAAGGGTGGGACAGTCATGCTGTCCCTGACTGAACTCCTCTCTGGAGGGTCCACCTGCTCCTGTCAGTTCTGCCAAATCTGACAGCTCTGGCAGGGATGGAGTCCCTCCCTCTGAGGCCAGATCCTCCCCAGCAGGGTTGGATTCTGCCTGCACCTCTGGAGTTCCCTGGGCTGGCTCACCAGGCCCAGTACCCTTGTCCATGGATGCTTGGCCCTTTGTTCCAGGGTCCAAGTGTCCAGCCCCTCCCTTCTGGCTAGTCTGTGACCTAGTCACAGCACATACCCACTCAGGGAGCTCCAATATTTTCATATGGAGTCCTCTCTCCACCTCTGACCACGCAGAGGCTTCAAGGTCATTGCCCAGAAAACACTGGACTGGGAGCACCTTTGACACAGCTACCTTCATAGGGCCTGTCACACCTCTCCATTCCAAATCCACCGCAGCCATGGGATGGATTTTGGTAGTGCTGTCTGCATAAGTCACCTGGTGAAACTCACCAGATATCACCCTCTCTGGAGGCACCAGCTCAGCCAGGACCATAGTTACACTAGCCCCAGTGTCTCTGATAGCCTCAACCTCAGTCCCATTCACTCTAGGTCTCTGCCTGTACTTCTCCATGTTTGGAGGTAAGGCATCCAGGGTTGCAATATTCACCCCACCCAGGGACACTAAGGTTGCTGCCCCTACTGGAATACCCCCTTCTGGTGTACCACTCTCCACCCCTACACTCACACTGGCAATCCCTGTGGATGGCCCCTTAGGGGGGAGCTTCTTAGCACAGACAGCATCTCCCTGCTTGTGCCCTGGCTGGTTACAGTCAAAGCACTTTCCCACCTTTGAGAGATCAAAGAACCTACCAGGCTTTCCCTGATACCCCCTCCCTTTGAATTTGGGTTGGCTCGGGGACCCCCCTCCTTGTGCAGGTTTTTGTGGGTCTTTAGAGGACTCTTTCTGATTTTGACCTTCTTTCCCTTGGGCTTTTCCCTGGGGAGGGACCTCTCCTCCTTTCTTCTGGTCACCCCCCTGGTGCTGTATGGAAACCCGGGTTCTCACCCACTCATCAGCTGCTTCCCCCAGCTCTCTGGGGTCTGTCAGCTTAGAGTCCACTAGATACTGGCATAACTTCTTTTCTGCACAATGAGTCAAAATGTGTTCTTTCAAAAACAAATTATACAATCCCTCATAAGTGCTCACTTTGTTACCACAAATCCAGCCTTCCAGTGCCTTCACTGAAACATCCACAAAGTCTATCCAAGACTTGGAATTCAATTTCTGGGTGTTCCTAAACTTCACCCTGTACTGCTCTGGAGTCAGACCAAACCTCTTGACTAAGTAGGCTTTCATCTGCTGGTATGATTCTGCATCCTCTCCCTTCAGGGTCAGGAGCCTATCCCTCCCAGCTACTGGAATCAACTCCCACAGGAGTGCACCCCAATACCTAGAGTGGACCCTACTCATCTTAAGGGCCCTCTCAAAAGTTGCAAGCCATTTGTCAATGTCATCCCCCTCAGTGCACTTGGGCACAATACCCTTTGGAAGTTTAGGTTCAAATCTGCCACCCCTGGACATCTCAGCATCTTCTTCGCTTTCGCTGCCACCATTTCTCTTCTCCTCCTTCTCCCACCTCTTCTCAGCCAAATCCAGTTTCCTTTGCTCTAAAGCTATCAAAGCTAATTGAGCCTGAAGCTGTCTCTCTGCAAGGGACCGTAGTGGTTCCTGAGTAAGGGACCCTTCCCCACTCCCACCATCAGGATTCTGTTGGCTTACACTAGTTATAATGGAAGAGGCATCATCCTCAACCTCCTCCCTCTCTTGGGGAGGTAGGGGGACACCCTCTATCCCCCCTTGATTCCCCTCAGCTGCCTGGTCATGGGCTTGTATAAACTGAAACAACCCTGCCTTCCTATACCTCTTGGAAGCAGGCAGCCCCCTAAGCCTACACTGTTCCCTAAGCTCAGTCAACTTACACTGGGACAGTTTAGCCAGGTCCAACTCTATGGTTCCCTAGTTTTGGGTCACAACATGAGGCACAATAGACTTAGAACAATTTGGAAAAATCAAAACAATGGATTAAAAACAGTTTAGTCCAAATTCCAAAAATCAAACTCAAAAGTTTTGTTCTAAGGCAATTTAGAGGATTTTTATAATCTTAATTCATTCACTGAAAGGTGTATTTTTTAAACACAAGTCCACATCCACACCGCTGAGCACCAAATGTTGGAAAGTGGATTATTGGTAGGGGCAAATGTAGGTCTGCCACTGGCAATAAGGCCACTAACACATGATAGGACTCAGCATAGGTCTCAGAAAATTATTCCTATGCTCAACCCCTGGTAACGTGGCTGCGAGCAGACAGGCTTAACTTCAAAGACAGGTATGTAAAGCATTTAAAAACACCAATTCAGTAAATAATGAAGACACAACACATAATAAAAATCCAACACCAATTTATAAAAATAGGAAATATTGTTATCTTTAAAATGACACCAAAACGACAAAAATCCAATGTAGGGAACCGGAGATATGAATTTTCAAAGTTTAAATAAAATATAGCACTTAGAAGCATACAGCACCATATTGGGACATAGCCTCGCGATAGACCTGGCCAAAGTCAAAGTTTAAGGCCGACCGCGATGGAGCCCTGAGCGGATACCCCACGCGGAAGGTCCCGGTCAATGTTTTTACCTTCGCACTTAGAAACTTTTCTGGAGCTTTTCTCCTCGAGGCCCCTCGACGCTCTCCGTCAGTCCGGATCCGGTGCGGCTCCGCCGGATAGCCTTTCGACGATCTCCCGGTGAACTTCCCTGGAGCGGACTTAGAAACTTTTTCAAGATCGCTTCAGCGGGGCAATCCAACAATCCAGGCCGACACGTGATGGAAGGCAGGCGGATTGGCGCTCGCGGTTGTTCCCGGTCGACTTTCTTACGAGCGGACTTAGAAGCTTTTCTGGAGCTTTTTCTCGTGGGGTCCCTCGATGCTCCTCATGTAGCTGGATCCGGTGAGGGTTCGCCGGCTTTAGATTTCCGCTAGTCCCGGTCAATCTCTGGAAGTCGATGCGATGGAGCTTTTAGCGGGACGAACCTGGTGGGCTTGGCCGGCTCGCGGTTGAAGGCAGGCGGCTTGGCTGACCAGGATGAGTCGGTCCCCCTTATGGAGCTTTTTTTTCAAAGTTCCCCAAACTTCCTGAACATCTTCCTGAAGTTCCTCAAAGGGTCCCAAAGTGTCTCAAACTTACTCCAAGGGTCTGGAAGCTCCAAGATGGTCCTTGAAAGTTGAGGACTTCAATTCCCACAATGCACTGGACGTCACCCTTACAAATCCACTGGTAGCTCCCCAGGTTGATGATTCTTGGTGGTGAGGGTCCAGATGAGCTCTGTTAACCTGTAGCTTGCAGGGAGTCCACTCTTGACTTCTTTTACTCAGCACAGTTAGTCCACAAAGCTGTAGTTTCAGGTGGTGCAGTCTCCAGAGGTCAGGCCTTAGAAGTCTTTGCACAGCAGAACTTTTCAGCAGGGCCAGTCTTGCTTTCTTTAGTTTCAAGCAGCAGATCTGAGGGGCTGGGCCTCTCTCAGATACTTATTCCACAGTCTCTGGGTCATCCAGGAGGTCAAGCTTCACCAATAGGAGTATGGTAACCTCCCACTTGAGTGACTCCTTCCTGCAGAGTGTGGCATTATTCTATCCCAGAGTGCAACAAAGCTTCCAAATCCATAATGGCTGATTTTCCAGCAAGGAGGTAAGAGCTGGCTAAACACTCCCACTGAGTTGGCTAATTAACCTAGCCTCTCCTCCCTACATCTCAACATATCTTCCTTAATCCTGCCATCTGGCTGAGGTGGGGGTTCAAAGCTGTTAATGACACTGCTCTGGGCTCTGCCCCTTTGAAGCTCATTGTTTACGACCCCTCCCCTGGCCTGGCATTCCTGCAGAACAGCTCACTGCCCTCCCAGTCCATCTGGCTGGCCCCAGGGGATCTTTATCACCTCTTCAGGCAGGCTGGCTAATCCCCTTAACTCTGACCAATCAGGGCAGAGCACTGGAAGGCTGGATTTGGAACTAAAACCCAGAAAGTGTTATAACTTCTTGTCTGTTCACTTTGGGAAAAATTCAATAACATCATATTGTAGGATTTATCAATACCATTCTAGTGAGTCTTTGAATGGAATCTTTATCCCTCTCCTATCAGAAGTTATTGTTTAATAACTTTCCCCCATGTTAACCTATGGGGCAGGGGGTTTGCAATGGGAAAAATGACATGGGCCATTTTTCAAGCACCAGGACTTACAAAAACATATTTTATAAGTACTTGGCTTATTTTCACAGGACCCCCACCCCATAGGTCACCTAGGGGAGACCCTAGGGGTGCTGAATCTGTAAAAATATTGCAGATCCTCCATGCCCAGTGCCCCCAGCATCAAAGTCGAATTTGGGCAGCACTTTACACAATGGGGAGAGTGAAATGTGAATTTCACTTAACCCAGGGCATATATAAACTCATTTTATAAGGGTCTACCTTATAGATACCTGACCCCCCACCGTTGGGATACCTAGGGGAGACCCTGGGGGTCATTATTATGCCAAAACATTTTAGGTTGACCAGTTTTAAGTGCCCCAAACCCCAAAGTCGAGTTTGGCCACAATTTACATGTTTAAGAGCAATCCTGGCGCCCAGGGCTGCTTTTAAACTGACCACAGGCTTCAGCAGGGCACACATGCAAGTGCAAAAAGGCTGCTGGCCTCTAAACTGCCATGCCCCAGGATACTGGGGACTTCTAGGTAGTTTCAATCCCCTGCCCTATTATATACTAGGGGCTTAGGGGGTAGGTCATGCCAATTACAGGGGTACCCCAACCCAAAGTGTACCCTAGTGTATGTAGGTGCTTTACTGTTATCTAAGTGTTTCAGCATGGCACTGGCCCTGGGCCTGGTTAAACAGAGCCCAGGGTCAGTCAGAGTCAGTTACCACCAGTTCCAGTCAGCAAAAAGTTGGGGGGTGCCCAGGGCACAGGATGACTTTACAACATTTAGTAACAAATATTAATTACATGAATTATTAGAATTATTTTATTTTTTTAAATGCTTGAATATTAGAAGGTGACATGTATGTTTTGTTTACATATATGAATGTTTGTTTACTTAGACTTTAAGTTATTGTTAGTTTATATTTTTAATTAAATGTTTCCAAAAAAATGTCATTATTGTTTCTACATTTTTAAAGACTATAGCCTTGATCACGAGTTTGGAGGTCCGACCGCCACAGCGGCAGCCTCTAGAAGACCGCTGCCCTGGCAGTCTTTTACCCGTATTACGAGGCAGGCAGCCTGAAACACAACCACGTTGATGGTGTGTTTCCCGCCTGGGCCACAGCGGTCTACAATGTTGGCGATGCGCACTCTGTCACCGTCATGGCTGCGACTTCCCGCTGAGCCTATTATGACAAAACAGTTGTACTAGCAATCCCCTTACGGCGGATCCCTAAAGGCAGTCAACTGCCACGGTACGCAAGCAGCAAAGCACCACAACAGTGCCTATTGGATGGATTCAAAAACTACACAGCTGATGTCCTTTGGCCAAGTGGACACACCTGCAAATCACACTATAAGACAGACCCCATCCCTGACCATGATCATTTGCTTCTCAACTGCAGCCCACAAGACAGCCACCACAGTTTTGTGTTTTTTAAGATAAGGCAATCCTTTTTCTGTCCACATCCCATTTTGCACTCTCCACACCCTTTTTTTGTTTAAGGTTTTTTCTCTAATATCCTTTGGTATATTTTCGTTCATTGTCACTTACTCTATTTTGTAGTAATGCCTCGCCCCAAAAATCCACGTTTTACAGAGGCTGAGTTGTCAGTCATAGTGGATGAGATCATAAGAGTAGAGCCACAATTGTTTGGAGCCCAAGTCTAACATACTCTTCTCAATAGGAAATTGGAAATGGGGACCAGGATAGTCAACAAAGTGAATGCTGTTGGTACCACTCTGCCCACATAGATGGAAATTAAAAAGAAGTGGAATTACCTCAGTATCAAGGTGTGTTCCATGGCCTCCAAGTATGACCTGGAGGCCCAGAGGACTGGCAGTGGCCCTCCCAGTGTGCCATTATAACTCTTTCCCTGGGAGTAGAAGGTCTTGGCCATCCTGCATTCTGAGGGCATGGCAGGAATAGCTGGGGGAGTGCAGTCTTGTAAGTTACACTTCACTAACTGTCACAATACCTCAATGTCCTGTTGGCTCTCTACTCTGGTTTTGCTATTTTGTTGTCTATCTACTTACCTAGCATTCAATCCTCCAAGTATCAGAGCTGTTGGCTCGTCAGTGAAAATGTTTATCTTTGCATGTAAGATTTATGTATCAATCTCCATTACACGCCACATGTTGGAATGCTGCCTGTAAGTGTATAAATATAAAAATATAATACCAGGACCCATGATATGAGTTAATCTGCAAATGTTTGTTCCATCCTTAGTGCATATTGCCAACAGGTATGTCACACCAACCATTCATCAGGTATTGGGAAGTCAAGATTGAAATGACTACAACTACCATGAGGCCCTATTACTGTAACTCTAAACACAATGCAATATTGTTCTTGACCATTCTCACTAGTCTACCCTGTTACAACTAATGTTCACTTATCATGCAGGTTACCATTTGTAAAGTGCTAGGAAGTTCAGATTGTAATGACTACAACTACCATGAGGCCCTGTTACTGTAACTCTAAACAAGATGCAATAGTGTTCTTGCCCATTCTCACTGGTCTGCCCTGTTACAACTGATATTCATTTATCATGCAGGTTACCAATTGTCAAGTGTTGGGGAGTTCAGATTGAAATTACTACAACTACCATGAGGCCCTGTTACTGTAACTCTAAACACGATGCAATAGTGTTCTTGCCCCTTCTCACTAGTCTGCCCTGTTACAACTGATATTCACTTATCATGCAGGTTACCATTTGCCAAGTGTCGGGGAGTCCAGAATAAAATGAGTACAACTACCATGAGGCCCTGTCACTGTAACTCTAAACAAGATGCAATACTGTTCTTGCCCGTCCTCACTAGTCTGCCCTGCACAACTGGTGTTCACCACCCATGGACTGTGCAATATACATACAATGCACTAATCAGAGACATGTCTGACTGCTTTGCTTAATGTTGTCCTGGTCTCCTCAACTGAAACTATTGATGGCATGAATGGCACCATACCAAGTGTGTACCTCTAATATATGTAAGGCAACTTAACTGATAAGGAGTGGTAGGTTACCCATTGACTCTGTACTGCTCACATGATGACTAATGCTAGATATACAACCAAGCTGTGTGTCTGCCTGTATTCTACACAACTAGGCCTTGGAATGGTCCAATACATGTTACTTCTACACTGTGTTGATTGAAGTGTTCTGGAGATGTCATGTTCATTTATCATTCAAAAATGCTACATATCAGCACATCTAATGAGCTGCTCTATTCTACTGCATGTATTGAATGTCTCCAAATGTCTTGTTAACAAGTTCAATACCACTAAAATAGATCACAATAGTAATCTCTACCTATGTTGTTTCTTCCTAGGTCTCTACTTACTGTGACACAGTTGAACATACCACATTTCCACCAATAGCATTGTTCTCTCTTTCTCAAAAGGTCTATTTGGCAGAGCACCTGGCCAGAGCTAGTCCACCGAACAACTACCACTCCAGCCCAGGATCAAGCCCTCGGTGATGACAACACTCCTGGCAATGTGGACATGGATGACCTTCCTTCCTTGTCAGCCTGGGCAGATGATAACAGTGGGTCTCACTGTGCCCACAACAACACCTCCCACCCAGCTGCAACAACACAGCCAACCTCTGCCCCCCCCAACCTGGTTACCTAACACAGTCTGTAACATTTTGTGCCTCTCAGTCCTGGATTCTGAGGTGGTAATCACCAACTCAGTCACTGAGGAACTAGGACCTAGTGGGAGGGTGCAGCCTGGGCCAAGGGCACAGACCTGTGAGGATTAGGGTTGCGGGAAAGTAACTGTGGGTCTGCTGAGTGAGCCCACTGGGGCCTCTCACACCTTGGCATCATATACCTGCTAACGTCACAACTCTGAAATGTCCAAATGAAGATGCCACGGTGAAGGAATTTAAAACAGACCAACACAGAGAGGGATAAGAAGCCACATATATGACACAAATCACATTGTCAACTCCTAGAGAACACAGTCCCATACAACATTAGCATCTGAACAAAGCTACAATTGCAAAACAAACACCTTTCCCCAGATATTGACAGTCACATATGTAGCATTAACATCCTCCTCACAACATCATTACAAGTGAGGCAATAATAGTAAAAGTCATCACATCTCATGCAATACTTACACTCAGGAGAAGAGGTTTCAGGTGAGATCTTGGCGCAAGTCCAATCCTTCCTCTTCACCACTATCCTCATCATCATTTGGTGTTTCAGGTTCCACACCCGGAATCCTCTGCGATGTAAGGGATGTTCCGTCGCAGGGCAATGTTGTAGGGCATGCAGCAGGCCATGGTGATCTTACACACCTTCCCAGGTGAGTAGAGAAGGGCTCCTCCAGTCCTGTCTGGACATCTGAATCTGGCTTTCAGGAGCCCAAAAGCCTGCCCCACTGGCAGCTGTGTTCTTCAATGGGCAACAATGAGTACCCACTTTCAGATCATACTGCACACATCATTGTGTGCATAATGGTATGGCCAAAGAGGACATAATAGAGCAGTATTTGGGTTATACATTACAAAAAGTTCCGAACAGGATCCCAAAAAATATGTTTGGTCCAGGGACCCCAAACCCCTTGCCAAGTTTGCATATGGCCATGTCTGTACTGGGGTGGCGGAGTGAGCTAAAGAATGATGATGGATTAAACCCAGATCAGTTGACTGGGGGTGAGTGCTTGCATTGTTCAACACTCCGTCCATCATCCCCTTTGGTTTTGCTATGTTCGCCCTAAGTTGGCAGGGTATGCCCAGACGTGGGTCCCTTGCTCACTTTGCCACTGGATTCAAGATAGCCTGGCTGATGACGGCTGTAAGCCAGAAACCGGTCCCAGGATGCTTGTTTCCGGTCCAGGGAAGACATGGCTTGGCAGTTCGGGCTGGACTGTTCCCATGAGGCACAGGGTCAGACTGATTTGCATATGGCCATGTCTGAACTGGGGTGGCGGAGTGAGCTAAAGAATGATGATGGATTAAACCCAGATCAGTTGACTGGGGGTGAGTGCTTGCATTGTTCAACACTCCGTCCATCATCCCCTTTGGTTTTGCTATGTTCGCCCTAAGTTGGCAGGGTATGCCCAGACGTGGGTCCCTTGCTCACTTTGCCACTGGATTCAAGATAGCCTGGCTGATGACGGCTGTAAGCCAGAAACCGGTCCCAGGATGCTTGTTTCCGGTCCAGGGAAGACATGGCTTGGCAGTTCGGGCTGGACTGTTCCCATGAGGCACAGGGTCAGACTGATTTGCATATGGCCATGTCTGAACTGGGGTGGCGGAGTGAGCTAAAGAATGATGATGGATTAAACCCAGATCAGTTGACTGGGGGTGAGTGCTTGCATTGTTCAACACTCCGTCCATCATCCCCTTTGGTTTTGCTAAGTCCATGGTGGGGCATCGATTTGCTGAGGAGTCTATGGAAACAGGTAAGAGTATAATTTACTGTCGGTTACATCCGCGACGGTGTGGGTTTTGGACCTCATCAAGCAGGTACAGCAGTGGCAGGACGTGTACAATCAGCTCCATGGTGGCACAAGATGTGTGGAGGTGAGCATAGGTGAGTTTCGGCCTTATATCCCTCCCTTTCTGTCAGCTCAGATGTGTCGGTTGGACTGCCACATTCACATAGTGTAAGGCACCTCGTAACTGAGCCGGCGGTAACACTGGCATTCCGCGTTCCAACAGGCGCATTGGCCTATCCTGCTGCAGTTCGGATTTCCTGGCGGTGACAGCAGGACCGCAGCAGTCTTTTGTCTATATAACCGCATAACTCAAAATACGGCGGTTGGAACGCCAGCGGTGCAGCGGTTAATCCGATGCTGCCGCCACGGTGGTCCCAATACCGCCAAAGTCATAATCAGGCCCTACGTATATAATACATAATTTACATCACTTATTAAAACATTTTTTTATATAATTTTATTTTCTAATTTAATTTTCTAAATAAATTATGTTAAATGCTTTATATGTTAATTATACTCTTACAAACGTTCCTTCTTTTTCATGATAGACTGTTCCACAATTTTTTTTAAACAATATTTTGGTAGTTTATATAAAGTATGTAAACTCAATATTTTTGTAGACAATATTTTTGACTTGATATTCTGATATGTAAATGTTGTTGTTCTTGATGTTCTGTAATGCAACTACGAAGCCTTCCCATTGAACTTTATCTCTGTGAATGCTATGGAACTCTCCAATTCTCGGAAGAAACACCCCTACTTAAGAAAGCAGGCGTTCATTCCGAATGATATAATTTTGTAAATAATAACTGGATTAAATCTTTTTTGTGTTTCTACAGACATACCATTTGTAAAGGTCAAGAGTTGGGATTTGAGACATTCTAGCTTTTGAAGCAAATGAATCATCTTGGGCAAATCTACCATTAATAGGCATAGTTTGGTAAAACTGTTGCTTACGTATATCGTGAATAGAGGCAGGTGATTCTGTTGAGCATTAGATACTATAGCGTTTGTGATTCTCATAACTTTCTTTTGAAATATTATTTGAAGCATGGTCATCACCCTGGAGCATGTATATGTTTGTGTACATCCAGAGCAAACCTTTCCTTTGTGTGCAGTTTCTCAGTGAGGATGAATGACATTGGAGATGCTTGTTGGCAAGTTATTGAAACAATTGGGGAGGGGGGTGCTTCGCTTTGATAGGACTTATCAAAATAGACCGTTGCCCCAAATTGTAGTGTTGCCCACTGATTGCCCTCCTGTCATTTGCAGTCTGATATGCACAAGGAGCAGCCATGTTTTTTTACTCAATTGAAGACTGCCCATTCACACGTAAAGTGCACTTTAAGCTAAAGGCCTTGTCCACCAATTTAAAATTTTCTTTTACTACTTAAAGTTTTCTTTTAATGTGCATGCTATTTTGACACAGCAGCAAAAGCGTGGTTTCTTTTTGGAATTAGTTAAAGCTTTACTCTTGTGTATTTTTTCTCTTTGATACCTTCTTCCTGTGTATAATGACATTGCTTTAGGAGTGGGAGAATCAACACTCTCAGTTTCAGTGATGGTTGTAGATACACCTGTGGAGTGTTCAATTAGATGGCTAACTGAAAATATATATTTATTTAAAGGCTTTTAAAGTTTGCTTACAAGTGACAATTGTGATAAGGGATGAGCAGAGATTATGTTACATCAGCACAATTGCCTAATATAGCATCAACCACATTCCTCGCTTGTAAAGTATTTAGAGATAATACTTGGGTATCTAAACATTTCTATAGCTATCAGCATCCTCTTTCTGCTCAGCCCTTTGAAACCAGTTTATTAAAGGATCACAGCACTAGATTAACTTTTTCCATATCAGGCATTTCACCATAGATAGCTGTAATCAAAACAGAGTGTTGTGACATTTTCTCCAATAAATTCAGTCATGTTGCCATTTTCTCTGAGTGCCAATTAAGGACTGCTGGCATGGTAGTAAAATGTCTCTGTTAATAAGACCATTAATGCATATAGTGAAATCGGTCTGCAAATTGGTCAGCAATATGGCTTAGGCACATTGCTCTTACTTGGTATACGACGTTTGCTAGCACAAGAGTCTTATTCAGGGACTGGTAAAATGAGTGACTGCTGCAAAGTACCAACATCAATGTTCATTAGATGAATTGAAGCCACGCCAGTACCAATATCACATGAAATTAAACCACATATCTGTTACCTTTGCCTGGGTTAGTGAAACTCCACATGAGCCACCAGGCTCAATTGGCAAAGGTACTTTAGCTTTAACCAAGGTGTTAAAATGATTTTAAAAAATCTGCATTAGATGGTACCATAGAGTAATTCACAATAGAAGCATCGGGAGATGTCTCAGATGAATTTGACTGATTAGTTGGTCTATGAATCTTCTGACTTACCTTTGTTGCTCAAAAGATTGAATCACTGCTGGTAGATTAAGTGTTTGACTAGAACAAAGTACCACACCACTACATTTCCGTCTCTCCTATCAATTGGTGTCCAGAGTAATTGAAAAACAGGATATTCTGCCTCAGTCACACTGGAAAAAAGCAGTTGCTCATAATGCCCAGATTAAACACGCCAAGCCTCTTGTCTCCAAACAACTTACACAAATGGCAAGCTGTAGGTAGGCACTGATAACTACTGTGCTGGAATACAAAGTGCTTTGTGTTTTAAGACCTGCATGAAAGTGAATGAAGGTTCAGGGTTTCACTGTGCCCAGCATAGTTTAAAGTCAGGGTAGGCAAGCATACACCCACAGAAGATTGCACTTGCTCATAGGTCCCAGATTGGGAATGACAAGGACCTTCGGTATCCATCCTCGGCACACCTATTCCAGGCTTCAAATACGAATATGTGACGTTACAACGCGATGATTTACATCGCGGTACGTTACATCGCAGTTATTACAATGCAAGTCGTTACAACGACTTGCGCTGGAGGGCGCTGGACTTAGGAATAGTATGATTTACTATTCCAACTCCAGCCTACGTAACAGTAGGGAAGGTGTTGGAATAGTGAATCATACTATTCCTCAGTGTATAGTGCCATCCAGCGCAAGTCGTTGTAACGACTTGCGTTGTTTTCACCGCGCTGTAAACGTACCGCGGTGTAACAACTGCGTTGTAAAGGTCGTTCGCCTGCAAATACTGTTAATAAGCTATGCTGGAAGCGAAAGTGATTTGTGCTTTTAGCCCTCCATGCAAATAAATCAAAAGTGTGTACAAAGACTGCACTCTTTTCAAACAGGTGTACTTTTCTAAAGCAAACAGGCATTGGCAATGCCAATATGTCTGGCGTATGAATAAAAGTGCCTCTTGTATCACTGATGAAGGAAGACACTCAATAGTCCATCAATCATGCACTCTGTCACTCATCTTTAGACTCATACATCCATTCATCAATCTACTGACTCATTCTTTAATTCACCTTTCTGAATAACTACACAAACTCAACAGCATGTGCAAGATAAATTAAAAGAATATATGTAGAAAAAAATATGCCACTTTCTAAACACGGTGGGCCAAGTCAAGTCAAGTTTATTTTGATACGGAACTCATACGGTCCACATAATTATACACTACAGATGATACAAAAAATGCATTTCCTTCAATTAATAGTTGTCCTTTGTACAAAGCTGCCTCCTTAGGATATATTGTCATACATACTATACAGAATGCAGAGGAGAATAAAACAGTGATGTAAGAAAGCAAAGTGCAAACTGCAATATACAAGGAACAGGGTGAAACAGAACATTCCTAAAAAGCAAAAGTAAAAATATTGCAATGCATATACTCCAGGATGATGAAAAGTACAAATATTACACAATTAGAAGTAACATTAAAATTTCCTAATAGATAACCCGAAAAGTTTTTTAAAAATCGATAGATTCTATTACAAACCATTTCATTTGGTGGGGACAAAATAAATGAGCTGGCCGCGTGGGCGGAATTAATGTTGAATTTAAGGTATGAAGGTCGTAGGAAAATTTGCCTAGCCTTTTGAAAGTCCGAACACACAAATAGCACGTGATTAATATCTTGAACTTGTAAACAACACATTTTGCAGATTCTCTCTTTTTTCGACATTTTGTACCAAATACCGGTAATTTCTCTTAAGGGCAACAAATACAGTCTCAACATGAGCATCAGTCTTCTGATCCTGCGAGGTAGGTTCCAAGTTAGATAGGGCTGTGTTTTTTTTCTCCAAAGCCCTCCCACAAACCACCTCATTGTGCGACTTGGGCTGGCTTAAAGGAATATCTCTGGCCAAGCTAATGGAGGACACAGACTTCTTTATAAACAGCTTCAACACAGACTTTGGCATGGGGAGTCAGTATTCCAGCTAAGCCCAAATGAGTCATTTGCTCGCTCAAAGGACCTAAAAAATGTAGATTGTTCTTTCAGCTTAAGACAAATTTCCACTCTCAGGGCAGCCCTAAGAGTACCCTCTTCCCCTCAATTGCCCCACCTCAAAACCGCTGCCAGGGAGGAGATATATATGAGGAGACTAAGCTGAATTCAAGATGTAAACCATGGGGGGCGACCAGAGAGTATAAGTTACAGATTTGGCGCAAGATTCGACCTGCAGCCTTATCAAGGGAAAGCCAATGGTTCATATCCAGCACCTCAGCAGCATAGGACAGAGAAGGAGGAATTCTGATCCTGAACATTGACAAAACATGGTCAAAGTGGCGTCTCCTGCAGATTCTGTAGAATCTGTGCAGTGCACTAGCCTGGGTAAAAGCCCTGCTTACACAGAGTTTAATATGTTCTATATCCAGCGTGGGTTTTTGAAAAGACCGTTTCAAGATATAAATAGGAATCAACCAGTTCCAGTTTTTCAGACCCCAACATCCACTGGTAACACCTCTTTATTCTAAGCCCTTTCTTACAAAAAGCAAGATCTTGGTTTTGGCGATGTTGATTTTCAAGAAATGGGCTTCTGCATATTTGGTCAGGGCTTCAAACGATGTTGCAAGCCAATAGGTGCTAAATCATCAGCATATAATAGGGAACCAACATACATTGTACCAATTCTGGAGGCATCCCCCCTCACCAAATTTAGGGTGCCAAGAAGATCAGATATGTATAAAGAAAACAAGAGAGGGGCCAGCAAGCAGCCATGCTTAATTTCATTATGTGTTCTAATCCTACGGGAACATCCCTGCGATCCTCCAGTCAAAACTTGACACCAGGTATCTGAGTGTAACTCCACAATGAGACCCAAAAGATGATGTGGGACACCCAGTCAAAGAAGCTTTCTCCATAGCGTTTGGCGGTCCATTGTATCAAACGCTGTGGAGAAATCAATAAATGTCATATAGACTGGCATGCCACGGAAAAAGACGTATTTCTCTACGATAGTCTGGAGGATCGCAAAGTTATCCAGACTACTATGCTTCTTTCTGAAACTGGCTTGTTCTGGAGGTATAATATTCTGGTCAAGGGCCCATTGTTGCAAATGACAGAGGATGCTCTTAGCAAATAATTTGCCAGAGGCGTCCAGCAAAGTAATCTGTCTGAAGAGGGTGCAGAGGTTTTAGGACCCTTCTTGTACAAAGGGACTACAACACTCCCCTTCCAAAAAAGGCGAATTTTGCCAGTTCAAAAGCAATGATTAATCAGTGGGCGAAGAAGGGCTCCCCAGGCAACAGCCTTCCTTTTTACTTAACGCAATGGGAATTCCATCAGGACCCTGCACGCAGATGTTCTAGCGTTCTTTATAAACCCCACTAAATCCTGCCCTGAAGGAGGACCATATTCTGAAAAAGAGGACTCATCCACTTATATTGTCACTGGGATGATTGGTCTATTGCTCGTATATAATAGTGAGATATAATCCACCTAGTCCTTCTCTGGGATAGATATAGGCAGTGCCTATATGCCTTGAGTCACAGTATTCCGCTATCAGGCGCCAGTACTTCCTGGAGTCTTTGGCCCTTGCAGCTTCTCTCAAGCCGATCCACTTAGAATCGCAATCCCTTCTCCTTTCACTGAGTTTATGGTGACTTCTTACTCCTTTAAGGCGATTAATGTCCTGCTGGCAAACCATGGAAAACTGCAAATGCTGTTTTCGGATTAATTAATTTATTTATTGATTTAATATTTTCAAAGAGAATGTGCCCTGTTTAGGCATTCAAGGCCCAACAGAGCTAGAGCTTAAATTATGAATCTATTACATTTTGTCATCGAAACACTGAATGATATGGTCGGGAACACACCCTACTGCTTTGCATGAGCCCTCTTAATATTCAAACTGACCGAGGCCATATTTGTTTAATGTCCAAAAAGAACGACCATTTGCTTTATTAAAAGCGGCCATACCCAGGCCAAAGTTCCCCGGATCCAATTCCGGTAAATTAAAAGCCACTGACATGCCCACTATGCTATGGTCACTCATTACCGATAGGAGAACGAAGACATTTTCTCAAACCCCCAAACATTTGATAAAAGACAACCACATAGTCTAAAAGACTCTGGTAAGGCCGAATGAAACGTAAACAGAGCCGCTTCACCTGCGGGCACTCTCCCATTTAAAAAAATCAAATCTATACTTCTAAGGGTCTCGAAGAAGGAGAAACCTCACTTATCCATTCTTATATTTTCTCGTAATAAGATCTCAGGTATATGCCAGATTTCATCTTTATCAGGGTTAGCGTAAATCGTGGAGGCAGAGCTAGAGACTTGGCGTTTAAGTCTCCCACGATTATTACTAGGGGACATTCTTTCCTAATAGCTATATCGTGAACGAATGAAAAAAATACACTCACCAAGTGTTCAAAGTGTCTCCCAGGTAGAATATACAGATCTGCCAAGATGAAGAAAGAAGAACAGCCATTTTCTCCCAAGCATACCAACTTCAAGCATATGCAAAAATTCGAGGAGTGACGAAATACCATCTGGTTCCAATTAATCGATTTCTTGAGCAAAATAGCCAACCCCCCACTAGCATGTCCCCTTTCAGAGTGCTTAGCATAACTAGAGAATACAAAGTAGCCATTAAAGTCAAACTCCTTACAGGACCAGGTTCCTAATAAACACATAATTAGGGAGTTCGGAGTTTTCACAAAATCAGTTTTATCTCATTGTGACCCTGACCAGACATGTTCCATGACAGTAGTAAACCCCCCGGGCTACCTCAAAGGATCAATCCTTTCCGCTGGTCGTTGGGCATTATTCAAGGCTCTCGGGACCCAGCTCCAATGGGCCAAATCATCGTCCATGTCCGGAACCTGAGGATCAGCTGCTGAGCCCGTCACCATATTTATTAATCGTCCCCTTTGGCCCAAAGAGACCACATTATCTTTGGGGTTACCGGGTAAATACTCTGAGTCGGGACCCATCGCATCAGACACCACTGATTTAGTGGCCCTTAGACCATTCGGGCATTGAGTTATGGGACGCATAGGAGGAGATTCCTCATATTCTAAAACAGGTATAATGTCTATCCCTCGCTTAAGGAAGTGCTCACAGTTCTGCATGACCAAATTAGCAACAATCCGGGTGCAGAAAGTGACTCTAGAGTAGGGAAAAGTATTGAATGAGTGAATCTTCACATTTGAGATGTCCCTACTGGATATTAACTTTAAGGCCTCGAAGAAGCTGAGAATAAATCCTCTATTTACCAGAAAGGATTTGCTGTCAAATAACCAAGTGAAGTCCAGAATGGAGGATGAAACATTCTGCACCACACTGGTTGTCTTTACCCTACACCCCATTCCCGTTTTCTCTCCCGGGGGCCAACCAACTCATTAAGCAAGAGGAATTGAACTTCTTGTGGGGGACTGGGGCATCAAATTTGGAGAAGACACTGCTGCTCCTGAGCCCCCAGTCCTCCCTACTCACACCATGTGTGGTGTGGGGGCCACCATAGGAACCCCCCCCTTCGAACGGAGAGTTAGGTACTCCCGATTCCCTCATTATCTGTGTGTCACACTGCCTGTCAGAGATCCGTGGAAAATGCTTTTAGTTTGGGAAATCATCTGGTCTGTTTATGTTTCCTTTTGTAATTCTTGCCCTTTTGATTTCTTTTGGGGTTGCCCCCCTTCCCTGCTTTCAACCCACCTGCCCCTGACAGATTAGGGTACTGGGCATGGGAGGTAGAGGGAGTTGAAACCTCCCCCTCCCTTCCCTAACTGTGAAACAAGTACCGTGGGTTTCCCAACTTCTCTGATGCCCCTTTCTTGACCTTTTTAAAATTTTAAATTTAGGCTTTCTTGGGGGACCTGTTTCTACATCCCCAAATAAAGTATTTAAAAAAAGCTCTGCCTTTTCGAGGTTACACATGGGTTCTGAAGGAGACAGCAGATAAAGGGGTATACCCGCTTGAACAGAAGCATCTCTCAGCCCTCCCGGGGGGCAGATAGTAATGGCCTGCCGTTCACAGATAATTCCATAAGGGAGTGTGTCGTAAGTATAGGTTTAGTGGGCCAGACTTATTTACATTCTGCACTTCAAACAAAATTGCGGGCATCATTTCCAGTATATGATCAGAGCTTAATACAGATTATTCTAATAGGGACAAAATGGAATATAAAATCTTTTCAATACAAAAGAGGTATTCAGAGGGGACACCATGCCGGCCATTTCCAATCTTAGGTTGTGTAAAAGGCAAGAATACATCATGAACAGATTCCGAATCAGGTGACTTGAGCTGCAATATAAGGGGGCACAGAGAGACGCCTAGGAAAATAACTTAAGATTTAAGAATTCTTTTCTTTAGATCTGTTCGTTGGAGGATCACACCCCTATTTGAGCTTCAATATCGTTATCTAGGAGTGTATAATCCTCCACGGACCTCGATTCTTTTCATATCATCGCCCCCCCAACCATACTAGGTCTCCCAAGGGTTCTTCAATACCACCATCCTGACTTAATCCCTTACAGATGTCACCCCGGGCAGGTGTAATGGCAGGAGTACAGTCTTTCTTGGATCTATTCTGGGAGATAGGAGGCTAGTTCTGAAGAGCAACAGGAGCATCTGTAGCCATATTCAAGTAAAAGTAGCATCAGAAGGTTGTCGAACTAGGTCATCCTGGGCTCCCTCATTAGTCTGAGACCAGTCCCCAACAGGGATGTAATGACCCTCCTGAGATTCAACATAGTCTGAAGAAGGGGGCATTACTAGATATGGGGTATGGGCCAGTCCATCGGGGATCACTGCTGTCATCTCAAGTGCAATCCGGGACATCTTCCGGAAGAAACTGGTGATAGCTGGATGGGATTTATAACAAAGTTGCTGTAGTTGTTTGGTCCCACTGTGTGATCTCCTTGCTTTATAGGATTGTCTTGATGAAGAGAAAATCACATGCCCTGAGCGTAATATTCTTGAAGTCATCGCACTCCTGGAGTCGTTTTTTACGCAGCTCTAAACAAAGGGCTGGACAAAGTAAGCAGTGAATCCAAGGTGTTCTCATGACCAGACGAAGTAAACTAAGTGGTTGCGAGGGCGTTCCTTTCAAGCACCTTGATTCTGATTCGAGATCCGAGAGCCAGCAGGATATTACAACAGGAAAATAAAATTCCGGCTGGATGGAGGGCCGGGCAAAGGCTGTACAAAAGCTGGACAAATTTCCAAGACAACAGCAGGTGCAGTAGTGATGGGGCACCAAAGATGTGGACTCACCATTAAATGTCTCCTCTTTTGTTGCGTCCTCGGTTCCTTTGCTCTCTTTCTCTGCTGCCACAAGACGGGAGCATTTTGCTGCTTCTGGCTGCTTCTGGCTGTGAGGTACTTTAATTATCAGGACTGAACCAGGACTGAACCAGCGCGGGGAGCGCCCGCGGGAGGAACGCGTTGATCTGGCTTTCCCTTTTGCCTCACTCCCGGGCCAGCTAGCAGCTTTGCAACCACGACCACGCTCTGCTGAAGCTCGCCCCTCAACTGCTGTGCCGTGCAACAATCCTCACTCACAAGGTGGGCATACATTTGCAATAACAAAACCAAACACAGCAGCTGATGTCCATCTTGCAAAGGCATTGTAAGTAGCCTATCATTGTTTTAAATTTTGAGCATGGCTGCCATATTTAGAATTAATGTGTTGGCCATCTTTGAATGGTAAAACAATGATACACTATGGACAACAGCATTCATAATTATCTCCTGGTTTAGAGGACATGGCCTTGAGGAATGTGGTGCACTGCAGATGAAATGAGTTGCAAGCAAGCAACCTGTTAGCACTGTCAGGAAAGCTGTGGTGTCGTCTTAAAAAACATAAAAAAATGAGTAGAAAAGAAATGATAGGGGAAAAATAAAAAGAGAAAATTCAAAACTAAAGGAGTGGCCCATTAGCCCTGATACTGAAGCAAAATCATGTTCAGGTAAATGTGCACACATGATCAAAAAATGCCATCATTAACAGGGTAAAAGAGCCAGTGACAAATGCAAGTTGAACCATTACTCCATGTAGTTTCTACAATTGATGGAAGCACAGTGTAAATGACACTCAGGCAGACAATGGCAAAACAGAGTGAACTCAAAGCCCCTCTATGTACCTATATGGATATATATTTCTATAGCCAGCAGTGTCCAAAGAAGGGGGCTACAATGAAGTCGAGTGGATCCAGTCGCCCTGCTGGACACTCACATATGAAATCCATCATAAGAGTTTGATCCCTCAATTGCTTCCTGACATCGGATTCCTCTATAGTTGTCAAGCATCGTAAACAAACGGAGAGATGCATGCTTGCAGTACTTGAAGGGACGTTCAAGATGGCCGCCGGGTAGGAGCCTCCCGAGGAGCTCCCGGTTTGGGGATTAACAATTTGGTAGTTATCCCCGTAAAAACCACCTCACTGGCCGTCCACCCGCCTGCCCCCTGAACCGGACCGCGCACCCTTCTGAATCATACCACGGAAGCGGATCTCAACAGCCAACTTACCCGGATCGACTGCCGCTGCTGCACCTTGGTGCCTACGCTGCCCGGTCCCCGGCACTGCTCAGCTGATCTCCTGCTCTGTGGCTAATCTGCTGCTGGAAGGCAGAGGCCCACGGCGGCGAGCCATTGGGTGACTTTGTCGGCTCTCCTGATTCTTGTGCCTGCCTCCTGAAGATTGAGATCTCCGGGCGCTGGGGGGTTACCCGCTATGCAGGCGCCATCGGCCAGGACTTCCCCGCGGACCTGAGAAGTTCAGCCTCGAGCCCCTGCCTGCTATAGTCATCCCTGCCCCGGAGGACCTGACCAGAGCCCTGAGGGCAGCACCTGGTCGGTGGATCTTTTTCATCAACTCCCTGGAGTATCGTCGTGCTCGCCCTTTTCCGACAGAAAGGCTGCGACCGGCACCTCTCTGCAGCCTGCTCTGCTGCCCTCTATCTGGGCCGGAACTCGGTGCCCGACAGGGATTGCCGGCACGGATTGATCCTGGGAGCCCTGAATCTACAGCCTCCACTTCACTGCCACGAAGCTGCTTATGCCATTAATCCTGCGGTTGCGCTTGTGCCATTCACACGAGGGAACTCTGGAAACGACTCGTGATCATTGCTCGAGGTGCCACGCTGACGCGGTGTTGCCTGGTAACGGTACGAAAAGATTCCTCAAGTCGGAAATTGTTTCCCCACAATTGCAGCCCGCACGCCACCTAGCAACCGTGTCACCGAAGCCATCGAGAGGAGCCTGAAAGCAATTGGGTAAATGCCTCCCCCATGTTTGTTTACACCTGGATCTGTTTAACCGCTTAGCTGCTTCGAACGTTCCGCGCCAGTGCGGAATGTTCTATTAAGCGGGGGGGGCCGCGTCGGCCAACGGACGTGCGCAGCACTACCGAGGTAGTGCTCGCGACGGCCGTTGGCCGACGCACGCAGCGAAAGGGTTAAAACCTTGATGTGCTCCCATGTGTTCTTCGATGATCTCCAGCCCGCCTCCCCCCATGATTCTCTGACTGCATCCCCCTCCCTGCTCCGTCTTGGATCCAGCTCTCCTGGTGTTAGGACTTGGTTTTTAGTATGTATCCCGCTTTTTGGGTTTATTTTCTTTCGGTGCCCAGGACCCGGATCCGCCATTTTGGAGTCCTCTGTACTTCCTCTTCTCCGCCGGATCCCATTGGGGCGACCCGAACGTTGTCTCTACCGATGGACTGCTCCATGTTCGTTCGACGGACTGACCTTCACCCCCAACACCCCCCTCCCTCCCCCCCAGGTCTCTTTCCCTCCTCCCACCTTCTCTGTCGCAGTGTACCAGGTTGTTGAGACTACCGGTCCCAATTCCCTACACTACACTACACCCCTCTCACTTTCATCCCTATCACCTATTTCTTGGGATGTTGTGACTATTGATCCTTGCCGGTCACTTGCCGGTCACTTATCTGTCCTGATCTGCTCCCCTTTTCCCCTTTTCCTATTTTTCCCCCTTCCCTCCTTACCCTCATGCTGCCTCTACTACACCTCGCCCTAGTACTACATACTATGGTATTATTCTATCATTAGGATGCATCCCATTGTGCTTTTCGCTAGTACGAGCAACATTGGCCGATGCCCGGTGGAGCTGTCTCATGCAGCTAGAGAGGAGTCTGGCCCTGGTCTCACCCTCTCGGCCGCTGATTCAGCTGATGTAGACACCAAAACTGTTTTCACCAACTGCGGAGCCCGAGCAACCTTGGCCGATGCCCAGTGGAGCTGTCCCATGCAGCTATAGAGGAGTCTGGCCCCTGGCCGTCACCTACCCAGCTGGACATCTGACATTGTTTTCCTCGTCTCCCAGTTTCGTGTCTCCATGATCTCTGTTACTCTTGCTATTCCTGACGAATTCCCGTAACATTGTTTCTTTGCCTGTGTTTTACTATGCTCTGGTAACGGTTGTATTCTGTAACTTGTTGACTCATTTGATCCTCATGTAAAGCGCTCTGATATCCTTCGGGATCTGGTTCGCGCTATATAAAACTTTAAAAATAAAAAAATAAAAAATAAATAAATAAATATATGGATGCATATATTATTTAATGATTCTTTTAGTACAAGATCCTGGCTGACATCTAAGAAGAGATTCTAGCAAGAATTATTACAAATGCTTGACTACTACGGTAATCTGTGAGACTCCACGTAACAAAATATCCATCTGTAGGCTTTATTACAGAGTAATAACAGCCTACCCATAAATGCCTATTGCCTTTAACATATGCTTTTTGCAATAAATATGTCACGCCTACTGCCTTTATCGTAACTTTCATTATACATTTTCAAGTCTATAACCTTTATGATTGGCTTGTCATCATAAGCAACTTAGAGCTACTGCTCTGTGTTGGTTCACAATACTTCCCACAAGGTAAACATTCAGGTATACTGTAATAAAATCACAAATATGTATGAAATAAAGTTATCAAAACAATGCAAAATTTATCGTAACTTTCATTATACATTTTCAAGTCTATAACCTTTATCATCGGCTTGTCACCATAAGCAACTTAGAGCTACTTCTCTGTGTTGGTTCATAAGACTTCCCACAAGGCAACCATTCAGGTATACTGCAATAAAATCACAAAAATGTATGAAATAAAGTTATCAAAGCAATGCAAAATCCCTACTAATATAGCCTTATAAGGCTTACCATAGAGCAAAGCATCTATCCAAATGGTTTGTTAAAGGGTATCATCAGTACCAAAACCCTTGCCTACTACAGTAATATGCGAGATTTCATGCATCAAAATGCCTTCCTACAGGTTTTAGCACATCGCAATAACATTCCACCCTTAAAAGATGTTTGACTTTGACACATATTTTTTTAAATAATTAAGGCCTACTTGCTTTGGCATCACTATTCATAATAAAAAGCTCACACCTAAAAAATATGACATAACTTTTCCCATTGAACTAATCTTTACCAATGGCATGACTGTATATACAAACCAGGACTACAGAGGTGTGTTGAATCTAGCAACCATGAGACCTACATTTATAGAATAACAAATATGTACAAAATTAAAGTTGGCAAAACAATATAAAAAACCTCTCAATATGGCCCAACAAGAATCATCCCAGTGAAGTTCTACTCTCAGGGTTTGTCGGAGTGAGTGACCATCACCATAACCCTTACCGAGGATGGTAACTTGTGAGGTTAATCAATCAATCAATCAAGCATTTGTTAAGCGCGACTACTCACCCGTAAGGGTCTCAAGGCGCTGTGGTGGGGGGGGTTGCAGGTTCCAGTCCATCAAGGAGGGGGTCTGTCGAAGAGCCAGGTTTTGAGGTTTCTTGCGAAGATGGGGAGCGATGTTGTCTGTCTGAGGAGGAGCGGAAGGGCGTTCCAGGCTCTGGCCACGAGGAAGGAGAAGGAGCGGCCTCCCGATCTGGTCTTTCTGGTGTGGGGGACCATGGCGTAGGAGAGCTTTTGGTTACATGTAAGCATTTGGTTACATGTAACCAAATGCCTTTCTCTATCCTGTAACATAATGTCGCAGAAATCCACTGTTAGAGGCCTACTGGATTTACTATATGCTGTCCAGAATAAATAAGCCCTGCCTACTGCCTTTGTAATAATTATTCATAATAAACAGACCACACATATGATATCTGGTATAACATTTCTCTGCATACCAATCAAGCCTATAGAAGTATAATTAGCTTATCATCATAACCAACTCAGGCCTACTGTACTGAGCATGAGATTTCGCACAAGGCAACCATCAGGCATACAGTCATAAAATGGAAAATGTATACAAAATTACAGTTGACAAAGCAAAATACTATCTCTCCAACACAAGGCTTAGCAAGGATTCTCACAGTGCAAATCTCCTATACTCATGGATTGCCAGAGGGGGTGACCAACACCTAAACCCTTGCCTACTAAGGTGATCAACGAGATTTCTTGTAACAAAAAAATGAATCTGTAGGCTTCAACTTAGAGTAATAACAATCCACCTTTTAATGTCTATTGACTTTAACATACACTTTTCACAATCAATATGTCAGGCCTACAGCATGTATCATACGTCATTATAACAAGCAAACAGGCATATAGTCTTTATCATTGTATTATCATCATAAGCAACATAAGCCCATTGTACCTAACATAAGCTTTCTGCAAGGCAACCATCTGGCATACAGTCATAAAAGTACAAATGTACACAAAATTACAGTTGGCAAAGCCAAAATACAATCTGTCCTGAGGCCTAATAAGGATTATTGAAGTGCATATCTTCTATCCCTAAAGTTTGTTATGATAGATCCACAACATCAAAACCCTTGCCTACTATAGAAATCTAAAATATACTATGTAACAAAGTACCTGACTGCAGGCTCCATCACTGTGTAATAACAATTCATTCTTAAAAACCTAATGCCTTTAATGCAATAAGTAGGTCAGTTCTACTGGCTGTGCCATAATGTTGCAAAATAAACAGATCAAACCTATGAAATTTTGCATGCTTTTCAATGAACTGATGAAGCCTTTACTCTTTAACATAGTCTTTACACTTTACCCAACACTGGACAATTCAAGTGCACATAAACTGCCAACCATCATGCATACAGTTATAATATTACAAATATGTAAAATAATATAGCTGACAAAACAATAGCCAACCCCTCAACAGAGCCTAACAAGAAACATCACAGTAACACACCAACATAAAAAACCCTTGCCTATTACAGAAAATAGCAATCCACATCTAAATACCTGTCAACTTTAACATCTGCTTTTCAGAATTAATAGGTTATGCCAAGTGCCTTTATCTTAATATTTCATAATAAAAAGTGGCCTAGAGCCATGATCATTGGCTTTCCACCATAACCAACTCAGTCCTACTGCATCGAGTATAAACATTGCCACAAGCCAAAAAGTGCAATACATGCAATCTTTTTAGTGGAAGCACACACATTTGGCCCAATCAAATCCTGTACTTAGAGTGACCAACAGGTGGGTGGAGCCTATGCCCCTTTCTCAGTAGCTCCTTTTTGTTGATCTCATAAAGTTAGGTGACAGTTGCACTATCAAGCGAGACCTAAAATTCATGTCGGTTGATGACTACCCTCCTCACATCTGTGCTGTTTCCAGGGAAGAACAGTGTAAGGAAATGCCTCTTTTTACATTTTTACTCCCACATTTTTGGACTGATGTGGCTTGTTTTTTGACTCTGAGAGTGCACTGAGACCTGCTAACCAGACCTCAGTGCCAATGACCAAATCTATACAAAAGATAAGTTACATTGGATACACCCAATTGCCAAGTACTGACTTACTCATAAGTCCCTAGTACATGGTACCCAGGGCATCCAAGGCAGAGTGTTCAGCCAGGGCTGCAGCACTGTTTGTACCACCGTGAACGTGGCAATGGCGAAATGGACTCCAGCCGACCACTGCAGACTGAGAGGGCAGTGTTTACATTGTTAGTTCAACTTTGCCATTACACCTAATGGAAAAGCTACCACTTCCCTTAAGGATATATATATGAGTCTCCCCTAAGGAAGGCCTATGGAGTGCTATGGCAGAGAGCTGTATATAATTAAGTAGGACATATGATTTTTTTATATGTCTTAACAGCAACACTTCCAAGTTGTCATTTTTGCTTTGGAAAGGTTAGTAGCCCCATTGGCTAAAACAAGCTTAGCAGCTGGCATTCCAGCCTGGCTAACCTCTGAATGGGGCTATCTAACAAGGTTGAGTAAGGTGTCAAATTATTTGCAGCATTAAATCTGACCAAATGCCCAGGCCACATTTTAAGTCACTATTAAAGTTAGGAACTTTTAGAAAGTTTCCACTCAGCACTCCAGCTAGTCCAGTGGCTTCACAAAGGCCCTAATACACAGAAAGATTTCTGATCACCTGGTGAGACGTGTGAATGATTCCCTGGCCCAGGAACAAAAGCAGTTGCCACAAAGCGAGGTATTACAGGGCCACTGGGGGTGTTAGCCCAAAAGGAAAGCTTCAAAAGGGAAGCCACATTTACAGGGCTGACTGCAACACCTCCTCTGAGTAGGATGCCTTATACTCCTGCAGACAATTAGGATACAGAGCCAGAGAGGGAAAACCCGTCCCCAAACCTATTTTCCTGTGGGTGTGTAGCCCACTGGTAGCAACACCTCTCATGGTGGGCTACCATGCTCCCGACGATCAAGGAAGGGTAGTGCCATTTTGAAAGAGGTAAGTATGGGGCACTTTGAGATAGCTAGATGCCACACATTGCAGGAAACAAGCCACTAGGTAGGAGGGGACCCAGTTGCCTATTGGCTAGTGACCACATGATCCCCTATGGGTTCTTTCCTGGAATAAATGTGGGACCCCTGGCACCCTGACATTCAGATCGCACTGAAAGCAAAGAAAGGACCTAAGAACGACTGCTCAGCTTCTTTTAAACTGCACAAAGAAAGGCTGCACTGCAAAGAGGTCTGCACCTGCTGCACTTTTGGGCTAGTGAGATTGGGACTGTGCCTGCAGATCTTGACTTGGGGGGGAAATTCGTTTCCCACCTTCACCCACAGCAGTGACTCCAAGTATAAGGCGGCAGAACCCCTGGAACCAGCTCCAAGGACACAAGAGCTGAATCAGTCCAAACCAACAAGTTGGTAGCCACCGCAAATGTTTTGCCACCACCAGTTTCCGGGCACACAAAAGAACAAATCTGAGATAGACAAAAGTTGCACCCATGTTTGCTAGACCTGGGAGTGCTATCAAAGTCCAGATTCCTTGTACTATGGCCAAGATAGCCCCTCATCACCTGTAGACCGAGGGACCAACACAGCTACACCCCCATTGACTGCACCACAAACAGAGCATCCTTTGAGCATCATCAGTACTGTTTTTATTTTGATTCTGGAGCATTTCACTCTGTGTCAGAGTGTGTACAAACCACTTATGCATCCTGTATCAGTCACAATTGTATGTACATAGATTGTATAGCACCAACACGCTTCACATTCACTTATTTTCAGTTGCACTGCGTCATTGCACCATTTGGGATACCTTCTTATAAATTGATCTAAGTATAAAACTGCAATGATTTTTTTCTAATTGTTAAGAAATTAAAATAAAATTGTCTAATTGAGAAATTAAACCAATCGCTTGATGGTCAAAATTACTTCTTCCAATGAAGTAAATGTTCACACCTGCCCCTTTAGGGAATGCTGTTTTGCTTCATTACTAGATTGCCCAGATCCCAGGGTTACCGGGTTGCCCCTTTTCTTATACATATTGCTACTTTAGTGAGCACATGTCTTTATGAAATTGCTCAACTAATTACATACATCATGATGCTTGATACAAAATAATCAGAAGTGTATAGTTGAAGATTATGAAAAAAGCCTAACAAAACTTTGAAAACCTAATCTAATCAATTTTTGTAAATTTAGCTAACAACATGGGCCTTTCAAATAATAATAAAAATAATAATGTTTGTCTACTTCAGCTACATAAACCATAGAGAGATGAATTCACAATAAAGGAAGACTTTTAAATGTAGAAGCTAAATGTTCGTGCTGACAATGGATCCTTGACTTTCTCTCCATTGCCCACATATTTAAAATGTTATTTGAAGAAATTCGAAATGATCAATTAGTAGCAACAGAGTTAGTAAATGTACTCTTGAGGTAAATGCATAGCCTCCATCACCAACATCGACACCAGCAGGTAAGAGGAAACCCAATTTTTCATAATGCAGCAAAATGTTAAGTAGAACTTGGAATACTGGAATTGAGGATGACTTTGATACTTTTTTACCTGAACAAAATACAGTTTAAATGGCCATTAATGGTTAAATAAAAGAAAACATTTGAATTGTTCTTCTGCTTGAACGTAAAGGATGCTAATTTTCTAAAAATCTCAAATACTGTTGTATGTTGATGGACAATCTGATACTAGAAAGAGTTTCTTAAGAAACGTAGTAAATACTTTCATGCATATGGCTGTAAGCTTAGCCACATAATGTGTAGTGAAAGCTCCTACTGGACTTGCTGCATTTAACATAAAAAGAGTCACTTTACATTATAGGCTTAATGAGGTAAACCTGATCAATAAATCAGCCATATTTTAAGAAAGACAAATGTTTTGATTTTTGACAAGGTAGGCATGATTTTAAATCTAACAATATCCATGATCCTGTTAAGGGACCAAGAAGTGCTGCATATAGAAGATGATGTGCTTTCTCAAGGTGGATATACAATTATTTAGGAGACGTTTTGCAACTAACTTTAGTGAAAGTGGAAATGGTGTTTGAAATAGCAAAGAGGATAGAAAATAACGTAGGAACATTGGAGCCTTCAATTTATGGACTTTCCCTTCCTAGAGCTATCACAAGCTATGCAACAAGGCAAAAATGTTGAGGACCAACAGGACATATAACCATTGTATTATTAAAATATATTTCTTGACCAGATAATAGGGAAAACATATTTGCTGAAAAAACCTAGTTGAGGACTGTAATTATTTCAATGACTAGATCCTACAATGAGAGAATCAACCCATCACTACTTTATCCTCCATTGACCAGTTAGATATTCAAGGATTGCTCACTTGACTATTATATAAATATGCAACAGAAAAACTTAAAGAACTAAGCAAATCTATTTCCAAAAACAGATGAATTGGTCAATAATGTTGAAGTTGTTTTGATGCTCAAGTTATGCTACAACATCAACACTGCAAAAGGTCTGTTAAATCGAGCTATACATTAGTCATACAGTTTATAATTTATCCCAAATTATATGGTGGAGTTCATTATGAAAATTATTGACACCAAAATAAAGAATCCTTGTCAGTACTCTTCTTGTTCTTTCAAGATTGTTATGTAAGATGTGAACAGTTCCCAATCTGTTTATACCAATCTAGCACTATAGATACATCTCAAGGAATTATTGTAGATGTAGAATTAATTATCACTGGAGACAAACTGCTTAAACAAGGCATAATTATGTGGGATTATAAAGAGGAGACTTTAGGTGGATCACTCCTAACTAAATTTCAATAAAGCCAAGAAAATACTGATGTTTCATGCTTTCAAGAATATAACTGAATAATCATGCTATGTGCATCAAAATTTCCTCTTCTATACTTAAACAAAAAGCTTACCAAAAAGATAAAGCATTGTTGCAATGATGACACTCAAAACATGTACCCTCAAAAAAGGAGAACCAATGGAAGATTTATTTAGCACCTGTAGAAAAACCTGTCCTTTCTTTTGATGAATAAAATTGAGTCAGCATAAACTCAAATGTCAATATGACATTACTACTTTTCAGGATTAATACAAATTTGCACCACACATCTGCAACCTTGGCACATGGAAATGATTCTAATATTCTTCATATGCAAAACAAAAAAAGATCTGCACTATATATTATGTACTATTTCAGTGTTTTGAGCAAGAACACCTCAATATAAATGACATCAATAATGCATGCAATTTATGCTAACAGTATTCCTCTGAAAATATTGAAGGTGAATGATTTATATATTTAACAATTCCAAAATGAACATCAATTAATTTTGAAAATGTAATCAGAAACATAAATCAAAGCATACTTTGTACTGAATGTGAAGGGCATGCAAACTTTATTAACCAAAAATAAAACCAGACTAGAGTATCTACACTGTGAAAGATGGAGGTCTCATATGTATTAGGGTGTGTGAAACCTGCATAATTTGCTTCCACGTAATTAGGTGAAATTCCTGCAAAATAAGACAACATTTTTCATAATTACACAAAATGCAAATCTGTTGCTAATGCTATATTTTAGTGCAAAATGCATCCTTGTGTCATTATTTGGGGCAATGCTGCGTTTTAACAAAGCACCTGGAACAACAGCCATTATGCCCATCAAGGCATATCCATACATTTTCTAGTCAGTCCAAGTAGAGTCTATTTGCATATTCTAGCAGTGATAACAGTAGGGTCAGCGATGCCTGTATTCTATGTGAGAGCCAAAGGTAGGGTAAAATACATAATTGAATTCCCAACATGGGATGGAGAGAAAAGAGTCCATGATCATGCTATAGTTTTTCACTTTAATCAGTTTAATTGGTGAAGGCCTCATTTCCTGGGACTGGGAGGATATGGGATTGTGAATTTGCAAGTATCACAGGTTAGGATTTTTGCTTTTTAGGTGATAAGATTGAGATTATTCCATGGCAAATAGGCATGCACATATTCCAGATATTTTGACTTTTGTAGGATGTTTCAGTTTCTGGATGATCTGGGCAACAGCATAGATGATAACAGAATATATTGAGCAAATTTACAAAACATGAAGAGGGGATAGGTAAATACTGAGAAGTAAGGAGGCAATTGTCGAACCTTGTGAGGCACCAACTGGACAGTTATGGGGTGGAGAGTTAAATGGAGGCAGTGTGTTAATGTGGGACATATTTGTAAGCAAGAATTCTATCTATTTAAGGTCTTTTGACTGTATTCAGTTCCATACAGCCCTTGGGAGAATATTCAGTGGTCACCTGTGTTATAAAAGCAGGATGGGTTGAGGAACAGAAGAGCAGCAACTACAATAATAGCAACAGATATTAAGGTCAGCACACATGGAGTTGGTAAACCCATCAATTAGACAGCATCATGTGCTGCCAAGTTGATTAAAGACAGATTTCATTTAAAGATGGATTATAGCTTGCACTAGATAGCCCCATCTCTATGGTGTAGACTCATCTGTGGATCACCAATGCCTAAATGTGGCACTAGAGAGGAAGGCCAACAAACCTAAACACATAGAATTCTGCTGAAGAGAGGAAAGAAAGCCATCTCAGGACCAATGGTTGTCCCACAAATGCAGCACATTCAACACCAGAGATATTTCTAAATCATGCTAAATGCCTAGTATCATAGTAATAGTTTTCATGCACAGGACATGGAGGCAAAAATCTGTGCGTAATTTGCACATTAAGATAATCAACATGCTTTGCAGAGTAAGTTTCAGAAGAGCATTAATCCAACAAACCAGATTATTTTAAAATATTTCCAGACTATAGTTAGCTATATAACAATAATAATCATATCTTGTGGTTGCTTCATACCATACTCTGTGATTTATTGGCACTCTGCATAACAGATGTTAACTTTTACCACATTTAAGAGTATAGGCGTAGCCTCAGGGAGAAGCAGTTATCTTACCCTGCTGTTTTTCCATTTCTGGATTTCAAATTAAATTAGGAAGGTCTTGCAAATATGTTTTTTAAATTATAATACTTAACTTTGGTCAGACTCACTGATTATTGTTTTATTTTAATTTGGTTTGTACATTTCTCATAGGTTTTGTTAACTCCAGCAAACACAGCCAGTCTCCTTGACAAATGTTCCTGTATGTTTTTGAAATCCTTTTTAATAGGTGTTGCAGATGACTAAGATGTCTCTTTTATGCGCTATGTGCATACTCTCCCACATCCCAAGCCAGGTGAAACAATCAATGGGGACAGTTTTACTGAAATGGATACTGGTTTTGCCTATTTTGTGACCCAATCATGCAGAGGTGGATGAGCTTATTTCTCAATTAATTGCAGCACAACCCTCCCAACGCATGTAAAGAACAGACAGACAATATTTGTCCGATGTCAGTTTCATCAGTTGCTCTTATGTGGCCTCTAATTGGGCACATTTTGGTCAGTAATGAGGCCCAGATGTTTTTGATAGTTGCTTGCATTTTTCATGGAAGTTGCTTTTATGGTCCACCTTTTCAGTTTTAGACACCGGCCCAGATTTACACAGTGCTGTGTCGCATTAAAAAATGTATTCTGTGTTATGCAATTTTTTTAAACATGGACAGTGCCATATTTACTATGTTGCACACTACAATGGCAAGCTCTGCGTTGTAGCGCATCACGCCAAAACATAGCTTGTTATTGCACGATGCATATCCTACTTATGTGCCACAAGTCAGTGTTGTGTCACACGATGCTTCTTTGGGCTGCTTTTAACATAAAAAAGCTATGCAAATTATGATGTAAGCTTTCTACTTTTTCTCCAATATCAGACATGACAAGCCAGGAAGGTGCTACCAGCCAGGTAGGTACACAGCAAGAAGTAGGGGTAGCCCAGTAGGGGTCCAAAAAAAAGGTGAACTTTTGCTCAGGAGGAAAATGAAATTGTAAATTTTGAAGTGACCAAAAAACAGACGTAACTGTTTGTCACTTCTACATTACAATTATCAAAAAAGTCAACTTTATGGTGTGCTATAGTAGGCAAAATAAATGCAGTGACACCAATGCTCAAGACTGTTGATGAATGCAAGAAAAACTGTAATGATTACAAATGCAAGACCAAAGAAAAACTGGCAAGGAGTGTAAAGGCTGTATGTAGAGTATTTGAGGTCCAGAAATCCATGAGGACTTGATGTCAATGAAGGAGCAGGTGACAGCGGGTATAGGGCCTCAGCTGGTTACTGGCATTGAGGGCACGGATACTGCCAATCTTTAGAATTTAGCTACCTCTTAGTGTAAATGTGTGTTTATCGACATATTTGTATAAATCATAATCTACATTGTTTATGTCATTAAATTACAAAAACATATTTGACAAAATTAATCATTATATTAAAGTACTTATCATTTAAAAACATATTATGTATTTATTATATTTTAGATTTTTTGAAAAGCACCAAAAATTAAAATAGATAATTATATGTCAATAAGAAGAAGAATTGCTTCTTATTGATAACACCTTGGAAAAAGCAAATTGCTTTGCAGCATTTTATCAAACTATATTAAAAGAAAAACTTTATGAAGAGAGTTTGAAATATTTGTGAATCACATTGTGGATGTCTGGGACTGGTTATACATCACCTATGCAACAGGTCCTTGTGGCAAAGTGGTGAAAATGCAGCATGACATTACCTTTTACTTGTGTTACTTATTGAAAATGTTCTGTGCACTATATAATTATATTTCACAATTATATTCTAGATAACCACTTAGGTCCACATTTAATACTGGTTTGCTGTTTATTATGTTCCTGAAAGTGTCATTAACATGGCAAAAATGTTGGTGACAGATTAATTTTGATACAATAAAATGGCTATTTGTTATACAGGTTCGGATAGTAAGTTAATTTAACAATTGCTACACTTTAGCGTATGATCTGCCAGTGTAACTGCAACACAGAATTTGCTATTTTAAAATTAAGTAAATAAATCAATGTTTTAGAAGTTTGATTTCAACAATGAAAAGTAAGTGAAATGTTTTATACTTTAAAGAATAATAACATATATGCAATCAATGAACGTATGTTGCTACAAAATAGAAAAATGTATGCAGTAAATATGTTACTGCCCTTACTCTTGTAATTTCTTTTTTCCCTTGAAAATTTGGTATTTGTATTTTCTTCTTTTTTTTACAGAGATCTGGGTAATAAATCTCATAAGGAACATTTCCATCTTGGATGGATTTGAGGTCACAATTTCCTTCTTGGATGATAAAACCTTTAATGACTTTGTGGATGTGTTGGACAATTCGCCACTCATCTTTACAAGGGATTACAATGTCAACACTTTTTTTTACACTTTCAAGAAGAGAACATTGCGCTCCTGCGGTTGAGGATGAGCTATTAGTTACATTTGTGAGGCAAATCCAAAGGACACTGCAACGCATTTTTGAAGAAGTGAAGAAGGGGATTGAGATATTCACGGACACTCTGTAAGCAGTCTGAAGCTGTTTTTGCCCAAATAAGAACTTGGCTTATAATGTGAAATTTCCCCATTCTTGGCTCCAGGGAATTTATGATTCTCTAGCATACATCAAGGAAAAGAAGCATGCCATATGCTTCATCCGATTTGACTAAAATTGAACACCAGCTGGGGGACATCAATTCCTCTGTTAATAGTTACCTACAAGGATTGGAACAGAACATCGACTCCATTTCCGAAATGAGTGTCCTTAATGAAACCATTGTCACTGTGTTATCATCTCAGCAAACTCTTGCAAGGAATTTTAATGCTGCCTTCAGTAGACTTACTGATGTTTTAGACAGCATACAGCGTACAACTTCTTCCTTTGGTGACTTCTCAATGCACACTACAAAACCTATGTCTGCTACATTAAAACAAAGCAAGGAGCACATTGATTCGTCAGAGGATGACGATTTAGACATTGCGCATCAGCATCTGCGCAAATAAGCCTCAATGAGACAATCTTTTACAGTATTTTCCATAGTAAGCCACTAATAATAATGTCATCTTACCACATACCATTCACAGTCCTGGATTGTTGTTATTGTGTTTCATTTTTCAATGTATTGCTTACATCAAGCTGTTTTCTTGGGTACCGTAATTTGTATGTTATTTTAACAATAACCTTTATTTTACTTTTTTTGTTAGGAAAATTATAGGCTCACTTTTTCTCATTTTCACTACACAAAATATTTATTCAAAATATGTTTGAATCTTTTTCTTAACAAGCTCAGCTTCAAGCTGCTCGCAATGGGTCAATAACTGCTGGCAAGGAAAGCACCAAAGTGGCGGCTGTGTTGAATACAAAGGCCCGCGGGGACTATGGCTGCTGCCAGGTAACCCAGGAGCACCGCAAGGAATCTTACCGGGTGTAAGTGAGATGTACTGCATGCATTTGAGGCAGGGCGCAATCCACTACCCGGCTGAGGGTTGCTGGGCAGGCTCTGCCCTATTTTAATCTGGCCCCGCTTTTATGGAAAGTATGTCTCCCCACTGTGCAAATACTGGCTGAATATATTTGCAGCTACATGCTAGGGCGGCTAACAACTCAGTCACAAATTCGAAGCCACAGCTTCAGAAAGTGAAGAGATATATTGCACATTCCACTTCATCGTGGAGAGAAACAATTGTCAATCAGTTTAATAATATGCAGAGTGCTATCATGGCAAAGCTTACTCTGACTACTGACTCTCTAGACCAGGTTGTAGAGGCTAGCAAAAAATTGTTATGTGCCTCCCCCGATATAGATTCAAGACAGACAGTGAGTGCAATAGTTCCACAGCTGGTCGGTAACTCTTCTGCTCTCTCTCAAGATGCTGACACAGGTGCACCAGTTGAAAGGATTCTGAACTATTCAGGAGGTGGGGGGGGGGGTTACAGTGGTGCAGAATGGCCCCAACCTGGAGAATATACCAAGAGCAACTAAGCAAGACTATCCGCTCTTCGCAAGATACTGGAAAGGTGGGTCAGGGTCTCTATCCTTAGAGGCATCAGGCAGTGGAGAGGGAACCAGAGACATTTTGGATTGATCACTAATCCGACCTGGAGTAGAGGAGCGGTAACTGGCCTAAATCAAACTGCCAATTAATCATCAGGAGCACAGCCCTCAAACCTGCAAGCTGGACAGAGAACACTGTCCATAGAGCAGGTCAAAGAAGTACGTAAGCAACATTCTCCATTGACTGGGGGTAACTCTATATTGACTTTGAATCTTAAAAGTACGAGTGTCAAGGAGAGAATGGATCAGTCTCAGCCCCTTCACCAGATGATTTTGCTAACAAATCGTGAGCTGAAGAGTCCTCAGACAAAGGAAATCTCAGCACTCCGTCAAAGACTGAACAAAAAAGTGGAAATTGCAAAAGATTGAGCAAAGGGTATTAGATTTCGAGGATCACTCTTTTATTTGGGACAAGGAGATGAGCAATATCCCCAAAAAGCTGCTTGGGTCACAAAATAAAATTGATGAAATGGAAAATTATGCAAGAAGATCTAATCTTCGCTCGTAGGAATACCAGAAGGGGAGGAAAGTATGGGCAATCATCAGAACATGTTGCAATTTATGGAATAATTGATTAAATCACATATTCTGGAAGATGCCCCGGCAAATCACTCCTTTATGAGGGCTTATTGGATCCCTCCTCAGTGACTCACGAACTCTAAGTTTCTTCGTACTGCCATTGTAAACTTTGCAGACTGCGGTATAAAAGAGTTGATTTTCACCAAGGCGATGTCCACTGTAGAAGCACATAGCTGGAGAGACTTTATAGGCTTGGTGGGACAATTTAAAGCAGCAGGAGTCCCGGACCTCGATAGTACAACAGTCAAAACTAAGGGGCAGATTTACAAGAAACGGATGCATCTCTGCGTTATAGCAGAGATGCGTCAGTTTCCTTGTGCCAAGCAAAAAAACGCTTGGGCCACCATGGATGCGTCGCATTTACCATGCGGCATTCCATGGCGCAAGGATTGACAGACTCGTCACACATCTGTTGGCACAAAGGTCACGCATTGCTGGAGTCGTGTTGCAAGCACGACGCAACTCCAGCAATGCTGAGGAAGGCCCATACCTATTGTGCTGCGTCACTCCTTATGCCTGCTTCAAGCAGGCGTAAGGTTTTGACGCAGTGGCGTCGTAGAAGTGGCGCAGTGAAATCTTGGAGATTTCACTGCCTCATTTTTACGAGGCTTTCCTGCGTCGGAACGCCCACCCTGCATTCATTATACCTGACGCAGGTATAATGTGTCGCAGGGCTTTACAACGTGACGCATCTCCCTAGATGCGTCACGTTGTAAATGTGTCGCAACGGCGGCGCAAAAGTGTCGCAAGGGGCTTGTAAATCTGCCACCCTAGGTTTTGTATAACAGTAAATTCTGTTTGTGCTCATCTCTAGGAGAGGCACAGAGTCTATTGAAAAGAGCTCAGAGTTGAAAGACTGCATTAAGATGTTCTTGCATTTTTGTTCTCTCCCCTTTAGTTCTTGATCTGGATATCTGTTTGGTGGTAAATGCAGGAAGCAAGGTGGGACGTTTTTCTCGTTCTGTAGTTTAGTCGGTGCGGTAACAGGGCACCCAATTAGTTGGGGATGGCATGGGGTATGGTGGGCAATTCTCCCTTGAGGGGGGGGTCAGTCACTTTTGGGTGTCCGGGTTCACGGGGGCCACAGGAGTGGCATAGCTATAAAAAAGAGCAGAGTTTAGTTGTGGGCACAAGCAAGCTAAAAATTTAATTTTAATGGGCGAGGCTGCAGTGGGATGCTTGGTCCTTCAGACAGCTAGAGGCAGAGGCGGGCTTAAGCCAAATAATGTGGAGATTTTGGAATGATTCGTAAGATTGGTGTAATCTCGTGCAAACTTAAAGAAATTCTAAATAGGCAGAAATACGGGGTTATAATGAATTGGTTGTCTACACTTAATTCAGATGTAATCTTCTTTCAAGAAACCCACCTCAAAGATAATAATCCTAAGCTTCCTATCCCAAAGAAATACTCACATGCTTTCTTTGCTTCAACCGGGTTAGCTAGGCTCGGAGTGGCAATATACCTTACTAGATCAATAGATTGGGAGGTGGAAGAAGTAATTAGGGACAAGCAGGGGAGATGGGTCTGGTTGAAGGTGCAAGTACATGCTGTTCTTTTGAATTTGCTCAGTTACAATGGTCCAATTCAAGATGACATAACCCCCCCTTAAGGATTTGTTTAGCATGGCTATAGGGGATGAAGGTCCTACGATAAGTGGAGGGGACTTCAACTTTATTTAAGATCTTAAATTAGATAGTTCAATAGGAATGAAAAAGCAACCAAAGTCTAAAACTGCCTCTGCTCTTGATTCAATTAAGCACAATTTTAATTTGGTCAATTTGCGTGCTTCTCTTGCCAATATAATACAGCGTCATGGTTATATTTCTTTTAGGGCCAGATGTACGATGCTGGCATTTTGTGACTCGCAAATTCCGTCACTTTGCGACTCGCAATTTGCGAGTCGCAAAATGCAACGTACAACAGTGTCACAGACACTGTTAGCGATTCCCAATGGGGTCACAAATTGCATGCCTCATCAATATTCATGAGGCAAGCGCAATTTGCGACCCCATTGGGAATGGCTAGCCCTCCCAGGGATGGTGGCCTGCTGGGGTCAGCAGACCACCATGTCTGGGACTGCTTTTTACATAAAGCAGTATTTTTTTTTAAGTGCATCCCATTTTCCTTAAAGGAAAACAGGATGCATTTAAAAAAGAAAAATGAAACTTTTCAGTTTCATTTTTTAAGGGCAGGCAGTGGTCCCTGGGACCACTGCCTCCTCTTAAAAAATATTTTCGCACCCATTAACAAAGGGGAAGGGGTCCCCTGGGGACCCCTTCCAGGTTGTGACTGGTTCCCCACCTACTTGAAATAGGTGGTAAACTGTGAGTGTTTTGCGACCGCAAATGCGGTCGCAAAACAATGGTACATACCATTTGGACTTGCTATTAGGAAGGCACGCCCTTGGCACGCCCCTTCCTAATAGCGAGTTGCAAATGCTATTTTGCGAGTCTGTGATTTGCAAAATAGCGTTGGTACATACCACCACTGTTTTTTGCGGTTGAAGTGTTGAATACCCTTTTGCAACCGCAAAAAACGGTCATACATCTGGCCCTTAGCGATGCCATCTATGGGCTGGAGGAGTTCGGGTATATTGCCCTACAACTTTTCAGATCATTCAATCATATGTATCAACACGGAATTTGAAGAGTTAAACACTGTAAGATCAGGTGGCAGTTTGATAGAACACTTCTGGTAAATCTCGTCTGGCTGGCTGTAATGCGAATATTTATCAAAGAGTTCTTTGAAGTGAATCAGAATACTGCCTAAGCCTTTGCAGTATGGGAGGCCTGTAAGGCAGCATTTTGTGGCCAGGTAATCACATTTAAATTGAAGTAGAACGTAGTGCGCAGGGTTCAAATTTGTGATCTGCAATCAGCACTCAATGCTGCGCAAGGGGATTTATGTAGGGCAAGGATAGAGGAAAGAGCCAGGTTAGAAGAGCAGCTACCTGTGGCTAAGCAGAACTTAAGAGATTTTTTTCATTTCAGAGGAAATTAATAACTCGAGAACTTTCCAGCAAGAGCAGTATGAGGAAAGCCAGCTGGTAGGAAGGCTTCTTGCTTGGTCTACACGACTCAAGCAGGATTCACGGTGCATTTTAAGAATCGAAGATCCACTCTTGAATGCTATTCAGACAGATGATCAAGAAATTGCAGAGGTATTTTTTCAACATTATAAGGACATATACAAAAGAGCCTAAGCAGTCTCTACATCGAGCCTTGAAGTTTTTTTTTAACTTTAATTAGGCTTGCACATTTAACTATTGGACAGAAATAGAAGTTACTAGAGGGCATCTCAGAACATGAGGTGGCTCGCAGTTTGTAAAAGATGCCTCATGCCAAAGCCAGTGGCAGTGATTGGATGCCGACTGAGGTGTATAAGGTATTCTTGAAAGAATTACTCCCATATCTGACAGGATTATTTAATGTAATCAAGGAAGAGGTAGCTATTCAATCTACCTTCAAATAGTCAGTGGTAGTGAGCTTCTTTAAAAAGGATAAAACACCTCTGAGTGTGAATGCATAGCACCCAAAGAGTCTGCTTAATGCAGACTACAAGCTGTTTGCAAAGGTCTGGGCATTACGTAGTGTTACTGTAGGGAAGACCCCGGGCAATTGTGACAATTGTTTTTTTCTAGCCGTCAAGAAGGAGCTGTAATGCTCGATGCCAAGAAGGCATTTGATCTTGTCAATTCTTTAAGTTTAAAGAGCTTTATTGAAGTAATTAGAAACATAGGTACAGTATACAACGATAGTCATAAAAGGTAGCCAAGAATTAGCAAACTAAATAGATAATTGAAATGGATAAATAACCCAGGAATTCAGTCATTAATATAGAAATGCTCCAAAAGGGAAAGGCAATAAGAAAGAGTTGTACCTAATAACCAAATAGCATTTTACATTTTTTGTTTTTCAGAAAAAGGGGGAAACCTAGAAAGGAGTGAAAGAAGAAAAGAGAAAAGGCTAAAAGAAAGAGAAACAGAAGGGGGAAGAGAAAGAGAAAAGAAAAAGGAAGAAAGAAAGAAAAATGTAGATATAATAGTATCTTCATCTAATATCAATTAAAAACTTCAATATTATAGTAAACATAATGGTGCCTAACAACAGGATAATAACTGTACTTTTATCAAATAAAAAAAACTTAAAATAGAAGAAAAGAAGGAGATACTCATGGAGGTTGGTAGACAAATGTGCTATCTTGATTACGTAATGCTGATGTGGAGAGAAAGTTAGTAAGTGGAGACCAGAAGGCTTCTTTACGAATGAGTAGTTGAGAAGTTTTAGAAGAAGCTCCATCCAATCTGTGGTGATTGCAAAGTAGATTCCACCAGGTGGAGAAAGAAACCTTAGAGGCGTCTTTCCAGTTAGTGGTGATTACCTCAAAGGCAATAGCAATTAACAAGTCCAAAAATATGCCCACCTTACGAGATCCAAATCAATTGGCAGAGTTACTTCCCAAAAATATGGAGTAAATGTCAAAGGGAAATTCAATAGAACAAATAGAGGAGATTGACTCACATACCTTAGTCCAAAATCGAGCTATGTTGGGGCAAAGAAAAAAGGAATGCATTAAAGAACCAAGGGTATTGGAACATACCCAACAATTCGGGGATAAGTGTGAACTATACTTGGAGAGAGATAATGGAGTTAAAAATAACCTTTGGTAAAAATAATAAAGAGTCTGAGTAGTGCTAGAATTACAGGAAGTGTGGTGTATACGAGTCCAAATGGAGTTCCATGTGTGAACAGAGAGGGTATGCTGTAAGTCGGATTCCCATAGGAGCTCCACTTTATTTTTAGGGCAACTAGGAGAAGAAAAGTGGAGGTATTTGTAGACATGAGAAGCCTTAATAAAGGGGGAAATGGTTAGAGGTTCGAACAGAGGAGCTTGTGCAGGAAAGGGGGATCTGGAAAGTAGAGAAAGCTGATCCGTCAAAAGCAGACGTAAAGAATCATATCTGAGTAATGAGGAAACAGGTAGGTCAAATGTGGACTGAATCTCTTGTGAGGAGATACAGCGAGAGTCTTGTACTAACTGTTTAACTCGGAAGATCCCTTTGGCAGCCCATGTTTTCCAAAAAATAGTGCGATTGGACAATTTAATACTCTTGTTGTGCCAAAGAGGTGAGTCTAGAAAAAATTGTAAAGGGCTAAGAGACTTACATCTAATAGGATAAAAGGTAGAAATAAATTTTGAAATCGTTGGGTAATTGAAAGAGCGGGGGGATGAGTAAAACTGGCTATGAGAGAGAACGGGAAAGGAGAAATCAGAGATTCTTCCAGCTTGTGCCACACTGAGGTAAAAGTTCCATCAGAAGTGGATAAATATGGTAACATTTGACGAATAAAAAAAGAGGAATGATACTGTCGTAAATTAGGGAAGTGAACGCCACCCTGTTCCTTAGGAGCAGAGAGTAGGGCCAATGAAATACGGGCCTTCCGACCGTTCCAGAGAAATTTACTCAAAATTCCATTAAGAGTTTTAAAAAACTTCAATGGAAGTTTAACTGGTAACATAGATAAATAAAAGTTAATAACAGGGAGTACCATCATTTTAATGGTGTCCAGTCTGCCCCACCAAGACAAAAAGAGGGGAGACCATTTGTCAGTCATATTATTTACTTTTAATAGAATTTCATCCAAATTATACTGGATTGTTTTTGTAAGAGAAGAAGAATGTTTAATCCCCAGACAAGTAATAGTATTAGTATTCCATTTAAATTCAAGTCCTTCAAACATACTCTTTAGGCAATACTTATTTAAAGGAAGAACTTCACATTTTGAAAAATTCAACTTATAACCGGACAAGGCCGCATAAGAAGAGAGAAGTTTGGTAAAAGCAGGTAAAGACGTAGAAGGATCCGAAACATATAACATAATATCATCTGCGTAGGCCGTAAATTTAATTTCAACAGTTTTATGCGTAAAGCCTCGGAAAGTGGGGGAGTGCCTTAGAGAATGAAGAAAAGGCTCAAGAGAGAGAATAAAAAGTAACGGGGAAAGAGGACATCCCTGACGGGTACCCCTTTGTAAAGGGAAATAAGAGGATTGAGATCCATTAACTAAGACTGAAGTGGTTGGGGAAGAATATAACAAATTAATAAGAGATAGAATAGAAGGACCAAAACCATGCAATTCAATTCAAAACAAGCTTTATTCGGTTAGTATACAACCATAAAAGCATTCTAAAAAAAAAAAAACATCAAATATAAAAACATTTATCATAATTCATCACAATGGGATATAATTAATTCGTCACAGTGAGATATAGTAAAATTCATGTGAGGTTCAATTACAAGCTAGGTTATCATTATACATAAAGTGCTAAGTGCATTTTGAGGAGAAGACCATATTTATCTTTGAAGCCAATGGGTTCGTTTGAGTTCAATTAAAAAATTAATAAAATCATTATTGCTATCGCCGCCATAAAAAAATAAAATTCCGCCTGGGTATTTAAAACACTAGTTATGCTAAAAACGTTATAATTTCCATAGACTAAAATCAGTTCATTTCCCTGCCCGGTTCAATTACTGCGTTCCATATCGTCTCCTAATACCCAGTGCTACTTTAATGAAACTCATCATTGCAGAACAAACGATAGAATTTTCCAATAGTTGCAAACACTCATATCCCTCTAAATATGTACATGGAGAGATATTTTTAGTATTGGTCTCAAAAATCTCCTTCTCGGATCATCATAAAGTGTGCAAAAAGTGTAAGGTGCATAGTGCTCTGGGGAGTACTATTATCACAGGGGCAGAAACTAAGGGTTTCCACCCACCCAGATTGTCTAGGAAAAGCAAACAAAAAGTGCAATGTGCCAAGGCGAAATCTAGTTAAATAAAAACGCATCTGACAATTCGTGGTGAAGGCTAGATAATACTGCTGGTTAGACAAAAAAGCACATTTCGGGCCGGGCGCCTCTTATTGAAAATGTTTCGCGTGTGCCCAGTCCCCGTATTGCTTCTTGATTATACCTTTAGCATTTACGGGGATATTTGTCGGATTTTCATAAAACTCACCCAGCCCAATGTCATAAAATCTTTCCTTCACATACCGAAACCAGGGAATAGTCATCACCTTATCAAGGTTAAGGCAGTCTTCCATTATTTCCCTAGTGAACTGTAGTTCTTCTTTCAGCCAAATTTTACACCATAAGAGCAAAGGGGCAGAGCTAATGCGATCCTCCAGGTAATCCAACCCTACCTCTCGGTCAGAGAAAGAGGTGGCCGTACTGATTGGGATCATCAATAAGCGTTTTATGAATTTATTTTCTACCACTTGTAACAAGCAGCTTTTTTGATGACCCCAGACCCCTGCCCCGTATGATGCCACCGATGCACATTTTGCATTATATAGGGTAACAAGCTGTGGTACCGGCCTATGGCCTAGCTTGCAAGCAAACCTAAAAAGCCCCTCCACTACTCTATTGGTTTGTTGGGCCCTCAGTGTAATTAAAAAATCCCATTTAAGATCCCTGCTGAACGTATTTCCTAGATATGTAAATTTTTCCACCCTTTCGACCGGTTTGCCTCTGACATTAAAACTCCTGGATTTTGCATGTTTTGGGCCACAGACCATTATATAAGACTTTAAAAAGTTAACCTTTAAGTCTAATGTCGCCATATAATTTGTAAAGGCATCCAGGGAGATTTGTAGGCCATTCGCTGTCAATGACATAAGGACCGTGTCATCTGCGTACGAAAGTAACGCAACCGGTTGCCCCTTGTCAAGACCAACAGAGAGTTCTTACCATGAACTTGCACAGGAACAGAAGATGCTAGTTCCCAACTCCCTCTCAAGGATTCTCCAGAGTCCGATAATAATCTAGACTCCAAAAGACCCCCAAGGGGGAAGGGGGAGTGGATAAAATAACAAACAACAGAAGAGACTGGTCCTGGAACTGTTCTTTCAGCTTCTCTTGGCTTTCGTCCGTACTGCAGACTGAAATTCCGAGAAGACCTGAGGACACTAAACACAGATATTACTGTACTTCCTATTCTACTCTAAACTAGTCTAAAATACCTTTCTTTGCTCAACTACGTACCTAACGTTCCAAGTATTTAGCTTCTCTTCTTTATTATTCTTTTGCAATATTCTCTTCTTTCTTCTATTATTGAAAACAGTACTCAGTAGGTTAACCCTGTCAAGCAATACAATTATTACTATGCTTTCCACTCTATATTACTCTAACTATATGATTAACCTGTAATGTCTTACCTACTTTCCTGTCTGTAACCTTTTTCTTTTTGATTCTTCACAATGAATTCTTTTCTTCTTATTGATACCTATGTAGCTATCTATATCCTTATCTGTACAGCTAATTCTACTGATAGAAACTTAACATCTTTCTCTTATTGTTTTCTTACAGAATTCGTGATTACATATTCAAGGTAAGTTTCTTCTTTTTATATTTTCAAATCATATACATGCTTTCTTAAAGTTTTTTAAGTCTTGTTTTATATTTTTCTTTTTAGAAACGTGCAGTCACTTAGCTTCTCTCCTCTCTTTTCTTTTCCTGGCTGCCGGTGACTGGAAACTGCTTCTAACGGGTTAACTGGCAATGAAAGGCTGTCGATCTTCAGCTGCGAAGGAGGTGCATCTCAGATAGGAACGCCTCCTCACACCCCTTGCCTCTGGAAAACATCCGCCGAGAACCTTGTCCTACTAGACAGATGGGAGCTACTCCCGACGAGAACTGAACGGAGCAAAAACCGGGAGAATACCCGACGCGACACTCTAGGGAAAGGAAGAATTCACACGGAGCTCATTCACTGAGGTACGAACTTGGAAATTTCTCTGGTGAAGTGCGCATTCGTTATTGAGCGCGAGCTTCATCAAGGTTCCAGGCACCTGTGGGGAAATAAACTAGACCGCTAATGTAGATTTGGAATCGGCGGCCATCTTGGAATTCCACTCGCGGTATAACATCTTCCAATTATTATTCAAAGGCTGATTTCTCCTTTTAACCCAATGTCTTTTGTTCAGTAATGCACACACTACATGTGCTAGGTGACCCAGAGGTCTGACAGTACCCCCCAACAAGGGAGGTCCTTCCAATCTTGGTTTCGTAGGGAATCTTTGATGAAAAGATTTTAACAACCTAGGAGCATGAACATCTGACTCAAGCTCCCAAGATCGTTCTTCTGGACCATAACCCTTCCAGTTCACCAAATAATACAGCTTTCCTTTAACCTTTTTAGAATCTAGGATTTCTTTTACTTCAAACTCTACTCCAGATTCTAATTGGATAGGCCTTGGAGGTGAGTCTTTTCATAACTCTGGTGAAGCCTTTTTTAACAAGGAAACGTGGAAGACTGGATGGATCTTCAGCTTGGTAGGCAGTTTTAACCGATAAGTAACTTGATTCATTTTTTTCTCAATTAAGTAAGGCCCTATGAACCTAGGTTGAAACTTTCTATTACCCTTTAGCCTAAGGTTCTTTGTACTTAGCCAAACGCTAGCTCCTTCTTCTAAAAGGGGGCCTTCTCTTTTTATCTGCATAGATCTTATACTTCTTTTTAGCCTGCTCTAAGTTTTGTGAAGCAGTTTGATGAACTTTTTTTAAATGGGTTACTAAATCTTTTACTGCTGGGACTGAAATTTCAGTTTGTCTTACTGTGGAATTTGGGTGTCTACCATAGTTCAGATAAAATGGAGAATATCCTGTGGAAACATTTCTAGCATTATTGTGTGCAAACTCTGCTGCCCATAAATAGTCTGGCCAATCCCCATCTTGCTTCAAATTGAACAACCTTATGGTGTGCATTCTACCACTTTTTGATGAATTGATATATAGCTTTCCATTAACCGCAGGCAGTTTGCACCCTTGGATTAGGTTTTCTGTTCTAAGTGAAAAGTTAATTAAGGTCACGACTGAGGAGGTTCTCTTTTCCATCTTGGTTCACCCTCTCTGTCTGCCCATCTGTCTCGGGATGATAACTGGTGGAATATCTGGCTTCAATTCCTAAACCTTCAACAAAGGCCTTCCAAAAATGGGACAAGAACTGTGAACCTCGGTCCGAAATAATGATTTTGGGATTCCGTGAATCTTAACTATGTGAGTACTGAAGTGACTAGCTAGTTGTTTCGCAGTCGGAATCCCTTTTAGTGCCATAAAGTGTACCGTTTTTGAAAATGCATCTACAACCACCAAAATCGTATTGTAACCCTGGCTGGAAGGTAAGTCAACTATTAGATCTAGAGTGATTGTGTGCCATGGAAAAGGGGGGGTAGGCATTGGTTGCAACAACCCTTTTGGAGCCTGCCGCTCTGATTTTCCCTGAGCGCAGATTATACAGGTCTTAACATATTTCTCTATATCTGTAGTCATTCGAGGCCACCAATAATGTCTCTTCACCAATTCTTTGGTCTTGGATTCTCCCTTGTCTCCTGCCAAAAGATTATCGTGACATTCGTACAGTACTTGATTCTGTAATTTCTTGGTAGGTAGGTACAAGGCTCCTTTGTGGTAAGGTAACTGATGTCGAATTTCTCTTCCGGCTTCTTCCTTGATCCAATCCTGCATAGCTTCTGGACTTATGTCTTGGGTGACTTGCTCTTTCAAATCAATGGGAGTAGTGGCACAAATTATTTTTGAGCTTGGTATTATTGTTTGAACTTCCATCTGACTCTTTTGGTTGTCAGTTCCTAATCTGGACAAGGCGTCTGCTTTCCCATTCTGAGCCCCTGGTCTGTAAGTGATTGCAAAGTCATATTCAGCAAAATACAGTGACCACCTGAGTTGTCTTGGAGTTAAGGTTTTAGCTGATTTCAAGAACTTCAGGTTCCGGTGATCAGTGAAAACTGTTACTTGATGCTGCGCTCCCATGAGGTAGTGTCACCACTCTTTAAAGGCGTCCTTGATGGCCAACAATTCTTTCTCAGTTATTGTGTAATTCACTTCAGCAGGTGTTAGTTTTCTTGATCTGTAGGCGACTGGATGTAGTTGACCTGTTTCTTTGTGTCTTTGGGATAGTACGCCACCAACCGCTTGATCTGAGGCATCAGTCTCAACGTAAAATGGTTCCGATGGATCAGCATGTAGAAGTACAGGTGCAGAAGTAAAACCTTTCTTTAAAGATTTAAAGGCTTCTTCTGCTTCTTCTGTCCATTCAAAACGAATTACTTTTTTGAGCAACCGTGTAAGAGGAAGTACCTTTCGTGAGAACTCATTGATAAATCTTCTATAGAAGTTTGCAAACCCTATAAAGCTCTGAACCTCTTTAACACTTGCAGGAGACTTCCAATCAACAACAGCCTTTATCTTTCGCTCATCCATGTTCATTCTGGTTGGTGAGAGGATAAAACCCAAAAACTCCACCTTGGAAACATTAAATGCACATTTTTCCAGTTTTACAAACAGTTTGTTCTCCCTGAGCTTCTGCAACACTCCTCTCACCTGTTCTTGGTGTTTGCTCTTGTCTGTGGAATAAATCAGAATATCATCAATGTATACAATTGCACATTGATCTATGTATTCACTGAGAATATCGTTAATAAAATGCTGGAAGGCAGCTGGGGCATTACACAGACCATAAGGCATAACCTGGTTTTCGAATAGCCCAAATCTTGTTCTGAAAGCTGTTTTCCATTCGTCGCCCTCCTTCATTCTGATTAAATGGTAGGCCCCTCTCAGATCTAACTTCGTATATATTTGCGCTCCTTTGACTTGGTCTAACAAGACTGAAATGAGGGGGAGCGGATAACGATTCTTCTTCGTGATTTTATTAGTCGCACGATAATCGATGCAAGTCCTCAAATCTCCCTCTTTCTTCGGCACGAAAAACAGAGGTGACGATACAGGAGATTGGGATGGCCGTATAAAACCGTTTGCCAGGTATTTGTCTAAATATTCCTTCAAGTGCCGATGTTCCTTCTCGGTTAGAGCATAGACTCGACTGCATGGTAGATTCGAACCAGGCTCCAGATCTATTTTACAATCATATACACGATGGGGGGCAACTGCTCAGCTTCTTTTTCATTGAAGACATCTTCAAAATCTTGGTATTCTCGAGGTATTTCCTGAGAATCAATGATGCACACGGATGCTCCAGCCATACACAAAGCGTGAGCAGGATTACTCTCACAGTTTCTTTCCTTTTCTCCAAAACAATTTCCTTTACAATAATCAGAATCCATCGCTATCGTTCTGGAGCTCCAATTGATGGTGGGGTCATGCTCTGTAAGCCATGGTAGTCCTAGAATAAGCTGGAACTGGGGTGCATCGATCAAATTAAATTGAATCACTTCTTCATGCCCATCACTCGAAATCATTTGTATCGGTTCTGTATGGCTCACTATGGGCCCAGATGAGAGATTAGTCCCATCCACCGCTCGTACTGGCTCACCTTTGGATTTTTGTATAGCTCGCAACCCTACTTTAGCTGCAAATTTTAGATCAAAAAGGCTTCCGGTGGCTCCGGAATCTATCATTACAGAAACTCCTGTCAGAGTTATTTGACGAAACTTGATAACCATGGACAAAATTAAATGTGGTGAAGACGACTGCAGGGTATTGGCCACTTGATGTTCCTTTGGAGTTGATTCTTGATTAGCATCCACCGGTCCAACTCCTCCTACAGGTGGTGCTGCAAGTTTTCCTTCGGTTTAAATGAAGTTTTGGGTTTCTTTGGACAACCCCTCACGAAGTGTCCACTTGAGCCACAATACATACACAAATTTCCAGCTCTCCTTTTCTCCTTTTCCTCCTTAGTTAAAGGGCCCCTTATGGTTCCAATCTGCATGGGTTCCGAAACTGATGGTCCTTCGATAGTTCTGCTGCTCTCGGACCTGACTCTATCAAATCTTGGCACTATTGGTTTGAACTCCCTTCTTTTTTCACCTTTTCTTTCGCCTTGACGGAAATCGATTTCTAGCACCAAATCTACTAGTGCCGAGATTTCTGTAGGTCGATTTGGTATTTGCGCCAGTACGTCCTTGAGCTCATCTCTTAAACCTCGATAAAAGACCGCAGCTCTTTTACTCTCCGGCCAATTTGTCTCCACTACTAATTTGTTAAACTGAGCCAGGTAGGCTACAAGGTACCGGTTACCTTGTCGTAGTTCTAGCAATTCATTGTCGACAGCCTGCGAGATTCGTCACCTGTCAAAAATTCAAAGAAATTCTTGTTTGAACTCATCATAGTCATGCAAAAGAGGATCATCACGGGAGACCAGGAGCATGGACCAAGACGCTGCATCGCCACTTAAGTACGACAAAAAAAAGGCCACTCTTGACTGCGCATCTGGGAAAATAGAAGGGCGACACATGAAGTGTAGGGAGCATTGAGTGAGGAATATTTGTGCCTTTTGTGGATCCCCACTAAATCGTTCCGGGGGAGCTAACGGAATGACTGGTGACAATGAATGGATTACTTGTGTCGTTACTCTATTTGAGCCTTCGGTGAGAGGATTTAAGGTTTCTCTTCCAGAACTAAATGGTTGTCCCATTCTCAAGGCTAATTCCGCTGTTTCCTTCCTTGAATTTACCATCTCCTGTCTAAGACTCTGATTATCCTCTCTAACAGCTACCAACTCCTTTTGAATTGCCTCTAGAACTGTTCCCAAGGTCTGCAAATTAATTCCTTCGGCCATTCTGTTCGGGTGCAAGTGTAATACGTGGGCACTTCACTCTGTCAAGACCTACAGAGAGTTCTTACCATGAACTTGCACAGGAACAGAAGATGCTAGTTCCCAACTCCCTCTCAAGGATTCTCCAGAGTCCGATAATAATCTAGACTCCAAAAGACCCCCAAGGGGGAAGGGGGAAGGGATAAAATAACAAACAACAGAAGAGACTGGTCCTGGAACTGTTCTTTCAGCTTCTCTTGGCTTTCGTCCGTACTGCAGACTGAAATTCCGAGAAGACCTGAGGACACTAAACACAGATATTACTGTACTTCCTATTCTACTCTAAACTAGTCTAAAATACCTTTCTTTGCTCAACTACGTACCTAACGTTCCAAGTATTTAGCTTCTCTTCTTTATTATTCTTTTGAAATATTCTCTTCTTTCTTCTATTATTGAAAACAGTACTCAGTAGGTTAACCCTGTCAAGCAACACAATTATTACTATGCTTTCCACTCTATATTACTCTAACTATATGATTAACCTGTAATGTCTTACCTACTTTCCTGTCTGTAACCTTTTTCTTATTGATTCTTCACAATGAATTGTTTTCTTCTTATTGATACCTATGTACCTATCTATATCCTTATCTGTACAGCTAATTCTACTGATAGAAACTTAACATCATTCTCTTATTGTTTTCTTACAGCATTCGTGATTACATATTCAAGGTAAGTTTCTTCTTTTTATATTTTCAAATCATATTCATGCTTTCTTAAAGTTTTTTAAGTCTTGTTTTATATTTTTATATTTAGAAACGTGCAGTCACTTAGCTTCTCTCCTCTCTTCTCTTTTCCTGGCTGCCGGTGACTGGAAACTGCTACTAACGGGTTAACTGGCAATGAAAGGCTGTCGATCTTCAGCTGCGAAGGAGGCGCGTCTCAGATAGGAACGCCTCCTCACGCCCCTTGCCTCTGGAAAACAACCGCCGAGGACCTTGTCCAACTAGACAGATGGGAGCAACTCCCGACGAGGACTGAACGGAGCGAAAACCGGGAGAATACCGGACGCGACACTCTAGGGAAAGGAAGAATTCACACGGAGCTCATTCACTGAGGTACGAACTTGGAAATTTCTCTGGTGAAGTGCGCATTCGTTATTGAGCGCGAGCTTCATAAAGGTTCCTGCACCTGTGGGGAAATAAACTAGACCGCTAATGTAGATTTGGAATCGGCGGCCATCTTGGTATTCCACTCGCGGTATAACATCTTCCAATTATTATTCAAAGGCTGATTTCTCCTTTTAACCCAATGTCTTTTGTTCAGTAATGCACACACTACATGTGCTAGGTGACCCAGAGGTCTGACACCCCTTGACTAGGGGGAAATCAATTTTCTGCCTCAACAGAAAGTCCTCCAGGCCATTAGTATATACTAAAAAGAGGAAAGGGGCTGAAATGCACCCTTGGTGCACTCCTTCTGTTGAAGCAATAGGTTTTGTTCTTTCCCCCCAAAACCATGCCATTTAAGGGCACGCATCATGAAAAGCCAATGAACGCGATCAAAAGCTTTTTCCGCGTCAAGGGTTATGGCAGCGATAGGGGAGGAGCTTTTAGCTGCAAGATGTATGATGTTGAGGAAAGTTCTAGAATTATCGGCAATAGTCCTTCCTTTAACAAACCCTGTTTGTTCGTGACCAATTAAATCGGCAAGGACCTGGTTGATACGAAGAGCTAAAAACTTGGCAAATTGTTTGCAATCGAGATTGATCAAAGATATAGGACGATAATTAGCACATCGGGATGGATCTTTATCTTTTTTGGGAATGAGACAAATCATAGCTTCAAGAAAAGAGCCTCGAGCCTCACCATTAAGGATAAAATATTGAAAAAAAGATAAAAGATGGGGCAGAAGGATAGAAGAGAAGCAAGAATAAAACTCAGCAGTGAGGCTGTCAGGACCAGGGGCCTTATCTTTAGGCAACATGGACAGGGCTGATTTAATCTCTGAAAGAGATATGTCATGTTCTAAAATAGAAGTGTCAGGAAGAGGGGAAGAGCGGGGGGTAATGAATTAAAAAAAGAATCCAGAGCTGCATCGGAAGGAGAAGATTCAGGAGTATAAAGGGTCTTGTAGAAATCTGTAAAACAAGTTAATATTTCTACATCTTTAAGGCGGGGAATATCGCGATCATCCACGATCTTAACTATTCTAGATCTTTGAGATTTAACCTTCAAGTAATTCGCCAACAGCTTACCAGCTCGATTACGACCCCCATAGAATTTAGAATTAATTTTCAACAACGTCCCCGAAGCCTCTTCCGTAGATTTCTTATTAAAGTCAAGTTTTGCTTGGATCAGAGTCTTGAGGGTGTCAGCATTTCTAGAAGAAAAATAAGCATGCTCCAATTCTTTAATGAAAGAAAGCAAAGAAGCGGATTCTTTGCGATATTTTTTCCGTTTAGTAGCAACATAGTCTATAATGAAGCCTCTAGCTGTTGCTTTGAAGGTATCCCAGACAATATGAACATTGAGAAGAAAGAATTTAGAAACAAATTCTTTAAAGCGGCTTAGAAAGGAAGGATCTTTAAGAAGATAATTATTGAAACGCCAACGTCGAGATGTAGAGGGTAAGGAAGGAAGATCTAAACTAATCAAAACAGGAGCGTGATCAGAAATAAGAATGGAGCCAATCTCTGCATGTAGGAGATTGGAAAGGAGATGTGGGCTTAAGAAAATATAATCAATTCTAGAGGTAGATTGATGAGTAGGAGAATAAAATGTATATTCTAAACTGTCAGGGTTGAAAATTCTCCAAGCGTCAACCAGACCTCTCGCCCGGATGGTCCGAACAAACGTTTTTGCATTTTATTAGGAATGTACCTAGAAGAGGATTTCCTATCTGTAAAAGGATCCATGACCTGATTACAGTCACCACCCACTATGAGATTAGAGTCAGAGCATGCATGAAGGGTATGAGACATGGACTGCCAAAATTGTGAGTCAATGCCTGTGGGGCCATAAATGTTAAGTAAAGAAACGTGGGAACAGTTAATAAGAGTATGGAGAAGGAGCCAATGTCCATCTTCATCTCTCTCTTCTTTCGCTACCATAAGGGATAAGGATTTGTGAAAAAGTATTACAACACCATTCTTTCTGTCTTTGGATGGGGAACTATAAACGTGACCCACCCATTGCTTTTTGAGGGAATTAACATCAGTCTCATTAAGGTGTGTCTCTTGTAGCATAGCAATTTTACATTGGAGCTTAGAGAGATGAGTAAGTATCCGTTGTTTTTTAACTGGATTACGTAATCCCTTTACATTCCATGAGATAATCCGAAAATTTTCAGTCATTACAAGGCAGAAAAAGCATTAATAATAATACTAACATTATAAAATTCAATGGAGTTATACAATCAATACAAAGGCAACCAGAAACATTACAGTTAATGCATTGAGAAGTGTGCAAATAAACGTAAAAATGAATATGTATAAGGTAAAAAATACTGAATACAAAGAAGAACAGAATAAGAAGAAGTGAAGGTATAATCAAAAAGAAGATACAAAGTCAAAAAGTAAAAAAGAGCCAAAAGGAAAAAAGGAAATCTGAACAAAGATGAGAGAGTAAAAAAAGAAAAAAAAATGAAAGAGGTGAATGATAGAAAACAAGCATTTGACAGAAAGCCGAAAGACTTCAGTCAAGAGAGACGGAATAAATATCCAGAGGTAGAAAAATAGCATAGGGAGGCGGGAAGCAGCGGAAAGAGAAAGACGGCAAAACCGACACAACAGAAACAACCGAGACCAGTGAGAGCAAATCAAGGAAGATTAATAGATAGAAATAAATAGAAGGAAGGGGATAAATTACATAAGAACAAAACAGGGGAAACTATCTATGTACTAAAAATAGAACAGAAGACAACAACAAACAGAATCACTAATTAAATGGATAACACTTACCAAACAACCGGGGTGACCGCAGACCCTGGGATCAGAACAAAGGGGCAAGGGGGTAGGAGAACATCCGGGGAATGGATCGATACAATAATATAAACAGCTAAAAAAGAGAAAAAAGAAAACATGGAAGATTACAAAATGAAATAACCACTATAGGCGTTAACAAGTCATAGTAACGAAACAGAAACAACATCTACAGACCATAAACAACAGCATCATAGAAGATGAAGGTTAGCAGAACATTAAAATGAATGCAAAAATATCAAAAGACAGAACACAACAAGTGAACAATGCAATTCAGGCCCCTCCAAAGTCCATCTCGTCTCCTTTGTGGCGAGAAATAAATTGTCTTAAGTCCTCAGGACGATCGAAGGAATAGGACCTCTCTTTATAGGTGACTTTGAAGAAGCAAGGATGCACTAATCCATATCTGGCATTCATGGATCGAAGAGCTGGGCGAAGAGAAAGAAACTCTTTACGTCGAGCTGCAGTAGCACAGGCAACATCTTGAGAGAAGAAGATTTTTTGGCCAGACCACAGCATTTGCTTCCTTGACTTTGCCGATGACAGGACCATTAAAAGTTCAGTGTATTCCAAAAACAAAACAATTATCCCTCTGGGACGTTGAGCTGACGATGATGAAGATGAACCAGAAGGTTTAGGACTGATGCGATGAGCACGCTGTAGATTAAGAGATGTACCTTCCTTGAGACCAACAATCTTGGGAATGTGCAATTTTAGAAAAGCAAGCACATCAGACCCCTCCCCTCCTTCAGGAATACCATAAATACGAAGGTTATTGCGTCTGTTGCGATTTTCTAAATCTTCTGTTTGGGTCTTGAGGAGAGCAATCTCTTTAGACATGGTCGCAACTTGAGGCATCAAGTCCTGGGTATCACTTATCCTTTGTTCCACCACAGACATTCTTGATTCCAGGTTAGACCATTTCTCATCTAGCTTCTGAAGGGTTGCATTGGTGTCAATAACAAATGGTTTAAGCAATTTTATCTCTTCCATAAGGTCTTCCATAGTTATGGGTAGTGGCGACTTGGTAGGAGAATTAGGCTCCTTCTTGTGGCGCTTAGGAGGTGCGACTGGATTAGGATCCTTGCGAGATGAAGACATACTTGCTGAAAGTGATCGTTGACCAAGAGAAGGAAAAGGCTCCATGAGAAGAAAAAAAAAATATTGAGAACTTAAAAATATCTTTAATGAAAGATAGACGGAGCTGAAATAAGTCAGTTGGCTTTGTCAAGATTATGATGAAGAAACAAACTCTCGGCCACCACTAGATCAGCTAGTTCAATTAAACAAATGCAACTTGCTGTAGGTGTTTCAGTCCAAAATACTTCACACTTGTTAGGCACTGCATATATAGAAAAGTGAGCATTCATGAGACAAAGTTATGAAGAAATGGCCTCAAAAAGGGGTTTTATCCATCCATATTCAAGTGGAAATGGCTTAATAGCAGTCCACATCAATTGGGAACCAGTAGGAGTTGTGGCCTTGAATTCTGGATAATAAACACCACATAATACCATGAGGGCCAATATATCCTGACAGGGAAGTCTCCGTTGGTGCAGGCCGTAAAAAATAGAAAGGCAAAAGAACCCATTACATGCAAAAGTTACCTAGTCAATTGTACACCATTAGCGTCAATTAGTTATAGAAAAAATACAGTCAAAGAGTCCCATAGCACAAAACGGATATGAAGGAAATAAAAAAGAACTGTTACTCGGTTCAAAGCATTGAGGGGAGCACAAAATGGCGGTCACGGTAAAAGAAATATAGCGCGCCGCAGAGTACCTCATAAATCCAAAGATGAGTGTTGTGGCAATATTAGACCAGAAGTTGTCATCTGTGCCCCCTTGCTGCCCCTGATTGTGCTCGTTTTTTCCTTTCTGTGCCCCCCTTGCTGCCCCTGATTGTGCTCGTTTTTTTCCTTTCTGTGCCCCCCTTGCTGCCCCTGATTGTGCTCGATTTTCCTTTCTGTGCCCCCTTGCTGCCCCTGATTGTGCTCGTTTTTTTCCTTTCTGTGCCCCTCTTGCTGCCCCTGATTGTGCTCGTTTTTCCTTTCTGTGCCCCCCTTGATGCCCCTGATTGTGCTCGTTTTTCCTTTCTGTGCCCCCTTGCTGCCCCTGATTGTGCTCGTTTTTTCCTTTCTGTGCCCCCCTTGCTGCCCCTGATTGTGCTCGTTTTTCCTTTCTGTGCCCCCTTGCAGCCCCTCATTGTGCTCGTTTTTTCCTTTCTGTGCCCCCCTTGCTGCCCCTGATTGTGCTCGTTTTTCCTTTCTGTGCCCCCTTGCTGCCCCTCATTGTGCTCGTTTTTTCCTTTCTGTGCCCCCTTGCTGCCCCTGATTGTGCTCGTTTTTTCCTTTCTGTGCCCCCCTTGCTGCCCCTGATTGTGCTCGTTTTTCCTTTCTGTGCCCCCTTGCTGCCCCTCATTGTGCTAGTTTTTTCCTTTCTGTGCCCCCTTGCTGCCCCTGATTGTGCTCGTTTTTTTTCCCTTTCTGTGCCCCCTTGCTGCCCCTGATTGTGCTCTGTTTTCCTTTCTGTGCCCCCTTGCTGCACCTGATTGTGCTCGTTTTTCCTTTCTGTGCCCCCTTGCTGCCCCTCATTGTGCTAGTTTTTTCCTTTCTGTGCCCCCTTGCTGCCCCTCATTGTGCTCGTTTTTTTCCTTTCTGTGCCCCTTGATGCCCTGATTGTGCTCGTTTTCCCTTCTGTGCCTGTTTCCCGCCGCTGCGCCCTGCGGCCCCGCCCCTCACTGCCCATTCGCTGCCCCATTACCTGCTCCTCCCTCCCACCTCCCCATTTATGGCGGCCGCTGTGCGGCCGCGCGCAGCGGGCGCGCCTCTGGCGCGCCAAAGGCGCGCCTAAGGCAAGCCCGTCTGCGCCCGTCCGCGTCGTGACCGCGCCCAGTGCCAGACCCCCTGGTCCGGGCATCCCCCGCGCCCGCCACATCAACAGACGCCGATACGACGCCAGCACCCTCCACGCACTCAACCCCGGAAAAGATCACGCCTGCTACCAGGCCACCCCGAAGCGCACCCAAGGGCCCTTCACCTGCCGGAACTGCAGCTTCGCCAGCACCCGCCCCGCCATACCACCACCCAGGAAAGAACCCAACTACCTCAGATGCATCCTCCTCAACACCCGCTCCGCCCGCAAACACGCCATCTAACTCTGGGACCTTCTCGACTCAACCTCCCCAGACGTCGCATTCCTGACGGAGACCTGGCTGAATCCCGCTTCAGCCCCCGACATCGCCATTGCCATCCCGGACGGATACAAGATCACCTGCAGGGACCGCACCAACGGAGTCGGAGGAGGCATCGCCATCGTCCACAGGAACACCCTCAGAGTCTCAACCAACACCGACGACACCCTCAGCACCGCCGAACACATGCACTTCCAGATCCACACCGATCCCAACACCACCCTCAGAGGAACCCTCATCTACAGACCCCCGGACCCCGACCACAGTTCAGCGATTCCATCGCTGACTTCGTCAGCACACACGCCATCGCCTCCACGGACTACATCCTCCTCGGGGACCTGAACTTCCACCTCGAGAACAACAAGGACACCAACTCCACCACCCTGATCGACAACCTCGCCACCCTCGGACTCAGACAGCTCGTGACTACACCCACCCACGCCGCCGGCCACACGCTCGACTCCATCTTTTCCGCAAGCCCACACGTCTCCTTCAACCACACCTCCGAACCCCACTGGACTGACCACCACTGCATCCACTTCACCTACAGGAAGCCCACCACGCACCACCGCACCGAACAAATGCCTCGCCGCTGCTGGAGCAGAGTCACGGAAGACCAGCTAACCACAACCCTCGCCCTGAGCCCACCCGCCGAACCCTCCGACCCCGACACCGCCGCCCGCAACCTCAGACAGTGGATCGACGACTGCGCCAACACCCTCGCCCCGCTCAAGAATCCGCCCAACAGCCACACCAGCAAGAAAGCCACCTGGTTCACCGAAGACCTCCAGGCCTCCAAACGAACATGCCGAAAACTGGAGAAGATCTGGCTCCACGAACGGACAGCGGACAGCTACGCCGCCCACAAGAGCGCCACCCGCAGTCACCATCACCTCATCAGATCCGCCAAAAGGGCTTCACTCAAAGACCGCCTAGACAACAACGCACACAACAGCAAAGAGCTCTTCAACATCGTGGAAGGAACTCTCCAACCCCAGCTCCAACACCAACGACATCCAGCCGTCGCGAGACCTGTGCGACTCACTGGCCACCTTCTTCCACCGCAAAATCGCCGACATCCACGACAGCTTCAACACCACGACCGCCCCGGCAACCACGAGACCACTGCCCCCACAACCACCAACCGCCTGCTCTCCTGGACCAACATCAACGACGAGGACACCAGCGAGATCATGAACACCATCCACTCCGGTTCACCGCTAGACCCGTGCCCTCACCACATCTTCAACAAAGCCAGTACAGCCATCGCGCCCCATCTCCGGAAAATAATCAACATCTCCTTCGAGACAGCAACCTTCCCAGAAAGCTGGAAGCACGCCGAGATCACCGCCTTACTCAAGAAACCCAAGGCAGACCCCAAGGACCTCAAGAACTTCCGACCCATCTCTCTGCTCCCGTACCCCGCGAAGGTCACCGAGAAAATCGTCAACAAACAACTGACCCGCTACCTCGAGGAGAACAACATCCTGGACCCTTCCCAGTCCGGCTTCCGCAGCAACCACAGCACCGAAACCGCCCTCATCGCCGCCACCGATGACATCAGGACCCTGCTAGACAACGGAGAAACAGCAGCCCTCATCCTCCTGGACCTATCAGCCGCCTTCGACACGGTCTGCCACCACACACTACGAACACGCCTTCATGACGCCGGGATCCAAGAGAAGGCCCTGGACTGGACCACATCCTTCCTTTCCGGCAGAACACAAAGCGTCCGCCTCGCCCCCTTCCGATCCAAGGCCACCAAGATCATCTGCGGCGTACCCCAAGGCTCCTCCCTCAGCCCAACGCTGTTCAACATCTACATGGCACCCCTCGCCCACGTCGCCTGACAGCACAACCTCAACATCATCTCCTACGCCGACGACACCCAGCTGATCCTCTCCCTCACCAAAGACCCTCACACCGCCAAAGCCCACCTCCACGAAGGAATGAAGGCCGTCGCCGAATGGATGAGGACCAGCCGCCTGAAGCTGAACTCGGACAAGACGGAGGTCCTCATCCTTGGTTCCAACCCTTCAGCCTGGGACGACTCCTGGTGGCCAACATCACTGGGAACAGCCCCGCCACCCACCGACCACGTACGCAACCTAGGGGTCATCCTCGACCCCACCCTCTCCATGACTAAGCAGGTCAACGCCGTTTCCTCATCCTGCTTCAACATCCTCCGAATGCTCCGCAGGATCTTCAAGTGGATCCCCACCGAAACAAGAAAAACAGTCACCCAGGCCCTCGTCACCAGCAGGCTGGACTACGGAAATGCCCTCTACGCAGGAATGACGGCTAAGCTCCTGAGACTGCTGCAACGCATCCAGAACGCCTCTGCACGTCTTATCCTCGACATCCCCCGACGCAGCCACATCACACCCCACCTGAGAGACCTGCACTGGCTCCCTGTCAACAAGAGGATAACCTTCAAGCTCCTCACCCACGCACACAAAGCACTCCACAACTCCGGACCAGCCTACCTCAACAGACGACTCAGCTTCTACACCCCCACCCGCCAGCTCCGCTCGACCAGCCTCGCCCTCGCCACAGTCCCCCGCATCCGGAAAACGACCGCCGGCGGCAGATCCTTCTCCCACCTCGCCGCCAAGACCTGGAACACCCTCCCCACCAACCTCCGACAGACCCAAGACCTACTGGCCTTCAGAAGACTCCTCAAGACCTGGCTCTTCGATCAGTAGCAGCACCACCCCCCTCTTCCCCCAGCGCCTTGAGACCCTCGCGGGTATGTAGTGCGCTTTATAAGTGACATGATTGATTGATTGATTGATTGATCCAGAGAGGCATATTTTGAAAGTTAACCAAGGGACAGTGCATACCTGAAAGTCCCGAGGGAAGCGCCGTTACGAGTCGCGCTGTTCTCAAAATGGCGGCCGCAAACCCCACACGGAGCAGGCAGCCAAACCAAACAGAATTATTGGCAAAACAACGGCTCACCACGGCGGAAAAATATATAGAATAAAGGCAGCAACCATTCCGGCGGCAGAATCTGCTAACAAAGTTCCTCGCAGAGCCGCAATGCAGGTCGCCCTTCCTTCATCACTGGAACTCGGTCGGGAGCGAGGTCAGCCCGCCGCCATCCCGATCGGCGCTCAAACCACGCCCCCCGATCTTGTCAATTCTGATGTCTTGTTTTTGCACTAGGCAGGTTCGGGTTTCCAGATAGCATGGTTAAAATGCTTCTGAAAGTCTATCAGGGTGCAGACGCAGAAATTATTATAAATGCTAAAGAAGCTGAAACTGTTAAAATCAATCAGGGTACCCGTCAGGGATACCCGATGTCACCTATACATTTCTCCCTGTTTATTGAGCATTTGGTGGTTAGAATTCGCAGTACAGAATCTGTTGTCCCCCCGTAGAAGGAATGCCTATGGTCAAATTGTTTGCAGATGATATGATTCTCTATCAGAAAGCAAATTTAAAAAAACATATTTGAATCTTAAATAATACAAACATGTATTTTTTCACAAAAATGGTTTTACAAAATCTGTTGTTGTAAATGTATACATTTTGTTTAATATATTTAATTTAAAATGTACTATTAAATGTACACTAATCCAAACTGAAGTATTCTTGTAAAATGTTAAGACTCCATTACCTAGCCAAAAATAATATTTGAATTATACACACAATGAATCATCCTTAATCATATCTCCAGGGAGTACATATATACAACATGCACATATTTATTTGAACATGATGCAGTACAACTTTATTTTCAGACATACTAGTTAGTGTACATATATATTCACTTACTCTCCTTCTGCATGTCTATTTTTTTTTTTTAACTAAAAAGGGAATTAAAATTAATTAAAAGTACTTCAATTATATACACACTCCTAATCTTTACACAACAAAGCTCATATCCATTGTAGGTCACATGTATTGCATATGACTTCAATTTTCTTTATTTAACTTATGAATAAATGTACTTTAGTTAGATATGTTTACTGCATGATGATAGAAATCAATAATAATGTATAGTGTTTAACACGCATAGTTCTTGTCTGTACATACCATTGACAGTATGCTCCTTGCAGGCAACTACTAAACTTGTAGCCTAGTGCAACGTGAACCATCATTGTTCCACATTCTCCACCTACCATCATTACAGTTTGATAGAGTGTCTCATGCTATCCAGCTTCACAGCCTTCATAATTTTCACAGGTTCTCTAAAAGTATCGGTGAGCCCTGCCATGCCTGTACATTGCCTGTTGGGCAACGACCTGGAGGCTGAGCACACTATCTGGAGGGAGGTAGAGCTCAGGTCACACTTGAAGATGTTGGAATTGCCGGAAGGGGTTTGTATGACCACAAAGTCCATGGCTGCCAGGGAAAGGAGTCAAGGGCATCTGGAGCCTGGAACAATGGGCTCAACAGCTGCCAAGAAGGACAGGAGCAAGGGGCACTGGAAATTAGCCCCTAAAGTTCCCACAGTTGAGGTTGACAGGGCACCTGAGGAGGATGCCCCGGGCCAACTGGCAGGACATTGCTGCCCTGGGTGACCTGCCTGAGCTTGCTGGTTGGCCAATTGAGGGTGAGCCAATCAGGGAGGAGTTCTGCAAAGCACAGACAGAGTGCCACACTCTTGAGGGCTTACTGCGGCAAGCTGAGACCCAGCAGTAGGTGACACCTCTGGAGAGCACCTGATCTATTGGGAGAATTACTTCCTATATAGCGAGCCTAAGGTTCCTGGCTCTGGGGCAACTCGTGTGCTGGTGGTCCCCCAGTGTTACAAGACCTTTCTACTGGGTTTGGCTCATGACACCCTTGGCAGGACATCTGGTGCAAGACAAGACCTTCACCAGATGTATTGCCCACTTATATTCGCCCTTGATGAAGACAGCCTCAGATTCATTCTGTAGGTCCTGTCCCACCTGCCAGGTCAGTGGGAAGCCAGGAAAACATCTCAAGGCTGCCCTAACCCCATTACCTGACATTGGCACTCCATCTGAGAGGGCAGGCATCCGCATTGTTGAACCCTTGGACCCCAAGACAACTTTAGAAACAGGTTCATCCTGGTCTTGGTGGACCATGCTACACCTAGGCCATCCCTCGGAGGTCGGTGACTGCACCTGCAGTGGTGGAAGAGGAGAGCGGGACTCTCCCTGGCCTCCTGTATGGCCAGGAGCACAATGGATCAGTGGAGGGTATCAACCTCTCTCCTACCCTAACCCAGAGCAGCAGAGTGACTGTCACCACTTAATGGGACAGTTTGCCTCTCTGTTTTCCCTCACCCCTGAACTCACACACCTGTGCGTCCATAGCATTGACAGTGGAGACAGTCTGCCTGTTAAAAATAAGATTTACAGGTTGTCAGACAAGGTGATGGCTGGCATCAAGGAGGAGTCTCTGAGATGCTGGTGTTAGGGATAATTGAGCCTTCCAATACTCCTTGGTCCAGCCCTGTAGTGCAGGTACCCAAGGCTACCCCACGGGGTGCCACAGCATAACCTAGGTTCTGTGTGGACTACGGAGTCTCAATTCCACCACCAAGACTGACACACACTCTATCTCCCAAGCTGATGAGCCCATTGACATGCTGGGCACTGCCAAGTTCCTGAGTACCTTTCACCTCACATCAGGGTAATAGCAGATTCCTCTGACAGAGAGGGAAAAGAAAGGTCTGCATTCTTGACCCCAGACGGCTATTTCCAGTTTAAGGTGATGCTCTTTGGCTTAAAGAATGCCCCTGCCATCTTTCAGAAGTTGGTCAACAGGGTCCATGATGGGAAGGAGTCATTCTGTGCCACCTACCTGAACGACATAGCTGTCTACAGCTCCAGCTGGGAGGAACACTGTACCACCTCCAGGAGGTGCTGTGGCCATGCAACAGGCATCCCTGACTATCAAGGCCAGTAAGTTCCAGATAGGGCAGGGTTCTGTGGTATATCTGGGCCACATGGTGGGTGGGGGGAAGGTGCAGCCCTCCAGGCCAAGATTGAGACTATCTTGTCCTAGCAATCCCCAAAAACACAGGCTGAGGTGAGGGCATTCCATGGCCTTACAGAAATCTATAGTAGGTTTGTTAAGGGATATGGCATTAATTCTCCCCTAAAGAGAGCTGACTTCAAAGAAGCAGCCCAGACCGGTGATCTGGACAGAGGCGTTCCAGAAAGCCTTTGATTCCCACAAGGAGGCCATGTGTACAGCACCCGTACTCAAGGCTCCTGACTTCTCTAAGGATTTCTTATTGCAGACAGGCACTTCAGGGCATGGTATAGGGGCTCTCTTACCACAGTTAAATGAGGAGGGCATAGATCAACCGGGAGCTTTCATTAGCAGGAGGTTGCTTCCATGGGAACAAAGATGGAGTGCCATTGAAAAGGAGGCTTTTGCTGTAGCCTGGGCACTGAAGAAGCTGAAATCATACCTGTTTGGGGCTATTTCCTAAGTTCAGACAGACCAGAGACCCCTCAGATGGCTCATGTAGGGAATGGACTTATAGTGGAACACCGTCCTGGGTCAGACAACACCACTGCTGATGGTCTGTCCCGGTTCTTCCACCTTAGTGATGAGAAATCCCAATGGGTTGGGTACTTCTCCCCACTTTCAGTTTGGGGGGACAGCCTTGGGGTGGTCTTCCCCAAAACGTTTTGTCTTCCTTCTCAATTTTTACTGACCTTGTTTTTGCTGGCTTTAGGACTCTGTGTCACTTTACCACTGCTAACCAGTGCTAAGTGTTTGTGCTTTCTCCTCTAAATATGCCAACATTGGCTTATATGCAATTTGATATTTGATTTTCTTATATGTCCCTAGAAAAGTGGCACTACATGTGCCCAGGGACGGTAAAATAAATGCTACTACTGGGTCTGAAACACTGATTATGCCACCCAATTATTTATTTCTTTAAACATGTCTCAGGTCTGACATTGCAGCCCATGTGTGTGCAGTATTGAACAGCCATTTCAATCTGGAAAAATAAACCTTTTGCCAGGCCCAATCCGTCCTTTTAATTACATATAGATCACCCCTAGGCCCTGGGCAGCCCAGACGGCAGGGTGCAACATATTTAAAAAGTAGGACATGTACTTTTAAATGTCTTGAAAGTTAAAAACTCTTAAATTCGTTTTTCACTACTGCAAGGCCTACCTTTCCCATAGGATAACATTGGAGTTACCTTACTATATTCTATAACTGTAATTTCCAAATGTGAATCGGTAAGCAGTTCATGTTTGGTGTCTCTAGATTTGTAATTTAAAATCCTAATTTATAGTGAAGTCGGAGTTCAAATTGTAATCCTGAAAATGCCACAACAAGATGATGGACGGAGTGATAAAACTTTTCAACTACTCACCCCCAGTCAAGAGATCTGGGTTTAATCCAGTGTTCTTTTGCTCACTATCCCACCCCAGTTTGGACCCAGCCATATGCAAATCAGTCTTGTCCCTGCTCCTCATGGGAACAGTCCAGCCCGAACTGCCAAGCTAGGTCCTGCCTGGAATGGAAACAAGCATCCCAGTACCGGTTTCGGGGTATCACCCCTCACCAGCCAGGCTAGCTTGAATCCAGTGGCTAAGTGAGCAAGGGACCCAGGTCTGGTCACAAACATTTTCAGTGAAAGGTAAATTTTTCAATTACGATTTATTCATATTTAAAGATGAGTTCATTATTGCGCCTGCATAAAAAATTAACATTTATAAAAAGTAAACAAAAACCTACACATATTCACTCTTTTCTATGTGAAGAAAGGTTAACAAGTCAAAACATTCAAAAGCATGATTCTATTTATGAAAAACCCTGGTATTTTGCGTCACCTAAACTTGTATTGGTCTGCAGGTGTGTTGCTTTTACCACACATTTGCACAAATCTACATTTTGCATAGCTTTGCTTGGGAAAAGTCATAAAATGCAATTATGCATTTATAAAAACTACATAAATGGCATGTTCTGTATTTTGTTTAGGAGGTAGATGTTTGGAAGAATGTGGATGTATTTGGAGGATTGTTGATGTGGTTTTGTGAATATGGAGTTTTTTAGTGTGTTTGTCTTTCATGATTGTGATATTGCTAGTTATTTAAAGTTCGTATTATATTTAGCAACTTTGTGCTTGTTTGTTTTAAGTATATTTGTATTGTTACTAAGCTTGTTAGTCCTTTAAATTTATTAGTTAGTTTTGGGTGTTTGTTGGGGCAGGTTTTGGGGAAATTTTGTCAGGTGCGTGGGGGATACTCCTTGGCCAATCGACCAGGGGCAACCATGCTCACTTTGACATATTATTCTGGGGGTTTGGCCATCACCAATCCTACAGTGCACTGCTCTGCCTAAATCCAACATACCAGAATCGTTCTTCCCCTGGCCAGACCTCTGGGCACACTCCTGAGGTGTGTCTTGTCCTGCAAATCAGTTCTGGAACAGGTTTTCCCCCATTGGGATTGGTGCCACGCTGACTTCATGGACAAAGTCAGGAGCAGGACTAGGTGTGAGTTACATCTGCCTGTGACAGGGGATGCCCCTTCGAAGTTTGTGAAGTTAGTGGGAACATACCCCAGAGAATCCTGTCAGGAGGAGTTCACATCTTCTACTAGACAAGGCCCATTTATTCCCTTACCAGTGAGCCATTCCCACCTCCCAGCAGGCTGTCAAGTGACTGTTGGGGTTTAACTCCATAAAGGCTGCAAGAGGTTTTAGGCAGGAAAAGAACAACCTTCTAAAAGTGGCATTTTCAAGATAGTAATTTAAAATTCAACTTGACCATTGGATTTTAAATAACTATTAGTTAGAGTAAGTAAATCTTCGTTGTAGCTATTCCCAAACTGAAGGTGTGCATTATAAGGTGTTATTATAAATTCCAGGGCTTTTCTATGGGAGAGCCAGTCTATCCGTAGTGAAAAACGACTCTGGAGATTTTTCACTACCAGGACATTCAAAACCTTAATACACATTTCCTACTTTTCAAATACCATACACCCTGCCCTAAGGGCATCTAGGGCCTATCTAAGGGGAGACTTATAAGTATGGAAAAGAGGGTTTAGACCTGTTCAAAGAGTATTTTAACAGGTTGAAATGCCAGTTCTGAAATTGCCATGCTAGGCTCCTATGGCAGGTTTACAATCATGTTTTACATGATCACTTTAGTGGTGGCACAATAAGTGCTGTAGTCCACTAGTGCCATTTAACCTGCAGGCTCTGGGTACACAAGGTACCATATACTCCGAACGTATATGTATGGTAGCTATGCCAATTAGGGATTAACAAATTGTACACATATTTTAGAGTTCAAAGCACATGCACTGGGGCCTGATTAGCAGGGCCTTAATGCAACAGGGTTAGAAAACCCCAGCATCAGCCCAAAAACTGGAGAGTAATCAAGCAAAAAGAGGTCTTTCCTTACATCGGCATCACAAATCACGAAGAACATTTCCACATATATAATTTATTGTATTCTTGCTTCAATGCATGCACTGCAGTCTCTCTCTGCAAGAATTCCACAGACTGCAAATAAGCCTCTAATTGAGATGTATGTATCTTCCTGAATATTTTGCCTAAACATCTAAATATTTTAAAAGTTCGACGAAGTCTGAATTAAATGAAAATTCTGGCGTTTGAGAGAATTAATTAATAAGGCTGGCAAGGGTATATGAAAAAGTTCCATGTAGTTTATTCTCCCAGATTGTGTTGCCTACTGAGTTGTGTGGTACTTTTTTACAAAAAAAGGATGTGTAATAGTGCACAGTTAAACAATACACAGCTCGTTCACTGACCAATCGAAATCAAATTAATGAATTCGATTTTTCATTAGGTCTAACATGTAACTAATCTTTGAATATAACTCACAATATGTTTGCACTTAACAGCATCATGAATCTGTAACATACAATAATCGTACAGCATTTAAGCCAGTTGTAAATATCATAAATTAAGGTATAAAGGCCCTTATGTATCAACACATTTACCCATTAGCCACGAAATTTGAAAACCCTTTTATACATAAGAGCCCATGTTACAATTTAAAGCCTGATGTTTTCCTCTGTGGGTGATACAATGTGCATGACTTTCAATAGTTAACATTAGCAGCTGTAAAATACTTCTGTTAAATGGTTCATCATAAATTCACCTCTTCTTCAGTATTTAGCATGTTTTTTCACATTTTGCAATTCATGAAACTACTTCATGCGCATATTTCCACAATGGAATCAAATTTGAACTCTGTCTGCAATGCAATTTTCAGCACATACATGCCCAAAGGCAATTATCCCGAATGCGAGTTCAGATTTCTTTGAGTAATGGGTTTCTATCATCTTTTCCATTGCTATGTTTTGCTGTGCTTTTCCCAAGGATTGGAAGGCTGTGCATCATTGGCAATTAATTGCCTTCTATGTTATTTTTTTTTAACTCGTTCGAGATAGCGAGTGCGCTGCAGTTCCATTTAATACAAACATGCTTTACGAAATCATATTTAAACTAAACATCTTAAAATCTTTCCGTCACATTCCGTCACATTTTTACAAAGTTAGCTACTTGGGAAAGCTAAAAAATATGCATCCGTCAGTCCCGTTGCAAAACTTTAAGTTTAGTTAGCCAAACTTTCTTTGTTAATGTTCAAGAACTGTATTGGAATCAATTGAATTACCTCTATAAATCCGCAGTAAGTGAATTAGTTATATTATGGCTTTATAGTAAACTGCTAAATACACAATATTGTGACGATAATGCTCGCTTTAACCCCTTCGCTGCTAGGCCTTTTCCCCTCCTGTGCTAAGCCTTTTTTTGGCTATTTGGGGTAGTGCGCGCTTAGGCCCCTGTAACTTTTTGACCACATAAGGTATCCATGCCAAATTTGCGTCCTTTTTTTCTAACATCATGGGGATTGTAAAGGTACCCAGGGTTTGTGGATTCCCCTGGAGGGGACCCAGAAATTAGTCAAAATACAGCTAAATTTTGTTTTTTTGGGGAAAAATGCGAAAAAGGGCTACAGATGAAAGCGTCTTGATTTTTCCCTGCAAATGGCATCAAAAAAGGGGTTGTGGGGATGAAATCACCATTTTCCCAGCTTTCAGGGACAAGCAGACTTTTGTCAGAAAACCAACTTTTTTTACACAGTTTTGGCATTTTTCTGGGACATAGCCTATTTTTGCTATTTTTTGTGCTTTCAACCTCCTTCCAGTTAATGGTAGAAATGGGTATGAAACCAATAATGGATCCTGGAAAGCCATACATTTCTGAAAAGTAGACAAAATTCTGAATTCAGCAAGGGGTCATTTGTGTAGATCCTTAAAGTTTTCCTTATAGAAACTAACAGTTAAATAAAGGAAAAATTGAAAATTAGTTGAAAAAAACAGCCATTTGTGTCAACGTTTTCACCTGTAACTTCTTCTAATTATGACAGCTATTTGAAGGCAATATACCGTTATATCCGCTGGACCTTTCTGGTTGTGGGGATATATAGGACTTGTAGGTTCACCAAGAACCCGACGAACCCAGAGCCAATAATTGAGCAGCATCTTGCAATGGTTTTTTATTATGTACCGGGTATATAGCAATTATTTTGGGAAAATGTATACATGGAAAAATTGTTATGAAAGACACCTATGTATTTCTGAAATGGGAACAAAATGTAGATTTTAGAAACAGTAGATATTTGCACATTTCCGAAATTGGGAGTACCCATACTAGCATGAGAATTATAGGTCATTTTTCAAAATGACTTATTTTTTACACATTGTCTTTCATTTGGAAGGCAGAAATGCATCGAAAGTCAATAGGTAATAACAGTTGCTCTACAATTCTGTGTTACCCTAAGTCTCCCGATAAAAATGGTACCTCACTTGTGTGGGTAGCCCTTGTGCCCACAACAGGAAATGGCTCAAAATGCAACGTGGACGTACCACATTTTCACAATGAAAAATTACCCTTTTTTTGCAAAGTGCCTAGGTGTAGTTTTTGAACCCTAGCTCTGCCGGCACCTAGGGAAACCTAGCAAACCTATACATTTTTGAAAACTAGACACCCAGGGGAATCCAGGATGGGGTGACTTGACTGCCTCCCACCAGGTTCTGTTACCCAGAATCCCTTGCAAACATAAAAAATTGTCAAAAAAAACACATTTTCCCCACATTTCTGTGGTGGAAAGTTCTGGAATCTGCATGGATCCACAAATTTCCACCCACCCCGCGTTCCCCAAAGTCTTACGAGAAAAATGGTACCTCACTTGTGTGGGTCGTCCTAGTGCCTGCGACAGGAAACTGTGCAAAACGCAATGTGGTCACACCTCAATTTCGCAGTGAAAAATGACCCTTTTTTGGCAAAGTGCCTAGCTGTAGTTTTTGAACCCTAGCTCTGCCGGCACCTAGGGAAACCTAGCAAACCTATACATTTTTGAAAACTAGACACCCAGGGGAATCCAGGATGGGGTGACTGGACTGCCTCCCACCAGGTTCTGTTACCCAGAATCCCTTGCAAACCTAACAAATTATCAAAAAACCACATTTTCCCCACATTTCTGTGGTGGAAAGTTCTGGAATCTGCGTGGATCCACAAATTTCCACCCACCCCGCGTTCCCCAAAGTCTTCCGAGAAAAATGGTACCTCACTTGTGTGGGTCGGCCTAGTGCCTGCGACAGGAAACGGCGCAAAACGCAACGTGGTCACACCTCAATTTCGCAGTGAAAAATGACCCTTTTTGGCAAAGTGCCTAGCTGTAGTTTTTGAACCCTAGCTGTGCCGGCACCTAGGGAAATCTAGCAAACCTATACATTTTTGAAAACTAGACACCCAGGGGAATCCAGGATGGGGTGACTTGACTGCCTCCCACCAGGTTCTGTTACCCAGAATCCCTTGCGAACATAAAAAATTGTCAAAAAAACCACATTTTCCCCACATTTCTGTGGTGGAAAGTTCTGGAATCTGCGTGGATCCACAAATTTCCACCCACCCCGCGTTCCCCAAAGTCTTCCGAGAAAAATGGTACCTCACTTGTGTGGGTCGGCCTAGTGCCTGCGACAGGAAACGGCGCAAAACGCAACGTGGTCACACCTCAATTTTGCAGTGAAAAATGACCCTTTTTGGGCAAAGTGCCTAGCTGTAGTTTTTGAACCCTAGCTCTGCCGGCACCTAGGGAAACCTAGCAAACCTATACATTTTTGAAAACTAGACACCGAGGGGAATCCAGGATGGGGTGACTTGACTGCCTCCCACCAGGTTCTGTTACCCAGAATCCCTTGCAAACATAAAAAATTGTCAAAAAAACCACATTTTCCCCACATTTCTGTGGTGGAAAGTTCTGGAATCTGCGTGGGTCCACAAATTTCCACCCACCCCGCGTTCCCCAAAGTCTTCCGAGAAAAATGGTACCTCACTTGTGTGGGTCGGCCTAGTGCCTGCGACAGGAAACGGCGCAAAACGCAACGTGGTCACACCTCAATTTCGCAGTGAAAAATGACCCTTTTTTGGCAAAGTGCCTAGCTGTAGTTTTTGAACCCTAGCTCTGCCGGCACCTAGGGAAACCTAGCAAACCTATACATTTTTGAAAACTAGACACCCAGGGGAATCCAGGATGGGGTGACTGGACTGCCTCCCACCAGGTTCTGTTACCCAGAATCCCTTGCAAACCTAAAAATTGTCAAAAAACCACATTTTCCCCACATTTCTGTGGTGGAAAGTTCTGGAATCTGCGTGGATCCACAAATTTCCACCCACCCCGCGTTCCCCAAAGTCTTCCGAGAAAAATGGTACCTCACTTGTGTGGGTCGGCCTAGTGCCTGCGACAGGAAACGGCGCAAAACGCAACGTGGTCACACCTCAATTTCGCAGTGAAAAATGACCCTTTTTTGGCAAAGTGCCTAGCTGTAGTTTTTGAACCCTAGCTCTGCCGGCACCTAGGGAAACCTAGCAAACCTATACATTTTTGAAAACTAGACACCCAGGGGAATCCAGGATGGGGTGACTTGACTTCCTCCCACCAGGTTCTGTTACCCAGAATCCCTTGCAAACCTAAAGAATTGTCAAAAACCCACATTTTCCCCACATTTCTGTGGTGGAAAGTTTTGGAATCTGCGTGGATCCACAAATTTCCACCCACCCCGCGTTCCCCAAAGTCTTACGAGAAAAATGGTAACTCACTTGTGTGGGTCGGCCTAGTGCCTGCGACAGGAAACGGCGCAAAACGCAACGTGGTCACACCTCAATTTCGCAGTGAAAAATGACCCTTTTTTGGCAAAGTGCCTAGCTGTAGTTTTTGAACCCTAGCTGTGCCGGCACCTAGGGAAATCTAGCAAACCTATACATTTTTGAAAACTAGACACCCAGGGGAATCCAGGATGGGGTGACTTGACTGCCTCCCACCAGGTTCTGTTACCCAGAATCCCTTGCAAACATAAAAAATTGTCAAAAAACCACATTTTCCCCACATTTCTGTGGTGGAAAGTTCTGGAATCTGCGTGGATCCACAAATTTCCACCCACCCCGCGTTCCCCAAAGTCTTCCGAGAAAAATGGTACCTCACTTGTGTGGGTCGGCCTAGTGGCTGCGACAGGAAACGGCGCAAAACGCAACGTGGTCACACCTCAATTTCGCAGTGAAAAATGACCCTTTTTGGCAAAGTGCCTAGCTGTAGTTTTTAACCCTAGCTCTGCCGGCACCTAGGGAAACCTAGCAAACCTATACATTTTTGAAAACTAGACACCCAGGGAATCCAGGATGGGGTGACTTGACTTCCTCCCACCAGGTTCTGTTACCCAGAATCCCTTGCAAACCTAAAGAATTGTCAAAAAAACACATTTTCCCCACATTTCTGTGGTGGAAAGTTCTGGAATCTGCGTGGATCCACAAATTTCCACCCACCCCGCGTTCCCCAAAGTCTTACGAGAAAAATGGTACCTCACTTGTGTGGGTCGGCCTAGTGCCTGCGACAGGAAACGGCGCAAAACGCAACGTGGTCACACCTCAATTTCGCAGTGAAAAATGACCCTTTTTTGGCAAAGTGCCTAGCTGTAGTTTTTGAACCCTAGCTGTGCCGGCACCTATGGAAATCTAGCAAACCTATACATTTTTGAAAACTAGACACCCAGGGGAATCCAGGATGGGGTGACTTGACTGCCTCCCACCAGGTTCTGTTACCCAGAATCCCTTGCAAACATAAAAATTGTCAAAAAAACCACATTTTCCCCACATTTCTGTGGTGGAAAGTTCTGGAATCTGCGTGGATCCACAAATTTCCACCCACCCCGCGTTCCCCAAAGTCTTCCGAGAAAAATGGTACCTCACTTGTGTGGGTCGGCCTAGTGCCTGCGACAGGAAACGGCGCAAAACGCAACGTGGTCACACCTCAATTTTGCAGTGAAAAATGACCCTTTTTGGGCAAAGTGCCTAGCTGTAGTTTTTGAACCCTAGCTCTGCCGGCACCTAGGGAAACCTAGCAAACCTATACATTTTTGAAAACTAGACACCGAGGGGAATCCAGGATGGGGTGACTTGACTGCCTCCCACCAGGTTCTGTTACCCAGAATCCCTTGCAAACATAAAAATTGTCAAACAAACCACATTTTCCCCACATTTCTGTGGTGGAAAGTTCTGGAATCTGCGTGGGTCCACAAATTTCCACCCACCCCGCGTTCCCCAAAGTCTTACGAGAAAAATGGTACCTCACTTGTGTGGGTCGGCCTAGTGCCTGCGACAGGAAACGGCACAAAACGCAACGTGGTCACACCTCAATTTCGCAGTGAAAAATGACCCTTTTTGGCAAAGTGCCTAGCTGTAGTTTTTGAACCCTAGCTCTGCCGGCACCTAGGGAAACCTAGCAAACCTATACATTTTTGAAAACTAGACACCCAGGGGAATCCAGGATGGGGTGACTGGACTGCCTCCCACCAGGTTCTGTTACCCAGAATCCCTTGCAAACATAAAAATTGTCAAAAAAACCACATTTTCCCCACATTTCTGTGGTGGAAAGTTCTGGAATCTGCGTGGATCCACAAATTTCCACCCACCCCGCGTTCCCCAAAGTCTTCCGAGAAAAATGGTACCTCACTTGTGTGGGTCGGCCTAGTGCCTGCGACAGGAAACGGCGCAAAACGCAATGTGGTCACACCTCAATTTCGCAGTGAAAAATGACCCTTTTTGGCAAAGTGCCTAGCTGTAGTTTTTGAACCCTAGCTCTGCCGGCACCTAGGGAACACTAGCAAACCTATACATTTTTGAAAACTAGACACCCAGGGGAATCCAGGATGGGGTGACTGGACTGCCTCCCACCAGGTTCTGTTACCCAGAATTCCTTGCAAACCTAAAAATTGTCAAAAAACCACATTTTCCCCACATTTCTGTGGTGGAAAGTTCTGGAATCTGCGTGGATTCACAAATTTCCACCCACCCCGCGTTCCCCAAAGTCTTCTGAGAAAAATGGTACCTCACTTGTGTGGGTCGGCCTAGTGCCCGCGACAGGAAACGGCGCAAAACGCAACGTGGTCTCACCTCAATTTCGCAGTGAAAAATGACCCTTTTTTGGCAAAGTGCCTAGCTGTAGTTTGTGAACCCTAGCTCTGCCGGCACCTAGGGAAACCTACCAAACACACACATTTCTGAAAAGTAGACACCCGGGGCTTCCAGGGAGGTATGGCTTGCGTGGATCCCCCAACGTTTCCTTACCCAGAATCCCCTGCAAACCTCAATTTTAGCTGAAAAATCACCTTTTTCACACATTTGTGTGTGGGAAAGTGTGGCATCACTGGCCTCACACAAATTTCCTACCACCCAGCGTTCCCCAGGTCTCCCGATAAAAATGGTGCCTCACTCGGGTGGGAGGCCCAAGTACCCGCGACAGGCAAGGGCCCACAACGTATTGAGGCGACCTCAAAATGGCCTATCACAAAACTACCTGGTTTTGCAAGGGAGTCCCATGACGTTTTGGCCCGGGCTCGGCGGCCACCTAGGGAAACCTACCAAACCTACACATTTCTGAAAAGTAGACACCCGGGGATTCCAGGGAGGTATGGCTTGCGTGGATCCACCAAGTTTTCTTACCCAGAATCCCTGCAAACCTGATATTTTGCTCAAAAATCACTTTTTCGCACATTGTTGTGTGGTAAAGTTGTGGAATCATGGGGCTGACACAAATTTCCTACCACCCAGCGTTCCTCAGGTCTCCCGATAAAAATGGTGCCTCACTCGTGTGGGAGGCCCAAGTACCCGCGACAGGCAAGGGCCCACAACGTAGTGAGGCGACCTCAAAATGGCCTTTCACAAAACGACCTGGTTTTGCAAGGGGTCACCTGGGTTTTGGCCCCGTGCTCGGTAGCCATCTAGGGAAACCTACCAAACCCACACATTTCTGAAAAGTAGACACCTGGGGCTTCCAGGAGGTATGGCTTGCGTGGATCCCCCAACGTTTCCTTACCCAGAATCCCCTGCAAACCTCAATTTTAGCTGAAAAAATCACTTTTTTCACACATTTTTGTGTGGGAAAGTGTGGCATCACTGGCCTCACACAAATTTCCTACCACCCAGCGTTCCCCAGGTCTCCCGATAAAAATGGTGCCTCACTCGGGTGGGAGGCCCAAGTACCCGCGACAGGCAAGGGCCCACAACGTATTGAGGCGACCTCAAAATGGCCTATCACAAAACTACCTAGTTTTGCAAGGGGTCCCATGACGCTTTGGCCCGGGCTCGGCGGCCACCTAGGAAACCTACCAAACCTACACATTTCTGAAAAGTAGACACCCGGGATTCCAGGGAGGTATGGCTTGCGTGGATCCACCAAAGTTTTCTACCCAGAATCCCTGCAAACCTGATATTTTGCTCAAAAATCACTTTTCGCACATTGTTGTGTGGTAAGCTGTGGAATCATGGGGCTGACACAAATTTCCTACCACCCAGCGTTCCCCAGGTCTCCCGATAAAAATGGTGCCTCACTCGTGTGGGAGGCCCAAGTACCAGCGACAGGCAAGGGCCCACAACGTAGTGAGGCGACCTCAAAATGGCCTTTCACAAAACGACCTGGTTTTGCAAGGGGGTCACCTGGGTTTTGGCCCCGTGCTCGGCAGCCATCTAGGGAAACCTACCAAACCCACACATTTCTGAAAAGTAGACACCCGGGGCTTCCAGGGAGGTATGGCTTGCGTGGATCCCCCAACGTTTCCTTACCCAGAATCCCTGCAAACCTCAATTTTAGCTGAAAAATCACTTTTTCACACATTTTGTGTGGGAAAGTGTGGCATCACTGGCCTCACACAAATTTCCTACCACCCAGCGTTCCCCAGGTCTCCCGATAAAATGGTGCCTCACTCGGGTGGGAGGCCCAAGTACTGCGACAGGCAAGGGCCCACAACGTATTGAGGCGACCTCAAAATGGCCTATCACAAAACTACCTGGTTTTGCAAGGGGTCCCATGACGTTTTGGCCCGGGGCTCGGCGGCCACCTAGGGAAACCTACCAAACCTACACATTTCTGAAAAGTAGACACCTGGGATTCCAGGAGGTATGGCTTGCGTGGATCCACCAAAGTTTTCTTACCCAGAATCCCCTGCAAACCTGATATTTTGCTCAAAAATCACTTTTTCGCACATTGTTGTGTGGTAAAGTTGTGGAATCATGGGGCTGACACAAATTTCCTACCACCCAGCGTTCCCCCAGGTCTCCCGATAAAAATGGTGCCTCACTCGTGTGGGAGGCCCAAGTACCCGCGACAGGCAAGGGCCCACAACGTAGTGAGGCGACCTCAAAATGGCCTTTCACAAAACGACCTGGTTTTGCAAGGGGGTCACCTGGGTTTTGGCCCCGTGCTCGGTAGCCATCTAGGGAAACCTACCAAACCCACACATTTCTGAAAAGTAGACACCCGGGGCTTCCAGGAGGTATGGCTTGCGTGGATCCCCCAACGTTTCCTACCCAGAATCCCCTGCAAACCTCAATTTTAGCTGAAAAATCACTTTTTCACACATTTTTGTGTGGGAAAGTGTGGCATCACTGGCCTCACACAAATTTCCTACCACCCAGCGTTCCTCAGGTCTCCCGATAAAAATGGTGCCTCACTTGTGTGGGAGGCCCAAGTACACGCGACAGGCAAGGGCCCACAACGTATTGAGGCGACATCAAAATTGCCTATCACAAAATGTTTTGGGCCCTTGCCTGTCGCGGGTACTTGGGCCTCCCACCCGAGTGAGGCACCATTTTTATCGGGAGACCTGGGGAACGCTGGGTGGTAGGGAATTTGTGTCAGCCCCGTGATGCCACAACTTTACCACACAAAAATGTGTGAAAAAGTGATTTTTCAGCCAAATTTCAGGTTTGCAGGGGATTCTGGGTAAGAAACCGTTGGGGGATCCACGCAAGCCATACCTCCCTGGAATCCCCGGGTGTCTACTTTTCAGAAATGTGTAGGTTTGGTAGGTTTCCCTAGGTGGACGCCGAGCCCGGGCCAAAACGTCATGGGACCCCCTTGCAAAAACAGGTAGTTTTGTGATAGGCCATTTTGAGGTCGCCTCAATACGTTGTGGGCCCTTGCCTGTCGCGGGTACTTGGGCCTCCCACCCGAGTGAGGCACCATTTTTATTGGGAGACCTGGGGAACGCTGGGTGGTAGGAAATTTGTGTCAATCCCATGATTCCACAACTTACCACACAAAAATGTGCAAAAAGTGATTTTTTCAGCAAAATATCAGGTTTGCAGGGATTCTGGGTAAGAAAACGTTGGTGGATCCACGCAAGTCATACCTCCCTGGAATGCCCCGGGTGTCTACTTTTCAGAAATGTGTAGGTTTGGTAGGTTTCCTAGGTGGACGCTGAGCCCCGGGCCAAACGTCATGGGACCCCTTGCAAAAACAGGTAGTTTTGTGATAGGCCATTTTGAGGTCGCTCAATACGTTGTGGGCCCTTGCCTGTCGCGGTACTTGGGCCTCCCACCCGAGTGAGGCACCATTTTTATTGGGAGACCTGGGGAACGCTGGGTGGTAGGAAATTTGTGTCAATCCCATGATTCCACAACTTTACCACACAAAAATGTGCAAAAAGTGATTTTTTCAGCAAAATATCAGGTTTGCAGGGGATTCTGGGTAAGAAAACGTTGGTGGATCCACGCAAGTCATACCTCCCTGGAATGCCCCGGGTGTCTACTTTTCAGAAATGTGTAGGTTTGGTAGGTTTCCCTAGGTGGACGCCGAGCCCGGGCCAAAACGTCATGGGACCCCCTTGCAAAAACAGGTAGTTTTGTGATAGGCCATTTTGAGGTCGCCTCAATACGTTGTGGGCCCTTGCCTGTCGCGGGTACTTGGGCCTCCCACCCGAGTGAGGCACCATTTTTATTGGGAGACCTGGGGGAACGCTGGGTGGTAGGAAATTTGTGTCAATCCCATGATTCCACAACTTTACCACACAAAAATGTGCGAAAAGTGATTTTTTCAGCAAAATATCAGGTTTGCAGGGGATTCTGGTAAGAAAACTTTGGTGGATCCACGCAAGCCATACCTCCCTGGAATCCCCGGGTGTCTACTTTTCAGAAATTTGTAGGTTTGGTAGGTTTCCTAGGTGGACGCCGAGCCCCGGCCAAAACGTCATGGGACCCCCTTGCAAAAACAGGTAGTTTTGTGATAGGCCATTTTGAGGTCGCCTCAATACGTTGTGGGCCCTTGCCTGTCGCGGTACTTGGGCCTCCCACCCGAGTGAGGCACCATTTTTATTGGGAGACCTGGGGAACGCTGGGTGGTAGGAAATTTGTGTCAATCCCATGATTCCACAACTTTACCACACAAAAATGTGCGAAAAAGTGATTTTTTCAGCAAAATATCAGGTTTGCAGGGGATTCTGGGTAAGAAAACGTTGGTGGATCCACGCAAGTCATACCTCCCTGGAATGCCCCGGTGTCTACTTTTCAGAAATGTGTAGGTTTGGTAGGTTTCCATAGGTGGCCGCCGAGCCCCGGGCCAAAACGTCATGGGACCCCCTTGCAAAACCAGGTCGTTTTGTGATAGGCCATTTTGAGGTCGCCTCAATACGTTGTGGGCCCTTGCCTGTCGCGGGTACTTGGGCCTCCCACCCGAGTGAGGCACCATTTTTATTGGGAGACCTGGGGAACGCTGGGTGGTAGGAAATTTGTGTCAATCCCATGATTCCACAACTTTACCACACAAAAATGTGCGAAAAAGTGATTTTTTCAGCAAAATATCAGGTTTGCAGGGGATTCTGGGTAAGAAAACGTTAGTGGATCCACGCAAGTCATACCTCCCTGGAATGCCCCGGGTGTCTACTTTTCAGAAATGTGTAGGTTTGGTAGGTTTCCATAGGTGGCCGCCGAGCCCCGGGCCAAAATGTCATGGGACCCCTTGCAAAACCAGGTCGTTTTGTGATAGGCCATTTTGAGGTCGCCTCAATACGTTGTGGGCCCTTGCCTGTCGCGGGTACTTGGGCCTCCCACCCGAGTGAGGCACCATTTTTATCGGGAGACCTGGGGATTGCTGGGTGGTAGGAAATTTGTGTCAGCCCCATGATTCCACAACTTTACCACACAAAAATGTGCGAAAAAGTGATTTTTTCAGCAAAATATCAGGTTTGCAGGGGATTCTGGGTAGGAAAACATTGGGGGACCCACGCAAGCCATACCTCGCTGGACTCCCCAGAGTGTCTAGTTTTCAGAAATGTGTGGGTTTGGTAGGTTTCCTAAGATGGCCGCCGAGCCCAGGGCCAAAAACCTCACTGGTGTGGGTGGTTCAAGTACCCGCAACAGGCAAGGGCCCAAAACGTATTGAGGAGACATCAAAATGATCTATCACAAAACAAGCTGGTTTTGCAAGGGGACTCACCTGGGTTTTTGGCCCCGGGCTCGGCGGCCATCTTGGGAAACCTACCAAACCCACACATTTCTGAAAACTAGACACCCGGGGAGTCCAACGAGGTATGGCTTGCGTGGATCCCCCAACGTTTTCCTACCCAGAATGCCCTGCAAACCTCAAATTTAGCTGAAAAAAATCACTTTTCTCTCAAATTTCTATGTGGGAAAGTTCTGGAATCTACGTGGATCCACAAATTTCCTCCCACCCAGCGTTCCCCCAGGTCTCCCGATATAAATGATACCTCACTTGCGTGGGTGGGTCAAGTACCCGCGACAGAAAAGGGCCCAAAACCTATTGAGGCGACATCAAAATTACTTATCACAAAACAACCTGGTTTTGCAAGGGGGTCCCAGGAGTTTTTGGCCCTGGGCTCGGCGGCCATCTTGGGAAACTACCAAACTCAAACATTTCTGAAAGCTAGACACCCGGGGAGTCCAGCGAGGTATGGCTTGCGTGGGTCCCACAACGTTTTCCTACCCAGAATCCCCTGCAAACCTCAAATTTAGCTGAAAAATCACTTTTTCCATACATTTTTGCGTGGGATCACCGTGCCGGCACAAATGTCCTACCACCCAGCGTTCCCTTGTTCTCCCGAGTAAAATGATACCTCACTTGTGTGGGTGGGCCAAAGGCCTGTGACTGGGAAGAGCCCAAAACATAGGGATTTAGGGTATAGCACCGAGAATTCTAAGCGCTATATTTTTTAAAAATACGTTTTTAGCCAGTTCTGCTTTGGACACCCACACAAGTGAGGTATCATTTTACTCGGGGAACAAGGGCAACGCTGGGTGGTAGGACATTTGTGCCAGCACGGTGATTCCACGCAAAAATATGTGGAAAATATGGTTTTTTCAGCTAAATTTGAGGGTTGCAGGGGATTCTGGGTAGGGAAACGTTGGGGGATCCACGCAAGCCATACCTCATTGGACTCCCAGGGTGTCTAGTTTTCAGAAATGTGTGGGATTGGTAGGTTTCCTAGATGGCGGCGAGCCCGGGGCCAAAAACCAGGTGCCCCCCCAAAACCAGGTAGTTTTGTTATAGGTAGTTTTGAAGTCTCCACAATACGATTTGGGCCATTTCCTGTTTCAGCCACTATGCCTACCCACACAAGTGAGGTACCATTTTTATCGGGAGCCCTGGGGGAACGCAGGGTGGTAGGAAATTTGTGGATCCACGCAGATTCCAGAACTTTCCACCACAGAAATGTGAGGAAAATGTGTTTTTTTGGACATATTTTTAGGTTTGCAAGGGATTCTGGGTAACAGATCCTGGTGAGAGCCAGTCAAGTCACCCCATCCTGGATTCCCCTGGGTGTCTAGTTTTCAAAAATGTATAGGTTTGCTAGGTTTCCCTAGGTGCTGGCAGTGTTAGGGTTCAAAATCTACAGCTAGGCACTTTGCAAAAAAAGGGTCAGTTTTCACTGTGAAAATGTGGTGTGTCCACGTTGCGTTTGGGCCGTTTCCTGTCGCGGGCACTAGGCCCACCCACACATGTGAGGTGCCATTTTTCTCGGAAGACTTTGGGGAACGCGGGATGGGTGGAAATTTGTGGATCCACGCAGATTCCAGAACTTTCCACCACAGAAATGTGAGGAAAATTTGTTTTTTTGACAAATGTTTCGGTTTGCAAGGGATTCTGGGTAACAGAACCTGGTGAGAGCCAGTCAAGTGACCCAATCCTGGATTCTCCTGGGTATCTAGTCTTCAAAAATGTATAGGTTTGCTAGGTTTCCCTAGGTGCCGGCAGAGTTAGGGTTCAAAATCTACAGCTAGGCACTTTGCAAAAAAGGGTCCGTTTTCACTGTGAAAATGTGGTGTGTCCATGTTGCGTTTTGGGCCGTTTCCTGTCGCGGCCACTAGTCCTACCCACACAAGTGAGGTACCATTTTTCTCGAAAGACTTTGGGGAACGCGGGGTGGGTGGAATTTTGTGGATCCACGCAGATTCCAGAACTTTCCACCACAAAAATGTGAGGAAAATGTGTTTTTTGGGACAAATTTTTAGGTTTGCAAGGGATTCTGGGTAACAGAACCTGGTGAGAGCCAGTCAAGTCAGCCCATCCTGGATTCCCTGGGTGTCTAGTTTTAAAAATGTATAGGTTTGCTAGGTTTCCCTGGGTGCCGGCAGAGCTAGGAACCAAATTCAACAGGTAGGCACATTCCGAAAAAAAGTCAGTGCCTAGTGGGCTTTCTGCCGCCCTGGGGAGGGGGAAATCAGGGGCTATTGCTCCGATATGCCCCCGAGGGGGCAGAAAGACTGTGGCTATTCTTTTGGGGGGTCGGGGGCATTGGGATGCCTATGCTGGTCAGCCCCCACCCCTCCGTATAAAAAGCCAGCATAATCGCTGGCACATAGTGGGCTTTCTGCCCCCGGGGGCAGATCAGGGGCTACTGCCCCCATCTGCCTCCTGGGAGGGGCAGAAAGACAGTGACATCTTTTTGGGGTGGGTGGGGGCATTGGCATGTCCATTCTTGGCAGCCCCCACCCCGAACTTTGTAAAAAAAAAAATCCCTGGTGGCTAGTGGGCTTTCTGCCCCCGGGGGGCAGATAAGGTGCTATTGCCCCATCTGCCTCCCAGGGGGGCAGAAAGACTGTAGCATTTTTTTTGGGTTGGGGCATTGACATGCCCATTCTGGGCAGCCCCCACCCCTACCTATATAAAAAAAAATCCCTGGCGCTTAGTGGGCTTTCTGCCCCCTCCCGGGGGGCAGATCAGGGGCTATTGCCCCCATCTGCCTCCTGGGGGCAGAAAGTTTTTTTTTTTCTTTGGGGGTAGGGTGGGGCATTTGCATGCCCATTCTGGGCAGCCCCCACCCCGGGCCTATAAAAAAAGAATCCCTGGCATCTAGGGTATTTCTGAACCCCGGGTGGGTGCAGATTGGTGGCCGCTGCCACCATCTGCCCCCGGGGGCAGAAAGACTGGAATTTCGTGGGGGAGGGGTGGGGGCATTGGCATGCCCATCTTGGGCAACCCCCACCCCTAAATGTATCGAGGGGAAAAAAACTGGTGTCTAGTGGGCTTTCTGCCCTCCGGGGGCAGATTGGGGGCTACTGCCCCCATCTGCCCCCCAGGAGGGGCAGAAAGACTGTACCTTGCGGCGGGGTGGGGTGGGGGCATTGGCATGCCCATATTGGGCAGCCCCCACCCCAAATTATAATTTAAAACAAATCCCTGGTAGTCTAGTGGGCTTTCTGCCTCCCGGGGGCAGATTGGGGGCTACTGCCCCCATCTGCCCCCCAGGAGGGGCAGAAAGACTGTAAATTTGCGGCGGGGTGGGGTGGGGGCATTGGCATGCCCATATTGGGCAGCCCCCACCCCTAACTATAATTTTAAAAAAAATCCCTGGTATCTAGTGGGCTTTCTGCCCCCCCGGGGGGCAGATTGGGGGCTACTGCCCCATCTGCCCCCAGGGGGCAGAAAGACTAATTTTGTGGCCGGGGGGATGGGGGCATCGGCATGCCCGTTTTGGGCAGCCCCCACCCCTAAATATAATTTAAATAGAAATCCCTGGTGTCTAGTGGGCTTTCTACCCCCGGGGGGCAGAAAGACTAATTATGCCAAAAATTGTATGGGGGGAGCAAAGGCCCTTGCCCAAGGGGCCGCTCCCCCCTCCCTGGTGCCTAGTGGGTGGATCCCTGCTTGGGGATCGCCCTCCTGGGGCGATCCCCAAGCAGGGATCCACTAGTGAGGGGTACCATTGGAAAGGGAGATTCTCCCCTTTCCAACGATACCTCTCCTGAGTTTCTACGTGCTCAGGGGGCTGAGATAGCCCCCTGAGCACGTAGAAACTGAAACTGTAATGAGCCTCTTGGCTCATTTCAGTTTCAGTTTCACTGAAATGAGATCAGCGCGACGTGCGCGCCGATCGTCATTTCAGGGAAACCAGGGCCTCGGGAGCTGGGAAGCTCTTCCCCAGCTCCCGAGGCTTTAGGGGATGAAAGGGAATCCCTCTGGTGCCCGCACCAGAGGGATTTCCTTGACTGGGTTCCATGACGAGCTGGACTCGTCATGAGCACACGAGCACTGTGTGCCATGACGAGTCCAGCTCGTCATGAGCATGGAAGGGGTTAAAGACCAAATTGCAATTCTTATTTGAGATATGCACTTTTCATGTAAGGTTTACTTTTCAGTCACTTGGTGACTTGGTCCCAATTTAATTATTGGCAGATGGAGTAGTTACCATTGGCCTAGCGAGGACATGACGTCCGCCAGCCTGAGATTAGTCCACCCGCGAAAATTATGAATGACCACCCAGCTGGCAGTCATTTAGAAAGTCATTGGCAGGAACCGCCATCATGGCAGTTTCTGTCAATGCGTTTTACTGTTTGTTACAGGGCTGCGTTGAAAGGACACAGCTCTGTAACAAACAGTCATCTTTTTTACTTTTCAAAAAGAAAATCCCGAAACGTGATTCTCTTTTTGTAAAGGAAAAAAACAATGCTTGCCTTGCCTTGGGAGGCTTCTCCCATGGCGGCTGGAGCATTAAAATGTTTTTAATGTTCCTTACCACCAGGTAAGAAACAGTAAAAAAATGGCTACATGTCCATCCGTCCAAACTGGTCGGGTGGACATTTAACCATTTCTTCGATGGCCCTTGCTCCCCAGGGCCGTCAGCAGGGGTTAATCACAGCGGAGACAGAGTAATCTCCACCATGATTAACCCAAAGGTCCACCCGCATCTAAATGTGGTGGGTAGACCTAATTCTTGGAGGCGAGGATACTCCGTCACCATTAAAACAGAGTATCCTTACCGCCAAGAATTAAATCGTGCCCTTTGTCGTTACCTTTAGCATCCAGCTGCGTTTATCAGGATCCCAGCACTCTCCTGCACTCAGTTATACTTTGTCTATCATTCCTAAGCAACTTCACATCACTTTGCAAACATTTGTTGATTTTCTTTATTAGCTATTCTCAGTTAATAGTCAGTAGCGGCCCGTGGTGGGAGTGCTGTCAGGCGGTGACGTGGGGCGGTGGGTAGTAAAGTAAAACGAATTTCGTTGCGAGCGCTGCATCGCCAAATGCGATGCAGTACGCGCAACGAAATTCGTTTTATTTATTTATATGTTTACTTACCTCTATTTCGGCCGAATTCCGTACTTTACTAACCCCCACCCTGCCCCTCCCCCGCCCCATGTCACCGCCCGGCAGCACTCCCACCACGGGCCGCTACTGTTAATAGTTCCCAAGCTTTGGAAACGAAAATAATTTTATTTGGCAAGCAACATGCACTGTCAAAACACACTCACAGGGCGGGGAGAAGGAGACACCCACTTATCTCTCAGAAGCATTCTTCCCCAGAGCAATTGTGCCAAGTGTCTCGAGCAAAGTTTAAAAACCTTTATTGGGAGGCTGTTGCCACAGATATAGCGACCAAGAGTACAGTCAGTCTTGCATTGTCTGTTATTGATTTTAAACAGAGTATGTGCTATGAGGTAAACATTGATGAAATGGAGCCCCCTTTGGCACGAAAACTATATCTGCAGTTTACATATGGTATCCTCCCCGTTAAATACTTTACCTCAAACTGGTCTGCTGGGTGTGAGTGTCTTGATGATCAATGTCCAGCATGCGGGGGGAGCGGGAACACACACTGTTCTTTTGCCCTAGTACAGTCGACTACTGTACTGTACAGTAGTTACATGTATATGTGGCATGCAATGCTAAAATTGCATGCAAGGTGAGTAGATTCCCTCAGCTTAGTATAGGATCACTGTTCTCCTGTTGTGGTAGTTATCCTACCACTAGGGGGGCAGGCAGCAACATCAGGATGAGCCGGGAGACTGCTGGCATGAAAATAGATGTTGGTGAGGCATGCTACCCTTGAGGACTATGTGACTACAGGGGCATGCTCCCTCAACCCAAGTGGTAGGACCATTATCCCAAAAGGTAAAAAGTAATCCTGTACTACTGCGAGTGCATCTGCTCACCTTGCATGCAATTTTAGCATTGCATGCCACATATACATGTAACTAGGAGAGAATGTATATAACACTGGGGCAATTAATACCATAACGTCCTGAAGAAAGCACTGGACCGGATAAGTTCGTAGGATAGGGGCTGAATCATGGTGACGTTCATTCTAGGGCGAAAGTACCATTATATCCTAAGAACCCCACTAAAGATAATTTTTTGACCCATACCCGACAAAGACCACCCATAAAGGGATGCCTAGGTCTGTCTAAGGTATTTTTATTTCTTTTTTGTCTCCCTGGTAAAAATAATATTATCAAATGGGCTCTCTTGAATATGGTTGATCCAATCCTGGCTTTTAGGGGCTAGGATGGACCCATTGATGAAGCATGCTATTATTAGAGTGGGTGATGGTAAAACTAAAAAAGAAAGAGATTCCTCTTTCCTAATTGAAAACTGACCAGGTTACCCCATGGGATAAGAATTATTATTGTAGGACAAGGAATACCCCAATTTCTGTTGTTATACCAACATATCAACAGGCGCACCTGAACTCCAGTTTGCTATTTAGAGCAGTACTTAATATTTAAAATAATAAGTGCTGGTGCTCAAAGCTTTGCTCAGTAATCATCTTGATGTTGCTTTTGAACCCTAACTCGGATCCATCTTGCAGCTTGCCCTGCTGATGAGTCATCAAAGACCATCTTTTCTTAAGAAAAATTGATAAGTCCAAAGGTAACTCCTTGACCAGGACCTGCATGGCCTTGTATCCAAGCCGCATTCCATTGCGGTCGGCCTCAAACCTTATCCTTCTCCCTGCCTACTACGACCAGTTGCCTGCGGTTAGCACATTGTGCTTTTTGGTGCTAAAACTGAATTCATACTTTAAAAGTTCATATCTCCGTTTCTCCTTATTGTATATTTGTTTTTTGTGTTATTTTGTTAAAATATTCTCTAGTTTTATAAATTGGAGTAGGATTTTTATTGTGTTGTGCTTTTGTCTTTGTGTACTATTTTTTCACATTTTTCAAGTTAAGCCTGTCTCCTCTGTGGAGTTGAACTCAGGGTTACATTACTGAAGCCTTTACTGGACAAAACAAGAATAGTGACATTATAACTTGTGGTGGACTACTCTCCACCCCAACTAATAATATAGTTTCTCACAGTAAAGATTTGTACTTCCGGTGGGAACATTCCAAATATGTAGATATATCTATATGCATAGGTAATTTTTCTTGATTGTTTGGGTTCTGGTCCAGTTAGGGCAGGACCATATTATAAAATCATTTTAGTTTTGGCCATAAGGGGAGTCAATATATATTCCAGCATCCATTCCAGGTTCCTATTAATATGGACACTCAGATACTTGAAGCCCTTGGGCACCCTTTGTATGGTAAAACCGCTAATGGTGGGTCTGGTAATAGCCCAGATCACCTGCAGTTCTTCCAATATTTCCCCCAAATGATTTTTAATCAGTTAACTTTATTAGATTGAACACAGGGGCGTACCTGTTAACGGTGCAGAAGATGCAGTTGCACCTGGGCACAGGGGCCTGAGGGGCCCACTGAAAGCTGGTTATCATGTTATTACCCAACCAATAGTGAGGGGGAACACTGTCCTTCCATTGCACATGGACCCTTAGCACCCTTGCTATGCCACTGAGTGAAAGTTAGCTAAAATGATAACAATCATTAAAATCCATTGAAAACGTTTATCCCCAAATACAACATTCACGGTAATAAAATAATTTAAAACGCATCTGCCGCCATTCTAACAGGTAAGTAATGTGCATGAAACACGAAGGCATTAGTTCTTGATAATGTTTTTGTTTAACCAAGCGCCTGCCTTGGCTACAGAATCCAAAAATGTTAAACAATAAAGGACTGCCCACTGGTAGGCATAAGAGTAAGGTCCCAAGTCTTATCTTTTTTGGAATAATAAACCATATCAAGTGCCTTGTGGAGCTAACTAATTAAAGCATGTTAGTCAGAGAGCCGTCCACACTACATCAAAAAAATCAACTCCCCTGATTTGCAGATAAGGTATGGTAGCGAGACTTCGCACAATTAATTTACGTTGTGTGGGGTGCATAAACAGCATTCTTTTTTATCCATTCCTATACATTAATTAAGCGATTATATATGATGACAACCCTCAACTCAAAGCAAGCCTACACTGTTTACTTACAACTCTTAATTTCTAACCTGCAGAAAGTCGGCAGTAATTGCTTCCGCCTTAAATTGTGTAAACCGCAAGCAGGGCAACAACAGATAATGTACGGGGTGTTCTTGGAATAGTACTCTCAAAATGGGCACTTGTGGAGATATTTCCATCGATATTGATATCCGATAGGACAAAAAGAATAATTATTGAATGGGAAAACTCTGTATTAAGCCGTGGCGGCTTTGTGGAAAAAGTGCGATTGAAGTTCATTTATTTATAAGTGTGTGAAATGAGAGTGGTTTGCTATGTGCTTTTGCCCTAATAAGGTCTTCTACAAATGAAAGACATTTTGTTTACGATTAAGAAAAGATTAAACTGTTGAAATAGAATATCAGCCTTCAACAGGATTCATATCTCTAAACTGGGAAGCACACTGAAAGATGTCAGCCAAGGACTTTCGTTATATGAAATTCCAATCATAAAACCACTTTAAATGGGTTTAAAAATTATGTTTCAACCTGGAGCAAGCAGCCCTACTTAATCAAAAGCTCCTGTTTCAATAAAGAAAATTTCACTCTGATTGCGAATGAACTTGTGGGTGAGAGATTAAAAATGGTTCTAAATAACTTACATTGAGCTTAACCGAGCAAATGGAGGTGTTAAGGGGGGAGTGCGAAGTGTATGTGTAGCAACTTAGGGGGATATTCACAAGAACGTGCGATAAACATCGCCAAAATAGGTTAACGCAAGTTTCCATATCGCCGTCTATCGCGGGAAAATAACTCTGTGTTAACGTCGTATTTTCAACATGGCGGTAACATGCGATAGTCACCCGATAACGCGCAAAATGTCAACGAAAACATTACCGGGACGGCGATGAAAATCCAAACCCGAACGCGAAAAATGTTGCGATGGGCCCAACCGCGATAAGACAATCAGCGAAAAGCAGCGCCAGGCCTGCAAATCATACACGTCAGGCGGGAAAAAACACTACAAAAGCACACAAAAAACACAAACAAAAAACAAACTACAGCGACGCACAATGGAGGCAGCCAGAGCAGTGACAGAGGACGGCCAGAACCCAACAAGCCCCCCGGAGGAGCAGCCTGGGACCTCAGGGACAGGGAAGGGCAAGGACAAGAAGAAGAGGAAGACGCGGTTCAGTCCGCAGGAAAACAGAATCCTGATCACGGAGGTGATAGAACACCATCAACATCTGTTCGTCACCTCCACTGTGTCATTGGCAACAAAAAATGGAATATGGCAGTCCATCGTGGACAAGGTGAATGCAGTCGGAGTGCTGAGGAGGACAATGGACGAGGCCAAGAGGCGCTGGAATGATGTGAAGCGCAAGACCAAGCAGAAACTCGCCAACAACCAGAAGGCAGCAATGCAGACTGGAGGTGGGAGTCCAGCACCACAGGAGGAGCTGGATGAGATGGAGGAAATGGTGTCCACAGTCATCAGTGGGGAGACGTTGGCAGGAGTTGGGGGACCGGACACTGCTCAACAGGACCCGACACAACAGCAACAGGGTAAGTAACCACCAGGGACTGGGGGGACGGGGGGAGATGGGCACAGTGGCACACATGCACAATGGAGTATAGCACACTGCACACCCACAACAACTCTGGATCATGTCCCTGAACCCCTTGGCACTCTGCAGCACACATAGCAAGAGCACGTAGGCCCCCGTCGACTATGTGCCCAGAGGAGTTCCACCCACACATCACTCATCTCATAACCAACCCATGCACATGTGCTGAACCCAGCAAAGCTGCGGGTCCGTGAGCCACACTGACAATGCAAGTGACACTGCATGACGATTAACATGGCTGCAGTCCGATCATCATGACATGGTGCACGCCACCACACTGAGGTGGCGGAGTGTGGACCACATCCGTAAAGGAGCAGGTCACACTCTGACACATCCACCTGCACAAACAACCCCTGACGTCAACTACACATCTGCGGACAAACCATGCCCCAGAGTCCCAACTGCCACCAAGACCCAAATCCACCCTAGTCTGCAACATCTCAGCACTGTATGGGCACAGAAGTCAAAGGCACACCGCCTGAAAGGGACAAGGGGCAGCAAAATCAGAGCTGCAGGGGCGACCCTCCCAAAATGCAGCACACACACATGACATTCAGAGCACATCAGCATTGACAACAATGTGGTACAAACTGCAACACGTGAACAACAGGACAGAGGACACCACAGGTGCCGCTTGTGTGTAGAAACTGGCCAATCACATTTGGCATAGCAGGGAAATGTGAGATGTCAATGTACAAGTACAAACACATATCCGTGATAGGAACAGGGGTGGGAGCACACCGCTTCACCTCTCGAACACTCTTGAAGCAAGCAAGTAACTGAAACTGCATTTACCATAATGCCAGGGGCGAACCTTGCTGGGAGGTGAAGCGGTGTGCTCCCACCCTTGTTCCTGTTTAATAGTACTCCCGTGAGTCATTGAGCTGACGAGCTCGTGGATGAAGCACCCGCATGCCTGTGAGAGGTACCTGACCTGAGAAAGATGTTGGCAGCCTACTCAGCAAACCCCAAATTTGAAAGACTGTAATCTCTACTGATGACGGTTAAAGAACCAGAAACACGTGTCTAGAGATCAGCACTATCTGCGCCCACTGTGGCGAAACACTCGAACACTCTTGAAGCAAGCAAGTAACTGAAACTGCATTTACCATAATGCCAGGGGCGAACCTTGCTGGGAGGTGAAGCGGTGTGCTCCCACCCCTGTTCCTGTTTAATAGTACTCCCGTGAGTCATTGAGCTGACGAGCTCGTGGATGAAGCACCCGCATGCCTGTGAGAGGTACCTGACCTGAGAAAGATGTTGGCAGCCTACTCAGCAAACCCCAAATTTGAAAGACTGTAATCTCTACTGATGACGGTTAAAGAACCAGAAACACGTGTCTAGAGATCAGCACTATCTGCGCCCACTGTGGCGAAACACTCGAACACTCTTGAAGCAAGCAAGTAACTGAAACTGCATTTACCATAATGCCAGGGGCGAACCTTGCTGGGAGGTGAAGCGGTGTGCTCCCACCCCTGTTCCTGTTTAATAGTACTCCCGTGAGTCATTGAGCTGACGAGCTCGTGGATGAAGCACCCGCATGCCTGTGAGAGGTACCTGACCTGAGAAAGATGTTGGCAGCCTACTCAGCAAACCCCAAATTTGAAAGACTGTAATCTCTACTGATGACGGTTAAAGAACCAGAAACACGTGTCTAGAGATCAGCACTATCTGCGCCCACTGTGGCGAAACACTCGAACACTCTTGAAGCAAGCAAGTAACTGAAACTGCATTTACCATAATGCCAGGGGCGAACCTTGCTGGGAGGTGAAGCGGTGTGCTCCCACCCCTGTTCCTGTTTAATAGTACTCCCGTGAGTCATTGAGCTGACGAGCTCGTGGATGAAGCACCCGCATGCCTGTGAGAGGTACCTGACCTGAGAAAGATGTTGGCAGCCTACTCAGCAAACCCCAAATTTGAAAGACTGTAATCTCTACTGATGACGGTTAAAGAACCAGAAACACGTGTCTAGAGATCAGCACTATCTGCGCCCACTGTGGCGAAACACTCGAACACTCTTGAAGCAAGCAAGTAACTGAAACTGCATTTACCATAATGCCAGGGGCGAACCTTGCTGGGAGGTGAAGCGGTGTGCTCCCACCCCTGTTCCCACATATCCGTGATGTTGTGGAAATGTCCACTGTCCCGCATCAAATAGGCAGCTCCTCCTGAACAGTCACAATGTACATTGCCATGCAGTCTGTATGTGAACTTGTACAATGCGTCAACATACATGTGAACACAATGTAATACTGCATCTCCCCTTCACATTGCAGAGGGAGCATCAACACCTCCTGCAGAGCAGCCCCAACAACTCTTCACTGATGATGATGAGGACATCCCCGACATCGACACCGAAGCCCTCCAAGTCCTCATTGACAGCTTCGGCACCCCACCTCCAGGAGCAGGGCAGCCCAGCTGCATCGAGGAGACCCCACCCCCTGCACAGACCACACAGCAGGATGCACCTACCACCCCGGCCGTCTCCCAGGACCCCCACGAACAACACATGGCCTTCCAACGCCGTGTGTTGGAGGTCCAGGAGAAGATGGCTGATCAGGTGCGGGTGGGGTTTGACCTCTTGGCAGCCAAACTTGATGCCATACATGGGTGTCTGATTCCCATCAGGGACCACATACAGTCCCTAACGGACACCCACATTCCGCTCCATGCTCTCCAACGATCCATGGCTGACATCGCTGGAGTCATGATACTGAGACAAGAACAACTGTCCAGTCAGAGTGGCTCCAGCGATGTCAGCCGGGAGTTGGGACAGATGCGGGGGCTCATGGAGAACATGGAGCGGATGGCGGCGGAAAGAATGGCTGCCACGGCTGCACACCAGCGAGTTGTGGCTGGAACCTTCCATGCCCTGCAGCACATCATCATGGCATTGCTGCCTCAAGGCCTTGCACAGATGAATGCTGCTGCTGCTTCTACATCCACATCTCCACCCCCTGATGTGTCAGTGCCTCACAGTGCGGCAGGCAATCCACCTCCGGCCCCTGATGTGTCAGTGGCACACAGTGCGGCCGACATTCCACCACCACCCACGTGTGAGGCACATGTGACATCAGAGGACGAAGATGCAGGTGAATCTACCTTACTGGTAAGGAGGAGGCAGTAGCATTCATCTCTGCCATATGGCCTGTTTCTGCTTGGTTCTGCCCTTTGCATCATCACCTTCTACTGTACCCCGATGCACTCTGCGACACTCACCTTGGACCTGGACATGGACTGCCATATTCTGTTTGGTTGCCAATGACACAGCGATCAGACTGCGGACTGAACTCTTCCTCTTCCGATGTACTTGTCATTCCCTGAAGGACTCTGGCTGGCACTCCATGGGCCAATAATGTGAAGTGGGGTTTGCATGGCCCTGTACTGCTCCAGCTGCACCACTCTATTGGATGTGAATAAAACATTCAGAATCGCACAGATGTTTCATGTCTTTGATCAGTGAAGTATGAAAGTATGGATGAATGTAGGGTCAGTGATTCCCCTGTACGTCCATGTTGCTCATGTCGTGGGACTTGAGTCACAGGGTGCAACATTGCCAATTGCGGTCCGTGTGGCGTAGACACTACAACAGAGACACAAGCATCAGTTACTTCCTTGTCCAGCCCGGAACTGAAGCACACCCAGAGCCCCGGGGTCATTGTTCTCACCCCTACGCTGGCCTGGAATACGCCAGGCCAGACCACTCCGCTTACGCTCAGAGGGGGGGGGGACAACGTTACATGTCTCAGGTCTTCCCTGTAGTGATCTGCTGATCACTGATCTAGTTGTCAGCATGCCACAGCCACTCCCTGAGGGCTGGTTAACACCCACACCACACCCATCCAGCACAGGCGTTACAGGACATGTGACCCTGCCAATAAAAGGGGCCAAGCACATCACATTCCCCACTGCCGGAGATGACATGATGGCGTCCGCACCACGTGGCTCAATCATGAAGGGTCCATGACTTGTGGCGCACTGAGTTGGTGGCACCTGCTGCACTGCGGCAGGCATGGGCCTACCGCCACGGGACGATGACTTGCGGTGCACAGGGTCAGTGGCACCTGCTGCACTTCGGCTGGCAGGGGCCTACCGCCACGTGATGATGACTTGCGTTGCACAGGGTTAGTGGCACCTGAAGAGCTGAGCGGGTGTGCAGCCTGCGATGATGCGTAGGCCTTGAAGAGCCGTCCTGCTAACCGTGGTTCAATTTGAATTGTGAGTCCTGCTGGACCGTAGTGCACGCCGAAGGCAGCAGTCAGCACACACATGACTCCGCGGTGCAGTGCCGCAGGGTGCGCTGGGGGCCTGTGGTGCGGAATCCAGCGATCGGCTGAGGAGGATGCACCGGCACGTGGTGGGCCCTCTTGGAGACACGCCGGTGGCGGCAGGTGAGCCTGGGTGCACAGGGGCGGCCAGTCATCGCTGGGAGGAGGACCGGTCTGGGGACCAGGGCTGGGGTGCATCAGGTGCACAGGATCGCGCAGGCACCACTGGTCACAGCGGCGGACTCGTGGCTGGGTGGGGAGTGCCGCCCTTGCTGACACGACCCTGCATGCGATGATCGTGATGTGCACGGGTTGGTTTGGGATGTAGCCACCTCGTCTCCAGTGTGAATGTGCCCGTTGAAGGTGGTCGGCCACATGTGTGTAGGCCTATGTGCAGGTTGTGGCGGAGACTGAGACACACACAGTAGTCACTTTGGTGGTGGATTGGTGACGTGTGCATTCCTACAGTTGTGATTTGGGGGATTGTGTAGTTGAGGTGTGTGGTGTGTTCAGTTGGTAATTGCCGATGTGCATTTCCATGGGGGC